>CM076255.1:4497519-5097519 GCA_038380765.1 Odontothrips loti
CTCTCACCTTACAAGTTCCAGGTAGTCTACCAAAAAGGAACCAGTATTGGCCATGCGGACGCTCTGAGTCGGCGTCCAGACAGACCGTGCAATCCAGACTGCAAGAAGTGTTGCACCTTGGAGGCACGAGATGCAGAGGCCAGTAGAATTCGATCTTCCAATGGATTCCAGCTGTTACACCAGGACGCTTCCATTTTGCAAAGTCCCACCAACTGGCCATTGGTCCACGCAGTCAGTCGGGACGGTCAGTTTGGGAGAGGCTTAGCACTCCACTTAGACCAACACTTTGGCCTACAAGCGGAGTTCCGCAGGAAGGAGCGGACATGTCCTGGAATAGTGGCGATTGAAAGGGGTCATAGAACCATAGTCAACGTCATTACAAAGGAAAGGCATTTTCATAAGCCAACAGCCAAAGGAGTCCAAGAAGCCCTCCAAACCCTAAAGGAGTGGCTCCTGGAAAATAAAATCGAAGAGTGGTGTCTTCCTGAATTTTCGTGTGGGCTTGATAAAATAGAGCCAGCAACCTTAGTCAAGTTGCTTAACGAAGTTTACGAAGACACCAACATGACAGTCACCATGTTCCACTTTCACCCGGCAGAAGCACCAGCCAAATGGAAACGCTGTGTCGCAAGATGCAACTCGTGCCAGGTAGAAAACAGAAAAACCATCTCTGCCAGGTCCGAGGAAGTTTTCTTAAACTGGGTGACTATCGTGCCAGAAGGAGTTTCCACTGTCCAAATGGCCAAGGATCAAAGGCTAGATGAGGACATCATGCCAATCCTTGTAGCTGTGGAAGACGGGGAAAGACCCCACTTCCAGGAGATAATAGAGTACAGCAATCACACCAGAACGCTGTGGCATCTATTCAAGTCTCTGAAAATGGAATGTGGACTCCTGTGGAAAAGAATTCATCATGAGACAGGAGACTTGGAAAAGGAAACCCTACGCCTCATCCTTCCCAGGAAACATAGAGAGGCAACGGTTAAAATGTACCATGAACAGTTGGGAGCTACCAACCATTTTGGACATACCAAGTCACTCCTGTACTTACGACGATTCTTCTGGTGGCCTGGAATGAGAGAGGACGTCGCCCAAATCCTTAACGACTGCGAGGATTGCAGGCGCCATAAAGGTCCTCTAAAAGGTAAAACCAGGGTACCCCTGAAGTTGTTCCGAGAAGGTGTTCTTCATGGCAGATGGCACATTGACACAGCCGGACCAATGCCTGTAACAGATTCAGGGTATAAATTTATATTGGTCGCCATCGAAGCATTCTCAGGCTGGCCTGTTGCCCTACCTTTGAAAACTCAAAAGGCTGAGGAAATCGCAGAGCAGCTGATAACACATGTTTTCTCAGTGTTTGGCTCTCCTATCTCTGTCATGACAGACAGGGCTAAGATTTTCGATTCAGACCTTTATAACACCATCTTGGACCTTTACCATGTAAAGAAGCGACGGACGACTGCCAGACATCCTTCTGCAAATGGCAAAGCAGAAAGGTGGGTCCGAACGCTCAAGACACAGCTCAAGCGATTATGTAACACAGCTGGCAATGATTGGGTTAAATGGCTACCTTTCATAACCCAGGCTTACAGAAATTTGCCGAGCTCTGTCCATGGGTTTTCACCCTATGAGATCCTGTTTGGTGCCCCAATGAGGACACCTTTGTGCGGAGAAAGGGAGGCTCCACCTTTCCAACCAGACATGGAAGCCTACCCGTATCAGGTCCGTGACATCCTTCGGGAAATTCATGACCAAGTCCGCACAATGAATGGAGCTTTACGTCGTGTCCTGCTGGGCACCAGGTGCGGCGAGACCCAAACGTTATGCGTTAGTGGTGAAGAATAAACAACGGCCCCAGTTTTATACATGGCTCTTCACAGTGATGCCAGATTGTAAAGAGGATACCCCCGAGACAAGTGGCAACGCATGTAAAACTTCCTATTGGGCGTGACTGAACTAGAAATAAAGTACTGATGATATAGTAACTACTTATTTTGAAAACAAGCCTGTGGCAGCAGACTTGAAGAGAATGCAGCTAAGCACAAACAAGTCTTTTCAGCATCCCAGTCCCCAGCTCCTAAACACTTCCTTTTAGAAAACTTTAGTAACTACGCAGAGGTCCGAACTACTGACTACTCAGACGGTGTCCCAGATGTCCAGCTATTGCAGTCCACAAGCAGTTGAGCGGTTTTAAAAAGTTAAGTTAAATGAAAACTGGTGCTAGGGATCCTTAGCAGTAAGAGATTAGTAGTGATGCCATTAGGTAGGCTTAGATTAAAATTTGGACTAGGATGGCATCGAGGCATTCCCTATAATAGTTAGAGGGATGAGGACAAGCCACCCCAAGGATTGGGTAGGCGCTGGTAAAAGTAAATACTGTGGGAGATGTGTGTTGTGTGTTTCAGGTGAAATCATCTCCATTCCAGGAATACTAACCCTTTTCTTAGTTGATCCTACCCCTCACGTCTCGACAGAGTATCTGAAAGGCTACACCCACACTGTGGTGGAAGTGGGCCCGAAGAGAAAATGTTGTTGACAATACGCTGAAGTATTGAGGTGTAGAATAGTACTGGATTCCCTGTCAAGGGTTGGACGCCTTAGACAAGCCGTTGTAGGTGGGAGTCTGGTACTTAGGGTTTTCACAGGTCTACACTTCTAGAACTTCCAGAACTTCAAAGAAAAATATAGTATAAAAGTCAATTATTGTAAGGCCGGGAAGTTTACTTTTCTTTTTAGGAGGGAGTGATGTTATGGTCCTATGCAATTAAAAAGTAAACATAACCCATTCTGGTCACTGGCATGCAAGCCGCCATCTTCCTAAGGACTCACTCCGACCATACTCTCTCATACTCTTATTCTAAACACTGTAGAGACTTCCCGAGCCGGTTACCAAGGAGGCCTCCTGGCCTCAGTCTGTTGTGAACCTTGCTAGAGTGCACTCGCAATAAATCACGATCCTCAGAACGTCTCCTCCATTCCAATTCCCACAAGCACATAACATTACAGTGCTTTGTATATTTTTTTAATGATAGCAGATCTCTTTTCTAATGCTTTATTTGTTGCTTTTATTTTGGGTTCGCACTGAAGATAATACTTATTTTACTGGTGTTTCCAATGTTCTTAGTTCTGAGTCCCCAGGTAAAAATGGCTTATATATAGTCATATGTGAAGTATATATGAAGTATATATCGGTCATATATACTAATATATAAAGTTATATATAGTCATACATAGTGCGATATATAATTATATATGACATATATATATAAGAGCATATATAACCTATATATCTTTATATATAACTGATATATACTTATATATTACGCAATATATAGCTATATATAATCTTATATATAACTTATATATGACAACTATTATATATAGGTCAATATATGGCTATATATAAGCTTATATATGGTTATATATAGCGTGATTTATAGTTATATATAGGGTGATATATAGGTATATATCGTCATATATAGTATGATGTATGGGTATATATCATTATATATCTCCTGATATATGAATATATATGAATATATATAGAGTATATATAAGCGATATATAATCTATATATAATCTATATATAAGCACTGTTACGTAGAGGAGGCGGAATAAGAGTCGGAGTGTAGGGTTGAAGCCAATGTATTGACCGTAAGGAGTCGCTACACGAAGTGGCGCCGCTTGGAAAGAGGCGCCTGCATTTATAGGGCAAAGAGAAGAAGTCAGGAAGAATGAGAAGTGGTGGGGGTACCAGTGTGGGAGGTACTCGAGAGATGTCAGCAGCGGATAAATAGATGACTGTCGGGTATCAACACGGGAAAGGGTTATGTTGCCCATAGACTGATCAGTTTATGTTTTATCTTTTAATAATGCTGCTCTATGTAACACCACTCCCTCCTTTTTAAGCTCCCTTCTTCTCTTTAAGCCCTTTACAATGTTTTAAGTTTTACAATTTCCTTAAAAATTGCCTATTCCTGACTATAGTAATGCTTTAGGTGGACATTTGAGACTTCCCCATTTGGACAAGGAGTAAGGGAAAAACCCAGTGGGTACAAAAACCTTACTCAGAAGCTCACCGAACAAGTGGCCCTATCACTAGCTATCTAATTTTGCTGACCTGTAAGACCACTTCCATCATTTGACACAACACTGCTTGTGCTCGCTTAGAGTGTCCAGTTCCAAGCCCAAATGATTTCCATGGTTTAAAGCAAATAAACAAAAAGATTTGATCCCTTCCTATTACACTACAGTCGTGCCGAGTTTAGAAATCCCTCACAAAGGTTTGCATTCTGGCCATCAATGCAAAAACCCACCCTAATCTTTCACTATAAAGACAGTAGTAGGGTTGTAAGACTACTCCTTTGCGAGATTTAGAAATCCCCTCGAGGAAGTGGATCAGAACATATGATTAAGTCTTCATGCTGAACTTCTTGTTGACTCCTGGCGTTGGTAGCTGGTGCTTGTGGCTGAGGCTACGATGTGGAACAATTTGATGACTGAAGACAATGTCCGTACGCTGAAACATAATTACATCTGACACAGTATTTTTGTTTACCTTTCCATAACCTTTTTCAGGTTAAGGTGCCTGTACTAAGCCCTTGGTGTCATACTAATCCCTATCGCTACAATCCCTATTCTGACCTATCCACTTATAGACTAGACTTATTCTAATATTTAGACTAAGACACCACAATCTAAACTAACTGACAATAGCTATTTGTTTTTATTTTGAGTCTTTCAAGACGACTTAACTTATCCTGTCCTTCCTTCCCCTCGCAAAATGGCTGCTGCTGCTGCTGTTGACCGAAGTCTGCCCGATGTCTGCCCGATGTTGTCGTGATGATTTCTCGTTGGAAATTCCATGATTTCACGGCCTCTCTGATGACTTCTCATGTTCTCGGAAATTCTTGAGCTGAAATCTCTAATTCTCCTGTTGGAGTCCTAACATTTCTATTTTGGTTTCCAAACTTGAGACGTCCTTTAACTCTCTTATGTCTCAGTTTTTTGGGATCTCTAATTCGTTATGAAAGATTTTGCCGAATTCCGAATTTCAACGATTCATTATTTCTTTTATTTAATTTCTATTTTATTCAAGCATCCATTTGCCCGAATTTCTATTTTAAAATTTTGAATCGCCTACGTTCGTTTTCCGTGCGCGATCTTCATTTGTTCATTTTGGGTACACGAACTGTGAAATGCCGCCAAAAACTACAAGACTTGACCCGACTTGACTCACGTATTTTAACTCGCTCTTTTGCTTATGACTCATTTTATGGACCAAGATATCTTTGTAAAATCTTAACTCTGCGTTAGAGATTTTATCACTCACTTAAGACCTGTTCGGAACGTTTTAATTTTTATCCGAAGACTGAAACTACATCGGTTGTGGTTGCTACCCAAGTGACTTCTGCGTTCTGATTGGCTATCGAGCCGCCGGTTGTGTTCTGCGCATGCGCGAAAAGTTCCCCGCGACCGTTACGCCTACCCGTCTCGCCCCTGTTGGCGTCAGTTATTGCAGAGCGTCTCTTGGCGTTGGTTGGACTTTTGTGGTGCGCATCAACAATTAAGAGGACGCTTGTTTAAGAATGTCTTCGCACCGCCAAGTGTGGATGGACGTGGACGGGCGGATGTTCGTTCGTGTCGTGAACGACAGAGCTGTAGTGCCTCGCGTACTTGATATAGTGGACTTGGAACCTGAGATGCCGGCTCCTGAACCCGCAGTTGCTCCCGTTCAGGAGGACGGTCCTCCTCCAGCCCATGCTGCCTTTTTAGGCTTTTTGGGCCTTGAGGATCGCCCTGTTGCTGCTCCGGCCCCTGGTCCCTACGTCGTTCCTGGCAACATCGAAGTTTTCCTTCATGTTTATCAGTGTATGGACCCTTTGACCAACGCCACCGCCAAAGTGAGTTTCGTATTTGTCTTGTCTGAAAGTTGTTCCTTTTTTTAGGCACCCGTCACACATTTTTTTTTTTTATTGTTTTTATTATTCTGTTCGTAGGTTTGTCCCACTTGTTACGCCCTACGGCCACCCATGGGTGACCCTCCGGTCCTTTTTCTTCCTGTGGGGTTCAAGATCCTGAGCAAGAAAACCTTCTCCCCAGGTTATCTGTTCGGAACTGGTGAACTTCACTGCGTTGTCTGCGGTGGTGGGGACGGCCACACTTATGTAAGTTCTAGCGTCTGTGTGTGTGTGTGTGTGTGTGTTTTGTGTTGCTATCTTTCTTACCAACCCGTTTTTTTTTTTTTTTTTTTTTTTTTTTAGACTGTTTTGAACCATCATGCAGGACTTGGACCTACTGACGATCCTTATTTTGACCTTTTTATTTAAGCAGATTTATTTGACTTCTTTAATTGTCTTTTAAACCCACTGTGTATTTGACTTATTTAATTGTCTTTAAACCCACTATGTATTTGGTTTGACTTATTGATTTATGTTTGTTATTTATTGTCTCCCTCTGGATTATTGACTGGAATACACTTCCCATTGCCCTGTTGGGTTTTTATTTCTGTGGTCTTTTCTTTATCTTTTCCTTGACCATAGCACGCAGTTCCAACCATTCGGAAACAGGTGCATTAATTCAAGTTTCACGACGTCTGAATGAAACTTCACTTGTTTTCTTTATCAAACATTTATTTCAATGGGTACAATAGCTAGCTCAATATTCTAACACATAATCATGCCAGCAATACTTAATAACTAACATAATAACAGCGAGCGATAGTTTGAATTTATGACTTGTTTTTACATTGATAAACTTAAACTAAACAATTCAAAATAATATGGAATTAACTAATTTACAACACACTTAACACGCCTCGAAGCTAAAACCAATGCTTACTTTGCTTGAATCGTTTTCGCAGCCCTACCTGGGTGCATTCTGACGTCTGGTGGTCTCGTGAACCGCAGTGTTTGCACCTTTTCTTCTTTTTCTCTGCCTCTGATTTTCCTTTTACTCCTTCCACTGCTACTTCCAGCTGATTTATTATCTCATGGAGGCTTTCCCCGTTCTCCTCTACTTCCACACTGTTAATTAACACTTCTAAATCCTCTATGGCTTTGTTTCTGTCCTCCTTTCTTTCTTCTAATCCCGTGTTTACTACACATTCCTCTGACCAATACTCCTCAATCATTCTATCCATCCTTTCTATTTCCTCGGCTACTGCCCCTGCTTCTTCCTGCTTTTCTTCCATCTGTTTAATTAATTCATCTAGGTCCAAACACAATTCCTCATTGCTCATCTCTTCTGCCCTTGCTTCTTGTTCCCTTAATTCTTGAATATCCTCTTCTTTCTTCCCTATCATCCTTTCTATCTTTTCTAGCTCTTCTTCCATCTCCCTCTTGCCTTTGAACTTCAATTCCCTCTCTAACTCATCCACCGACCACAACTCTTCTCCATTCCACTGTCCTTCCATTTTCTTCCACTTACTACTTTCTCTCTCTTGAACTGTTTCTATGCTTCTTCTCTTTCTTGCTTCTTCCTTCCTTAGCCGGTCTCTGGCTAAACACTTAAGAGCTGTTGCCTTCACTTCTTCTATGGACGCACTTTTCTTCTCGTACACCCTCCTACTTGTTTCTTGTTTCCTGATGGTCTTTACGGCTGGGAATTCCTGCTCCAGTTTCTTTTTGATGGTGGCTGGTCTTCCCTTCGTCGCCGTCGCTACTCCTTGCGCTGCTGGTGTTGTGGCTTCTGGCTTCGTCGATGTGGTCACTTTGGCGTCTTCTGCAACTCTGGACACTCGCTTCCGTGGTGCCATGGCGCTGGTTGAAGCTGACTGATCCGCTTGATCCGCTTCGATCGGCTTTGGTCCCGTTTTATCGAGATTAAACCAGATCTAGCCGGTTAAAGGGTTGACTATCGTCAATACGCCCTGCTGGACCGATCTGCTTCGTTTGAATCTCGCGGCACTCGTAGCGGGCGGTGTCGCTTATATCCAGGTGGCCGTGACTGCCCATAGAATCAACGTTGTTTACACAAACGTTAACCAGGCAGCTCCGAAGAAATCCTCTTCTTCCGCATTTCGCGGTGTATATGCAGCCAATTTATCGATGTGGACGATCAGTTTCTTGTGCGGTGGATCTTCTTGTTGAATTTGGGCGTTGCAATCGTTGATAATGTCCAAAATTACATATGGTCCATGCCAAGGTGAGGTTAACTTCCTCATTTGTCCGGTCTTGGTGACTTTCTGATACAAGTACACTCTATCTCCTATCTTAAATGGTGCTAGCATTGCTGTTCTGTCATAATATTGTTTCATTTTGATTGCAGACTGTTTCTTGAAATCTCTGACTAAATCATGAATCTTACTCAAAGCTTCTCTTACAAACAATGGATATTTATCCTTCTTGTTTGACCAGTCTTCTTGAGACGGAGGTGCTTCTCTTTCTAATTGTAAAGGAGTCCTCATGGGAGCTCCGAACATTATTTCATATGGAGAGCACTTGGTTATTTCATTTGGAAGATTCCGATAAGCTTGAGCAATGAAAGGTAAATATTCTGGCCATTTTAGCTGGTCTGTCTCTACTAGCATTATAAGTTGTTGTTTTAAGGTTCTAATCCACCTTTCAACTTTTCCATTGGATTCTGGATGCTTCACTGATATCTTATATTTCTTTATATGGTACAGGTATGCTATTTCTGCCATGGTATTAGATTCAAATTCTTTTCCTTGATCCATCACTGAGATGGGTGCCCCAAAGATTGAAAACACATGAGTGATTAAAGCCCTTGCTACTTCTGAAGATGACTTGCCATACAAAGGAACTACTACAGGCCATGCAGAAAATGACTCTACTGCAATCATGATGTGAGTATAACCCTCTTTACTTTTGTTGAATGGTCCCGCTAGATCTACATGCCATCTCCCATGCAAAACCCCATCTTGAAATATCTTTAAATGGGGCTTGAACCTGTCCTTAACCCCTTTATGTTTATGACATGGTTTGCAATTTGCAATAAACCATTGGATATCAGTTTGCATTCCAGGCCACCAAAAGAATCGTTGCATATGAGCTACTGTTTTGTTTACTCCAAAATGATTAATTTCTCCCAGTTGCTCGTGATAATGCTTGATGGTATTTTTCACATATTTTGATGGTAATACTAATTGATATTGTATCCTTTCAGGATCTCTGGTGATATGCTCAAACTTTCTGAATAACAATCCATTCCGAACCACAAGTGACTTGAACTGATGCCAAAGTGTTCGAGTCTTGTTACTATAACCACAAATGTCTTGGAAATCTGGACGTTTGCCATTTTCAACGGGAATTATTATAGGCATGATGTCTTTGTCAAGCCTTTGTTCTTTTCCCAACTCATTTGAGCTGATTCCATCTGCTACTATGGAAGTCCAGTTAACCATGACATTTTGCAGTGACACAGGTAAATCTTGCATTTGCTTAACATCTACTAGTTTACATGGTATACAGTCTACTATTTTTAACATATTTACATTAGCTACATTTTCTGTTGGCAAGTGATACATATGCACTTGCATATTTGTATCTGAGAACACTTCCTTCAAGAATTGCACTAGTCTTTGGTAATTTAATTGATCTCTACCACAAGAAAACTCAGGCATACACCACTCATAAATTTTGTAAAACTGTAACCAATTCTTTAAATGGAACAGTGCCTGTTTGACTTGCTGTGGTGCTGGCTTATGAAAATATCTATATTTAGTTATTACATTAATTATCAACCTTTGTTCTGTTCCCACAGGTACAACCCCTGGACAAGTTCTATTGCTTGAAAGGAACTGCTCTCTTACATTGAATTTTCTATCAATATCTTTGGCCAGACCTGCGCCCATTTTGCCATCCCAGCTTACAGCCTGGACCAAAGGTAATCTACTTTCACTATCAAAGATTGATCCTTCATAGTGAATTACATTGAATCTATTATTATAGTCTACTTGTACAATTTGTGCTAACTGTACTGACACTGCTGTTTCAGTAGTGTTTACAGATACTTCCTCCCTTTCTTCAATTCTAATACATTTCTTACAATTCTCATTACAGGGCCTCTGTGGTCTTCGACTAAGAGCATCTGCATGACCTATGCTGGTTCCTTTAACATAAACTACTTGAAATTGATATGGAGCCAATTTCTCTAACCATCTGGCCAACATACCAGTGGGGTTTTTGAAACTTCTTAGCCACTGCAAAGCAGCGTGATCTGATTTTACTAAAAATGGTGCTCCAGCTAAATAATGATTGAATGCTTTTACTGACTCAACCAGTGCTAATAATTCTCGGTGAGTTGCACAATAGTTTCTTTGTGCTGGGTTTAAGACTTTTGACCAATAGGCTATAGTGATTTCTTTCCCATCTTGTTCCTGAGTTAGCACAGCCCCTAGCCCAGTTAAACTAGCATCAGATGTCAAAGTAAATGGTCCCTTGTTTACATCTGGTGTCCCCAAAATCGGAGGTGAAGTTAATTCTTTCTTAATAGCCTCAAAAGCTTCTTCACACTCTTGAGTCCAATTCCATTCTACTTTTGCTTTCATTAACCCATACAAAGGAGCTGCTTTGGTTGCTAAGTGAGGAACATATTTAGTATAATAATTTACTAACCCCAACCAAGATCTTAATTCTTTTTGATCTTTTGGTCTAGCCCAGTGAAGAATCTTATTGACTTTGTTGTCATCAGTCTTTATACCCAACTCCGATAATATATGACCTAAGTATGAAATTTCTTTTTGAAATAATGAACATTTCTTTGCTTTTAACAGGAACCCTGATGCTCTTATTCGGTTGAACAACGCTTCTAAACGTTGCAACATGACTTCAAAGGAATCACCTGCAATGCATACATCATCGAGGTATACTGAAACTGCATCACCCAGATCATTTTCTGGTGTTGGCTCTTTGGCTGGTGTGATTAACCTATCAGTGACACACTGGAATGCTCCAGGTGCTGCTGATAACCCAAAACTAAGTCTAGTAAATTCAAATTGTCTGCTAGGCAATCCTAGATCTTCTGGCAGTATGATAGCCGTTTTGGGCTGATCATCTGGATGAATTTCTAAATTATGGTAACCATGAGCCAAATCGAAAGCATGATACAGTTTCTTCCTCCCATTCTTTGTAACAAGTCCTGTACCCTTGGAATAGGTGTAGCAGGTACTCGTGTAATTGCATTCAATGCTCTATAATCAATACAGACTCGTACCTCTCCAGTCTTTTTCATAACACAAAGAATTGGAGAAGCCCAAGCTGACTGACTTGGTCTAATTGCTCCTTGCTGTAGGTACTTCAATATGGTTTCCCTCACAGCCTCTCTATAATGAATCGGTACCGGTCTCGCGTTTTGTTTAATCGGCGGATGATCTCCCGTATCAATTCGAAATTTTAACCACGGACACTTTCCGAACGTAGTGTTATCTTTCGCAAAAACGTCGCAATGCTTTCTTAATAAATTTTCCAGACTTTTCTTTTGATCTGGTGTTAGATTTGGCGTTTTATCTGCCAGATCCTGTAAGTCTGATGGTAAAGATTGGTCCCTTGAAATTGAGTCTTTTGGTTTTGGGTCATATTCGGCATCTTCAAATTTCACAGTTTCGTGATCCACAGTTGTCGCTAAAATTGGCATATCTATTGTGTCTACTAGATCTGACTCTTCACTACACTCAGCTATTTTCTCATTATCTTTATCTTGTTCTTTTGTTACAGAATTATGATATTCAAGTGGATGCAACACATATACTTCTCCCAGGACGGCATATTTTGGAATTGCTACACATTTGTCCCCGAAATTCTGCAAAGTTACATCTAGTGGAGCAGTGACACATGGCACTACCCCTGACTGTACAAGTACTGAATTAGGTAACCTAGTTACTTTGTTACCCATTCCTGGTGTTGTAGAAAACACTCCTAGTTTGACTTTATTTTCTGTTTTGAAACCCCTTTGGTCTAAGCTTTCTTTTGTTCTTCCATTTTCTAAGTCGAGTTCAACGAACCCACTTCTATTTACAGACACTATGGTGTCACTTTCCAAGTCATTTTCCAAGTCATTTTCCAAGTCATTTGCTATTGTGATCGTGTTCTTTGACACGCGGGGCCCCTGATCACTTTCTATTTCCATTTCATTTCCACGTATCACTTGACTCCCTGCTTCCATCCCATCTCGGCAGTTAGGTTGTGAATGGGGCTTGGACATGGCGTCATCCAGTTTCCCACTTGCCTGAATTGGGGTAACAGTAGAGTCTAGTGTCATATCTTTTTCCACATTCTTAGCAACACTGTCTAGTTCATAGTCAGTGTGCAGAATTGTGGTCATTTTGCTTTCCACGAAAGGTCTCAAAACAGTCTTTTGGCTTGCTCTGACTGGATAGAAAACTTCTCCAGCCTTAAATTTTCCCTTATTAAGAGCCTTGCCAATTCTAAACTGAGTACTGATAATCTGTGACTTATCTGGAGTTGGAAACTCTATAATTCTACTTTTGATTCTAAGTGTAGCATCAAAATAATCTAAGAAATCATATCCCAATAAATTCTCTTCTATATCCGCTTCATAAACAAAGAAACGGAAAGTCCATTTAGCAATAACAATTTGCACCTGGACTGGCCCATAAAGCATTGCCTTGTGAGAAGTTGCACTTTTTAATCTTAATCTAGCTGGTTGTAGTGTCCTGTCAGATCTTTTAAAAACTGTTATTACAGCTCCTGTATCAATCACTACTTCAGCAGGTTTTCCATCAATAGAGCATTCCAACACAGGTGCCTTGCTTCCCAAAGAGCAAATATTACATTTTTCTAAGCCTATGGAACTCTCTTCCTCAGCTATCAATGGCTGTTCTGGCTTAACTTCTTCCTGTGCCTCCTGTGCTTGCTCTACTGTAGGGGACCGCTGTTCTGTCTCTGTATGTGGTGGTTGTGTTGTGTGTACCCCTGGTCCCACCATCACACTAGAGGTACCTAACCATTTCCCGAATTTGTTACAGGATTTTGTGGTACGAATGGTGTATTGGCAATGGCTAGTTGCCCGTGTCCCTGTCCTGTTCCCTGATTCTGATTGGCTGTTCCACCCACGTTGGAAACCTGGCCCTGATTGTCTCTACTCCTATACCACATCATGGCAGCATGCACCATGTCAGGTGGGTACTCCATTTGTGGTAAATACCCCGTTCCTGACCAATTCCCTCGGTTATTATTCCTATAATTCCCTGAATTATTATTATTTTGTTTTGGTGCCCTGCAATCCCTTATTATGTGCCCTGACTTGCCACAATTATAGCAAGTTCCTTCCTCCTTTCTCTTTTCCCAGCAATCCCTTTCCTGATGTCCCTGCTTACCACAAAAGTTACATTCCCCATTATTCCCACTATTACTGGTGTAATTATTAAAATTACCTCGACCTCCTCCCCTGTTTCTAGACCCTCTTGGCCTGCCTCTTCCTTGGCCTCGGCCCCTACCTCTGCCTCTGAAACCATCATTATTATTCCCTTGGTTATTCCCGTTACCATTGCTATTACTATTATTTTGCTGGTTCCCATTGCTATTCTGGCTACTCCCATTCCCGTTACTATGCTGAACTGCATTATTGCTTCCAGATGGAAAAACCATGTTAACAGAAGCATCAGAGGTGTTACCGTCATCATCCTTTGAGGTCGATGGTTGGCTTTCTATCTTAACTAGCCGGGCCTTTTTGGCACTTGGCTCCCCTATTATGGCCCTAGCTTTGCTGTATGTATTGACAGCCTCATCTATAGTGTTGGACATCCCAAATGGTATGCCCTTTGCATAAGTCTGATCTATTAACCCCTTACAAAATTGCTCGACTAATGCCTCTTGAATATCCCTTTCTGGAATATTTCTGAAGCATGCCCTACCTGCACGTTCTATTAATCTGGCAAATTCCCTAACTGTCTGATCTGGCTTTTGTTTAAGAGAAGTAAACTCTTGTTTCCTTTCCCAGAACATAGGTTCTTTGCTATACTGCCTTAGTAATATTTCCTCTAAATTTTCAAAAGTCATAGGTTTGCCCTGGTGATGCAATGTTTTAATTACATCAGTGGCATGCCCTGTCAAAGCTTGGAGCAAAGCAGTTTTTCTTTCCTGCTCATTCCATTTATTGGCCTTTGCCACCTCCCTAAACTGGAGTTGAAAAATTGCATAGTCTGATTCCCCGTCATACTTGTGAAGCTGGAATTTATTTTTAGAACTACTTGCTCTTTCCCTCCTATACCTGTAAGCCCTAGGCTCCTCTATTTCCCCTTCATTCCCTGAGTCTTCCCTAACACTTTCCGTTTCTGTTTCTGCCCCAGTTTCTGCTTCATTTTCTTCACCCTGGTTATCCTCGTCTTCTTCATACCCATAGCGTCTAACGCCCCTTCTAACTCTGACGTGTCTACCCTGGCCCTGGTGTTGCCCCTCTGCCGCTCGTAGGGCTGCTCCCCGGCCTCGGCCTCTGCCTCGGCCTCTGCCCCTGGGGCGCCTGATGGGCTCGCCCCGCATAGCTATGACGGCTGCTGCCGGCCCTTGTATGGGCTGGTTAGCCTGTTCTTGTTGGTTGTCCATGATAGTGACTATGTGCTTTAAATGTAGTGTTTTGTGTGTGTTTTAGTCTATGTGATTTTAGTTGTTTTAGCCCTGTTTGTGACTAGCCTGTGTGTTTACCACCACCTATGTGTTTTACTTGGCTTTAAAGTTTTAGCTTTGAACCTAAGTTGGGGATTCGTTCCCTCTGCCCTAGCTTGCTGGTAACTTTTCCAATGCTCTTTAGGAGCGTTTGGGTACGGCACGAAATAAGTTAACGGATCCGACGAGTCCTCTTCCCTATCTTCTAACGGAACTTGCACTTCGTGCCTCTCGACCGCGAAATATTTAATCACTAATTCGTTGTCTTGACCAAAGGTCCAGACTTGTCTAGTATCTAGAGTTGTGGGACTGACCTCTATTTCCTGTTCACAGCTGCTGACTGGCTCTACTGCTTCTACTGAGATTGGTGTCCAAGTTTGATCCGAGCTCGAAGAGATCCCGGAGTCGCTGCTTTCAACTTCCCAATCTTCCTCTGAAGGAGGTAAACGTATCCTTTGGTAGGGATACAATGGGTGAGATAATGGAACGTTTGCTTCCAAATCCCAGTTTTCCTCTGAAGGAGGCAAGTGTATTCTCCTGTACGGATACAGTGGGTGAGCAAGTGGAATTATGTCCTCTTGTCTACCCTTAGAATACATTGACTTAAAAGTAAAGCTTTTGGTGTCTTTACTTTTTCCCCTTACTATTTCCTTCGCCCTTTTTAAAATCCCCCTTGACTTTAGGAAACTAAATGTGACTGTGAAACAGTAAAGATCAAATTGTCTCCACACCTAGACCAGACAAACACTAATTTGTAGAGGTTCACTCTAAAAGAAAGCTTTAACAAAAGCTGTTTCTTTAGAACAGGCTTAATATTTACCATGGAATAATTTCCAGGCAAGTAAAAGCCACCAAAGCAACAACAAACAACAACTGCAACAAAGCAACAGAAATCATTACTTCAAAAGCACAAGAAAATACTGTTTGCAAACTACCCAATAGAGCACGATCAAAAGGAAGGCTACAGTTAGGCATCCACGTATACTATCTAATAGAGCACAATCGAAAGACAGGCTCATTTAGACACCCAAACACACTAACTCAATAGAGCACGATCACTAGGAAAGGCTCAGTTAAGCTATTCAAACACACTCAATCTAATAGTGCACAGTACAAGACAGGCACAGTTAAACTGACTCAATCACTCGACTACTACTAAGCTTAACTAATTAAGACTAAGACCCAATAGAGCACTCCCAAACAGGGGCTCAGTTGAATCACTAACTACTTGCTATACTAATATTCAATAGAGCTCTCCTTTCGGGGCTCAGTTGAATAACTAACTACCAATTAAACTAATATTCAATAGAGCACTCCTTTCGGGGCTCAGTTGAATAACTACAACTACTTTTAAAACTATTCAAACTACTATCTTAACTACTCCGCTAACTACAGAAAACGCAGGCTCAGTTCCAAGGAATAGCACAACGATCTACTGCAATAGCCGACTACGCTAAAAGTGAGGTTAGGTGAGGTTATGTGAAGGCTCAGACCACGTAGGGTTAGAGCACGACTCAGCCTCCCGGTCCCCGCTAAACTAAAGGCAAGCTCGTCTCGCGATTACTCCGTGGCTACGGCCTTGGCTCGTCCCTTCCTCCCTTCCAGTTAAACCGCTGCCACCAGTGTTACGTAGAGGAGGCGGAATAAGAGTCGGAGTGTAGGGTTGAAGCCAATGTATTGACCGTAAGGAGTCGCTACACGAAGTGGCGCCGCTTGGAAAGAGGCGCCTGCATTTATAGGGCAAAGAGAAGAAGTCAGGAAGAATGAGAAGTGGTGGGGGTACCAGTGTGGGAGGTACTCGAGAGATGTCAGCAGCGGATAAATAGATGACTGTCGGGTATCAACACGGGAAAGGGTTATGTTGCCCATAGACTGATCAGTTTATGTTTTATCTTTTAATAATGCTGCTCTATGTAACAGCACTTTTACCCGGGTCACTTGTAATTCTACATGTATGAAGTCAGTTGCGTTCTTTTTGTAAGCAAGGAGTTGTGTGCATGTGGGGTATTCTGTTTGAGGTTGTGCATTCATCCTGACTAATCCTTACTTAAATGTTGATGAGTTGAAGGAAATAGAACTAAAGATAGTATGGTGAGCTCTTTAATTGACAACTAATCTATGTACTTGTAGGTACTTTTGTTGTCATGTTAATTATTTCAGTAGCACTTATTTGCATTTGTGACGCGTCATTGTCACTTGATACCCCCAGTCAGCGGGAGCACTACCAGGCCCGTCCGGCCCCCTAACACCAGATAGATTTCTCTCTGGAAATTCTGAATTCCCGACTACACTTTGCTATACTGCTATACTGTTTCTAATGAGACTAGGAAACGTAAGATGAAGAACAAAACCACTTCCAGAACGGAAACTCTCGACGGCAGGTATGAGGAACTTGATGGTGTTCTGAGGGATTTTGAGGTTAGTTTCCACATTTGGCGATGCCTTAGTACATCGATATTTCTCACACCTGCTATTGAGAGTTCTCAGTGTGGAAATGTTTTTGTTCTTCTACTTCCGCCTCCATGTCTAATTGAAAACCTCTATTGGGGAACCCACGACGACCAGTAGACAATTCATACGGTTTATGGAAAATTTCAAAAATTGTATTCATCAGGGGAGACTCAAAATTGGTGTGAACACGTTTAAAGTCAAGGAGAAGCTATTTTTGAAGTAACATTTTCAGAATCTTTTGAAGTAAGCGTGTAAGAGTGTTTTCTGATATGATTTTTGGTTACAAAGCCTTGTGCACTCGTCACACTGTTTTAAAGTAACCCTTCTCTGACAGTCGGTTTTACGACACCATAAATTACAACTTCCAGTGATTTCCATTTAGATCACTTCATTTTCCAGATGGGTTTTCCAAATCCCAGCCAGGAATTTTCTAGACAGATTTATTAAAATCCATACGGGAAAATGTGCCAAATCCCAGATTGTTTTTTGGATTTCCAATGTCGAAATTCAGAGTCAGAGTTTCCCAAAGCAGTTTGCCACATGGAATAGTAAGCTGGGCAGTTCCGAAGATAATCACATAATTGGTTTTAGACGGGTTTTGGGAACTTCCTAAGCGTATAGATTCCCGTTTGAATATTGCACTTCAGCGACCCTCAACATGGTCCCATTTGGTACACATTTGGTGCAGACTTGGGGTCATCTACAGGCTAGACGCTCCCAACTGCGGCCGGCCGACGCCAGCCCCAAGGGTCCATTCAGGGGCACAGGGCAGGCAATCGGAAAATCCATAACATTGCTGCTGAGCGACGGTTAAATTCAATCCGATCTGGTTATTTTTTTTTTTTTTTGGGGGGGGGGGGGGCGTGCACTTTGTCATTGGAACTGCTCACACAGTAAAAAGAAATTCAACGACGCCGGGACAAAAACCCTATTGGTGCCCTACCCCGAACCCCCAACCTACGGGGTAGCAGATAAGAACGTAAAAGAAACCCTGAGGCCTAAGCTCAAAATGGGTCTTAAGAAGAAGTCCACAAAGCAGCTCAGGTGATGATCCAAGAATCGGGCCAAGAATGATCCCAGCACGCCAGCACATAGTGGATCCAGTACCCTGGAAGAAAAGCAAAACAGACTCTAACCAGAGGGTTATCTTATTTTCTTTCTTCAGTATTGCCACAGGAAGAGGCAGCGAGGAACAGCATGCCGGCAACTGGACTAGAATCGGGTGCACAGGTCAATGTAGCTTCTCGTGAGTTCTGCTTTCTTAATGTAGATTGTTGTAAGTAGTACAAGCTAGGCTTACGCCAGACCACGTCGTGGCGTAACAGGAGTGTGTTCCTGTTTTTTTAGTTTTCATTATAGGGCCGCGTTGGCGTTGGCAATGGCTATACTGATGCAGCTGCTAATAGGACAGCAATCGACAAAGGGAATTAAGTAAGATAGGCTCACTAGCCGAAAAGATTTGCAATGAGTCAAGGAATGAGAGTGAAGTGAGAGTCCCCACTCAAGAAATCTGGTGGAGTCATAGCTACCCCTACGAAGAAACACTGGAAGGTGTCGCCTGTGCTACGCAGGATGCACGTGTAGAGCCCACCAGGAGGCAGTACTTACTCCAATGTTCAGCAGAGCAGTGCCTCCAGTGTCCAGCACCAGAGCAGTGCGTCCAGAGTTCTGGACTCCAACCAGGACACTGCGTGTTTTACCTCTAATAAGGTATGCCGGAGAAGTGTTGAGCCGGAAGTGAGAAGGTACTAGGCTGCCTAAAGGCCAATCGCGGGCGAATTTGTGTCACGTGTTTCGTAGTGGTAGTTTGTTCCTTTAGGGTTCAAAATTCGCGTCGCTCGCTCGCTTGATTGTAATTAATCAATAAATATTCAAGATACTACAAGAACAATATTTCAGTTATGAGTTTCAATCATCGCGTACTGAACGTCACTGATATGCACCCATAAGGCGGTCAGCAGAGGGCACAAGGTCCGTGGGGCTGGTGTCTTCCGCAGTGAGGCGGTCGGCAGGGGGGGGGGGAGGTTCACTTTTTTCATCAATTCCTCGATTTTGTTTTGAAAGTACGAAAAGGCAATCGAGAAAGCCAATCCGTCGGCTCTGCTGGTTCCCTGACCCTGGCCGTGGTTGGCGGCCGCACCGGCACGGGCCGGGCAGCGGGATAGGATATCGGTGTTCTGTCCGGAGCGCCACGCCACACACCACACCAGATGAGCCCCCGGCACGGCACGGCACGGCACGGCACGGCACGGCACGGACAGGACACCACGCCGCCATGATTCACCGGGCCACCAACTCAACTCGCCTCATGAATAACGACATGTCCTGCGGAGACAGATCTGCATTCTTATCAGCGACGCGGTCGTGTTCGAGCGTGGCCAGCGATACGGCGGCATACGTGGACCGGAGGGTTGTTCCGTTACACCGCGGAGCCGGGAGTATGAAATTTTTGGTCCACCCCAGAGGATGCTCCCTCTATGCCCCCGCCCCCCTCCTAACGCGGGCCTCGACCCCAAGGTCAATGCTGCACCGCCTTCTCCACCTCCACCACCACACACACACACACACACCTCCCTCTTGGACTCTCGCAGCTTGGCAGCACCTGATCTAGTTGACGCCGAGCAGAGATGTGACGTCACGGCCCCTGTAATCGATCCTGGCGTGCAGCGTAGGGGAGGGGAGGGGGAGGCCGGCATACGCTCCTCTGTCGGGCAGAGAAAGTGAATGAGCCGCCGTGTCATAATTATGGCACCGACATGAGGGCTCGTCAACCGTCCTCACCTCCCCGCCAGGCGGTCAACTGTCCTGCATACCGCACCGAGGCGCCGTTACCATCAATGCGCGCCGGAGCGGTCCCTGCCGCTGTTTACTGAGATGCCTACATTTCTTTTCTCACTCATTTCTTTAATTACAATCATTTTTATTTTTCTATTTTGCTGGATTTGTTCTTACGCCGCGGAGCCAACATTTTAGCCCGTGTTTGTGTTGTCGTCGTCGCGGCCACGCAATTCAGCAATTAGAATTAGACAGCGGCGGGCCTGTGAATAGTGCAGCGGCGAGCCTGTGAATACTGCAGCGGCGGCGGTATCGGCAGCAGATTCGGCCGGCGCGGCGTGAAGCCTCCATCTGATAAGCCGGGCCCGGCCGTCTCCCCGGTCACTCATCTTTGTTACGAGCATTTTTCACCTGGGCAGCGGCGGCTAATTAATAGACGGGTTCACGAACCTCGGCTGTTTATCTTCTCTGCGAGTAAGGCGACAAGTGAGGCTCCTGTTCGATAGGCGGCTGTCCTGCCTGTCCTCTCGTGACAAATGCCGCTGATACGTTCCCGGACGCTCCCGGACGCTCCCAGACAGTGTCCTGGGCTCCGGATCAGGGAGCCAAGTCCCGGCCGATAGCCGTAGCCGACGCTGGCCAACAACCTGCTGACATGGTCGGTCCAACAGGGTATCCAATTTGCGTGCGCCCCCGCGGTTTGCGGGTTTCGAGAGCGAAAAACGGAGACCGTTTCTCGAGCCTTTTCTGAGCAGTTTCATTTCGTGTGGATGCGGACGTTTGAGTTCCGTTCCGCGGCCCTGAGCGGCAGCATAGGGAAGTCCTCAGCGTTGGCAGGTGCCCTGTCCAGGGCGGCGGCGGTGGCGGCAGCGGCAGCGGCAGCGGCGGCAGCGGCAGCGGCGGCGGCAGCGGCAGCGGCAGCGGCGGCAGCGGCAGCGGCGGCGGCAGTGTCGGCGCCTCCTGTCCTGTGGCGCCCGCATGCGTCGAGGTGGCGGCGGTGGCGGTGGCTGCAGCAGGCGTGGGTAGTGGTGCGCCCCCTGGATTTGCCCGCCGTACCGCCTCTGGCCGCCTCCCCCGCTGCAACCGCAGCGGCGGCAGCGGCAGGAACAACGGCCAGGAACAACGGCGGCGCGGCAGCAGCGGGGACGGGCTGGGCTGGGCTGGGCGCCCGGTCGGTGAGTGGCTGGGTCTGGGTCGGCGCTGTTTGGCCTCATCCATTCGCAACAATTTTCCCGAGTGCCAGTCTTAGTTGGGCGGCTCGGCACGCGGACAGAGGACCCCGGCACGCCTCTCCAGCACGGCCCCGGCTCCAGCACCGGCTCCAGCACCGGCTCCAGCGCCGGCTCCAGCACCGGCTCTAGCACCGGCTCCAGGACCGGCTCCAGGACCGGCTCCAGCGCCGGCTCCAGCACTATGTCGACCGACACATGGACTGTGAGTGTACCCAGGGTTCAGGAATCAAAGCGGGAACCTAGGCAAATTTGTCATCGGTCACGACAGTTTTTATTTCTTTATTTTTGTTTTGTTTTGAAATCATACTCTTGCTGGTGGACTTGGAAAATTTAGTCATAGCGTTACTTAGTGCAGCTCCATTTAAAAGTGTGGTCTCGGTCGGCACCAAGCAGTACGACGGGCTTTTATTGTTTTGGTCGTAAGAGCAGCACGTGAGTGGGAGCGAACCTTCCCTTTTCGAAGCGAATCCCATCAGCGAGTCCCGTGGTCCCGTGGTCCCACAAACCCCGGCCAGATCATGGAGAAGAGCTCCGATAGTTCGACCTTCCCCAATTTATTATTCCGCGCGCGGCTGGAGCTGGGCTCCTTCCTTGAGCTCATCAGCGCCTCATGGCTCGGCTTGGCATGGACCTGTGGGAAGAGCCCGGCGCTGTCCAGCCCTGTCCGGCCAAAGCCGACACAGTCCAGGAGCGCGTAGGCCGGCGTAGGCAACCCGCAGGGCCCCTGGGAAGGACCCGAAGGATGAGCGGGCCGGGGGCAAGGAAACGGGGATCGGATCCTGTGTGTGTGTGTGTGTGTGTGTGGTCGCCGCTGCTTGCGGTCCGAAACCGTACAAGGGACTGGCGTGCCCTTTTGTGCGTTACACAAGCGCTGGCCCTGGCCATGCTCGGCGTACGATCTCCCAATGCGAGAGGATTTCGGGAGAGGGGGGGGGGGGGCGGTAGCGTCAGGCGCACCCCTGCACCCAGCCGGGCCCGTGTGTCCCTTACGGTCTCTCGCTCCACGCGGCCGCCAACTACTATACTGCGAAACCTTAGAAGAGTCCGGCATGGCCCAGTGGCCGTACGGCGGCGCGGCTGTGGCCGACAGGGGACGAGCGGACAGCGGACAGGACGGCGTGCAGCACAGCAGGGCGCGGGGGCGGGGGCCGAGTCCGGCCGGGTACAGGCCCTCAGTAAGCCGAGCCGTGCGCCCTCGGGACTGAAAACGTCACAGAATCGGAGGCGTCATCATCCATTCATACAAGCCAAATAATTTGAAGAAGAAAAAATCGCGCCCTGAATGGACGAAGCCTGAATTTGTTGTACTTCTGGCGTATTTTCAGTGTAGCAGTGACTCCGTGGCTCTCCCCTTAGTTAGAAGTCATTCAGAACCACCAAATCTGGTGAAGAAAAATTCATAGCGCGAATGACGCGCGCGGTTGTCAAGATCGATTGCCCCCCGTTTTCAGCCCCCCCCCCCCATACATTCACCGGCCCCCCGCGTCGACACCAAGCGTCCAGCCCATCGTCCGGATCGGCATCAGCCGAATCTCTGCCAATCTCTGGATAGTTGCGAGGCCACGGCGAGGGGCCGCAGTCGTTTCGAGTCGGTCCAAGAGTCGGTCCCAGTAGGAGCGGCGCGTAAAAAAGAAATATATGCCACCCACACCTCGAGCCGTCGGAGCCGCGGGCTCAGGGGTCAACGACAGGCCGGGAGATGATCACGCCCCCCCTTCCCCCTCCTCTGTCCGGCCCCCCTCCTTTCCCTGCCTCTACTTTTACACTTTACTGCAACGGGTCCTTGGCAAAGGTCCTTGCGTACGGTGTGCCGTCCACACTTCCTGCCGAGGACGACTCGGTGACAGGAATTTCTCATACGCTGGACTTGCGGCGCGCGATAGGCCACGCCGCAGTGGCGGCGGCGGCTGCCATCAAAATTGAGATGAGGCAGCAAAACTAGCACGCACACACGCGCCGCACATGCACACACACGCGCCGCAAAGCAATCCCCGTGCCAAGTGCAGTAAACAAAGCACAGAAAGAGAATCAATAATAATACGAATCCTTCTGTGGGGGCTGGCTGGCAGGCTGGCAGGCAGGCAGGCAGGCAGGCAGGCAGGCATGCGCGGCGCACCCGTTAGACGCGGGGGGGTCGAATCGAACCGAGCCGAACTGCGATGCAATGCGGCTGACCAACGAGCTAAGATAAGTCATCGTGCGTGCGATCTGTGCGATTGCATGATTGCATTCGCCTCCTGATGCCCACGGCCGGGGGCGAGAGCGAGTGCGGGCCTTCCGATCAGCTGGCCTGGCATGCCAGAGGACGCCAATCACTGCCAGCATGAGCACGGAAGTCGTTACTGCTCTTCCCTGCCCCTCCGGCCCCCGGGACACAGCCGCCGTCGTGCAGTCGTCGTAGGCGGCCAGCAGCAGCCCGCGGGCACCGCAGATGGGTGGTGGCCGAGGAGTGTTGTCCATCGATCCAGACCCCGACAAAATTAAATCATATTTTGATGGGAGTGGCTCGTTACACTCATGCAATATTGGTCGAAATTATTTTCCACACTTTTTCTCATTTCATGTATTGATTGATCGCAAATGTTTGTGTTACTATTCCATTTTGATCCCCCGCCCCCCCCCCCCCCCCCCCCCCCCCCCCCCCAAAAAAAAAAAAAAAAAAAACACACATCGCGCGGCGCCCCCGCGAGATGCAAATGCAGGTGCCGGTGCCGCCGGTGCCGACTGGAGGTGAGGATGAGGGTGGGGATGGGGGAGGCCTCACCTCACCTCCCCTCACCCTTCCGGCCCGCGGCCCGCGCCAAAACCCCGCCGAATGGCCCGCCAATCACGCCCTCCGCCCCGGCCGGGCCGCCGCTGCGGATGTTTGCTCGGACGGCACCGTCTCTTCTTTTACGACGCATCATAATAAGCAGCCAATAACCCCGCCCCGCCCCGCCCCGCCCCGCCCCCAGCGTGCGGCGTGCGGGTGTAATGGGGCGGCCAAGTCTCTTTTTGATTTGTCGAATTTAAAGGTGGCGTCGAATAATATAAAGATGGATGGGCGCGAGCATTGTTCTCTGCCGCTCACGACCAGCATCCTTACTCCCAAAAAAAAAGAATATTTCAAAGGCGATTCTTCTCCCCCAAAATAATAATATGAGACTGGAATATCCGCAGGGGCCTGGAACTTACAGTTTCGGGTACGAGATCGAGGACCCGGCTTCGGCGAACACGCAGTTCCGGCAGGAGGAGCGCTTCGCCAACGGCACGGTGTCGGGCAGCTACGGCCTGGTGGAGCCCGACGGCAACGTGAGGATCGTCACCTACGTCGCTGACGCGCTGGGCTACAGGTGGGCGCGAGCAGCGCGAGGGCGGCGGCCACGGCGCAGGTGTTTCACCACGTTCACGGCGAGCTCAATAATAACTGTTGTCTGTCCTCCAGGGCCCGCATAGAGAACAGCCTGCGCAAGGAGGAGAACTACCCCCGGAAGACCCCCACCCCCGTCAGACCGCGGCCCGCGGAGGCGCCGTGGCCGGCGGCACCATCCGCGTCCGCGCCTGCATCGGACCGCCTGCTGCAGACGGACAACGATGTCGTGGGCGCGGAGGGCGGCGCGGGCGGGGGCAGGGGCGCGGCCTCCACCCCCACGCCGCCGCTGGCCTGGGCGCTGCTGGCCCTGCAGACCGGCGGCGGCAAGCGGCCGCCCGTCCAGGAGCAGCGGCAGCGGCCCGCCAGCGCCACCACGCCTAGCGCCGTCAGGCGGCAGGGACCGGGACCGGGCCGGGGAGGCAGTACTGACGCTAGTCAGCTGCAGCTACTGCAGCAGCAGCTGGGGCTGCAGAACAGGCAGGCCTGGGGCACCGGCACCGTGGGCTACAACAAGAACGACGTCAACGACTACGCCGCGTACGGCGGCGCGGCCGCCCTCGTCACCAACGACCTGAGCGGCCACGGTAATTACGATGAAGGCATGTACATGAGCCGAGGCCTCGGCCGGGGCCAGCGTGACCAGAGCGTCCAGGGCCGGCGGGGGCGGCCAGACGTGTCCTGGAGCGCCAGCCCCATCGTGGTCTGGCCCGAGCCCCAGTCACAGTCCCAGCCCCAGCCCCAGGCGATGCCGAGATACGAACTGCTGCCCCCAAACCCACTCTTAGATAAGCTCATCTACCCGAATACGGACGGTCACAACAACGGCGATTAGAACCCCAGTATTATCCCGTATGCAAAGTAGTCAAGCCTTTAAATGTATAATTATTATTATTTATTGAAATTGTATATATATCAAACCGTGATTAGTTGATGGTAATAAAGAAAATTATAAGAAAATGGAATCGATGTTTCTTTGTTCTTTCTTGTGATGCACACCTTAATCATTGCTTTTGGTTACACGACACTACTTTGTGGAAAGGAAAAGTTGGCATAACCTGGTGATGGCGCGCGCCACACGACACACGCCACGCGCCACAGCTCTTGCCGCGGGGCTCGGCGGCGGACACACCTGCTATATATAGAGAGAAACCGCCACTAGCGAATCACAACCGGCGACATGCGCTCGCACTCACTCACACACACGCACGTATGCTTACTCTAACAGCACGCGTCGGTGACATTACTCAGCGGGCGAATAAC
Organism: Odontothrips loti; assembly: GCA_038380765.1. Lineage (NCBI taxonomy): Eukaryota > Metazoa > Arthropoda > Insecta > Thysanoptera > Thripidae > Odontothrips > Odontothrips loti. The sequence goes on from CM076255.1 coordinate 4,523,175, forward strand.
CAGTAGGACAGGGAGACGTGGGCCTGTTCGAGTTACGTAATTATTTTTCCGGCAAAGAAATACCGGACAGCCTCGGTGGGAGGGGGAGGGGGGGGGCGAAAATGGGCGGACTTCACCAAACGTTCTTTGAGTGTTGAGAGAAAATAAGTTTGTTGTGTGAGAATGATGTGCGAGGTTGAAATACAGGAAGAGGGATGGAGAGGTACTGACGAGGAGCACACAGGAATGAAAATCCGGCTTTAAGAGAAGATTCAACGAGAGTACAATGCTCGGTGAGTTCAATGCACGGGCTGCACCATACTGAGTGCGCATACCAGTGGATATTAGAACCCTCCCTCTCGAAACACAACGGGACCATGGGGCTGACCAGACCCTGAGCGCAGACGGAGCACACCGCGCGCAATTCCGGCGCTGTCCGAGAAACAGCGGCGCATGGCGAACGGGACGAGGCGGCTGGCCAGGTTCAGCGGGCGGATAGAGCAGCACACCGCGCGAGCTAAGCAGTTCTGCTGTGCGGAACGACAGTGGCTATTGTACCGGCAGCGCGCTACGCGTCTTCAGCGTAGCTCCGTAGCGTAATGGGCTAGCGGACCGGTCGGTGACTGCAACGTCCGGGGTTCAACTCTTTGCCGGAGTAAAAATTTTTCTGAAGTCTGCCGACCGAGGATGGTGGGTAAAATATACCAAAAGAACGTGTTCAAAGTGTGTTGTCTGAGTGACCGCGGACGTTGGGCCGCGGCCATTCCCCGGAGGTTGAATACACTGCTGAGGAACAGTGGTTCGACGCCCGAGTAGGGGAATGGTGCTTGCCAAGACTCGGCAGAAGTTAAATGTACAGGCCTAGGGTTCGGCCTTCTACATTTTTCAAGCGTAAGGCCTCGGAATCTGGAGTATTCGGGCAACACCTACTTGGATACATGGCGTAGAAGAGTAGAGTACAATCGGCTTCGGCCGTGTACGATCTGGGCATCCTACCTCCCTCTCAATCCGCGAGGGAGTGGCCTCACGGCCACAGACCAACTGGCTGGTCGAAGGGGGCTGACTCCTGAAATCTGGTCAGCGGAAGGGGCGATGTTGGCCATTGCGGAAGCCTGCCTACCAAGGTGGCTGCGTCGTGCCTGTGTCTTAGCGGCGGTCAACTCCTGGTACACCGGTTCCCATCCGAACACCGAAGTTAAGCAGGAACGGTTCCGGACGGAAGTCTGGGACGAGGTAGGACCCACCCATTTTTTGCCGTTTTTTGGTTCGGCACATGCCACACAAAAATTCACGTAAAGATTCGAGATGTTGGTCGGTGCATAGATAATTGTTCTTGGGCAGGCGGAGGCGTGTAGCCGGTACCGGTACATAGCCAGTGCCCGCTGCGCTGTGGATCTTTACGCACTTCACGGTCCGCGGTGCGTACCGCGGGGAAAAACGGAGCAGGAACTCGCGAACCTTCTTCCTCGAACCATTTTCGCGCGGTCTGCGTCGGTGCGAAAGTGCGCACAGTACGGCACAGCCCTGTTCCCTTCTCCTGGCGCCGAGGCTGACAGGGAGGGCCACCAAGTGTAAATTAGCAATTTGGCTCATACTTTCAAAATCCATTGTACTATCATAGGAATGAATGACTGTCATAGAGTTTTCGGCGTAATTTGATTTTTAGACCGTTTTTGGGAACATCAAAAATAAAATAAAAAATTAAAAATCTAAAAAAAAAAAAGTTTTTACCAAAAAGTTTCTCCACTTCATAAAACGTCGAGAAATCACCAAATTTTCCATTTTTGAGACAGTTGGTTTTTTTTCCTTCACTAAACCCGCGTACGGGACTTGTAACTTTTTTTAGATTTTCAGAAAAAGTGCGTGTTACGCGTGTTTCTTCTAAACGGCTCATCTGACGAGGAAAATGAATGGAATTTTTCTCTTATCACGATCTTTACCTTTTGTTCTCTTCGTGTTTTTGACTTCTGCAAAGGTGTGGGCTGTAGAGTGCAAGAACCGTTTTTATACGGTGACAGATATTCCTGATCTGGCCCAAGCAGTACGGCTTATCTGCCGAGGAAGATGAATGAAATCTTTTCTGCCTTGCTCAACACATAACTGTAGCGGGATAGGCTGTAGAATATACAAACGCAATTGGTTCTGTTTCGACGTAGTTCTCATGTGCAAATTAGCAATATTCTTCATACTCGGTAATATCGATGGTAATCTATAGTGATAACGAGATGTGTCAAAAGAATTTACACTGTTTCCAACTCCAAAAAATTCCCAATAAACTTGATAAAATAGTGTTAAAACTTATGAAGAAAACGGGGGCGTTGTATCACAAAGCTTTCTTGTGAAGCATTTGTCTGCATTACGAAGAAAAACGAAGATTTTATGTGTAAGTTTACGAATAAATTTAATTGCATGAATAGCAAGTATTACGTTGCGGAGCTCTTTCTTCGTAATGCCAAAAAATGCCTGTAAAGAAAGCTATCTTATAGAATGCTTTTATTTTCTTCGCAATTTTGTTATCTGGTAACTGGAAAGTCAGTAAATCGATTGAGACGAAAACAGCCCTCGATGTCTCGAAACGTCCAGAAATACCGTAAAAACGAGTATCGTCATATATATTACGCCACTGACCCAGAGGACATGTTTTCCCTATTCAGGGGAACGGGCGAACATACATGACACATGTTGTTGTTTTTCGGAGGAAGTATGTCTTATCATTTCTGTGGGAGGAAAACGTACATGCGATATGCGTGACAGTCGGTCTATCAGTGAACACACAATTTTCGTGTTTTGGGGGTGAAAATGTCCTTCCTTCCTAAAGAAACCAAAAGAACGAGACTGTTGATGAAACTTTTGCAAAACTGGAACATCTATTGGAGGATCCATGGTCAGCATCGTTAAACGGGGAGTATCCAATCGTCTTTTTTCATCTCCTTCGTAATGTACATGTGGTTTTAAGTAATTGTGATTTTTTTCTTCTGTTTATGTTCAGTTAGGGTTGATCGACGAGGCCGTGCTGTAGAAGAACGTGTTCTGCATCGACATTCCAGCTTATCAAGTTACATCTTGAGTCATCAAGCTTCTTTCAAATTTTTTATATTTCAAACTTAGGTCCCAGGTTTTCAAGCTTCTAAAATCCAATGTATTCTTATATATTCTTCCTACCGTACCTCATCATGCCTTCTCCGCGTTGTTGATAATTTTACATGGCGGACATTGACTTACATGCCTTGGGCGGGGTATTGGAAAAAGATTCCAATTAGTATATAATCGTATTACAGGACATTTCAGTTTTACAAATGTATGGCCATTCGATTTTAATTTTATGTTATCTTTTTCAGTGCTCGCGTAAAGTTTTCCATATTTCATAGGAGAGAATAGGGGTCTCAACTCTTAAACTGTTGAGGAAGGAAAATACTTTTTATTGGTGGTTTTAAATACTGTACAATTGTGGCGCTATTGCGCCGTGTTGCGCTTTTTACTATTTAAGGCAAGGTAACATAAATTTGTTTTTACTGACGCAAATCTAATCTGATCAATACCAGAAAGCACGTACTTCTTTCGTCTCATTCTATCTTCCTCATTCTCTAGGTACAATGATGAATCCGCTTAACGTAGCGAACTTCCTTGTCAGAGAATTTGTTGGGAACTGGTCACCTTCAGCACTTTCTAGTCAGGAAGAAGATCTTGCTTTATCGATTAAAGGTAAAACGGGTAAGTCATTAGGGGACGTTCATAAACTACGTGACCATTTTAGGGGGGGGGAGCCTATGGTCACGACCCTATCCTTAATGCAAGGTCAGGTTAGGTTAGCCAGGTCACGATAGGGGGAGAGGGGGTCAAAAACTGGCCTAAAATCGGTCACGTTGTTTATGAACGTCCCCTTACAACTCCACGCGTAACAACTACGTGCTCCGATTGATCGGGATAATTCATAACTGATTGACTGGAAACTTAACAAGTTCCCTTTAATTTCTGTCACACTCCAGTTCTTTCACCGCAGTCCTCTTTAAACATTTAGCCTCAATTTACGCACGTGATGTTTATGTCAAATATAGAACCTATACATGTTGCACAAGAACCTTATTTGTTTGTATAATGTAATGAATTAACAAAATCAAAACCACTTGCACTGCAATAAGGGTCCTTACATGCACTGGAAAAGTGAACTTCATATTTGTTGAATTTTTCGTTTAAAAACAGTAAAATATCCGTTTTAAAACGGAGTGCTTCGTTTCTAAAATAACTCGCTAAAACTTCGTTTTTTGTACGGCACATGTTATTTTAGTGTGTGGATAGATAAATGCATTTTTATGGATATGTCACTATTTCGGAAATTTTGAGCTGCATCCCAGAGGGTGATCACTAAATCGGAGATACTGGCATACGCTTACTGCCAGTTTCGCCGTGACGGCATACGTTTCTTATAGCCGAGATTGCGTAATGTGGCCACACAAGACTTACATTGAGATTTTAATGACGAAAACTACTTTTTGCAGCTGCACAGCGTGAGCTTGTGACAATGTTCCGCTGAAGACTGCAATACTTACGACAGCACAGCGCGTTGAACCCATGAATCGCTCAATGAATGGAATGATATCGCGGTTGCAAAATTGTCGTCTACGCCCGGATCGCATTTTCCGTTAACCTTCGTTTTACAATGTGGCATGGCGATATGACGTGTTCCAAATAACAAATTAATATGTATTGAACAACAAAGGTTTAATCTTCCCACTCAAATGTCACAGATGTTTGTACATCAGAAAAGTGCTTGTTTCAAATATGTGTGGATACCACATAGACGGATAGATTTACAGTGTGCGAGTAACTATTTGGAAGTTATTACCTGTTCCTTTTGTGAGAAAAATGCTCCTACTTAAAAAAAAATACAAAAAATTAAGCCATACGGCAAAACACTGCTTGCATCGTTTAAACATATCGAAATTATGTCTCCGTTTCTGGGTTGGTCTTTCGGTATCACCGATGTATTGGAGGATCCTTCGTCCCGCCGTTCCATTAGTTTGTTGTATGAATATTTCTGAGTTTGTAATGCTGCTTTACAAAACTTTTCATCGCTAAACAGTGATGGTCGTAACAAATTTTTATGGCACCGCTAAAAAATATTGTGACGTCCATCAGAAATTGGAACTGTCGTCACAAAATGACAATTGTGGCGATTGTCACAGAAAATTGTGCTGAACCTTGTTTAAAAGTTGGAAAATTATGTGAAGAACGTTACAAACTCAGAAACAGTGATGTACTGTTTTACCAGGCTGGGAAGCGACGCCGTACCATTTAAAGCTTATATTGTTTCGCCCGCATGGTGAAGGAACTACTCACTGCGCCACTTCGCCTAACAGCTGACTCCAGTAGGCAGTATCGCATTAATCCATACCGTTAGGGCAGTAAAAGCATACTTTTCTACGGCGTCACTGAATTGTTATAGCTAGTTTCTTACATTCTCGATATTTGTAAATATTCCCGTAAATTTATCCCTGTTGTTCTAAACTTTTTCTGTACCCAGAAATAATTTTAGAGGCCGTTGAGCATGGAGCTACGTACATAGAAAAAGTCCATGACCTAGTAATGGAAGGTTACGGAGTGTGTACTGATGAGGTAGAAGCAGTTGACGACCCGGCGGATGAAAGTTCTTTGGTTTTTGATGTGGATGCAGAGTATGGCTTCAATTTAATCTCAGATAAAAAGAAAGAAGATGCAGTATTTTTTTGGAGGAAAGGCAAAAGCTTGGACTGTAATAAAGAAAATAACCCACCTTTAAACCGCCGAGGAACACTTAAGGATGGAAAGAAGGTTAACAGGAGGAAAAACAGAAAATTTAGTGCTGTACAGTCAAAGTACAAATATGTTAAACAGGTATTTAAATGTATTTTTATTGCTGAAAAAGCAAAGTTGTTCTTTATTTTAATCTCACTGTATTTTCATGCAGTTCTTTCTGAGTATTACTTTCCTACACTGTTTTTGACATTAACCGAGAGTAATCCGATCGTCCATTGGAGCAACCGGCTATATGTTTCGGCCGTGCAGATAAAAGTAGACGGTTTTCAGCATAAGAAATAGTTTGGCATCCAAAAATCTAGGTCGAAAATTATGTCAGCCGTTTGAAGCGCTAAAACGGATAGCCATTTGTCTGCACCGCCAAAAACAAAGATAGCCGGTTGTTCCTAGGGAAGATAAAACTTGAAGTTCTAATGTTCTCCCCTTTTTCTGTACTTGAATAAGGAAAGTGTTTTATACCGATGGGAGAATCAAATAAAGTTAGGAGGGTCCTATCAGTCCAAGTTAAAAAAAATTAATATACATGTTTTGGAGAAATTTGAGGAGGCAAAGGAACAACACCGTCAAGTACATGACATAGACTTATGACGATGGGCTCTGCAGAAGGCCAGACTTGAAAACTGTAATAGGTTCAGGGCGTCAAGATCATGGAATAGTATCTTTAAAAAAAAGAATTACATTGTTTCAAGAAAAATCACGAAGTTTATTTCAAAGACGGATCTAAAGAATAACGAAGAAATTAAGGACAGGGCACTAGATTTCGTACTTGAAACACAACCAATGATTGTACAGTTTGGGCCTGCAAACATCTTGAATGCTGATCATGGCGGTTTTGCTTTTGAATTACATGCCGGGCGGTCAAATGAGTTCCGAGGTGCCAAGAAAGTAGAAATTGTGTGTCAAAGAAAAAACGCAATGTCGCACAGTTACACGATTCTGCCAACAATGTCCGCATCGGGGAAACTCATTGAGCCTCTCTTCATTATCCTACAAGAGAAAGGAGGTGTTTATATTTAACATGGAATAACATTCATACATAAGATCAAAGTTACTTACTTTTGAAAACTTGCCTTTTCTTTTGCCAGGGACGTTCGGCCCTCAAGTCAGCGAGACGATGTTCAGGCCTCCAAATGTTGTAGCTGCAGCTTCCAAGTCTGGAAAAATGGGAAAGGAACACCTCGATCAGTGGATAAATGTAAGTATTACTTCGTTAATTTTCAACTTCAAATATACTTTATCCCGTCATCCCATAGCTTACTCTGATCTTGCCATTATTTTCCAGGAAGTTCTGATGCCAAATTCAGGTGACAGGACCCTCATTCTATTGGATGCTTGGTCGGCTTTCAACGACACTAACATTCAGAAATGTGTCCCCCCAAACAAAGATTTCATTGTCCAGCACATTCCTGAGGGAACCACAAGTATGGTACAGCCTTGGGATGTGTACGGCTTTCGTATATATAAAAACATCACCAAACGTATCTGTGATTATGTGCTCTTACATGATGTAGATGTTCAGTTAGCTCAGAGAGACAATGTTTTAAAACTTCAGTCTCTCGTATACAACCAGTTGTGTTCTCCAAGGTACCAGGCACTTTTCATCTACAGCTGGTACAAGGTATGTACTGCATTAGAACACTGTGAATGAAAAGGTGAGGAACTCTGCCCAAATACGGGCGAGAAACTGCCACAATCTCGCCCGTATTTCGGCGAGAACACCGTCCCCACCTAAATTTGAGGGGGATCGTTGCCTCGCCAAAATTTTGGCGAGGATCCTCACCCTTCTATTCTCAGTGAAAGTAACGATATAAAAACTATGAATCCAGTTAGAAAATTTTGATGAAAAATTGAGCAACAAATTCCTGTTATTTTGCCAGTTTTCGTTTAATTTCACAAAAAATGTTCGAGACATCTCACGTACTTTTAGAAAACATCCTGTTATTTCACAGGGTACCCTCGTAATATTACATACATAGTCCTGTAAGAGTGAACGACACGACGACGTGTTTTATAGAGATACAATTATTTTCTCATTAAATCACAAAATACAGGGTATTTTAAAAAGGACCCAGGGTTAAAAGTTTATCAAGAATTTCCCATAAATTTACAATGATATTTTTGACAGTGTGTTACCCACAGCGTAAATGAACGAGGAGATATTCGCTCTGGACTTTGGTGTACAGGCTATGGGATCGCCCTTAAAGGATGTCCGGGTTTTTAGGGCGAAGGTCCTACAAACCGGAAATGGGTGGACGTGAGGGGGGAGGGGGTTAAAATTGCCTGTAAATACCCGGACATCCTTCATGGACGCCCCCTATTACGTATTACGTGGCGTTACGTAGTATTACGGGTATTACGCTGGTAATACGTGGTATCACGCGGTATTACGCTGGAATTACTTGGTATTCCAGGGTCCAGGGCACCCTGTACAGAGTGTTACGCGAGCGAATACCCCCTCGTAAATGAATTTGCTCCGAAGCCACAGCAGTCAGTGTATACTGTGTTGTTTTATATGTATGCTTTAGCCACAGCGTACGTTGACGAACAAAAGCATTATATTACGCGAAAATTAATATTGGGAGTTGATAGTATGACGAAAATTCTATCGGTTGCTCAAATGAACGAACATAGAAGTTGGTGGGACGTCCAAAGCTCCGAGGACAAAAGTGGGCCATAACTGGGGTTAGATGGGCTATGACTTGTGATTGTACATTTACCCTAGCTAGCATTACACTGTCAGATTTGCAGAGCAGTTCGATTTATCAAATGAATTTATGTTTGTTTTCTGCAGAGTGGCTACATCCTGGAGCGTCCAGAAAAGTTTTGTCATCCGAACGACTTTTGTTTTGGGCTGCACGACGAGGATCGCTGTCACAACTGTGACGATATTAAATTTATAACATGTAGTTGGTGCAGAACACCTTTTTGCTTTTCATGTTTTTTTATTGAATATCATTTGTGCCACAGCTTTGTGGAATAGTTATCAAGCGTTAGATTTTTATTTTATTTTTTCAAATCAGCTTTAGCTAGTGGCTACATTGTCGTTGTGCTGCAATTTAAATTTATAAAGTGTTGGTGGAGAACACGTTTTTGCTTTTCATAATTGCTTAGTCAATGCAATTTGTGCCACAGCTTTGTGGAATAGTTATCAAGTGTTCATTTTTTTATTTTTTTTCAAATCAGCTTTAGCTAGTAGCTACATTGCCGTTGTGTTGCAATTACTTATTCTTACTTACACTCTGTTCTACTGTCAAGGTATGAAACTATGTTTCTTTGCGTTTTGATTCATTTTTATGCATAATTTACAATTGCTGTATTACAGAACTGTACCACCGCTATGGTAAAATTGAATTTTTGAATAAGCGTAGTTGGCATTAAAAGCCTTGTGTTTAAAAGTTTCTTGTGATTTTTATATTCACTAATACTTGTGCCATATTTGAGTAGAAAAATGATAAAGTAATTTAATAAATTGTGGAACGTAAGATACATTTATCTATCCAGAAGTGATATTCTGTATAAGGTTTTAAGCAACCTGTCAAGATACATTTTAATATACCTCAAAGTAATATCGCTTCGCCTCGTTTCCTAAACTCAACCAGTTCCACTCGGGAAAAAGCCAGACGTTACTCCTGCAAAAGTTCCCCTATTAAATAATTCTTTTTCTCCATATTTCCAACATATTTAGAAACAAATAGAACTAATCCGAAAAATCGTCCATTTTTAAGTATCTACGGGAAAAAAGTGAAACGAGAAAAATAATTGGGGTTGACGTTCGTGGGGGTAACGTTTGGCCGTCACCCTCCCATTCACAAAATAACAATCAATGGTGGCGAATATGGCACGGTCAAAAATCAGGGCATAATCCATCAGAGCACTGGAAACGAAGAGCGAGCTTTCTCGGCCAGTTAGAGCGATGCTTTTCGCACCGCCCGCATAAAAGGACCTCGAATATCACCGAATTAGAGTGAGCGCTATGTCGCCCAAATAGAGAGACCATTTAAGAGATCGCCCTATTAGAGTGAGCAAGATCACTCAATTTGATTGAGGAATTCAGAAACGTTTCTCAACGAGAGTGATGTCCCGGACCCTCGCTCTTCCAAGACAACGGAAAATTTGATTCAAAAAGATCGCTCTCCCAAGAACGAGAAATCTCACTCTACGATTGAGTTCTAGTGCTACGAAGAGGTTCTTTGAGGGACGAACGAAATAAAGTCTTCGTAGGAATCTTCGTAATACAAAGGAAATCTTCAATGAACAATTCTTCGTAGCGTACAAAGAACTACAAGCGCTAAGAAAACCGTTGTCAACAGTTTTTCTTCGTAATGCAGACACAGGCCTCGTAAGAAAGCTTTGTAATACAGCGCCCCCGTTTTTATCATAAGTTTTAACACTGTTTTATCAAGTTTATTGGGAATTTTTTGGAGTTGGAAACAGTGTAAAAACAAGGCACGCCAATTCTTTTGACACATCTCGTTATCACTATAGATTACCATTGTGGAGCGCCTATGGCTCCCACATGATGGGTGCGCCTGTAGAGTAGGCAACCCATTCGACGCACATGCCCTCCGGCTGTGTCACCCGAGGTCGCGTCGCACCCCGCGGAGGGTGCCGTAGGGCAGATGAGTTGTTATGTACAAACCGCATAGCTGGGCAGCTTTCAGTATTTTGTAACGCATGCAGTTCCGGGAGGCCCACCCCCTCTTCTCCCCGGTGTGCACATCTGCGGTGCCACCCGGGTATATAAGGGTTGGGGTCGCTCGGTACTGGAGCAGATCATCAGATCAGCTTCTGCCAGCTAGTCTGCTACCGTGCCATCGTCTGCTGCGGCCCCCTGCCATAGTGCTACTCTAGTGGTTTTGTCGAGTAAGTACACCTTCGTTGGAGCGAGTGTCGGAGTGTCAGGAATGTCTGAGGAAGTGTCCAAATTGTAGTTCTGAAAATACAGTGTCTGTGTTGTGAAAACCCTTCAAGTGTTGTGTGTTGTTCCCCCCTGGCCTCCGGGCTCTCCCGTGTCACGCACTTAGTTCACATGCAGTAACTTACCGTACCGCCTCCGCTTATGTCCGCTCGCAAGTCACGCACCGTGGGGTCTCCCTAATTGTGGAACCAGAGTACGCTAAGGAATGTTTGGTTGAGCCACTGAGTCCTGGTACCAGATAGGCAACATACCCGTTTCCCGATGGTCTCTGGCGAAGCGGCCTGGGAGTACACCAAGTGTAAGAGAATGAGGCCCCACATAATTGGTAGCAGCGGTGTTTTACTGTGGAATTAAGTGTGTGGATGGGATGTGCGCGGTGTCAGTTGTGATGACAGCAACAGAAGGAGTATAGCAGCAGATCACAGTATGTCAATTCAGTGTTAAAATACCCCCCCCCCCCCCCAGTTAGTCCCAACCGTAGAATTATTTTTAGTCTTTTCTCCGCCGTAAATTTAGTCCATTCTAAACCGCCAAAATGGTAAACCCAAACGGTGGTTCTGGTCCGTCAGAAGCCCCCTTAACCTCAAACTTTATGGGTGCGCTCGCTCTCATTCCGATTTTTTCTGGGGATAGCGACAAGCTTTCCGAATTCATTAAGGCCGTAGACGCCGCAGGACGATTGGCCGGTTGCAATGACAACCAGCTATCAGAAGTTGCGCGTTTGAAAATGACAGGAGCTGCAACTGCATTTTTAGATTCTGATCCAGCTCTCGATACTCTCGACTGGAAAACTCTCAGTAGTAAATTAAAGGAATATTTTGGGTCCTCTGAACCAGCTCATGTGCTTAAAACTAGACTGCGTGATTGCCGCCAAGCCAGTGGTGAAACAGTAAAGCAGTACTTTGTCCGTCTTAATAAAATAGCTTCTGAGATTAAAAACAAATTGCCAGCAGCCACTCCCGCCGAACTAAAGGTTCGCGTGGATACAGTGAATGAGGACATGCTGTCCCAATTTTTGGCTGGATTGCATATGGACGTGTCCCGTTTTGTGGCCGTAAGTGACCCGAAGAATATCGAGGAAGCTCGTATTCGCGCAGAAAGGGAAGAAGCCTTTCTGAAGCAACAGCGAGGTGCTGCACAAACAACTTCAGTTTTTAAAATAGCAGAAGCACCCCCAGCTAGCAATAGGAATAGTAGGTCCCGTGCGCGTAATCAGACGCCACACCGCAATAGTAACAGCAATGGTAACAATCACCGTCGCAACCATAGCAATGGCAATGGCCGCCGTGATTTCAGCAAATCAGCTGATCGCACTTCTAACTTCCGCTCTCCTGCTCGCGATAATTTTTCGCGCTCCCCCAGTCGTGGTAGAGAACCACCCAAGTGTCACTATTGCCGTATCCCTGGTCATTTCATAAGGGAATGCCGTAAAAAGCAAAGAGATGAAAGAAATGGCAGTACACGACAGGTGCAGTTCGACGACAGGCGCCCAAAAGCTCAGGGGTCGTCCGGTTACCGTCGCTAGACGCCCCCTCGGCAAGTGAAAGGGCACGATTGCAGGGCGAGCAGCGAGAAATGATTCGTGCAGTACAGCGTCCCCTAGGAGAAGCAAATCGCGTCCAGTGTCTAATTAGTAGACTTAAATTAGACGGAATAACAAGAAATGTGCTCTTGGACAGCGGTTCGTGCGTGTCGGTAATTAAGGATAGTGAGGTACCGGCCAGCGCGCACCGTGTGTCGTACGAGTATTAAGCTCATGGTTTCACTGGAGAAGCAGTTCGCCTGACAGGAGAAGTCAGGTTAACGCTCGAAAGAAATGGGTTTCAAATGCCATTTACTTCCTTATTTGTGAAGATTCAGTTTGCATGGAAGCATCCATATTGTTAGGGCTAGATTTTATGTTGGAACATCGAGCAATAATTGATGGCGGTACACTCGAGCTGCGTATAGGCGACCTAACGTTGCCAATTATTCCAGTTACGAGTTACGCGCCTATTGTTCGTAAGATTTTCCCGGCCAGCCGGCTAACTCGGGGCCCAAACCGGAACCCCGAGGCGGATGGTGGGCTTCTAGACCGGTTGCCCCCCGCCGTGGCCCTGAACCCGGATGACAGAGAAACCATGCGGCAACCCGGCTCCCTCAGTGTCAAACTTGATGCCGGGGAAGTACCGGTCGTACTTGCAGCGCAGGTACGTGTGCCCCCACGGGCACAGGTGGTAGTACAGGCGCGGCTACCTAGTTACGCAACATCAGTCAGAGGTTATTACGTAGTCGAACCCGCCGATACCCCCGCGAACGGATTGATAGTGCATAGCACTCTAGTAATGATACAGCCCCCCAGCACCTTTGCCGTGCTCATTAGTAATTTCGGTCGCTCCGAAATAGTTTTGCATAAGAATAGTCAGTTAGGCTTCATAACACGTGTTGATTACGGTACGCCCCCGAGTTTGGGTCCGCTACGATCCGTAACCACCCTCACTGAACCGTCTTCGGCAGAAGTTCGCCGACCGGATCACAGGGAACCGTGCCCGCCTGGAGAAGGCGGTGCGCAAAGCGCGAATCCGACGCGCGCAGCCACGTTTGCGGATGGTCTAGATCTCGGACCACCGGACGCGGACAAGTTAATCGCAAAGGCTAACTTGAAACATCTGCCGGATCATGTTAGGATAGAACTAGAGAAAATCATCACTGATTTTCGAGATATATTTTCGCTCGACAATGAGCGCATAGGTACCTGTACTATAGTAAAGCATAAGATCCCGACAGACCCGGGAAAAATTGTAAATAGAAGGTCGTATAGAGTGCCCTACGCACTGCGGGAAGATTTTCAAAATGAAATCCATAGATTATTATCATTAGGTGTTATTGTTAAAAGTAAGTCGCATTGGAATTCGCCTGCCATGCTGTTAGTGAAAGAGTCGAACGGAAAGCGTAAGGTGAGGCTTATTTTTGACGGAAGGTATTTGAATGCCATTTCCAAACCTCACATCGCTTATCAGACGCGACATCTTGAGGAGATTCTCGATAACCTGTCAGATAGGTCCTATATCTCGAAATTCGATATATCAGGAGCCTTCAATAACCTTCTCATAGACGAGGAGGATCAGCACAAAACCGCGTTCTCTGGGATTTTTGGTGAAAAATACCAGTATGTGCGTGGTGCGTTCGGTCTGTTTGCTTTCCCGTTCACTTTTCAATACTGCATGGATAAGGTACTTGCCAATTTGCCCAATAGTTTTTCATATTTTGATGACGTAACAACTAGTAGCAAGACTTTAGAAGAACATTATGCAGCGCTACGAGCGCTATTTACGGAAATCCGTAAAGCAGGTCTTATTTTTCGCATAGATAAATGCGAATTTTTACCCAAAGCTGTCAGTTTATTAGGATTTCTAATTGAGGACGGGACGATCCGCCCGCATCCGGACAAGCTTATCGTGGTGAAAAATTACCCTACACCGACCACCAAGAAGGAAGTTAGACAATTTCTTGGTATAGGTTCTTGGCTACGCCGATATGTTAAAGGGTTCGCCTCGATAGCTAGGCCGCTGCACGCGCTGACGCGGCCGTCCGCAAAGTGGGACTGGACCGAGGAATGTGAAATAGCATTCCGTACCCTCGTAGAACGTCTCACATCAGAACCTCTCATTTTGCATCTCCCCCATCTAGATAAACCTGTTACAATTGCATGCGATACAAGCCAGTATGCGACAGGTGGTGTCCTCACACAGGAAATCAACGGCGAGACGCGTGTGATAGCATACGCTTCGCGACAATTAACCCCCACGGAGAGCAGACGCAGCGCCACCGAGAGAGAGCTCACTGGTATTTTGTTTTGTCTTACTCACTGGCGCATGTTTTGCGCCGGGGCTAAAACAACGGTTCTGACTGACCACAAGCCCCTCTGTTCCCTTCGAGATATCGAAGACGGGACAACTACTCTCTCTCGGCTAGCCGCCAAGCTCCTTCGGTGGGACGTTGAGATAAAATACATCCCTGGTGAGACACACCCTGCTGATGGTTTGTCACGCCTGCGCGCCGCCCAGCACGCGTCAGGTCAAGTTGGGATGCCTACTAGCCAGGCGTCACCGGACGGCAACGAGGGGTGGCCTACCCCTCCGGCGCCAGTGCCTACCACTAAGAGAGTGGTCGTGCCGTCCATCAACCCGCTTGCAGCCGCACCCGCAGTGGTACGCCTGCTAACTACCCGACCAGCCGCAGACCCCAAGTGCCTCGAGTGAACCGGTATCAGATCGGTCTGTCACTAAGGTCACACGCCCGGTGTGCATACACGAGTATGAAGACATTGACACGTCAGGCCCGTCAACACTTTTGGCAGCCCCGACCACTGTCACAGCTTCATCAACTAAGCCGACTCAACCATCTCTGAGGGACCGTCCGTCAACAAGCACGGCACGTCCAAACTCAGACGAGGTTCAGCCGTCGACTAGCATAGCACGCATGCCTAGTGCAGCGCGTTCATTATCTTATAGGGACCGCCCGTCAACCAGGTCGGACCCGCAGTTAGATTTCATAGAAATAAGTGATACGGAACATGAGATACTTATAGGTGACCAGATCGAGGCGGAAGCAGTAGAAGGCGAGCAATACCAAGTTTTAGCACCTGAGGAATTTGAGGTTATAATTAAGAGTCCGAAAAAGCCAATCACGGCTAGCCCCAAGTCACTTAGAAATAGAGACTCTACTCTTGCGAGAATGTTTCAAGCCAATTGG
This sequence comes from Odontothrips loti, assembly GCA_038380765.1. Lineage (NCBI taxonomy): Eukaryota > Metazoa > Arthropoda > Insecta > Thysanoptera > Thripidae > Odontothrips > Odontothrips loti. Next base: position 4,538,599 of record CM076255.1, read on the forward strand.
GCAAGGCAATATACTAAAAAGAAATAACCCTCTTTTTCAGGTGATAGCCGGAGCAGGAGTAACCTAACCTATAAAGTCCTATCTTACCCCCCCCCCCCCCCCCATTCTTTCATCGTTTAGAATGCCTGTGTTTCGGCAAGCTGTCGATATCTTTGAGATGGATTACCCCCGCCCCCTTTAGTACACTGCGTTAGCCTGGATCATGCAATGACAAAAGGGTTGGCCCGTAGAGTCAAGGAGGAATATGGTGGGACAGAAAAACTTCTCAACTACCCCCGTCCAGTTATAGGAGGAATCTCAGTTATTGTAGGAAGTAGCCGCACAGTAATTAATATGATAACTAAAAGTAGATACTTCCATAAACCAACTTTCGAAAACTTTAACTATTCTCTGCGAGCTCTAAAGGCCTACTGTCTGGACATGGGGATCTCACAGATCGCCATGCCCCATCGTATCGGTTGTGGCTTGGATGGTCTCGACTGGGCGCAAGTGGAGAGTAGCATTCACTTTTTCTTTGAAAATGCTCCGATTTGGGTGACCATCTGTCACCCTCCCGCCATGCAAACCAACGCCGCCCGCCGGTACCCAAGCCGCCGACCTTTCCCTAGTCCCCCCTCCGGAAGACCCGCTCCCGTGGACATACCTCCACCACGACGAGACCTGTCCGCGCCCCGCGAAGTGTGTCGCCCGCGAAACACAGCCCCGGCACCGACTTCGCGTCGCGTTCCAATTTCGAGCCATAAAACTCCCCCGAGTCAAACATTCTGCAGGCATATGCCACCATGCGCGCACGCGCTGCGCGTTGAAACCGCAGCTGGGCACGCCCGTAGCCTTTATCGCCCTGGGTATAAACCATACCACGCGTAACGCCTAGTTCCTTGTTTCAGGAACCATGACAATGTGGAACTTTCTATTCTTTCTGGCTTTCATCTCTCCCCTCTTCGGCTCGGACTTACGACAGCGTTTTTACCCCCTCAGACAATGACTCTCACAGGCAACTACCACGATGAGACGTTGCATGTTGTCAACACCACCCGTATTAGATCAGGTATTGCTTTTGCTCGGGAAAGCGATTCCATTCTTGTAAGTGGCGACAATTGGAAACTTGCGATGGATATAAACATATTAAATATCAAGGAAGTCGTCGCCACATTGCAAAATGAAATCTCATACCTGCAAGCAACTATAACTAACCTAGATTTTGAACTTCCATCCATGCGCGAAGTTAGAAATAAAACAAAATTCTCTGCTACCCCGGACATCCTGCCTCAGACTAAAAAGACACTGCTTCACGAGGTGAACAAGCTCCTCAGTTCGGCCGTGATCCTAACCCAGGAATACGCCGATCTGCAAAGCACGATCAAACCCACTGAAGGCCATGGTCGGAGCCGCCGTCAGTCCGATGGGCTCATTCCCCTTTCGGGTTTGATAAATTTCCTGTTCGGATCGGCAAGGAACCAAGACGTAGAGCGGTTGAACGCTATTATCAACAAGCAGGACCTGACTAACAGGCATATGGTTCACCTTGTCACCGAACAGGCTACAGTTCTAAATAGTACTGTCTTTTCTCTCCAGATCCAGGAAGAAAAGATGGTTAAGGTATTGGGCGCCGTTGACACTATTTCCACCGAACTCGATCGATTCTCACATGACTTTGCGCATGATATCGAGTTTATCAGTAACCGTCTCATTTCTCTCTTTACTATCTCCACTTCTTTTCGCATTCTAGAAACAGTAGTTAGCGATATTAGGTATGACCTAACCCAGTTCAGAGCTGCACTACAAGAAGCCGCTAACGGTCATCTCTCCCCTTACTTTCTCCCCCTGGCCACCTCAATGACGTTCTGCATAGCATTTTGCCTAGCTTGAACGGATTACAGTTCCCTACCCCGCTTAACGTAAACAGGTTGTATGATTTCTACACATACGCCGAAGTGCATGCCGGTTTGTTGGGCAGCGGAAATCTCCGTATTTTCGTTTCCATACCTCTGAAGGCCCCAAACCGCGTGTTTAACCTGTACAGAGCAGTAGCACTTCCAACCAAGCACAATGCCACTGGGATTTTTCACTACTATCAGCCGGACTTTGACCTCCTCGCTCTGTCTGAGGACGGCCAAAGCCATTTCACAATAAATGCCGTCGACTACTTGCAATACTGCAAGGAGACATCGGTCATTATCTGCCAGGCCAGGTGGCGAATTAAAACTAACCCTGAGCGAAGCTGCCTGTTTGCTGCATTTGTGGGCGATGAGCTCGACATGCAAGGGCTATGCACTCACATGGTGACAGCTACGCCTTCATCTGTCTTTGTAAATGTCAAAAATTCGGCGTACTGGATTTATTCAGTACCAAAAACTATTCGCTTAACTCTTTCTTGTTTCTCCGCGGAGTATGCAGGCGCACCTCAGGACAGGTTTCTACAACTGTCAGGCGCCGGCATCCTCCAGTTTCCTCCCTCTTGTAACGCTCTGGCGGGAGGCAACCTTCTTCTGAGCCGGACAACGGTAGCGTCCTTCGAGACCTACCAGGTACCGGAAATCAGCGTGCCTCCCGTCCACAATATAGTCCAATATGCCAACGCCCGCTTCAACCTCACAAAGTTCGAGACTTCACTCGAGCCGGTTCGCGCCACTCTGAAGGCGCTGCAGCAGCCAACAGGCCAGCTGCAGGGACTACCGCTTCGGTATTTCCAGGAACTGCTCGAAACCCAGCTTCAAATCAACCAACCTCCCCGTACTATCCGCCTCACTTTGTGGCCGGATATGCGGCTCTTACTGTCCTCGTAGCCATCATCATTCTTTTCTGTGTTTTCTCTGGGGTATGCAAATGCTGCCCCTGCTTTCGGGTGTGGAGCCAAGACGAGGCCTCACAGGCCCCGCCACCGCCCCCAATGCGAGTAGCATTCCGTAGGCATGCGCCCTCGAACGCATCCACGCGGAGTGGCGCCCGGTTAATAGTAACCGAGGCGACAGACGACAACTAACTTCAGACGCAGTCCTACCTTTCTCCGCCTTTTTCGACTGTCTCCACTTTCCTCCCTCCCCCTCACCCTCCACCTCCCGTCCGTGAGCCACCGCCCCAGCCGACCCCGCTGCTGCACACACAACCGCAGCACCCCTTGGCTGGCCCGTCACCCCGACGAGCCCGCCCTATATATACGCGGGTCACCACCTCATACGGCAACAGTCACCATGTACTCCATGACAGAGCTCCACCGCTGTCTGGAGCATGTCGAACGCTCCCTCGCCGAGGCCCGCAGCCATCTGCGGACCGTCGCCGCCCAGTCGGCCTACGACAGGGCCCTCTTGTGCGCCTCCGGACAACAAGAGAACTGGGACGACGGTACCGACTCGACTGCAGCCCCTGCCGCTGCACCGACCTCCACCGCCGCCGCTGGAGCCAGGCCGGCCCCAGCAGCAGCAGCGGCCTCCACGCCCAGCACCAGCACCGCCCCTGCCGCCGACACCAACTCAGCTGGACACCGCCGCCGTCGTGTGCGTAGACATCACAGGCGACGATGGACAGCCGCCCCACAGCAACAGGACTACATCCCTTGTCCGGAAAACCCCAACGCCCGGTCTCACCTCCCCCCCAACCACATCCCAGGAGGAATGGAGAGTGATTCCGACGACTGGGAGTTGGAAATCTTCTGATTCAGACTGGAACTTCCTCGAGGACCTTCCGCTGACAGGTGAGGCCCGCAGAGGATTGGAGTCGTTGACGCAGTCGTCATTTGCGGTCGCCGCGGAGATACGTCCGTACTTCCGGCGGTTACAATTGATGACCGATAACATTATTAGTTTGGTTCCATTGGCAAACAGGCCTAGGGCGCGGCACTATATCGCCGATATTACCTCAATGGTAATAGCAAACCTGTCACTGCGTTCAAATAAAAGGACGGCAAGCGCGGCCACTCAAACGGGCAATGAAAGCAAGCGACGCCGAAAATATGATTACTTTGATCGGCTCGCTGCAATCAAAGCACCAGGAGTGGACCAGCCGCAGTCGCCTTAACTTCAATACTTTTGCATATTACCGTAAATTTTCAATTATTTTTTTTTGCTTGTGTTTCCGTAAGAGTTGATGCTGCCTTGTTGTTTGCCCCTCAGATGCTTCCCTGCCGTCGCCTGCCAGATGGACGCCGCCGCCGGATATGAGCGAGTACTCTGAAACACGACGAAAGCTCCGGGAATACGGGACGGCGAGACTTCTGAAAGTCACCACAGCTCTAAGCTTCGCCGTCGGCTTCACTACAATGCCGCGAGGACCCTCAACAACCTGCGTCCTCGTCCGCCCGGTCCGGTAGGCCGCACCACCCTGGTCAGTGCGCGGCTTGGCTGCACTGATATGGCCCAAGCTGCTCAATTTCTGAGGATTCTTCAGGCTCTAATTGTACCTTCTGTCAATTTTTCCATATTTAATTTTGATCAATTTTTATTAGTACCTTGTTCGCTTTGAATTTTTTTTTGTAAGAGCCAAACTAATGTTAGTGCCAATCCACTGTTCGGTCTCGCTACGACACTCGTTTCCAACCAGATAATATGTTGTTTATATAATTTTAGTTATTGGTGTAGGTCCATTCTTTGTTATTTTTCCTGTATAAATTTTATCGGTTGTTAACGTTTGTTTATATAAGTATGTTTTCTTTTAAATTTTCCTACGGAAAATTTCTCCGTAGCGTGGGGGTGATGTGGAGCGCCTATGGCTCCCACATGATGGGTGCGCCTGTAGGGTAGGCAACCCATTCGACGCACATGCCCTCCGGCTGTGTCACCCGAGGTCGCGTCGCACCCCGCGGAGGGTGCCGTAGGGCAGATGAGTTGTTATGTACAAACCGCATAGCTGGGCAGCTTTCAGTATTTTGTAACGCATGCAGTTCCGGGAGGCCCACCCCCCCTCTTCTCCCCGGTGTGCACATCTGCGGTGCCACCCGGGTATATAAGGGTTGGGGTCGCTCGGTACTGGAGCAGATCATCAGATCAGCTTCTGCCAGCTAGTCTGCTACCGTGCCATCGTCTGCTGCGGCCCCCTGCCATAGTGCTACTCTAGTGGTTTTGTCGAGTAAGTACACCTTCGTTGGAGCGAGTGTCGGAGTGTCAGGAATGTCTGAGGAAGTGTCCAAATTGTAGTTCTGAAAATACAGTGTCTGTGTTGTGAAAACCCTTCAAGTGTTGTGTGTTGTTCTCCCCTGGCCTCCGGGCTCTCCCGTGTCACGCACTTAGTTCACATGCAGTAACTTACCGTACCGCCTCCGCTTATGTCCGCTCGCAAGTCACGCACCGTGGGGTCTCCCTAATTGTGGAACCAGAGTACGCTAAGGAATGTTTGGTTGAGCCACTGAGTCCTGGTACCAGATAGGCAACATACCCGTTTCCCGATGGTCTCTGGCGAAGCGGCCTGGGAGTACACCAAGTGTAAGAGAATGAGGCCCCACAACCATCGATATTACCGGGTATGAAGAATATTGCTACTTTGCACATGAGAACTACGTCAAAACAGAACCAATTGCGTTTGTATAAGGGGTCGTCCACATACTACGTAACGCGTTTTATGGGGGAGGGGGTTGGTTGAACGTTACGGTGTGTTACGTGGGGGGGGGTGTCTGGCAATGTGTTACGTAACCATTTTAAATGCGGCCGATTTAACCTTCAAAACACGAGTTGTTTAGTTTTGCGTTCCTACGGGCGGGCGATCCGCGTTTTACGGCCGTCTAGTGGCTGTGGCGCGAGTGGCTCCCTCGCTCGGTGGGCACAGACCGAGCGGGCAGCGCGTTCTCTGCCAGGGAGTGGCGGCTGCGAGCGCCGAGCGGCGGGGTATACGTGCGACCCGCAGCGAGTGGCAGCGTGTCGCTGTTTCGTTGGCGTTTCGCATTTGGTGTTTACGCTTAAAACCACATTAAAACAAAAAATGAGTAATGTTACGTAACACATGGGGGGAGGGGGAGGGGGTTGGACAAGTGTTACGGTGTGTTACTTGGGGGGAGGGGGGGGTCAAAAATGGCCCGAAAACGCGTTACGTAGTATGTGGACGACCCCTAATCTACAGCCTAGCCCGCTACAGTTATGTGTTGAGTAAGACAAAAGATTCCATTCATTTTCCTCGTCAGATGAGCCGTTTAGAAAAAACACGCGTAAATCGCACTTTTTCTGAAAATCTAAAAAAAGTTACAAGTCCCGTACGTGGGTTTAGTGAAGGAAAAAAAAAACAATTGTCTCAAAAATGGAAAATTTGGTGATTTCTCGACGTTTTATGAAGTGGAGAAACTTTTTGGTAAAAACCATTTTTTTTTAATTTTTGATTTTTTTTTTTTTTTTTGATTTTTGATGTTCCCAAAAACGGTCTAAAAATCAAATTACGCCGAAAACTCTATGACGGCCATTCATTCCTATGATAGTACAATGTATTTTGAGCCCGACAGAGACGGAGATCACGAGAGACAGAGACAGGAGGCCGGGAATGTTTTCATCCTCGTCGGGTCGGGGAGTGAGCTAATCAAATGACATCGCGATGTTCGTGCGCGGACGGGTTGGGTCGGGACGGGAGGGGACGGACCGTGCAGTGCAGCCGGGCACACGACTCTCACTGGCTTGAATGGGGCCAGGACAGGATGGCCGCCCCCCGCGGCCCCCGCGGCCCCCGCGGCCCCCGCGGCCCCCGCGGCCCCCGCGGCCCCCGCGGCCCCCGCGAACCTGGTCAGCAGCGGTGGCAGCAGTGTCAAGATCAGGACGAGCTCTAGCTGCCCGAGTCGGTTGTCTCTGCTTTCTTTCCGAACAAGGAAAGTGACGGCCCGGCACGGCGCGGCACGGCGCGGCACGGCGCGGCACGGCGCGGCACGGCGCGGCACGGCACGGCACGGCGCGGCTCGGCGTGGCGCTCGCCTCAGCTCATTGGCTCTATGCAGATTGTGCTCTCGGCCCGTTACTAGCCTGGAGGCCTGCATTGCACCTGCATCTCACGGGGATTATGTAAAAACTGGGATGTCCGGGGAGAGATGAGCGAGAAAAGCCCAGTCCCATCGCAGATTGAGTCGTCGTCCTGGTCGGCGCACTGTGAAGCCCCCCCCCCCCCCCAGCCCCCCCCCCCCAGCCCCCACGCGGCTCCGCTCCTGGACGCCGCCGTGCCCGTGCACCGGACCGGGCTGTTAACTGCCCCGCCCGTGTGCGTGGCGCGTGGCGACGGGTGGCGACGCGTGGCGCGTGCGTGAAGTGCGCAGTGCACGCGGCGTATAAGAGCCGGGGGCGTGTCCCTAGGCGAGCTCACTCCACCCGTCATCGTGGTAGCGTCTAGGTGCCGCTGCCGCCGCCGCCGACCCTTCCTCCGCAACGCGCCCACCACCGCCATGGCCGCACCCGTTGTCCTGACGTGCCTGCTGGCCTGCACGTTCGTCGCCACGGTGCAGTGCCTGCCCGTGCCCGCACACGGCCCACCGGCCCGCGCGGGCTACGCGTCGCTGGAGGAGTTGCACGACTATAACGTGAGTCCCCCGCTTAGGCCGCGGTCCAAAACAATACGTCTGGGCTGACGCCGTCTTGAACTTGAAACTTAATCCAGTATGTGTCGCAGGCGCACCCCAAGTACTCCTACAAGTACGGCGTGAGCGACCACCACACGGGCGACATCAAGAGCGCACACGAGACGCGCGACGGCGACGTCGTCAAGGGCCAGTACTCACTGGTGGAGGCCGACGGCACCATCCGCACCGTCGATTACACCGCCGACGACCACCACGGCTTCAACGCCGTCGTCAGCAAGTCTGGCCACCCCGTGCACGCGCCCACCCTGCTTAGCCACCGACCCTGAGGAGTGTGAATGTGTGAGTGTGTGTGTATGTGTGTGTGTAAGAGAGAGTGTGCGAGACAGTGTGTGTGAAAATATTATGTATTTCCGCTGCCGTCCAGTTTTTAGACGGCTGAAATCTAGGCCGTAGTGTTTTCAAACATTAGGGTGGGAAACATTGAAAGGACACAGCACAGCATGTGTTTGTGAAGTAAATAATTTATTAACAGTAGAACACATTTGGGTGTTGAACACTTTGCATTTTAAACGGTTTAAATCGACAACTAGTAGAAGAATATCATTTTTGAGTTTGGTTCACCACCAATACAACCATAAAATATAAAAAGAAGTGAAATATGTAAAATAGTTTTTTTTTTTTTTTTACTTTGTGCGCCCCCTTTCTCGAGGAGTCTATGCTGTGAAATAAACAAATATTTCCGTGGCTGAGATAAAGAAATAAATTAACCTAATTGTTAGTTGAATTAAGGAAACGAGATTTTAATAGGAGAGAACTGCTTCCACATCTCACATCTAGCAGTAGAGTCTATAGTATTCTAACTACTGTCGTCACCCTGTACGCGGCCTCACTGACATGATTCTTCTATATTCATGTCTGATATGATTACATCATAGTATTCTCAATCTATGAAAATAGTACAGAATGGTCCCACGCTGCTTAAGACAATGTCCAAGCAATAACTTACAAAGTACTAGATATACATCTGACATTCATCCTCCATTTGTAAAATGCGCCTGAGTATCTCTTATCTCATTGATACAATATATATATATATATCTACCAATCTAAAATCATAAAATATTTAAAAGTTTTCAAGATCCACAAAATAGGAAAACTTGCATGAGAAAATTGTACGATAAGAGAGGAAATAAGCACGACATGCAATAATCTTTCACAGGGAGAGGGAAAGAGAGAAAAGGGGAAAATTCTGGAACAAGAGAGGGATAGGAAATTGGCACCTTACGGACATACTGAGCGAGTGAAACCCTTAAATCTACGAAGCACTATGAGAGGTAACTTTACATTCTGGCATGACCACGCTTCCCGAACCGTGCGCTAGGTAAACCTTACTAAATAAACCATTTTCTGTCAGCGTTGTAATTCTGATGGTCATATTATTGTCAGCTCAATTGGCTGGAAGTCGACAACGTAAAACTATCCGATCGCTCAAAAAATCCCGGGTGTTAATAAACAAAATAAATAAAATAAAATGCCTTGCCTTCACCAACGTGCCGTGAAACATAGTGCGCTCTCGTGGCAGTGGAGAGAAATAAGGATTCAAAAACTTGAGGTCCGTGCGGCAAACAGCCCGTCAACTGCGAGGCAGCCACAGAATGCAGTCCTCCTGCAAGGAGTCGGTGACGAGGCGGTGGTGTTCTTCGTCGGACACCCGCGGGTAGCGTCGGTGGGTGTCCCGGATGACCCTGCTCAGCCTGCTGACGGCCGCCACGATGGCCTTGACCTCCTTGTCGCCGACGGGCACCAGCTCGGCGGCGTCGTCGTCGTGCAAGCGCGCCGACGGGCCCGGGTCCTCCTCGGTGGCCATCCATGAATCGCACGTCGGGTACACGCGCACCCAGTCGCCCTCCGAGGCCGGCGCGCGCGACCAGTCGCGGCCGTTGCCCCAGAGGCTCCGGCCGCGGCGCGCCTGAAGGGACAGTGGTGTTAGGGACGCTGTTAACCATGTTGATTGTTGATGGAGGAAGTTCGGAATTACCGTGGTGGTGGAGGGCCGAGGCCGCCGCCAGCCGTCGCCGTTGTTGATGAGCTGCACCGCGTTGTCCGGGTCGCCGTCGTCCGGGCCGGAACATCGGCGCAGCTTCCTGCTCCGGGCTGCAGTGCGGGAGGCGGCGGGCGGCTGGTGGTGGGCTCTGCCCCGAGAGTAGAGAGGGGCAAAAAAAAAGCGAAGTCAAAAATGACAGTGAGCGAGATCGAATTCGGATGCTATAACAAAATACAAGATCTTTGCGACTTTCGAAATTTTTTTCGATCACCGGAAGGGGTCGCGCAGGGCACCCGAATGGGGCATAACTGCCCCTTACAGCAGTCAAAATCAATGTTGCAGAAAAATTTTGAAAATATTTTCTAAGGTCAATTTGACCAAAGTAGGGTCCCAAAGGACTTAAATTTCAAGGAAAACGCTGTAACTCTTACGGTTTTTGAGATACCAGTGTTTTAAGTGCGAAAATAAATCAAAATTAGATTTCTGCAAATTTAGGACTAAAAACGCCGATATCTCAAAAACCGTAAGAGTTACAGCGTTTTCCTTGAAATTTAAGCCCTTTAGGGCCCTACTTTGGTCCAATTGACCTTAGAAAATATTTTCAAAATTTTTCTGCAACATTGATTTTGACTGCTGTAAGGGGCAGTTATGCCCCATTCGGGTGCCCTGCGCGACCCCTTCCGGTGATCGAAAAAAAATTTCGAAAGTCGCAAAGATCTTGTATTTTGTTATAGCATCCGAATTCGATCTCGCTCACTGACATTTTTGACTTCGCTTTTTTTTGCCCCTCTCTACCCGAGAGGTGTCTCCAGCCCCGCCGCTCGGGCCCCCCCCGCCGCCCCCGCCGCCCCCGCCGCCCCCGCCGCCCCCAGGCCGCCGAGCGTGCCCCTCCCCAGCTGCTTCTTCGCTCGAGGTCCCTGCCCGAGGGCGGCCCCCTCCTCACCGTCCACCGACGACGACCTGCTCAGCCTGCTGTTGAACACCGCGGCCATGTTAGAGCCCGCTGGGCGGTGGACCTCAGACAGTACGATGCAGGGCATGGAGGTGGCGGTAGAGTACCTGTGCGCGTACCGCTGCGTGCCCGCGACGGCGGACGCGGTCTGGGAGCGGCGCCGCCACACGCCGGCGGCCGCCACCGCGGTGATGGCCGACGAACTCTTCCGCCTCGGCGAGAGCCGCGGACTCCGCAGGCCCGCGTCGTCCTCCTCCTCGGCGCCCTCCGTGCCGCTGGAGCCCGAGGCCTGGCTGGACCCGGAGCTCGCCGACTGCTGCGCGTGCTGCGGGCCGGGGGCCGGAGGCCGGGGGCCGGGGGCCGGGCACAAGGCAGAGACATCAACGCCGGGGACAGGGTAGCAGGCTTATATACCCCGTGCGGGAGGGACGCCGGCTGACTTGGCGTAGTCCCAGGCGCGGAGTATCACTTAGGGGCGGAGCAGCTCAGCTCACAATGTTCCCTTACCGAGCTGGCCCGCTGCTGCTGCTGCTGCTGCTGCTGCTGCTGCTGCTGCTGCACCTGGCGCTGCTGCTGGCGCTGCTGCTGGCGCTGCTGCTCCTCGTGCCGCCGCCGCAGCTGCACGGACAGGGCGGGCGGCGTGTTCTTGGCCCAGATGCGGAACAGCGACAGCCCCGTGTTGCAGACCGGCATGCCCAGGAGGTCGAACAGGTCGTGCAGCATCGGCTTCTTCACCACGGGGTCCGCGTCGCAGTCCACACCCAGCGCCGGGCTCAGGTTCACCTGCGTGTGGCGTCAAACGTCCACAATAATGCCAACATGCGAGTGCGAGCCCAGTCTGAGTTTCGCAAACACTACTCGAGGAAGTGTGCCCCGCCCCGCCCCGCACCTCAAGCAGCCAAGGCCGCATGGCCGAGTCGATGAGGACGTCGAAGCCGTAGAACTCGAAGCAGTTGGCGGTGCGGGGCACGGCGCGCAGCTGGCTGAGGATGGTCAGCACCACCAGCTGCGAGATGCGCTGCCACAGCCACCAGTCCGGCATGCGCGCCTGCTGCAGGTGGCGGCGCAGCTGCTGCAGCGTCCACTTGCACCCGGCTGATGATAAAAATAAAAAACACGAAAATTTACAATAATACGCCAAAACTTTGACACAAAAAACCTGGAAAAAAAATTTGCACTGACCTGCACCGACGCGCTCCTTCATCTCGGAGTAGGCGGGGCCCTGCTTGTTGAGCGACGTGTTGGTCAGGTGGCAGTACAGGTTGTCGAGGCTCTTGAGGGAGAAGCGCTCGGTGCTGAAGCGCGCCAGGCCCTCCCGGTACAGGTACACGCGCAGCGGGTGGAAGCTGGGCACGCACACGTACAGGCGCAGGTCGAACTTGTAGCCCGCGATGAGCAGCGGGTCCTGCACGTAGCGCTGCACCACGGAGCTCGTGCTGCAGCTCAGCTCGTTCATGTTCTGCGGGCACCGGAGGCCACCAGAGGGCACCAGGGTGAGCAGGGTCACGGGGGAGCTGGTAGGGCTCCAGTCTCGCGGACGGACGTGCACGCCGAATCACAACCAATTATCGTTGATTTTGGGACCAGCGACAAGTTTGGAGGTGAGAACTGAGATTTCGTTGGGATAACTAAGAATCAGTTGCGTCAGCGCAAAGTCCCTTTAAAAAAAAATTAAAAAAAAAATTGCTGACGCTACTGATTTTTAGCTGTCACTTTTTAGTTCTCACCACACAAAAAAAAACTTGCTGCTTGTCCCAAAATCAACAAAAAAAAATCGTTGTGGCAAAAAATAATTTGTGAGCGTGTGCTTCGTTACCCACCCTGAAAAGGAAGATGCCCTTGCCCTGGCTCTGGCCGACGGGCTTGCAGATCCACACGGTCGAGTTTCGCTCCCGGTCCGGGGTGTCCGCGGCCTGCCGGCTGCACTCGGCAATCAGCTTGGTGTACTCCTGGGGCAGGTTGTAGCAGTGCGGGCTGCCAGAGGGCGACGCAATTTAAATTAAAAAACAAAACTGGCTAAAAATGGAGGGGTCGCGTTTCACCGGAAACAAAGGAAGCGCAATTTTCGGCAAGGTCATTTGCATGCGTGGTATCCGCCTGCAGTGGGGCGACACGACATGAAAGCAGGCGGTGCACAATTAAGGGGCGGTGGCTGGGGGAGCGGTAGGGCGGGCGCAGGGCGGGCGACGCTGCACATTATGCGTGCGCCACGACCATTCATTCGTTTGAATTGGCGCCAATAAAGGCACTGCCTTTGCCTAACTCGGGTAATGACGGGGGCTAAGCGAAGCAGTTGGTACCGCGCGACCACGGCTCCTCTTGTAGGCCACCGCGACAATAAATGTCACCGCGGTGCTGCGCAAAGTGCACAATAGCGGTCCGTCCCGTATAACTGAACACGGCCTGACCTCGGTGGTGCGGCGAAGCCACAGCCCTGCAGCAGACAGCAGATCGTCCTATCGGCACCCCCATCTAAATTACTTCCCCATTCCATTTCCGGCTGACCTTTTCGTATTCTGTCCTGCCGGGGACCTGTTGTGGGCGCCACCGCAGGCGGCATCAAACCTGGCGGCCAGCAGCACCGCCAACCTTTAAGAAGGCCTCGCTGGCGCTTGCCCCGGAGGGGGCGGTGGGCGGTGCACCGCCCGTCCACGCGATGCAGTTTTCACAGCGTTGTCAATTTCGCGACCGAATCATAAACTTTTCTACAATCTTCTGCGAGGGATCTTCTTGGGTCCCTTTCCCTGCCGCGGGAGGACGATGACGGGCCGTTGTCCTTCCCCCCCCCCCCGACGAATCGACGGCAGCCGAAACTCACCTGATGTCGTAGATGGGTCCGTAGACCTTCCGCATGCAGGCGAGAGCCCGCGCCAGCTTGTCCTTGCGACATATGGACGATCCCTTCGGGATGTGGTTCGTAAACTGCAAAAATAGACGACACGCCACCTTGAGGGCCTTCAGGGCCTTCGGGGCCTTCAGGGAGACAGACGGGACGCTGCAGGAGGGTGGGGGGCGAGGGGGATGGGTCGGCTCGGCCTAACTCAACTTACTCCTCGGGCTCTCCACGCGACGGGACGGGCGCCGAACACGCGACCGCCCTCCGACGGCACTCACGCACACGCACACGCACACGCACGCGCGCACAAACATATACTGGATAAATGGGCATTAGAAGGTAACATGGGCGGGATTCAGTTAGTCACGAGAATCGCTGATTACGCAGCGATTTTCCCCCTTTATTTTTCCCCCCTTTTCCCTTTGCGGGCGACGAAGGGAGGCGCTGATGTCCGGGGGGGGGGGGGGGGCAGCCGTAAGGCTTTTTTGTCACTGAAGACGATGCGGCAGAAAGCGACCTACATATCGTATTGTTACATATCCCATGCAGTCCCGTCGCCCCAGCCGGACCCTACCGCCGCCACATACCCCCCCCCCCCCCCCGAGGGGCCTTGCCCGCCCTGCCCTCGTGATGTATGTAATTATAGTCTGTGCACCAAAAGCGAGAGTGGTTACAGCAGAGATAACCTTGTTTCGTCCTTTATCTGTTCTCCCGTCTGTCCTGACCAGCGCATTCTCTTTCGTGTGTGGTGTGTGACGTGTTTTTCTGTGCGCCAGCCGTGTGCTGAAGCCGGGCTCCGGGCACTGCCCCGCTCCGCACGCGCCCCGCACATCCTGTGCTTTGTCTAACGCGCCGCCGGGACAAGGCAGTCCCGGGGCACAGCAGGGCACAACAGGGCACAGCAGGGCACAGCCACGGCCGGCACAGTCGTCTCCCAAACTGTCCGCAGCATTTGGAATTGGCTCACTGGACCAGGATGGCGCAGAAGCTGTGGACGCTGGGGCTGCTCCTGGCGGGTCGCGTCTTCGACGGTGTGCTCACCGAGAGAGTCAACTCGGTGGCGGTACGACGGCGTCGTCTGGAGGTGCACAGCAGGGACTTGACCACCTCCGTGTACTACTCGTGCATGCGCAGGGGCCGTTCAGGATCTTGGTCGACCACCTGGAGGAATGCCCCCGGGAGGCGCAGCCCGCCCCCGGCTCGCTGCCCGCCAAGATGTACTACACGGCGGTACGGGACCGCAAGAACACGGACATCTGGTGGTACAGCGCCAACGCCACTGTGTATCGCACCGTCGACGACAGCTACTCGGTGGGTAGGGCAGAGCCTGCAGTGGCAGCGGCAGCGGTCAGGGGCGTAGCCAGGGGAGAGGAAGATGGAAAAAAAACCAGGCGACCGGGGTAGGCAACCCGCATAGCAAACGCCATGAATGTAGACAATTAGCGCGGCACATCTCCCTCCGAAACCCCTGGCAGCGGAGTGTAAAAAAAAAATGGAAATTCGTCTTAATTAGGTAGTATAAGCGGACAAAGTTTTATAAAAGAAAATCGACAGGGAGCCAATTCCGCAAAGAACGGTTGCATTCGTATCAAATTATCGAATTTTCCGAAGAAAAAAAAAGAAGCCGGAGATTTTTCCAACTTTGAGCGGAGCGGAATTTTCCATGAATGTGGGTGTGTCGTGTTCAGGCGGCTTTGAATGTGGCGTCCTGGAGTGCGCGCGGCGGGTGGAAAGACAACGCGTGGACGGCGGCAGTGCCCAGGGCGTGCTCCAACATCAGGCTGACGTTCCCCAACTTGTGGAACGCGTTCGTATCCAGGTGTCGGACGACAGCGACAAAGGCCGATGGTCTGGCCGACTGCCACTACCCTCCGGTGAGCCCCGCCCCGCCCCCGACACGGCGCGGTGAATCCAACAGTAAAAACGGCTTCTGATTCTCTGCAAAACCCAGGCCTTCTACGAGTGCGACAACGTCTCCACGGACGTCCACATCGACTACCCGAAGACGTTCTTCTACGGAAAGTGGCGGGGCACATTGACGGTTCTCGACACTCTGACAAGAAAACTCCGCCTCTGCGTCCGCGCATACTTCTCGTCTGTCCCGAGACTCGCCAAGCGTAAAGCCGGCAAGCGTCCCTCCGAGCACAAGTAGATGTCTGCATAAATTGTGCACTAACCCACCCCACAGCACTGCCATTGTACTCGACGGCAGGGTCCCGGTCCCGGAGTCCAGGGTCGGCCGGCCGGGTGGCCCCATGTGCTGCAAGGCCCCCGTCAAGGATGCCGCCACGTGCAGATATCGTCCGAGGCCAGGGAGAGGGGCCGTGCGGCGCGTGGCCGTCGGCGGGGCCGCGTCAGCGGAGGCCCCCGGGGTCCCGGCCCGGGGCCGCGGGGGAAGGAGCGGAGGGGCCGCGGCACCGTGATCACGACCCTGCCCCCCGGGAGCCCCCGGCGCCGGCGCCGCCGCCGCCGCCCCGCATTTTGGGGCCACGTCAATATTCAATAGCTTATCTGCCGGAGCAAAACGGGGGAAGGGCGAGGCGTGACGGGGGCGGGAAGCGCTGCCGTACGAATGAAAACACACACACACACACACACACAGCAGGACGACACTGTAACAATTTCTCATTCAATCGCCCAGTTTACCTGCCAGGTCCGCAGCTGCTTGTAGAGCGAGGCGGAGTGGCCCGCCGTCCTCCACCACAGGTTCCAGTGGTCCCGGAGCGTGGTGCCCTCGTAGTACTCCCTCCAGCCCCGCTCCAGGCACACCTGGAAGCACACACACACACACACACACACGTGTTGTTATCGTCACACGGATTGTGTCTCGGCTTTTGCCACACAATGCGACTTGAACCCGCGACCACCCTGGTGAAGTTCAAGCTGAGGCTGGCTGGAGCCATCCAAGGCTACTGTCCGTGACGTCACTCGCTAATATACACTAGACTGCCCAAGGGCTCATCGCGGACGCGAATGGAACAATGGAAATTTTTATTGGAATTTGTATAAGTGTTTTGGGATGAGTTTTTTTTGTTGTTCTTATGCGGTTCATCATTCGCGTCGCTCGCTCGCTCGAAACTTAAAGACATTATGATTGGCCATATCACTGGACATTATGTCCAGACATATGACTGGACATTATGACCGGACATATGATTGGACATTATGACCGGACATAGTTTAAATCATGACCGGACATATTACTGGACATCTTGATGGGACATATGACTGGACACTATGACCGGACATATGACTAGACATTATGACCGGACATATGACTAGATATTATGACCGGACATGTGATTGGAGAAATTGACCGGACATATGATTGGACATTATGAATAGACATATTAGTTTAAATTTTGACCGGACATATGACTGGACATTATGACAGGACATATGACAAGACATTATGACCGGACTTAAAATTGCACATTATGACCGGACATATTAGTTTAAATCATGACCGGACATATGACTGGACATTATGACAGGACATATGACAAGACATTATGACCGGACTTATGATTGGACATTATGCCCGGATATATTAGTTTAAATCATGACCGAACATATGACTGGACATTATGACCGGACATATGACTGGACATTATGACCGGACATGTGATTGGACGTAATGATTGGACATAGTTTAAATCATGACCGGACATATTACTGGACATCATGATTGAACATATGACTGAACATTATGACCAGACATATGATGGGACATTATGACTGGACATAATGATTGAACATATTGGTTTATATCATGACCGGACATATAACTGGACATTATGACCGAACATATGACTGGAAATTTTGACCGGACATACGACTGGACATTATGACCGGACATATGATTGGACATAATGATTGAACATATTAGTTTATATCATGACCGGACATATGACTGCACATTATGATTAGACACATAACTGGACATTATGCCCTGACATTATGGCCGGACAGGTTTGATAGTTAGGCTAGGTAGGTTAGCTAGGTCGGTAAGGTTTAGATAGTATAGGTTAAGAAAGTTAGGTTAGATAGGTTTGGTTAAGTAAGTTAGGTTACTGGCCATATGAGTAAACATCATCACCGAACATATAACTAGACATTATGACCGGACATATGACCGGACATATGATTGGACATTATGACTGGACATATTAGTTTAAATTTTGCCCGGACATATGACTGGACATCATGATTGGACATATGACTAGAGATTATGACCGGACATATGATGGGACATTATGACTGGACATATTTGTTTAAATTATGATTGAACATATGACTGTGTAAGGTTAAGGTGTGGTTATTTGAGGAAAGGCACTTAGACTGAGAGTAGTTATGAACGGTGGTTTTACTTAGTGGAAGACAACAGACAGTTTTACAAGGAAGGTCTAGAGTTTGCCCTGCACTCACCCCGCCGGAGGTCCGTACTCGCTGGGTCTCCGACTGCATCTGCCCGCCGAGTCGCGTTGCGCCTCAGTAGTATGGTATACCTATTCTAACGGGTCGCCATGTTGGCTGGGCATTCTAACACGCCGCCATTTTGGCTGTGCATTTTAACACGCCGCCATTTTTTTATTTTTTGAGATCTTTTCGGTGTCTAACCTAACCTAAGTCTAACCTAACCTAATCTAACCTAACCTAATCTAACCCAACCTAACCTAACCTAATCTAACCTAACCTAAGTCTAACCTAACCCTAACCTAAGCCTAACCTAACCTAAGCCGCCATCTTGATTCCCAATTCGGACATGACCTAACCTGACCCAACCTAACCTACCCTAACCTAACCCCTGCCGTGTGGGGCGTCCCCCTAAGTTAGGTCCAGGTAGAACGTCATCGTCGAAATTCGTATTATCTCGTGCCAGCGAGGCAATACGATATTTTGATGTGACGTTCTACCTCTGGACCGTGTAAGTACTAACCTAAACCTAAGGGTCTTCCCTCTGTTCTGTGTGCGTGGTGGCGAGGGGGGGCCTATGTTAGGGCCTGTCAGAACGTCATTATTGAAATTCGTATTATCTCGTGCCAGCGAGGCAATACGATATTTTGTTAATGACGTTCTGACAGGACCGCGTAAGTACGAACCTAGTGTTTTCCAACGGACCCATGAGGTACACCTAACCGTCGTTAGAATTTTTTTTGGTCAAGCGGAAAATCCTGTCCCCAGGAGGCCTATACAAAAAACCGCTAATTATTTTTCTACTGATTCGAAAAAAAAAATTTTGTTAAATTTTTTTGTTATAATTTTTTTTGTTAAATTTTTTGTTTTAAGAAAAAAGTGGTACTGTTTTTTTGTACAACATTTTTTCTTAAAACTTTTTTTATTCGTTTTGTGTTTGCTTTTTTTAATTTTTTTATGAAACACGTTTCTTAAAATTAAACTTAAACTTAAATTTAACTTAAACTGAAATTAAACTTAAACTTTTTTACGTGCACAACACCCTTGTGATTTCATATTAGGGAGTATACACTGAACACTGTACAAGCGGTTAAATATTTTCCGTACCAGGGCATCGTTTTTATCTACATCTTTTGTGAAAAGTGTCTTTACAAACTTATGCAGTGAGTAGCCATGTGCTCTATGCACTAGATAGAGCACGCAGTACTCTCCACACACTTTTGAATCGACGGATTGTAACGTGGTGTGATTGTACGTCCACTTTTTACACACACGGTCTAAGAACTTGCGATGCTGTGATACTACCGGTGGCATTCCATACGAATCCCAGAACTCTCCGGCCCCATGTTTGTCGATGTAGAAAGCGACCCAGTGGGTGCCTGGTTTCGCTACTGCTAGACCTTAGGCTTCAAATTGTACGCGCTTCGAACGGCTGGACGCATCAAATGAGAAGGGAAGAGTTGCATATGGCCAATGCAGGGTCGGCTTATGTCGGCGCCGGCGTCGGTAATTGTCTCGGCGAGGCGGTGTGGCGAGGCGGTCGGCTGACATAAACAGCCCCCTGACCGAGCCGAAAGAGAGGAGCGATGCGTCCATGTTCGTGTCTGGGAAGCCCTCGCAGTGTATAGGATCTGTGTTGCATATGAGCAATGCGGGTCGCTTATGTAACCGACGTGTAATGTGTCGGCTGCAACACCCTCAAAGAGAGGAGCGACATGTCTGTCTTTCCTCATGATCGTGTCCAGAGTGTGGCCATCCATACCGTCCATGTTCACACGTTGTAATCGACAATCACGTTACGGTGTTTGTCAATTTCAATCAAGTTTTGGAACTCTGCGTAAATGATGCAGTTGACAGGATGGGCGAGGGGGGCTCCGAACTTCACTTCAAGGCGGAGTGTTCCCTGTCTCTGGAGATTCCAGTGAGGTTCGTTTGCTGACAGATCAGGAGATAGGTCAAAACAGTACAGCGTGTTACCACCAGGGTAATCGCTAAAAGCGATATTGTTTCCCTCGTCCTTCCAATGAAGGCCTGTTCCACAGAAGAGTGTGTTGTACGCTTCCATGTACAGACCATTAGCAAAGTCAGGTGTGAGAGGTTGTGCTGTGACGGTGTGACCATCGACCATCAGGCTGAGGTAATTCACATTCAGGTGCTGAAAGTTAAAAGGATTTCGCTGAAAGTCACCGTTAAATGCACGGTTGTCCACGAAGCCTATGATAACTCTCTGAGGCATCTGATTCATGAACAAATTGTCAATATTTTTATCTCTCAGTCCTTGCGTGATCGTGACAGTTTTAATATCCACTCTATTCACGGGATATTTTGCAGGGGCTTTCTCTAACGCCTGGGCGTGTGCCAGGAGAACAGAGGGCGATACGACAACTTTCCTCACATACAGCGTGGCGTCAAGAAGTCGTATCTTTTCAGTCCCCGCTGTAGACATGAGCGTGAAGGCATCCCTGTTCCTGATCAATTTTAAACGCAACTCCACATTGTTTAGAAGAAAATGATCTTGGTTGAAGAAATCGATGTGAAGGGGACCCATCATCTCGAAAACACGACTGAGTTCTGTGAGTGCACGCCTTTCGGCGATGCCCGTGTTTTCTACACCATTCACAGAATCAAAACGACCGGGCGTATCCTCATACCACAATCTCTGGGTCATGTGAGTGTTTTTTGCCGCAGTGTCGTAATTGAGTAGTGCTTCGATATAGGATCGATAAGCATAAGTCATGCTGGAGTGAGAGATCACCTTCTGGTTAAGACTGATATCGACCTGGCTCCAAAGACCATGAAGAGCGTAATTAATCGGGGTAGCATCACTCGCATCTTGAGCCGTGAGATCAGTACCGTCAGCTTTCACAATTTTTGCCTTCACATACAGCATGGTGTGAGCAGGATCGATGTATTCATGACCCACGCCCGGTACGGAAAATTCCAACGTGTTTGCAGCATCGAGGGTGGTGAGTGGCTTATACGGCACCCAGTGTGTCCCCTCCAGAACGGTTTGAGTGGGTGGAACCAACCACAAATCCAATTCGGAGCGGAGACACTCATTAGACTGGGGGTGCATGAAAGCCATTACGAGAGAAGGTCTTGGATACTTGACGTCTTTCTCCGACGACCTCTCGAAGCAGAATGAGTACGACGGGCGCCACGTCGCCTTTTTATAACACCAGACCCCTGCATGCCGTCCTCGGCACGCCGTTTTAATCTAGTAGCAATTTCTTGCATTTGCTTATTCATGCTCTCTTTCACATTTTGTCCGGCCGCGACGTCAGCGAGGACAGAACTACCGGCGCGGGCAGCCTCACGCCCCATTGCAACCGCCCCGCTACGGAACAGTGGTAGAACGGAGCGGAAGAGACCGCCGAGCCACGAGCCGATGCCATACCCTTTCTGATAAGGGGAGCCCGCGTAGTAATGCCCTGAGCCGCCGCCGCCCGCCTGGTTGACGTAATAGTCGTTGTAATGCGTTTGAGGAGCCATCAGAGCTGTTTAAAGTGAACCAGCAATGTTAACGTCCCGTGATCGAATGGCACATAACGGCCTGCGTGGTCCCTTATATCTATTTCCACGGTGTCAAACGATTTCGTCTTCAACTCGAAATATATCGGGTGTTCACAGTGGAATATCGACATGCTCCCGTAAGTCGAATTAATGCTCAGAGGCACAGTGCGGAGGAGTGGGGCTCTCGTGTGACCCACGATCTGATCAGACAGTACGTCCAAGTACACGAACATCTGAGAGGGAATTCCCAGCGAGATATTAATCGGCTTCGCAGCATGGACGCGCTCATTAGCAGGGAAGGGACCCGTGTTCTCTAGTCCTAGCTGAAGGGCTAGACGAGGTGAAAATGAAACCTTAGCCTTCACATCCGTACTGAATGAATCAAACACTAGGCGTTTGTCGTGCGTTTCTTCGAAAGCATTTTTTTTCCCATGAATATTATTATCAAACGTCATTATGGCCTGATTAATAGCAACAAGAAAGTCGTCCTCGTTCGGATAACTTCCTGGTTGCACACAGACAGTGTCAACGATGTGATCAGACTGAATCGTGATCTCATTTTCACCCTCCAAGACCTGCGCTATCGTATTAGGATAGTGAAGCTCTATCAAAGCGGCTTGCCACCTGCCATGGAGTTCCATCCGTTTTGACAATTCAATTTTAAAGTGGGGACGTTTTGTTGTCTGGATAAACATCTGGACTAGCATTGCTCGGAAGATAAGCATAGAAATCCATCTTAGCTTCTCGTTAGGTCGCGGTCTAGAATCCAAGAACGAGATTTCTCAGGATATCCTCTCCAGTGGACAAGATGTTTACGAATGCCCTTTTCTGTCTTCGAGCGCACTATATATTCTATTTGGAAGGTCTCGGGCTTGGTGACCTTCTGGAGCTCCTGCTCATAAAACGTGCCCTCAATCTCATCCTGATCGAGATCCTCCAACCGGTACACCGGCAAGTCATGAGAAATGACCTGAACGATCTTATAAATCTCCTCGCTCCAGTACCAGTTGTACCCCTTTTCGAACTTTCTTTTTCTCTACTGATTCTGACGAAGTCCCCGACTCCGAACTTGGGGGTTTTCTTTTCTTTTTCCCCGCCATAGAGATTATGATACACTTCAAGGACCCGATCGGGAGTCACCTCCAAGGGCTTCAGTTTTATAGACCGTATATAGATACGTGTTATTGTAGGCATGGACCGTAGCGTCCAGTAACCCGTCTACATAACAGTAGTTCCCCGTAGCCGTAAATCGTTTAAATAATTTAGTCTTCAAGGTTCGCTGCCAACGTTCGACAACAGAGCATTTCGTTTCAGGATCATATGTATGAAAATACTGAATGTCCTGATCCTTCAAATACTTTTGAAATGCCTTGTTCCGGTATTCTTTTCCATTATCCGAAAACAGACGAGAAGGTCGTCGTGTCGTGTCCTTAAATACTTTTTCGAAACCCCCGATAATAGACTTTGCAGATTTGTCTTTAATCGGCACAGCCCAGGCGAATTTCGAGAAAACATCTATGACACACAAGATATAGGCATAGTTCTGATTATCATCACGCAAAGACTGAAAATCTGTCAAATCAGTCTGCCAACAATCGTCTATGTTATCTGCGTAAGTCACATTACGGGGGAAGTGGCGTCTCGCAGGCTTATGCAGCGTGTAAGCGTCCTCCCCCTGCAAATACCTTTCAACACGTGCTTTCTTTTCGCCGGTAGCACGCCACAGCTTCCACGGCGTACTGTAGGAAGCAGGGTGGGAAGGAGTGTGGAACACTTCACCAAGTTTTCCACCCTCCTTTCTGGCTTTCGACACCCTTGTCCTTTTTGAGGATGGTTCTGGAGGAGGCACGGGCTCGCTTCCGATTTTTGACCTGCGTGTCGCCACCATCGTAACCACCACCAGACTGTTTAGCTTGATGAATCGCGTTCCTTCTTTTCTCGTTACCGATCAACTCCAAGGGAATGTTCATACGTGCTAGCGCCAGTATGAATTTCCCTACGCCAGTGGGTTCGATATTTTTACGGAAGCGCGTAAGATCACTGATTAAATCGATAATATTAGTATGGGGTTCCTGGGCACCACCGATGGTGACTGTTCCTGCTGTGTCCCATGTGACCGCAGCGCCAGACTGACACAGATAATCGAAGATCTTAAGTGCCTGCTCCTTATATGTCTTAGGAATCACAGAGCTGAGCTGTGCACGCATGGGCGCAACACTGTCTTCCTCCACCTTCTTTCCCTCAACCGACTCTAATTGTATCGAAATCGGTTTTCGAGATTCAGTGGAGAAGTGCAGAAAGCGTTGTAGTGCCTCGTTGTAGCGCTTCCATTTCTCTGAGTCGTCCACATACTGTTTGTTTAAAATGTGGGTCATCTCAGAGTCAAGAGCACTCATTTGAGTCTGGGGGCTCGCCGTGGGAGCGTCATGCATTCTAGCCACACTCTCGTGTGGAACTAAAATCATTTTCTTGACGTGATTCATTGTAGGAGTGCAGGCAACACAGAACTGACTATAGAAAGAAGCAGAGGGAGAAAAGCACCTCCCCTCTGAAGAACAACTTTCTTTTTTCTCTGATAGCCAACACCACCACCTCGCTGAGCGATAGCACGCAACTGACTACGATGCTTTCTCAGCTTCCTCTTTTGATCTTCACTGATCTTAATGTTACCTATGAGAAGGTTCTCACACAACTCACAAATCGCGAAGATGAGTGCTTTGTCGGCTTTCTGTAGAATAGCTTTAAGCAGAGAGGGCTTAGCTGTTTGCAGTGCTTGCAGCAGCGCCTTATGCGTCTTCACGCTACGAGACATCGTTCACAAATGCCTACTCTATGCCCTGCAGCCCTCTTTTATACTTTCCTTTCGGAATGTAGACCACGTCTGCTTCGTCAGGAAAGATGTGAGTGCGTATGCGCAGATGGTCCAGCTGTTTAGGCTTAAAATCAAACAGGATGTAAGTGTGTCCTGCCTGTGTCGCGTCCTCGTAAGCCTCAAGCAAAGCCCGCCAGTGCTGAGGATCCACTTGTAGACAAAAGGTGCGTATTTGAGCCAAGTCACGCGATGTCTTAAAGAGCACGATGTAGTGTGCATTTAGACTGAGTTGTCTCAGCCCCGCAGGGAATAGGCACTGACTCAAGAAAAATATCGACAAGTTTCTATGATGAGATCCCTTGATGAAAAATTTGAGGAATTCTTTATGCTCTTTTTGTAATTCCTGCATAAAGTCGTCAATGATAACCAGTTTTGGACCCAGCCCTTGAGGGTGGTCCTCTAAAGCGGGCATTTCTTGTCTGAAATTAACCTGATGATCAGAAGATAGATCATCATAGAGCGGCTGCCACTCAGTATAATAAAATATTATGTCATCAAAAGACGTGTCGAAAAGAGAATGACGATTTTCGATCACTCTCTTCACGAAGAAAGTTTTCCCAGCACCGCTCCCTCCAACGATAAGAACGTTACACGGGTGTTGGAATCTAAGATCCATCTCGACGCGTGACTCAGAAATGAGCTGTATCAGCGGTGTAACCTGTATTTATACTGTTGACGGCTATTCCAACCACGCCCATGAGGCTGCCGTCACGTGGTCGTTAGAATTTTATTTAAAGTGGAAATCCTATCCCCAGGAGGCCTATACAAACCACTAATTTTTTGTCTTTAAATCTAGATAGTGGTTTCTGGGTTTCGCCGTGTGCCGCCCCCAGCCTACCTACTATCTAGAAAGTAAAGTTCTTTGTAGCACCGTGAAAGTGATTACACATATGTACATTAATTAAGTGCATAGTGTGACCTAAAAAAAGAAATAATCACTATTTATCCACTGTCTTCTGGGTTATAACCATGCGGGACAGTTTGTTCGACATCTATCCTACGCCGCTTAGAGTTCTTTGCCCTCCAATCCTTAGATGTAGGACGTGTCACAATAGTCCAATTTTGAAGGCGTGCAATCTGTCGTGGGATTGGTACTGAAATCTTCTCTCTTTCTCCTGTTACCATCGCTTTTAAATTTTCAAATGTTACAAGCTCGTCACATGTTCTGTTAATTGTAACCCCCCTGACTTTTATGCAATACTGAACGCTCGTAGGATCACCGCCAACTGCCACCTTAAAGGCGTAGTTTTTTGGGCCACCTGCTACAAACTCCAGGATGTACGACTTAGGGCCGTATTCTTCTTCTATCTGATCAGTCAGGTCCCCTAAATGTGTTCCCAATGGCAGATCCGGTTCTCCAGGACGGCTTATGTATGCGACGCTATCGGTATCATGGTACAAGGCACGCTCTTTTACGATGTCCAAGTACTTGTATAGGTGAAGGCGTCCCAGACATGTCGTGAACGCTGCATGGAGTATAGATGATGTCGGTAACGACTCGTCTGTATCATCTATTGGTTTCCATGAGACCTGAAGACAGTCTTCACTCTGTGGAATCAAGCTACATATCTCTTTCTTAGTGTCTGCAACTAAATTCATTAGTTCGCCATAATCATAGATAAATTCTGTTTTCGGTCTTATAGTTTTCTCCCCAAATTTACCCCAAAATGCATTCGCCATGAGTTTCCCGAGGGTACGAAGGGCAGCATTGTACTCTACTTTCTCGGGATCGATAACTATTCCATCGTATTTTAGCACATCGGCAACAAATTTTGCCTTGTCTTCCTCTGAATCACAGCCTACAGGCCAACCACTGGCCTGAATTTTCACAGCCATAAAGCATCGAATGTATGCTGAAAGTAACCCATCGCTGCCTGTGTCTGGATTATAAGCCATGGTTCCGGGATACTGATAGATCTCGTGGATTTCCTGTATAGTGTAACCATGTTTTACAGCCTGTTGAATCTCAGGTGCACACCAGGTATCTGTTAGCTGTCGCTCCCTATCGTTATGATTGCACCAACGGCGTTCATCATTATCATCTAACGTTCTGCTCTCAGTCTCCACACAGAGCTTACAGAGGGGGAACATCAGCTTACCGTTGCATTTATACGGAAGCACGTGGATATACAAGTCACTTGGTGGGAGAATCGTGCATTTAACCATGCCATTCAATTCATTTACAGGTGGTGTGTCTGGATTCCCTTGTAGATAAATAGTGGGATGGCCATATGGGTACTTCCCCCTCAAGTTTGCATTCGGGTATTCGGACTGTACATCCACCATTTTTATTTTCTCTCCCTTACTGAGATCAGCCTTATATGCTGCCCGAAGTGCACTTGTCCGCCCACCTGTTAATGCGTCACGTAGGTTGAGCAGGGGAACCCTTGTTGTAGGGTGTCTTTCAAAGTAATCTTTCACCTCCGGATCGGTTTCAAGGTCTCTTAGGAACTCGCACTCCCATTTTTCTATAACTAGGAACCCTGATCTTCGAAAGAGAGCTGTCAGATGCATGGTTTTTTCATACCTGTTTTCCAGCGAATCTGACGTCACAGGAAAATGTCTTGGACATGAGTGCCAATAATCGCCATGAAATTGGTATATTCTGCGTTCTACAGACCCGTCATCACGAGGTATCTCTACATAACCGTCAACACGCCGTCCAAGGACGGACACCTCACGATGTGTATAGATTGTCTGGATCTCATGGCCTAACTTAAAGGACTCGTAATCTAACCATTTAAGCGCTATGTCACTCTGCTTTCCTCCTCCATGATAACCACCAGCCGGAACGATTCCAATTTTGTTCTGTGGCAAAAAGTTGCGCCTGAACGCTGACATGCAAGCTGAACTGAGAGTGATTGCGTTTGACATGGGATCAAAACCTGCAAGTCCTGCAAACAGTCTACGAAAAGCCTCAGATGCCTGCCTCAAAATTGTGACATCTGAAATGCAGTAGTCAAATAATTCTCTCCTAAAGTTGAAAACATAGTGTTTTGATGCAAGTGCGTCATACCACGCGTGAAACTCAGAAGCTGCTTTCGCTTTCATCCCATCGACACAATAGAACTCCTTCGGTAAGAGAGGACCTACATATCGGTAGAACTCAGGTTTGTTCGCCAAGAAAGGCCAGTGCCCTTTCTTTAATTCATTCAACCCGAAAGACTTAGGCATTAAGCTCAAAGGCATAGCCAGAAACATTAAGGAATCAATAAAATGCCAATTTCCTAATTTCATTGAGATTATCTTTGCACCTTGTAGAATGAGGCTAGGCTGGAGTTGTCGTTTGATAACCTCCTGAAGAGCAAATACAGAATCATACGATTTTGCATTATGTGCTATTAACAGAATATCTGTCTTCGAGTCAAAAGACTGTAAATATTCTATGAATTGACTAATCACATTTATATTTGGTGCGTCCAAATTGTGAAATAAATGTTGCCTGGTTTTACAGACATTACAAAAGAAGTCATTTTGTACCACTCCTATGCACCGATCACAAACTGCCTGAGATACCAACAAATTTGGTTTGTGAACAAAAATTTCATCTCCTCCCTCGAGAGAATCATGCTGAGTTGACTCAATATCGTAGTAAATCGTTATGCATTTTCTATCCTTTTTTTATTTTTCTCTTCCCATGAAGTCATAAAGCATAGGTGATTCTCGCGTACATTCTCTTTGCAATATTTGCAGTAATTAAAACCGCACATGTGTTTACGTCCACGTAACGTAGTGTAGCTTGTGTCACATGCAGGGCAAAACTTGAATGCATCACATTTAGTGAGTGTACTATTCGGGAGCTGAATTGTTTTGTGTAGTTGAAGACACTCATTTCCGGCAAACTGGTGGTAACAGGTCGGGCAGCGAACAAGTGGGGACATTGTCTCATCATGAGGGTCGGAGGCAAGACAACGCCAGCAGGATCCAGCGCATTTGTGCTCACCTTTATGTTCAAAGAAAACAACACACTTTTCACATGTAAAATTTTTGTTAAAAGCAGCACCCGGATATAGAATTGCATAAAAGTGCTGGTCATGTAAAAGAAGGTACAAATTCTCACACCGCTGTGTGGAGGGGCCTTTGAAGACGCACTCTCTGCCTGCTCTGTCTGTGAAGACACACAACCTGTAATCATGCATTTTATCTTGAAGTTTTCTGACCTCGTCTAAACCACACCTCTTATTAGGGTCTATCCCTGCTAGCTCACATAAAGCTAGGGCTTCTTTCCGCTGTACAACGGACTGAGGTTTCTTAATACGTGAGAATGCCATGTAACTCATCCCCTTACGAGCCTTCGCAACGGCCACACAGCGTGTCAAACACATCGAATCTGCTTCATTGTCGGGAGAAAATATTGTTTTCTTCGATATCTTTTCTGCAAGCCAGTCATCAAATGGTTGGTTGTTATTCCGTCTTTTGTTCCTGCCACCGCCCTCAGGTGTGGGAACATGTATGTAACTTACTCTTAATTTTCCTTCTGTAATGAAACTCTGATTTGAATTCAGGACGCGTGTAAGTTTGTCTAGTATAATCCTTCCATTTATCTGACTTGTCTGACGCATTGAAAACCAGAGAGGGTTATCAGTGCTCTCCAAATTCTGGACCTCCAGTATAACTCTATCGTCATCTTTAGCAGCGACAGCCTCACGCTGCCTCGCCAACATGCTGTCAAACATTCGTGTCATGATATCTTCAGAAGGAAGTGTGCTGCCAAGACCTTTGACTAGCATGACTTCCTCCCGAAACTTTGCTTTGAAGCGTTTCAGCTCCCTTTCTGTAGACTGTATAATTTCTAGAGTAGGGGAGTCGCCTCCTTGCTCCTCATTGTCACGTGGACGCTTGGCACCCGAAGGGCCGGGACCAGGATCCTCATTAGTGACCCCCTCTGAGTGAGTATCCGCAACGGCGACATCACCGTTTCCCTGTCCGACCATCTTTAGAGCCATATCGTAAGTCGATTTAGCATCGGGGTCGTCACCAGCCTGCTCGTATAAATAAGCATCATATCCAGCCTTCAAGAAGCCTGGAAGACGAGGGTCATGAAGTTCTGCAGGAGCGGCTTCTAGGAGCTCAAGCAATAACACGGTGTAAGCTTCAGACAGAAACTCCGTGTTGTAGAAGCACCCTTCTTGCCACTCGGTCAAAATACCGTCCACTTTTGACTCCATGACTGAATACGAAGCGAAAAAAGTCTGAAAGTCAGACTTTACATAGCACTTCAAAGAAAACAATTGAAGTAAACTAGTCTTTTAAAAAAAGACAGTTAGAAATTTGCTGAGAGCGCGGAGAAGGCGATGCATAGAGAGGATCTCCCCAACTACAACTCGAAGACTGATGCGAATGGGTGCGCGCACCTCTCTTTTATGTAGCGCCGTTAGTTATCTACGCCGCCGCTAGAGCGCGCGGCAGCGGTAGCGCCGGGACGCCCGCTGCGCTCCCATTGGTCTAAAATCGGATTTTGCTCCAATAGCGTGTGAGTGCAGCTGCACGCGCCCCGGCGGCACAGCGGCCCTGGGTGCGGTGCGTGTCGGTGCACGCACAGTGTACTGTCCGCGGCACCTGATCAGACTTAGCGGCCAGCCGCGCGCTCCGGACCCTGGCTGTGATTGGAGGAAAATCCGATTTTAGACCAATGGGAGCGCAGCAGAAGTTTCACTACCGACCGATAGGTGTCTCATGATCGCCATGTTCACTCTATAAATTAGAGAGCATTCCAGCAGTGCCCTATCAGTAAATGTCTGTACTTTGGTCAACGACAGCGTACTCTAACTTCGAGATATGGCAACCAAGCGCACTTGTGATACCGACGCCCCGTTGCAGCCTACGTCCAAGCGGTGCTTGCGCTACGAGGACCTTGTCCAGGACTTGTTCCAGGACATGCGCCCCGTCATGCACTCCCTGCCTCAGGGGTATGATGACGGCGACGGCCCGTACCCCCTGCGAACACGCAGGGTGTCGTAACTTACCATAACGCAAAATATGTTAAAGTTACAGTAACTATCGGCGTCAGCATTTGCCAATAACGTTGCGTTAAATATCTTAACGAAAAGCCACAATTTAGGGAGTTATATGGTATACCATTAACCTGCAACAGTTAGTTAATTGAATTAACGTTAAATATGTTACCACCAACATTTATGTTATGTTTGCGACGTTATTAGCAATATAACGCAACGGGTGACATTTTTTTAAAACTTTAACCTGCGTGCTTTTTCATTTTCGTTGGAGTTATAACTTTAACATGCCGCGACGAAATAACGTTAAATGTCAATTTTCTGCACAAAAAAAAAAGATGTTTTGGGAGGACAAGCTGCGTTGCCAAGAACTGCCCCCCCCCCCTCTCTCTCTCTCTGTTGCCACATGTGAATGTCTCACCCTCACCACATTTTTTGGCCCCCGGAGACTCACGGTCTCCCAGGCACTTTGCCTACTGCTACCCTTCACTCCCCTAGCAGAAAAGCAAAAACCTCAATTGGCGTAGGGGGACTCGAACCGGGATCCATCAACAGACGAGAGCTCTCCACCATGTCTCGGCCTCGGTCTCGGCTGTCTAACCACTAAGCCACTGGGACGACGGTCAGAAGTTAGTTCCGTAGCGATCTGCCTGCCGAGTGTGAGATCTTTGGCTTGGCTGCTACGCGCTGCCACAACACAGGCACCGAATCGAACGATGGTTCGTCACCGGGCCTGGCTGGGCTGGACTCGGCCGTTCGGTAGCAGAGCTTCGGCTACGGCTGGCGCTCCCAGTCGCCCCCGCTTCACCCTTCACCCTTGCCACGCAGCGGTCAGTTCGCGCAACAAGACCGACAGAGATAGATGCGTAGACGGAACCTGACCCACTACATTCAGCGTGGCCAGGTGGCGCAGTGGGTAGAGGCGCCGGTACAGTCGAATATTCCGTTGCTCGATTGAATCCGGGTTCGAACACCACTGTCGCCCAGGTTTCTTTTGCTGTTCTGCTCCGGCAGCGGTGGGAAGCCCGCCAAAACCGACAAGGGGGCACGGCTCGCCGGACGGGTCTTCGAGCAATTCGAGAAATGTGGCAACACAGGATGGGAAGACGGGGGAAGGGGGGCGTTCGCTGGCAACAAAGTAGTGCGAAATAATAGTTTTTAAACTTTTGCAAGACTAACCAAAATTAACGTTAAATGAAAGGTATTGAGATAACGTTAAATCGACGATGCTCGATTTAACGTTAATCCCACTTGAGAATGCAATAACGTTAAAGACTTATCGTTAACCTTATAACGGTTAGCGGCGTGACCCAAAATTAATGGTAAATCATTCAACGTTAAATTGTGTAACGCGTTATACCAAGAACATTAAACAACGTTACAAGCATATAACGATATTTCGATTCACTTCGTTAGGCGTTAGTGTTATAAACTTTAACCGTCATAGTGAGTGCAATATTTAGGGTTACGGTAAGTTACGACTCCCTGCTTATGGTGTCGTCCCCGTCGCCCGGCCTCTGGTCTCTGGCGCCGCCCCTGGCTGTGACAGTACTCGAACAGCAGGTTCCACCCCTGCGGGTACATGTCCTTATCCGTTACCGATGACGTACGCGCCAGCGACGTCTACTCTCAGTGGTACCGTTTCGGCGAACGGTTACTGTCAATACCCCGCGCCTCACCCGACAGTAGATGTTGACGTGGGGTATCTGCAAGGTGCCACAGCGATTCCTCATCCTGGGATAACACAGCAGTCTAAAATACTTGACCCTCTATCACCACCAGAGGGCATGAATATTTATCCACTCCAAATTAAAGTGAAGCCATATGCCTTGACAAAAAATTATGTGAAGGAAATCCGTTTGGGTCTGGATTTGAATACTCTTGAACCTTATGTGCTTTTGTTGGGGGAAACAAACTCAAAAGGAAATCGTAAATGGATCAGGATAAGTGTCCCCGAATTAAAACTCATTGTTTCAGATGAAGTTCACACTTATTTCTCAGATGCATTTAAGAGGCTGAGTGAAATAAATCATATAAATATTGGCGGTATGACACTCAGCCTATATTTAAATAAAAAATTGAGACTTCAGACATCTGTCTGTCTTCAACGGAATGATTCTAACACTCAAATTAATCTAGCTCAATCTTCGTGGGACATGTTGCACAGAGCAGGCTGTCAGATGATAAAAAAGAAACTGTATAAGCTTGAACTTATCAGTGAAAAATTGAAGGGCTGCTGGCAAAATGTAATGATGCGTAGTCAAGCCTTCTGTACTAAAGAAGGTTTTACGGATACAGAATCTTTCAAAAGACTCACTCAAGAAAATAAGGAAAGCATCCTAGGCTTTGCTTTTCAAAGCATTACTTGTCCGATCCTTGAGACGATTAAGGCTGAATTAATGTGTTACCATCTAGAGTTTATTCCAAACAATTTGTTGCAGCAGATTTTAAAGTGAGGTGTTTCTAAAGTAATTCAAGAGAGCCTTGCCTAAATAAAAAGTGTTTTAAGATTCAAAAAAAATAAAAAAAATTAAAAGTCTTCAAAAAAAATTATTTCCGTTCATATCATGATAACGACCAGGGCTTAAAAATCAGAATGAAAGTCAGATTGAGCAGATTTTAATTTTCTGTAAAATTGTGCACCTAAAAAACAATTCACAATGTGCAAACTAAAACAAAATGTATCTTAAACATGTCATGGCAAATTTAATAAAACTTTGCACCTTAAAACAATTGAGAATGTGCAAATTTAAATCATCTACCTTAAAGAAGGTTTTTCAAACAATTCACGTCTTCGCTTCTCAGCTGCGTCAAGGAGCGCCTTGCCAGAGAACAATTCGTTCTCACATGGGCGCTTCTTCCTCTGCTTTGGCGGTGAGACATGATATCGACCGAATAACTGCAACAAATCAAAAAAAAACAAAAAAAAATAAATTACCCACACTGAAATAATTCGGTAACAGTATTAAAAATTAAAGAATACTTACAACAGGGCCCTTTGCAGCGGCTAGGGGTTCCTCGTTTGTCATCTTTGGCAGCTTAACCCCCTGACGGGCACCCCGACGTAATTCGTCGACGGCTCTGGCAGCTTCTGCTGAGGTCGCGGCAGCAGCGAGCACCACAGCATCTGCTTGAACGCTGGCGTCCTTAGCAACGGTAGCGTAGTCCTGGGCCTTCTTCAGCGCTAGCGCGGCGGCACGGGCACGGTACTCAGCTTTGGCCAGAACTATGCCAGCCCTGATGCGGTCTTCAGCGGATGCATGGCCAGCTGCGCTTGGTGTCACAGAAGGGCAGCGACGCCGGTCGGCAGGAAGACCATCTTGACCACTGTGTACAGCTGCGCTGGACGGCGCCGCAGGGCGGGGACCAAGGCGCTTGAAGACGGCTCGGGGATCCTCTTTGGCATCACGGCCAGCTGCGCTCGGTGTCACAGAAGGGCAGCGACGCCGGTCGGCAGGAAGACCATCTTGACCACTGTGTACAGCTGCGCTGGACGGCGCCGCAGGGCGGGGACCAAGGCGCTTGAAGACGGCTCGGGGATCCTCTTTGGCATCACGGCCAGCTGCGCTCGGTGTCACAGAAGGGCAGCGACGCCGGTCGGCAGGAAGACCATCTTGACCACTGTGTACAGCTGCGCTGGACGGCGCGCCGGGGACCAAGGGCGGGGATCCTCTTTGGCATCACGGCCAGCTGCGCTCGGTGTCACAGAAGGGCAGCGACGCCGGTCGGCAGGAAGACCATCTTGACCACTGTGTACAGCTGCGCTGGACGGCGCCGCAGGGCGGGGACCAAGGCGTAGAAATACACCGTCAGTGCGTGGCTGAAACAGTTAACATAGAAGGTTTATTTTTTATTTTTTTATAAAAAAAAATCAAGGGCTAATGGCGTGACTGTCGAAAAATTATCCGCACCGAAATTTTAAACAATACTGGTGGCGACCCCTGCGTAGTAGCATCATGGATCCCCACCAGGGCCACAGGTCCTGGTGGGGAATCGCCTACGTCTAGGCAGGGTTGGAGGGGGGGTGACGCTGGAGGCGTCACCTCTGAAAGAACGCACAAATAGTAGCCGATCACTGCGGTAACTCTTTCTATCACTACGAGCGAACACTTACCTCTACTGGCTTAGGCCTAAAGTTAAGGCGGCGCCTAGCCCACGGCACCTGCATGTGCTGCTCGGGGGACCTTGCAGCGGCCCGCTGCTGCTCTTCAACTAGTGCAGGCTCCTGTTGGCAAAAGGTAAAGATTAGATATTCTCCCCCGACGACAACGACTAGGCCACGGTCCTGGCCTCGACCTAGGGTCTGTTCTCCAGAGGAACTAGTCGAGAAATATGTGTTCACCCGCAGAAAACCACAAGCGCAGTCGTGGCTGAGTGGTTAAGGCGGCTGATTAGAAATCAGTGTCCACTAAGGTGGGCCCCGTGGGTTCGAGTCCCACTGACTGCTTTTTTTTTTGTGCTCGTCGCACATGGGCGTCGAAACTAAAACGGGGACCTTCCCTACTAACCCACGCCACGTCTAGGCTAGGCGGCACAAGGCGTAAAGTGGGCCTTCCCTACGTTCCCACGCTCGCCAGCCGGCGCGGCCGGCAGACGGTGCTGGTTAGAAACTTCCAAAATCGGAAGATAGACAACCACACACGCAAAGCCCTACGTTCCCACGCTCGCCAGCCGGCGCGGCCGGCAGACGGTGCTGGTTAGAAACTTCCAAAATCGGAAGATAGACAACCACACACGCAAAGCCCTACGTTTCCCACACTCGCCAGACGGCGCGGCCGGCAGACGGTGCTGGTTAGAAACTTCCAAAATCGGAAGATAGACAACCACACACGCAAAGCCCTACGTTCCCACGCTCGCCAGCCGGCGCGGCCGGCAGACGGTGCTGGTTAGAAACTTCCAAAATCGGAAGATAGACAACCACACACGCAAAGCCCTACGTTTCCCACGCTCGCCAGACGGCGCGGCCGGCAGACGGTGCTGGTTAGAAACTTCCAAAATCGGAAGATAGACAACCACACACGCAAAGCCCTACGTTTCCCACACTCGCCAGACGGCGCGGCCGGCAGACGGTGCTGGTTAGAAACTTCCAAAATCGGAAGATAGACAACCACACACGCAAAGCCCTACGTTTCCCACACTCGCCAGACGGCGCGGCCGGCAGACGGTGCTGGTTAGAAACTTCCAAAATCGGAAGATAGACAACCACACACGCAAAGCCCTACGTTTCCCACGGTCGCCAGCCGGAGCGGCCGGCAGCCGGAGCTGGCAACCACACACAGCGCGAACTTTCCCACGGTCCTACCACAGCAACCGTTACGCGTCGCGGTAGCAAAAAAGATACTTTCGAAATTCCCATCGGCACTTTCCCTAATCACTAACACTGACTCTAGAATAACTTCCTATACAAAACGCGAACACAACGGGGGTACGCCAGGCCATGACGCCCGCGCCCCGAGCACAACGGAAGATGGCCACCCACGCCACTCTAGGACGGACGATCCCGAATGGTCCCAAATACACTTTAAATAAAATAGGATTACTTACCTCCTCAGGCGCAGACGGTGCACCACCCGTCGTCGGCTCTCCGTCGAGAGACTCAGAGAAATTTAAATCTAGCACAAATGACATGTTGATGCGCGCCACTCAATAGACCTACTGCCGAAGCGCAGGAACAGAACTGAGGGAGGAAGGAGTTCGCTCGGCGGCTGGAGCACCCCTCTCGACAGGGCGGGTGAGCGGCGCTGTGATTGGCTGCCCCCGGTTCGTCATGGGCAGAGAGTTGACACCCGTTGCAGGCGGAGATTCAAAACTCGGCGCGCGGGCCGGCGACTGTCGGAGGCAGGGGAACCGTAGTTCGCTCTGGTGCCGCCCGGCGCGCGTAGCGCTGGCAGTGGGCTGCGGCTGCGGTGCCGTGCGCGGAGCGGTAAATTTAAAACGGTGCGCGACGCTGCCTAGCCTTTGGTGCTGACAGTAGTTGCGGCGCGCTGCGCGACAAAAACTCGTAGATCTCGTGTACGAAAATAATCGTGTTAGAACATGTCGCCACGGTGATATGACGTCACTCCTGAAGGCATGGATGTCTAGACAGGTGGTTGCGAGTGTTGACTACCTATGTGTCGTTCTGATTGGACGAAATTCCGATTTTGCACCAATCAGGTGACAGCACCACTTTTCGTTATCGTCCGATAGGGGGCGTTGCTGTTGTGTCGCATTCGTATAAATTCGGAGGCGGCGACAGCTCGACATCAGTCATTAGAAGATCGTTGCCCAGCACCACACACCCACCATGACTCTCGCTGCTTGTGACATCCAGATGCTACGAGGCATAGACGGAGAGTACATCATCAAGGAGTTCAGCATGTACGATCCTCTGTGGGACCTCACCAGATGTTCAGAAGTGTTCGCACCACCCTATGACGGCACAATGGTACCACTGTATTACAGACGCCAAAACAAATATGTGACGAATTATGTCCACGGACTCCAGTGGCATCACGGTGATAAACCATACACTGAGTGCCATGACATTATAAAACACTGGACCTCTCAGTACGCACGCATTTATGTGAAGGGTGTGGAAAAGAGGAGAATGCTTCAGAGTATTGTTCCCTGTGGTGTCGATGTGATAAATATTGAAATATTCGGTTGCCCTAAGCTGCAAAGCTTGCCACGACTCTTTGTTCCGTGGCACTGCAGACAACACTCTGTGAATCCGATTCATACGTGTGCTGTACAGAATGCAAAGCGCATTGGTCTATGGTTCGCTATGAATGAGAGTAATCTGGTGTAACGTGGGTTAAATTCTTTACAAAAATTAAAAAAGCAAACACAAAACGAATAAAAAAGTTTTAAGAAAAAAAAATGTTGTACAAAAAAAAACTGTACCACTTTTTTCTTAAAACAAAAGAGAAAACGAACAATTTTTTTTCTAAAACTTATTAAAAAAAAAAGTTGAATGATCAGAAAAAAATAAATTAGTGGTTTGTATAGGCCTCCAGGGGATAGGATTTCCACTTAAAAAAAAATTCTAACGACGGTTAGGTGTTACCCCTTGGGTCCGTTGGAAAACACTTCGTACGTACTTACGCGGTCCTGTCAGAACGTCATTAACAAAATATCGTATTGCCTCGCTGGCACGAGATAATACGAATTTCAATAATGACGTTCTGACAGGCCCTAACATAGGCCCCCCCCTCGCCACCACGCACACAGAACAGAGGGAAGACCCTTAGGTTTAGGTTAGTACTTACACGGTCCAGAGGTAGAACGTCACATCAAAATATCGTATTGCCTCGCTGGCACGAGATAATACGAATTTCGACGATGACGTTCTACCTGGACCTAACTTAGGGTGTATCCTATTAAGGTTTTTCGGGACGCGGCAACGAACGAACGAACGAACGAACGAACGAACGGAGGGACGGCGAGAAGGCGGAGTCGGAGGACGGGCCGACGCCAGTGCTGCTCTCTAGCGGACAAGCGACCGAAAGTGCAGCTGTTCATTGTTTTTGTTGATCAAATCCCCAAGAATAATATTGTGGAACGAAAGTTTGAAGACTGCAACACATTAACCTTGATTTGCGCTAAATGGCCTTGCAACAAGTAGCAAATGTTTTTGGCATGGTTATGGCCCAGTTTATTGATGACTTTTTGGATGGTTCGTGAACTTGTTAATTCAGATCTAGTCAGATAGAAGCTATATGAATACTGTTTTTTGTGTCTCTGTTTATTACAGATGATGATGACGAACAGAATTGGGAAAAAATAACAGTTAATATTGAGGAGTTCTGCATGCTAGGAGATCCGTCGTTTCGTAGACATTTTCGTCTCACAAAACCCATTTTTGAGGTGAACCTTTTGGTTTTATATGTTGATGTCAGTTTTCTATGCCTGCTTTGGTCATGATTAATTTCTAAGTGTATCATTTCAGTTGCTCTATGTGGAAGTTACCAACCACTTAAGGAGAGAGGGACGACTTATCAGAGAGAGGCGACCCCTTTCTCATGCCCTCCTGATGGTATTGTGGATACTTGCAACGCCAGAGACATTCCGAGCTGTAGCGCTACGTTTTGGTGTGTATCCCGGGGAGGTGCATTACCATTATGTTTATGTGATTGAGTGCCTGCGAGAAATGGGTGCCAGGTATATTAAATGGCCTGATCAAGGGGAGCGAGAGATCATCTCACGTAACTTGGAACGTGTATCAGACTTCCCTGGAATTGTGGGCATTATGGATGGTTGCCACATTCCTATACCTGCCCCCAAAGAAGACAAAGCGGCATACAGGAACTATCATCATGGATATTCAATCAAATTTCAAGCTGTGTGTGATGACAGACTGCTCGTCAGAGATGTTTACATAGGAGAGGCAGGAAGTCTGCATGATGCCAGAATTTTTCGGAGGAGCCCCTTATGTCACAATATTCTGACCCAACCAAACCTCATTGGTGAAGAGGAGCATATTATTGCAGACAGTGCATACACATTGATGGATAAGGTAATAAGATTGTCAAATCGGAGAATGCTGCCAGTGTGTTGGTCCCCTGTATCTCCAATCATCTCATATTTTTCTTTTCATCAGGTCCTTATTCCGTTCGTCAATAATGGCCACCTAACACCATTTCAGCGAAACTACAACCACCGCCTCTCCCAAGTTCGAGCAAGAGTGGAGAATACCTTTGCTAGAGCAGATTCTCTTTGGAGACGTTTGTTTTTCCTGCCAGCTCGGAATAAGGAGTATGCTGTCGACCACATTGCTGCGTCACTGGTCCTGCACAACTTCAAAATTTTAAACGGTCAAGAGATCCAAATAGTAACTAACATTTCGTGCTGTCACATTTATGTGAAAGAATGTACTTTAGTTCTTTTCCTCACTGCAATTATTATGCACATAATATTACAAACATTTTATGTGTAGAATGGCATGCAGAACAATGCATTCTTGGAGCAGGAAGATGAGTTGGCAGTAGAAGATGGCATGCTTGATGAAGGAGCCCTACATCATGTCCATAATATTCATGATCATCATGTGCCTCAAGGTGATATATTTGATTTGCTAGAAAATGCTCAACTTAGAGGAGACCAGAAGAGGTGGGATATCTGCGACAGATTGCCCTTGCTGTAACATTTATTTGGCAAGAAATTATCTATTGGTGCTATTATGTTTCTTGTGAGTAATGAGAGTAACTACTAGTCAATAAAATAAGTATGTAAACTTAAAGGTTTGAGATTAATTTACTGGTCTGTAATAAAGTGAGCACATCGAGTACTCAAAATGTAATTGCACATGAAAAAGAAAAATAATACTTCTGTTACCTAATAACAAATGATACTTATAACTACTAGCAGTGGTCAATGAGAAAACTTTATAGGAAATGACAAAACATAAGAAATGGAAATGAAGCATAGCTTCACAATCACAAGATTACTTCCTTACACAAGTATGTATGAAAAATACTTATATCAAAAATAAAATAATACTTTTGTTAACTAGCAACAAATGATTCAGCAATTAAAAAACAACATAACAAATGACAGAACAATTAGAAATGAAACAGAGCTTCACAATCACAAGATGACTTCTCTAAACAAATATACCAATTACACTGATTCAGGTACAAATGCAAGCTATCCACCTAAGACTAGGTTTTTGACATGAACAAAATCTTTGCAAATGGCATTTTTCTTAAACTTAAACAAGTACCCCCTCTGCATTGGTTTATACAATCACATGAAACTTATTTCCAATCACAGACAAAAAAGTAAGACATGCAGACACAGCTACTCTCCCAAAGACCTCTCCATAAGCTCTACCATTTTTTTTACTGAAGCTCCCATAGCAGCTGCTTGCTGCAGTTTTCTCTCCCGGAAACTGCTCAGAGAGGTGGTACTGTTGCTGCTCTTGCCCACTGAAGAAGGTGGACTGGTCTTCTTGAGTCGACCAGTTCGCTTGGCCACATGAGAGTCACTGTTGTCACGGATCTTGTTCATACTTGATGACCCAAAATTGAGCAGCCTTTGAGGAGAGACGACAGCACTGTCCTCAAATAACTGGCCAAGAATGTCGTAGTATGGCCAGTTTTGATAGTCATTGCCCGTACCAGTGCACAACCTTCCCATGTCGTAACGCCGTTTGAATTCCTGCGCAAGATATGCCATACGTTTGCAGCAATCCTCGGCAGAAACAGATTGATAACCTTCACAGTGGAAAACAGCAGCTATCTCTTTGTATAATTTCTGAGCTCTGTTCTTGTCATCATCAAACAGGGCCTTCCTTTTGCGATACTCAGCTATCAGCAATTCGTTCATTTCAAAACTTTTGAAAATGTGCTTCACCTCTGTAAGTTCAGAAATAAAATAAGATAAGATTAGGAAGTCCACAGAGAAGTGTCAGTCTCAAAAAGACAATGAAATGACACATTTCACAATAAATCAACCAACCTTCTGCCACACAATTATTCAGCACTGTGATGCCACAAAGGATTTTATTTTGCAGAACAATGCTTTCTCTGTTACTAATAGAGATTTCTGAAGGCTTAACCTTTCTAATTGCTTCAACAATATTTGAATCCTCTGTTGTGCCCATATAATGGTCCAGAAATCCTTTGAACTCCCAATCAGGGGAGCATTTTGCATGAGCCGCAAGTAACCTTTTCAAAGCTGTTTTAATGTTTGTCATGCTATAATACAACCGGTGTCGGTACATGTGAAAAAGGACCTTCCTCCACCCCTGGCCTTTGCGCTGATTGGCAGTGCTAAGGAGCAAGTCCCTTTCCATAATGCAACCTTGCAGCAAACGCAAGGTTGTGTAGGTTGGCCAATCAGTCCGGAGCCTGGCACCTACGGGTAAGGAAGGAAGCCCATCTGCTGCCAACTGCACATCTGAAAGGAGGGGAGGAAGATTTTAAAAACCTGAAATGATGTCATAATAAAATAAACGGAAACAATCAAGAAACAGGTACCTGCCAATTCCTCCTCCTCTTCCTCCTCCTGAATATTATTTACAAGATCAAGATGAAGCTCATCGAAGGACATAGAGAGAGAACCTAGCTTTTTGCTTTCTGTTGAGTCAACTGTGTCTGATTTCAATACATTATCATTGAAATCCGTCCCACAAGTAGTCTGTTCAAAATTAAAGTGCCAATCCCTGCTCATCTCCACATCATCATACACAAACTCGGGCAAATTCATGATGGCTGTAGCAGCTTCAACTGTTGGGAACTGCAAAGAGTTTTCATCAAGGTAAACATCAAAGTTCTCACAAAATGAATATCAGGCAAGGTGTGGAAAACAGCAACATAAGGCTGACCTCTACAATGACACTATTTCCATCTAAAGTCAAGACCAGATTGTCTGATATTTCCAACACACCCATGGTGACACACTTCTTCTTAAGAGTCTTGCAAAAGTGACTCTGAAACCATGGACATAAGTTTTTCCATTAAATATGCACCTTATAAGTAAAATAAAAATTGCAAAGGAAATGTAATTGAAATTACCTGGACAAACTCCTCAGGTAGTACAGAGAATTTCAAACATTTGGAAACTGCTGGGGTGTTCTGAAAGGTATTAACGCCTTCATCATCAGGATAATGCCATTCCCTGCTCATCTCCACATCATCATACACAAACTCGGGCAAATTCATGATGGCTGTAGCAGCTTCAACTGTTGGGAACTGCAAAGAGTTTTCATCAAGGTAAACATCAAAGTTCTCACAAAATGAATATCAGGCAAGGTGTGGAAAACAGCAACATAAGGCTGACCTCTACAATGACACTATTTCCATCTAAAGTCAAGACCAGATTGTCTGATATTTCCAACACACCCATGGTGACACACTTCTTCTTAAGAGTCTTGCAAAAGTGACTCTGAAACCATGGACATAAGTTTTTCCATTAAATATGCACCTTATAAGTAAAATAAAAATTGCAAAGGAAATGTAATTGTAATTACCTGGACAAACTCCTCAGGTAGTACAGAGAATTTCAAACATTTGGAAACTGCTGGGGTGTTCTGAAAGGCAGTAACGCCTTCATCATCAGGATAATGCCATTCCCTTGTCATCTCCACATCATCGTACACAAACTCGGGCAAATTCATGATGGCTGTAGCAGCTTCAACTGTTGGGAACTGCAAAGAGTTTTCATCAAGGTAAACATCAAAGTTCTCACAAAATGAATATCAGGCAAGGTGTGGAAAACAGCAACATAACGCTGACCTCTACAATGACACTATTTCCATCTAAAGTCAAGACCAGATTGTCTGATATTTCCAACACACCCATGGTGACACACTTCTTCTTAAGAGTCTTGCAAAAGTGACTCTGAAAGGGTGACCAATTTTGTAGTTTATAAAATCATTTAATGTGCTACATCAAGATTAAGAGGGAAAATAGCAAGATCACCTGAATAAAATTCTCAGGTAATGTAAATTTGACTGATTTTGATAAGGTTGAATACTCCGGAAACAAGCACTTTTGATTAGAGTCATGAGAGAATCTTGGCCGCTTCTTAGCAGGGCTTTTAGTTGGTGTCCTGATAACTACATAGAAGAAAGGAAAAGTAAAATAGGACAAGCCAAGAATATACCTTCAGTTACCTCACCAGTAAAATGGTTCGCACTAGGGTCATTACAAACCTTCCGTTTCCGAAGAGGCACATTCCACATTCGGGAAGTTGATCTGTACAGCAGCTAAAAAAACATAGGTACCATAACATCATAGTTATGACAGTCCAAACAGTGTATTGAACAGTAATGTGGATACATACTTTGTCCATCCTCAAAGCAAATTAATGATAGGCAATATATTCTTCCCTCTGGTTGAACATCATGTTCAGTATTCCAGCAATCAATTGCTTCAGCAATACTTGCAACACCTACTGGGTCTAAATGACCACAAAAACAAGAGAACCTTCAGTAAAAGTAAAATCATGAACAATTCTAACAGGTGGGCGTTTAACCCATGAGCATTACAAACCTTCTAATAAAGGAGCCACATTAACAGCTGCCTTGCAGTTGAACTCCCGGTTTCCCTTCCCCTTTAATTTCAACATCTTCCACTTCATGTTTGTTGTAATAATAAATATATTTTAAGTATATTTCTAAAGTAAAATACCGCGATAACGTTCACCAATCCGTCACATTTCACAGCTGCAAGGCGCCTGTCTACTGTCTAGAGAGCAGCACTGGCGTCGGCCCGTCCTCCGACTCCGCCTTCTCGCCGTCCCTCCGTTCGTTCGTTCGTTCGTTCGTTCGTTCGTTCGTTGCCGCGTCCCGAAAAACCTTAATAGGATACACCCTTAGGGGGACGCCCCACACGGCAGGGGTTAGGTTAGGGTAGGTTAGGTTGGGTCAGGTTAGGTCATGTCCGAATTGGGAATCAAGATGGCGGCTTAGGTTAGGTTAGGCTTAGGTTAGGGTTAGGTTAGACTTAGGTTAGATTAGGTTAGGTTAGGTTGGGTTAGATTAGGTTAGGTTAGATTAGGTTAGGTTAGACTTAGGTTAGACACCGAAAAGATCTCAAAAAATAAAAAAATGGCGGCGTGTTAAAATGCACAGCCAAAATGGCGGCGTGTTAGAATGCCCAGCCAACATGGCGACCCGTTAGAATAGGTATACCATACTACTCGCCTCCCATCAGAGCTGCGTTGCCCTGGTTTGCGCAACGCTTCGCGACGGGCAGGCATTGATGTTTTTGCAAGCTAAGCGCGGGGCGCGGGCGTTGTCCCCAAAACTGCGTTATGGGTGCTAACAACTGGGCATTATGACCGGAAATTTTGACCGGACATATGACTAGACATTATGACCGTACATATGATTGGACATAATGATTAAACATACTAGACTGCCCAAGGGCTCATCGCGGACGCGAATGGAACAATGGAAATTTTTATTGGAATTTGTTTAAGTGTTTTGGGATGAGTTTTTTTTGTTCTTCTTATGCGGTTCATCATTCGCGTCGCTCGCTCGCTCGAAACTTAAAGACATTATGATTGGCCATATCACTGGACATTATGACCAGACATTTGACTGGACATTATGACCGGACATATGACTGGACATTATGACCGGACATACGATTAGACATTATGACCGGACATATGCTTGGACATTGATTACTAGTACGGTACGTGGGTTAAGGAAAGGATAAGTAAGGTTCGATAATTAGGATAGGTAGGTTATGCTAGGTAGGTTAGGTGTGGATAGTTGAGGTGAAGGTTAGGTTAGGTTAGATAGGATAGGTTAAGTAAGTTAGGTGACTGGCCATATGAGTGGACATCATAACCGAATATATGACTGGACATTATCACCAGACATTTGACTGGACTTTGTGACCGGCTACATGACTGTACATTATGACAGGACATATGACTGGGCATTTTAACCGGACATATGATTGGACTTTTTGACCGCACTTATTAGTTTACTGTGACCGGACATATGTCTGGACATGATGATTGGATATGATGACTGGACATATGACTGGACATTATGATTGGACATATGACTGGACATATTTGTTTAAATTATG
This sequence comes from Odontothrips loti, assembly GCA_038380765.1. Lineage (NCBI taxonomy): Eukaryota > Metazoa > Arthropoda > Insecta > Thysanoptera > Thripidae > Odontothrips > Odontothrips loti. The sequence continues at coordinate 4,583,191 of CM076255.1, forward strand.
ACCGGACATATGACTGGACATTATGACCGGACATATGATTGGACATTATGACTGGACATGTTAGTTTAAATTTTGACCGGACATATGACTGGACATTATGACAGGACATATGACTAGACATTATGACCGGACTTATGATTGGACATTATGACCGGACATATTAGTTTAAATCATGACCGGACATATGACTGGACATTATGACCGGACATATGATTGGACATAATGATTGGACATAGTTTAAATCATGACCGGACAATCATGACCGGACATATGACTGAACATTATGACCAGACATATGATGGGTCATTATGACTGGACATAATAATTGAACATATAAGTTTATATACATATTAGTTTATATCATGACCGGACATATGACTGGACATTTTGATTGGACACATAATTGGACATTATGCCTTGACATTATGCCCGGACAGGTTTGATAGTAAGGTCAGGTAGGTTAGCTAGGTCGGTTAGGTTTAGAAAGTATAGGTTAAGAAAGTTAGGTTAGATAGGTTAGGTTAAGTAAGTTAGGTTACTGGCCATATGAGTGGACATCATGACCGAACATATGACTGGACATTTTCACCAGACATTTGACTGGACATTATGACAGGACATATGACTGGGCATTATGACCGGACATATGATTGGACATTTTGCCCGCACTCATTAGTATAATTGTGACCGGACATATGAGTGGACATGATGATTGGACATGATGACTGGACATATGACTGGACCTTATTATTGGACATATGACTGAAAATATTAGTTAAAATTTTGACCGGACATATGACTGGACATTATGACAGGACATATGACTGGACATTGTTACCGGACATATGATTGGACATTATGGCCGGACATATTAGTTTAAAACATGACCGGACATATGACTGGACATTATTACCGGACATATGATTAGACATTATGACCGGACATAGTTTAAATCATGACCGGACAGACAAACCTGACGAACGGACAAAGAAATCTTTCGTCGCTGATAGCGCTCCGCCTCGCGGCTCGCTAACGCTCGCTCGCTCGCTCCGCGAATGAATCACAAAGAGCGGAAACGGAACCAGGCGGTATAAGAAATCGCGCGCGTCGATGGGCTAGTTTCCGGACGGCGCGTGTTTTAAGTCGTGTCATGTTCACTAGTGCATACCACAGTAAGTGTAAAAAGTATTCGTACATTTCGGGAAAGTGCGATATTTCACGTTTTTTTGTGCGTTTTCGTTCGAGAGGAAAAATAGGCAGTGTACTCGGCAATGCTCTCAATTATATTCAATCATACTTCACCCAAACTAAACCAATAAATATAACAAAAGAAATTTAAAAGTATTCGTACACTCAAAAAGTACTCGTCCAACTCTGGCCGTCGCCATGGAAAACGTCGTTCGGTCTACGATTAGACAATTCGGACTGACGAGAGCAAGTACAACGTGTTCGGGTCCGACGGCAGCGTACGAGTCTGGCGGAAGCCCAACGCGGAGCTCAAACCGCGGAATCTGATCCCTACTGTGAAACACGGGGGCGGATCGGTCAGTAGTGGTATGGGGCTGTATGAGTGCTAAAGGGGGCAATCTCCACATGATAAAGGGAATCATGGACCATAAGATGTACATTGAGATCCTGAAAAAAAAAATGTACATGCAAGTGCTGGAAAAATAGGTCTCGGTAAAGATTTTATTTTTCAACACGACAACGATCCTACGCATATCGCCCGTAACTCCAAACTGTGGCTTCTGTACAATGCTCCGCATCGCTTGGAAACTCCTCAATCTCCAGACTTGAACCCAACACAGCATCTATGGCAGCATCTTGAAGTGCAAATCAAAACAAGCCAGGTTTCAAACTAAAACGATTTGGAAAAGACTCTGAAAGAAGAATGGGAGAAGATTCCCCCTTCCTATTGTGCAGACTTAGTCGCGTCCATGCCCAAGCGTATGCAATACAGGCCGTCATTTCGGCTAAAGGCAAGCCCACAAAGTATTGATCTTAAGAAATAGTTACAATAGGACGAATGAATTGTTATGCAATGACGGCTGTACGAATACTCATTATTTAGGTTTTCAGGTTCCACGGGTTTATTTTTAGTTAAATAGTATGCAATCTTTATACTGTGCTCCAAACGTCTTTCCGACATCTACGTATCGGTAACGTCGACGTCAACTAGACGTCTATCCTGTTCTTCTTCTAGACATGTCGCATTACGGCTAATAGACGTCTGTCACTACACGTCTACTAGACGTTGAAAATCTCGAAATTAGACCAAGTGTGGAGCGCCTATAGACGTCTTCTACCTGTCAAGATGTACGCCTTAGGACATCTTTCAGAAAACGTCTAGGATACGTCCAGTAGGCGACATCTTTAGATGTTTGTAACGTCGTCCACCAGATGTAGTGTATTGTATTGTCAAAAAATAAGTCCCGTAGTCAGGCACCTTTCGTCCGCACAACAAAGTGATCAACTAACTGCCTGAGTGCGGACGTCTTCGGATCAACCTCACAGGGCAGAGGGAGCGGGCTTCGGAGACTAGGGTAGTGCGCGTATGGATATCAGCCGCGTGTAGAATGATGTAATGCACTTAAACCAAACCATGTTGCACTGCTCGTATCGGATGTAGGGCTGTGCGATTATCCGATTAATCGTTTTTTATTTCGATTATTTTGATAATCGGTACGCCGATTATTTATTTTTTAAAAAAAGCAATTAATCGGACGCGATTATTCACCGATAAATCAATTCATCGATTACCGATTTTTCATCGATTACGCATTTTTCACCGATTGACCGAAACTGATTATTCGTTGATAAGCCAACTAACATATGCCTCGCGAAAGATTTTCCGAAAGGACAAGCGCAAAGGAGGTTAAAATCTCCCATAATTATTATTTTCCCTGTCATTCTGTGGTCTAGTCCTTTCTACCACTATTTACACTTTGAGTTTGTACAGCGACCATGGCCATAGTGGACATTACATTGTAAGATTAGTGATATTGTATTCATCTTTTCAATGCCCATCTGACCTAATTACCTTTATTGTAGGACACAGGCTGCCTAATTGCTTTAAGTAATTCTTAAACGGGCGATGATTTTAAAATCGTCAATGAATTTAAATTCGTCGATGATTTCAGAACCGTTGGTTAATTTTACAAAACCGGTTATTTTTTAAAAATCAGTTATTTTGAAATCATCGGTTTTTTTCCGGCGACTTAATAGTCCGACCTCCCGCTGAGAAAGTGGCGGCCCCGTCGGGGGTCGGCAACAATTATGTCAACTACACCTTAACTTGGCTGTGGCGCTGATCTGTTCGTTTCTCTGAGCAGAGTGGCACTTTAAGGCGAGTTGCGAAATTGTTAACAAATGAAAATCGGAGTTTTCCGGACATTTTCCGGCGATTTTATGCTCCGACCTCCTGCTGAGAAAGTGGCGGCCCCGTGGGGGGTCGGCAGCAATTATGTCAACTACCCCTCAACATGGCTGTGGCGTTGATCTGTTGGTTTCTCTAAGCAGAGAGGCACTTTAAAGCGAGTTACCAAATTGATGCCAACTAAAAATTGAACATTTTCGGACATTTTCCGGTGATTTAATGGTCCGACCTTCCGCTGAGAAAGTGGGGGGTCGGCAACAAATATGTCAACTACCCCTCAACATGGCTTGGGCGCCAATGCTTCAAGTCCAACTGTGTCGTATCGCTGAGAGAGGGACGTTAAAGCGAGTCAACAAAATTGATACTAATTGAAAATTGGACTTTCCCGGACATTTTCCAGCGATGTAATGGTCCGACCTCCCGCTGAGAAAGTGGCGGCCCCCGGGGGGGTCGGCAACAATTATGTCAACTACCCCTCAATTTGGCTGTGGCGCTGATCTGTTGGTTTCTCTGAGCAGAGTGGCACTTTTAGGCGAGTTGCGAAATTGTTTACAAATAAAAATCGGACTTTTCCGGACATTTTCCGGCAATGTTTTGGTCTGAACTCCCGCTGAGAAAGTGGCGGCCCCGTCGGGGGTCGGCAACGATTATGTCAACTACCCCGCAACTTGGCTGTGGCGCTGATCTGATGGTTTCTCTGAGCAGAGTGGCACTTTTAGGCGAGTTGACAAAGTTGTTTCCGAATGAAAATCGGACTTTTGTGGACATTTTCCGGCGGTTTAATGGTCCAGCCTTCCGCTAAGAAAGTGGCGGCCCCGTAGGGGGTCGGCAACAATTATGTCAACTCGCTGTAAAGTGCCTCTCTGCGTAGAGAAACCAACAGATCAAACCACAGCCAAGTTGAGTGGTAGTAGACATTATTGTTGCCGACCCTCGACGGGGCTGCCACTTTCTCAGCGGGAGGTCGGACCATAAAGTCACCGGAAAATGTCCGGAAAAGTCCGATTTTCAGCTAGCATCAATTTTCCCAACTCGCTTTAACAATTTCGCAACTCGCCTAAAAGTGCCACTCTGCTCAGAGAAACGAACTGATCAGCGCCACAGCAAAGTTGAGGTGTAGTTGACATAATTGTTGCCGACCCCCGACGGGGCCGCCACTTTCTCAGCGGGAGGTCGGACTATTAAGTCGCCAGAAAATGTCCGGAAAAGCTCGATTTTCAGTTGGCATCAATTTTGTCAACTCGCTTTAAAACCCTTTATCCGTTTTGTAGCAAATTTGCTACGTCCACTTTAATTGCGTATTTCTCTGGGACTAATGGTCGGAGGCCGCCCAATCAGTTTCAAACTCCCGCGGGGACTCCTCCTTCGTTCTCGAGAGGCGCCGAAGCGATAGTCTCGATACCTCTTGCCTTACACGGCTTCGATTCCGCGACAACGAGGGATCATCCGTAACCGCGTATCGGCCATTTTGAAGTGGGCGTACCGCGTCCTTTTTGTGGCCGAAATTGGTCGAAAAAAATGGTGAGTACTTGGTTTGTACCTGTACTTTTCAGAGCTAATCTCTTCTTTTGGGCTTGGTCATCGGTTTTTACTCTAATGCGATTTCTTTTGAGTGTAGCAAATGTGCTACGTTGTCCGTGTATGGTAAAGCAGGTATGGTACGGTACGAATTCATCACTACTTCGCTTTTCAAACTTAAATCTTGACAGCAATCAATCCTTGGCAAAATATGTGTGGTTTTTTTCCATACTTTTTTATTTGTTGTATCGGGTTGAGTTGTTTTTAAGGTTATGGTGATGAAGTGTTTGGTGTTGTTTTCCGGCATGACCATACACTTAGTTTTTGATGGTAACTATCGTGTCCTGCGTACCGCACTGTTGCTCCTAGCCGTTTTACCGGGTTTTATTTCCCTTCTTTAACTGCATTTTACGTTGAATTGTCATATGTAGCAAATTTGCTACAGTGCGGGTTAACGGTGTTTCGCAGTTTTATAACCATATCTTCGTGATCTCCATGGTACTTTTCCGGTCCGTAACAGTAAAGAGGTTTGCAATAGTATCTTGTTGTGACACCTCACAGCTTTACAACAAGCTGAACACTCATATTCTTGGTTTAGTGGTGTCCGTAGTAGTGAATCCTAAAGTTATTAGATTCCCTGCAGTTTGCTTTGGGAAATTGATAGAATGACTGGTCACCTGTTTTCACACATGTCTTCATTGTAATGGATACCATTCCTTTGTTTACACATTATTTTACTGTTTGCTGTGAAGGCACTGCTTTAGCCCGGTCAGTCAAAGAATGGCATTCGTGCCTGCTACGGCTGATGGCAGCCAGTGCCATTCTTTGGCTGGATCAAGTTTAAACACATGACTGTATTTAATAGTAAATATAAAATTCATTGTTGATATGGTAGTACTGTCTTTTCTTTTCCAGAAAAATGAAGATGTCTATAAGACCCCGCATGTTCTATAGACATACCCCTGGGAGGGTGTATGTACCTACCGACTTCGTTTATGAGCCAGACCCGGATGAAGAGCAGTATTACTGTAAATACAGACCCCATAGCACTGTGGTGGTACCTCCATCTCCTGAATTTGAGTCATCACCTGATGACAATTCATCAAGTGCGGGTAAGACAATAAATGCTCTGTAATTTTCTTCCAACATAAAATTTATTCACTTCACCAATTAAATTTGTCTTTTATCTGCTTTGTAGTGCAACCCAGTCAGAGTAAACGCACTCCCAGCAAGGCGAAGCGGGCCCTATTCAGTGAGCAGAATGGGAAAACTCGTCAAAACCAGAAGGCCAATCAGGAGAACAATGCTGCAAATTCTGGTGTGTAAGAATTACTATTGGTGCACATTTGAGATGCAATTTCTGTTTACGTAATTTTACCATGACATTGTACGTTCCTTGGCTGATGGTGAAGACGAAGATGATGTACCAATTGCTAGTTTCCGCAAACAAGCCAGCAGTGTTCTTGTGGAACGAGCACAGATTATTATGGAAGAAAAGAACGTTAAAAATTCAAAAGGGACTCAGAAAGAGAAAGGAAAAAGAGTGAGTGCTGAGTTGAAACTGAAACCAACTGGAAAGGAACAAGGTATGACAACGAAATAAAGTTTTGAAATTTTTCTGTCAGACATGCATTCTTATTTTTTGTGTTTTTATTTTTGCAGTGCCACCAAAGAAGATTAAACTATGCATAAGAAAAGAATTGAGTCCAAAAAAGACTAATCTTGGTCACACTTTGCCTGGAAAGGAACAAGGTATGAGAAGGAAATATTAGTGCGAAGTGCGAAAATAAGGGAAATCTTTTTTCGTCTTTTGGCTTGATTTTTGCACTTTAAACGCCGATATCTCGAAATCCGTAAGAGATACAGTGTTTCTTTTGAAATTTTAGCCCTTCAGAGTCCTACTTTGGCCAGATTGACCTTGAAATTTTTTTTGGAATTTTCAAAAAACATTGATACTTACTGTTTACGAGGGCACTTCGTGACCCTTCGCGACCTCTTAATGTTGTCCGACAGATTTCCGGTTTCGCACACATTTTTTTAATGCCAAATTGAAACTTTTGACGAGTCACCGCGAACCCACTTTGCGGATTTTGACCACCCTAGCGTCGCTGGCGACGATTTCTCAGGATTTTGGACGTCGCCATCTTTGAAACGATTTCGCGACCTTTTCCCGTAGGCCGAAAAATTCCGAATTCTTTTTAAATCTCATGTTATAGGTCATAGACAAATATTAGCACTTGCCGTCATGAGATTTTAAAACTTTTGTTCAAACGGACCACTCTTACGTGCGACTCATCGTTTCGTATGTTGTTGCGTGTGGTGAGGTAGATTCGTGCATTCCCAGTAGCACACTTTTGCCCATTTGTTCAAAATCTTAAAATTTTGAACATTTTGACGTTAAATATTGTTTTTTAGAAATTGTGGTGTTTCTTCTTAGTAACTTTTCGCGGACGTCCCGGAAACATAAGACGCCTCGCGTCCCTCAAACCCATAACGTCAGAAAGCAACGTCCTGCAAACAGGGGACGTGTAACTTGAGTTGCGATGGTTTGAGTGTTTGTTGGAGAATTTATTTTTCCGTCTTGGTTTGCGGTACTTTTTGAAACATTCAAAAATGATTTTCCCGCTATACGCGCTGACGAATGGAAACACGCCGCTAGGGCTCGGACCGGTGGTGCAATACCATTGGCTCGCACTCGGGACACCAGTAATGTATAAAACGCGAGCGTTTTTCGGTCGCAGCATCAGTCGTTAAGCAACATGGATGCGCAGAGATGCTCCCACTCTATTGCCCCGTGTGCGGGGTCGAGCAGCAGCGGCTCGGAGCGCAAATGATTGAGCTTCTTAACGAAAGGGCATCGATGTATCAGATGCTGGAGCGGCTGTTCCGCCTTATGGCGGAGACGTCGGCCAGAGAACTCCGGCGCGACGATGTGCAGGAGGCTAGCGCCCAGCCTGGCCCGGTTGAGCTACCGGCACCGGCCCTAGATGAGCAGTAGGCTTATTTTTATTTTTTTTTCCTGATAGTGGTGAAACCGGTCTGCACCCCTCCGGCCCTTTTAAGGACCAAAACATTGATTCAGAAAGGTTAACATTCATAAAGACTCGTCCAGGTCCAGGAGACATCAGGGACCGGGTTTGCAGGACGTCTCTTTCCTGGTCCAAAGAAGAAACTGTTGAGTTCCTACCGAGTCCCGGCAAACAGCTAGTCTCCGTACCCCAAAAGAGTACGTCCTCCAGTATCTGACATCTCGGTTTGAAGGATTCATACACTAGAAATGTTATTTTTAGTGCTCCGTTGTTAGAGATGAGCGGTTGCCATGAATTCTAAATACTTTCTAAAGCTTTTGGTATCGTTTTTTACACCCCTCGGTCACAAAACGTGAAAAATTGGAAATCATGGTTTGGAGACGTACCGCAAACTCAGGACGCGTTGTCCTCGAACGAAAGTTTTCAAACTACGTGAGCAAAATTTTGAATATCCCAGCTTCTATGGCACCTAGAGGATTTAAATTTGGTTTGCGTTTAGCTCTTTGGAAGTACTACACGTATGCAAAGTTCCAGCTAAGAACCCGTCGTCGTTCTATCTATAAATAGAGGTGGTTGGAGTTAAAGACCTGATAAAATTTATTTGAACGTTTTCATAAGGGCACTATAACTTAGAAATTTCGAAAATAATGTTTTTTTGCTGAAACCCTCCTTACCCAACAGATAAAAAAAAATGTTTCAAACAGTTCAAAACGAGTACGAGTTTGGGCGACCGCCCTTCAAACCGGGACGGACAGAGCGCGTTTGACCAGCACGTCTGAAAGGTCAGAGGTCAAACGACGTCACGATTCCAAGCATCGCGGTTTGGAGGAGGTCCGCAAACTGGGGAAAAGTTTCATTCGATCATAACGCCGAAACGGAATGTAACAGGTCTCAAAACCATAAGGAAATTAGTGTTTAGGACAAAAAACTTCACCCTCTTGCAATATGCGAACGCTAAAACATGAACAGTCTAGCTATTGCCTTCAAACCGAGGGGGACGTGTTTGGCTGGACGTACCCGTTTGAGGTGCGGAAACTAGCGGTTTGCGATGACTCGGTAGAGACTGTCAAGTTTGGTGTTGTTTTTGGCTTTAACTGCTATATTCGAGATCACTCACTAGTAGAAACCAATAAATAGCTACAGCACGCGAGTTTCTACGTTATTTGTTTATATTTCGACTGGTTTTGCCTTTCTACATAGCGTAGTAAGTGCCCCCTTTAGCAAGTGGGCTTTCGTTGCCATAGGGAGGGCAGACGCACATTCCACTTTTAACAGACATATTAAAACGTTTTGTGCCGTTTTTTTGTGTTTGTGCCGTTATTCACCCCCCCCCCCTAACCCCCGTGAAAAGTTTCTTGGGTTCTCGTGTAGCGCGAAGGGCATTCCCTGTCAGGAGTCATACTTCAGAACAGCAGACTCGTGGAAACGATTGTTGCCACCGATTGTTAAAACGCTTGAATCGAGTGTCTGCTACTGACCGCTGTAGCCTTTCAGAAGTACGTTATTCCTGCAAATGATAAGCTTAGTCTGTACTTGAAATTGTTTCATTGTTCCCATGCTATGAAGTGTGGATTGTAGGATATATCTAAGAAATATACGCTTTTCGTATTATGTCGGGGATGGACCCCGCGACTGATGCTGATGCTCTGGACCTATTTAAACAGAAATACACGGATTCTTGCATTAGCATCCCGAAGCATGGAATCAAAAAGGGCATGCATTTGCTAGATTGTGGTGGCTTTAATTTGAGCAGTCAAATTTCAACAGGGACGGCCTTAGGTATTCCCAGCGAGGACTGCTAGCCCGGTATCTATTTAACTAGGCCAGATTCGCCTTTGGATAGCGGTAAAGCCGTCACGTACGAAAGATGTTCGTACTAGCCGCTGTCCTCGGAAAGGAGTTTCTCAGTAGGGTAGCCTGGTAAAATCGAAACCAGGGTGCATTCGAGTTCTCCTCAGCTAGGACTACTGAAATCTAGCCCGTTAACTATTTTACCCTCGTTCTGGCGGCAGTCTCCGGAGAACCTGTGTGGCGACTTTACCGCCTTCCAGAGACGAATCTGGCCTGGTTTAATAGCTACCGGGCTAGCAGTCCTCGCTAGCAGTCCAGCCTGGTTTTAATTTAAGTAAGTCAGACCTCTATGAAACGCCAGTGTCGTGGCAGCAGACATTCAGTTGACGTTCCTTTATGTCCAAGTCCCGTCTAAAAACCGTAAAGTGAAGTCAAAAGAAGGTAACGCCATCTCTTGATATGTTGTTCCCGGGGTCCGAATTCGTCAATAAAATCCTAATTTTCTTGCCGAGATTTCGTTTTTTTACTAGGCCGTATGTTGATATTTGGCCTGGTAAATTGTTTTATCGGCATTTTTCGACGTTTCATGCGATTCTGCGTCGATTGAAGTAATGCGGTGAAAAGGTTCTTGCCAAGGAACTTTCTGGCCAAGATAACACCGGTTGCCCCCGGTTTGCTCGGTCCCTACACGTACTAAGGCCGAAAACTAAGTATCAAACTAATGGCGATACACACTCCTGCAGGAAACGCTTCTTTCCTCTTGGTCATGAAAAAGACCATTGTGAACCTCCCCGCTGAGTCAAACCGTTTCCGAGATAGACAAACAGACGACAAAGAACTTCAGGGTCAGTGCTGCATGGCTTCGCTACCGCTGAGCGACTCAAATGTTGTGGGGCGAAAATCAAATAGATTTTACTTACACCGACAATACATTAAGTATGAGACGCGCTATGTATGCCCTCCTCTGCTTCCACAAGGAGAAATTCTCAGAAAATTGACACAAATTAACTTTATTAAAGAACAACTTAAGCGCACATGTTGGTGATACAGACGCACATTTTAAAAACACACACTTATACTGGATGGAGATCACTGAACTACAATATCCACATGAACAGTGACTGTGGAAGATTACCAGTCACCAGTTAGGACCTTCAAGGCTTCGTCGAGGGCCTGCGAAGCAGAACAAAAAAAAAAAAAAACGGAATGATTAAACAGTGATACAATAAGTGATACAGCACTAAATTTGAATCACGTTGCTCTCAACGATAGCAACTCGTATGCGATAGGAGAAACACGTAACTTGTGTTAAAAAGAGCACGCCTGCTCGAATTGATTCGGATTATCAGCGGTTCAGGAACACTTCAGATATCTGACATAAACGTCTCGAATCTGAAGTAAACGTCAGAAAACGTGACGTTACGTCCGGATTTTTGATGTAACGTCACATTTTCTGAAGTTTACTTCCCTCAGGGATACGAGGAACTTCTGAGCAGAAATGTTAATATGAATGTCCCTGTTTTGATACCCGTGTCCGATCCGAACTTTGGAACTAGGAGGGTACGATCAATGAGGAAAAATCACCGCCGACTCGAGAAATAATGGAACCGCCCACCATTATCCATTTTTAGGCACAGTGAAACGGACTAGCCTAAGCTGGTTTTCATGGTTCCGTTTTCCCTTGGCACATGGCAATTTACTTCCCATGGGAAAAGCGGCAAAAAATACATGGCGTGCAGACACCATGGGAGACTCAATACCATGGTGTCCCGTGAGCCATGGGATGCTCAATGATTATTTGAAACTGGGACGTGTCAATAATGGGTCATCTGGTTATACACTATCTATTACTTGGAGGGCCTATCGCTTCGTACGTGGTACTTACATGCCGCCTTTTCTGGAACGTGTCGCGCTGGGAGGTGACGTCCTCGCACTCGTAAAAGAGCTCGTCCAGGCGGTCGTCCTTCATTAGGTGCACGCAGAGCTCGCTGTTTAGAGTTTCTTTCACCACGTTGACATAGAACGTGACCACCGTCTTGGCCGTCGAGTCCTGCATCGTCTCCTGAACAATCTTGAAGTAGTACTCAAGCATTTTTCCTGTTGCAAAAATACGTGAACATCGTAAGAAAATTAGGAGATGGACTCTGCCTACACTGTAAATCCCGAGGGGGGGGGGGGACCACTCCGGTAATCGCGTGTACACAGGCCGTCGAAATCCGCCCGTGATCAACTGGTAATCGCCCATAATCGTCGGTAATCGCCCGTGATCACCGGTGATCATCGGTAATCGACCGTAATCACCGGTAATCGCGCGGTGATCATCGGTAATCGACCGTGATCACCGGTAATCGCCGGTAATCACCCGGTGATCATCCGGTGATCGTTCGTAATCGGCCTGTAATCATTGGTAATCAGGTAGTAATTATGAATGATCATATGGTAATCGGTGGTAATCACTGGTAATCTCTCGTAATCACTACGGTTATCATTAATTGGTTAATTAACGTTCCGTAGTTCTGCGCGTTATGTGGAGAGCGGAAAACACCGTCGGTCACTATGTTCATGTAAAAGTTCCCACCTCGAACCGTTCTCCCTATTCCAGTTTATGCCCAAGAAGGCATTGTATTGCCTAACGTCACCTGCAGAAGCACCTAAGCTCAGATTTGGCAACTTCCAGTCAGCATCGCATGGTGTATCGAATTTGCTTTTCCTGCCCTTACCTATGTACCCCCCCCCCCCCCCCCCCCGGAAAAAAAAATCCCTCCCTCCTTTCCCGAAGAAGACAAAAAGCTTCATGTCCATGCGGCTATCACTTGGGTACTTTAATTGCCCTGTCGGTGTTACTTTCCCATAAGCTTGCATCCCCACCACAACTTTCCTAGCTGAAGCTGACTGAATATTTGTTCCACTTTGTGAACAAATTCTGCTCAAAGTTCAAGAAAGCAGGGACTTCGACCAGATAAGAGGTCCCCAAAGTACGTCCATATTGTAAAGGAGACGCTACGCTACGAGGTGTTCCGGCACGGGATGGAGCTGCTGGTCTGGGTGTGCGCAAGACGCGCACCACCCCTCGGCGCCCGCAGTCCCACGGCGCGGCCAAGCGGCTCATCCGGACGACCACCGAGCACCTCGCCATGCTGGCCGGGAGCTCGCAGCGCGAGTGGGACCAGCAGGTGCCCCTCGTGATGCTTAGCCTGCGTGTGGCGCCGCACGCCGCGACCGGGATCTCCCCGGCCATGGCGATTTTCGGCCGGCGGCTCAGCCTCCCGCCGTCCCTGGCCCGAGGGCTGCCGCCGGGGACTGAGGCCCTCCCGCCCCGCCTGGGCTACCCCGCCTGGCTGCAGGCAGGACCGGCTCCACTACATTCACCACGAGGTCCGGGACCGTGACCGAGCGGCTAGACCTCGGGCCAGACTACCGGGTCGGTGTTCCTGCCCAGGCGCCAAAAGGGGCGCTGCGTCAAGCTGCAGTCTTGGTGGACCGGGCCTTGCGAGGTCCTGGAGGTCATCAACGACGTGGCGGTCTGGGTCCGCCTGCCGGGCCGCCCCAGAGCTCGTGTCCGGACCTTCCACGCAGACAAGCTGCCCCCCGTCGTCTCGCGGCCTACGCACCTGGCGGCCTGACGCCTTCCCGTAGGGGGAGATGGTGTAAAGGGGACGCTACCACTACCCCATGCCGATGGCGGTACCCCACGCCCGGACACTTGCGGCAGCAAGTGCCATTGCTCGGGCCGCAACCGCCGTTACCTGGACTATCGACCCATCTCCACGACTCGGCTCTACCTCAGACTGTTTGTTCTCCTGTTCGGAATACACGTCTTCTCTTTCGTGTGTGCTTTCCCCAAACGCCCCGGCTCCCCTAACAATATCGTCGCTTGTGCCGGCCGTAAGTGGTCCTAAGGGGCCGTACCCATACTACGTGACCTATTTGAGGCCACTTTTAGACCCCCCCCCTCCCCCCATGTGACCTACCGTGGTATTGCTCCGATCACCCCCCACCCCCCCCCCCTGTATTCACGTAGTATTTCTATAACAGCCGATTTCTCGTATTTCGTCAAAAGATGCATGCGTTTTTGAAAAGAAAAAATTCTGTAAGAAACGCCAGGCAGCCGCGCCAGGCAGCCACGCAGCCACGCGCAACTCGTCTCAAGTCACCGTAGCGGCGCGTCCAAGAGTCGCCAAAAATTGGCAACAAAATAGCGTTTTGTGAATACTACGTGACTTGCCCCACGCTCCCCCCTCCCCCTTAGTGACCGACCGTAGTATTTTGTCAACCCCCTCCCCCCCCCGGCCCCTAAGGGCTGTTTCGGTAAGGGGCATGCAGACGTCCTTTATGGACGCCCGCAATCCATCGGTGATCACCTGTACTCCATCAGTAATCAGTACTCGCCCGTAATCCATTGGTAATCACCGTAATCCATTAGTAACCACACGTAATCCATCGGTAATCACCCGTAATCCATCAGTGATCATTCGTAAAATTCATAGCCACAGAAGCCTGTACACCCAAGGGCGTTTGAGAACTGCACGCCTAGCGTATTTTGATATTTTTGTACGTCGATTTTTCGAAATCGTTTTATTAAAACACAAACAAACGAAATGGAAACGCCAAAAAACCTTCTTGAAAATGATCCAGAGCACAGCGTAACGATTTCGAATTAGAATGTTTCTCGCACTTAGAAACACAGCTGCGTAGCGCGATGTATGGTCCGACATTTTTGGTCCAGCCTACCATGGGTACCACCAAGGGGCGTCGCCCAAGGAACTGTGTATGGTGCTTACATTGTATGCAACCAACGGACTTATGATGGCCTAAAGCTGCATGCAATGTAAGCACCTTGGTAGTTGACGCGGTGCTTACAATGTAATCACCTTGCACAATCATAGGGCGAACCCTGTGGCAGATAATACCCACAGTGCGTAATGCCATGGTATTATCACAGTAATGAATACATTTTAAAAACATATTGGCTGAATAAGTTTTTTAACCAGTTTTTAAAGACCCCCAAACTCAAAGAACTTCAAAAAATTTGTCATTTCTGCCACAAAAATAAAAATAAATAAATTGTTTCCTTTCCAGTCACGAGACAACAAACAGATTTTCAAACTTTTAGAGGTCCCGTGACTTGAGAATGAATAAAAATGTTTATCTCAGCAATATCAAATGTTCTGATTTCTCGACGTTTGTCGTGAAAAAAACATTTGTCTCTAGATTTTTCTACGTTTTTATAGTTTTTTTTTTTTATTTAAGTTTGGGGGCCCTTAGTAACTGCAAAAAACAAATTCAGCTAAAAAATTATGAAATTTATTCATTGCTATGTCAGTACTATTGCATCCGAAAATATGAACCACATATTGCTAATGGCGGCGTCGGCTCTGCCCTGGACAGTGGGCCCGAAGGCCTAGTTGGGAAAAGTGTCCCTCCCATCGGGAAGTCTGTAGCCGCAGCCGCGCCTGACTTACCAAGAATGATGACGTGTTTCTCGTCTTTGGGGGACATTTCTAGTAGTTGGATCTGTCGCTCGATTTCAGCCCGTTCATCTCCTTTAAGCTGGTGACGTTTAGATCTTAGAACATTTTTCCGGTTTCCTGGCTTGAAAGGATTTTCGAAGTCGCCGTTGTCCTCAGTAGAGAGCAGTTTTTGAAATTCCTCTTTCAGGGCATCAATTCTGTAGTATGTGATGTGGCCAGTTTCAATGGCAATCAAGTTTTTAATCTAGAAAAGGTAAAACACGTGGTTAAGGCGAGTTATCAAGATCGAGATATCTGATTTTTGCGTTGTAGCGAGAAGCACAGATTCTGCTGGTCCTGTCTGCAGCTGAACCAGAGGAGAGTTAAGTTTATCCTCAATGGCAAGCAAGTTTTGGTAAATACAATACGAAAACTTTCAGACGTTCATTAGAAAACACAGTCATGTCGAAAAATTTATGATACTTTTCGTCAAGCATTCGATCTGAGACACCACGACGAGCGCGAGCGCTTCAATTCTATGCAGCGTTGCTTCAATATCGAAGCACCCCCCGAAAACGTCGATATTGACGACGCGCTTGACATGAGCTTGTGTGCCATTTACTGAGAAATACTTAACGCGAAATCTTAGCACACGACGTGCTTTCGTTTCCAAATAAATCAAGGATTTCCTTTTCAAGCGACTAAATGATTTTTAAGAGCATCATTCTGTGTGGCGTTTGGCGGAAACACCAATCCTGTTAAGAGCAGAAAAGACGGGCAAAGAAAACGAGTTTAATTTTGAGAAAGCTGGCCAAACGGATGGGTCAGAAATTATGGTAAGGGGGAGGCCTAAACAGTTGATGGGCTTCATTGAACTACGAGTAGCAACTGTTTGCGAACAGCGGAGCTGCGTACCATTTCGATCGCCTTAGTAGCGTGTTTCTCTATGACCGACTCCACAACTCTGAGTAGCTCCAGTTTCAGACCCGGGAAGCGCATGCTCAGTTGCTTGGGAATGGCCTTCCGGCAGATATTGATGAGCTCCATCTTGACGTCCTCGACACATGCCAGGGCTGGCCGCTCCATCTTCATGATCTGAGGTTTGATAAGCATCTCGAAGGCGGGCTCAGACACGAAGAACGGGGGCTTGAGGCCGTTTGACTGCCTTATGGCCATGATGACCTGCTCTTCGTCGTACTCACTGCACGGGTCGAACGAAGAAAACGTTTTCTCCAATCCACTGTGAAGAATGTCACAAATCTTAGCGCCCCCGATCCTGAAATAGATACGTCTGTTGTAAGGAAGATGTGCGGCGCATCAATATTTGAACCCTCTCCCGATAGATCTCGTTAAGCTATTGACAAAGTGTCCGCTTTTTAAACTACGTTTTTGCCATTGTCTTCTTCAATCTATGGATCTGCACTACGGACGTAACTGTCCACGTATCACATTGCAGCTCCGAGTTAATAAATCCTCAGCATTAGAAATTTGTATTTTTGAACTTTCGGGGCAAAAAGTGGAATCAACACTTAAATGTAAAGTTTGTGCCTACCTCCGGCTGCCCTCTGGGCAGCACCGCGTCACGGCGGTCAGCAGTGTGCCTAGTGGGCAGGCGGAGGTAGGCACAACGTTAATAAAGTTTACTGTAATTGTCAGAGGCAGAGGAGCTATTTTGGTCACGCATTTTCGCAACCGAAAGAGACAAATTTGTTCTCTAGCGCCAGCACAATTAATTGTGCTTTGGCTGGGTTGTGCACGAAACATTTTGCAAATATTGGACAAACTTGCCCTTAGACTGTACAGCGTGCATAGTGCGCATGTAGCGCAAAAGGAAATTTTTCAGCCTGTGCGCGCTGTCATTATGATCGTGTACTTACAGCGTTCGTGCTTTCATGTCTTGAGGCCCCGTATCACACAAACGAGCGAAGGTCCTCGTAAAGTCATTGATGAGGGTCATGAGCGCTGCTTTCTTGTCCGTTACGGATTCCCCTAGGTCATACAGCACTTTCAAACATTCCTGAACTTCACTCTGCATTTTGGCCTATAAAAAACAAACGAGAAAAAAAAACGAGAAAAAAACAATTAATATTATTTGCATGCTCCATGGGACTATAGGACTAAGTGCACGGTTAAGATGTCTTCGTAATCCGGAAAGAACTTCATCAGTGTAGGGGAAGAAGAGGATAAATCAAATTGTCCGCTAATGCCAAGTGGTTACCGACTCAACTGACCTGGTGGCAGATTATTGTAGTACAGACTATGGTACCTAAAGGTTTAGGTTAGGATAGGAACCACAGAAATATGAGTATTACATATTGTAAACGTTGTCTTATATGTATTACAACCGGTAATACACAGGTCGGCCTTTCCACTGGTCTTTCCATGGGTTTCCGTTGCGATTTGGTTTCATTTTTGGCTCAGTCCCAAATCGCTACGGAAACCCATGGAAAGGCCAGTGCCAGGGCGCCGCCTTATTCGGGGTGCCGGATGGGTTGCCTGCCCACTCGGCGCTGCGCATCGCCTTGCGGCTGACCCTGGCTTCGACAAGTCATTGCAGACCCTAACTGGGGCGCTCATGGGGGCCGCACCGTTTGGAGGGACCCCTTGTTCATTGCAATCCCTTTTTTTTTCGACCACTAAAATCCACCCCCGTGTAGGAGTGGGAAAAATGAGGGAAGGGGGTGGGTTTGCCCTAAAAACTTTCGAGCGTCAGCGTGTCAAGAGCAACACAAGGGGCCTTCGCTCTAAAAATTTCCTCATAATCCGACAACTTAAAGGGTGTTTCAGGGACGAAATTTCCACCCCTCGGCACTTCAACAAAGACCCACGCCGCAGGGGCTGATATTGAAAAATGGCTCTTCGGCACCTTCAAGAACACAAATGGGGGCAACTTCATGCCAAATTTGAAGTTCCTAGCTTGGAAAACTTAGTCTCAGCGGAGGCCTTAAAAAGGGCGGCGCTTATTTTGTTGACGAGTGTATACGCTGCGGCTAACCTACCTTCACTGCGGGCAGGCAGGTGTTGATGTGGTTTCCAAGCAAATCACTCAGTCTTGAAGCGAGATAGGTAGTGCCACTCCTCGATGCCAAATCTGGGTAGTTGGCTAGGAAAAATTTCTTCTCGTCTGCATGGGCATCTTCCACACTCTGCGTTAGACAAAAGGATGAACAAAAACTTAATACGACCCGTAAGACAATTAATTATGCCTTCCTTTTACTGCGTTGAGTAAGGGAGAGTAAAACCCCAGATCGACACCTCCAAGCAATTTTTTAGCAATTACGATCGCACAATCCAGTTATCTTCACGGCTACCACACGATCGTGTTACATATGCAAAAGCGCACATATACATTGTCCACCAAACATTTTCGGTCAAACTGAGTTCGTGTCATTGGTAGAGGACTTAACGCGGAATCCACTCAACTCGATTTGTAAAAAAATGTTGGTTACCCCAGCAGACAGCCAGCACACGGAAAAAAAGATTAGTGGTCGGAACTAATTTTGAAATTGATTTCCAGACAAGCAGTAAATTTACATTCGGCGAACTAGAATTTTGTTGCGGGAAAGAAATTTTAGTTGCACCAACGCAACGTTAGTTGCTTCAACAAAGAAGATCGTTGCGGGCACTTTACAATTTTTTTTCATGCTTTTTCCTCTTTTAGTGAACCTCTGCGTTAGATTAAGTAACGTTGCGTTGATGCGACTAAAATTTAGTTCCCCCAACCAAATTTTACGTCTCCGGACAAAAGTTTACTACTTGTATGAAAATCAACTTAAAAAATCTTTTTCCTCCGTACACCTTTTAAAGCGCTTCTGAAGCGCATTTTCATTGGCCTAACCTAACCTTATGTACTATAATATCGCACCTACGACGGTGGCTGTCTACTGGGGTGGGCAGATGGTATACGTGAGCACCCCAGCAGATACCTCGAATGTGAAGAGACTCCAGTTGATAGACGGATAAGGGGAGGCGGGCGCAAAGGCAGGCCCTATAGCATGGAGGCGAAGACGGATCAAAGAGAGTATCCAAACGCCACAAAAGCTAGACATTTAGATCAAACATCAAAATCTTTGACTTTACGCACTGCAAGTATGTTCTTTTTCAGAAACCTCCAAAAAAATATTATATGCCAGTGCGCCTGCCAATGCAATTTCTCCCCCAAGTTTTGCGTCTATTGAAGCTTTTGCTGACCAATTCAAAGACATACCTAATTACGTTTTATATGATTAATCCTTCAGAAGAAACCAATGCACTGTGAATTTAAGAGAAACCTACGTTGTCCAATTTGTGCGACGTCAAAATGTGCTGCTCTGATAGATCTTTCCGACGTAACTCAGAACAGAACTGTAACCAGTGCCCGACCAGCGTCTGAGGCACGATCTCTGCCCTGCCCGGGGCCGCAATTGGTATGAAAAATCACGGTTGCAGCGTGTCAATTGACGGAATAGGCTGAAGGATTTTTAATGAGTTCTCTTTGTGAATAGAAAACACTTATTCCTTCTAGAAATCCTCTCAAATCCAGTTTTTTGGTATCAAGGAAATTTTGGCTTTCTTTAAAAGAGCTGTTTTGGACGCTGTGGATCTTTGGGCCAGGAAAGACAGTCGATCAAAATCTCAAATCTAAGGATTGATGACACGCGGGACCACGATGCGCGGGACTCTCTACGACTGACCGACCGTAGGAGTAGGCCGATTTTAAAGAGAGGAGGCCTCAATACTTGATTTTTTGAATCAGTATCTCTCATATACGCATTTCTAGATGTGTAAAAATAAATGCTTTGACTTTGACCCATACCTTGGTCATACTCGAGAGTGTTTCATACCCATGCACGCGGCTATATTTTGACTTCTCATTTTAAAGTAAATTAACTTCGTGGACGTACGTTAAACATGCGTTACCTTGTTGTCCATGATGTCCTGCTGGGATCTGTTTACAACACCAACAATGCCCAGCTCGACTTTGATAACGTCGCCCTTGAGGACAGCCCGCGCATCCGTTCCTGAAAATAAACGGAAAACAAACTTGTAGCCTATTGCTCGTATTTCGCGCACTGATCGCTGGTCGTAATAAATCTCTGATATACTTAATAAATCATGATCGAAATGTTAATAGTAAGAGGCATAACATTTCTAGAGAAGATGCACACGTACCTTTGTCCATCAGATCAAGTTTGGTTACAACAGCAAGCGTGCGCTCTCCTTTCGGGTCAACATCCTTCGCCAGCTTGAGGCTCTCGTTCGTTGCCATGTCGGTGTTGGCCGTGATCACAGCCAGGATGATAGCGGTGGGGTTCTCAATCTGATCGTAGATCAGGTCGTGGATCTGTTCCTCAATATCTTTTGGCTGGTCGCCGACCGGGACCTGTCACCGAAACCAAGAAGTGTTCGTTTTAAGTCGATTCATTGTACAGGCTGTCCTAGAATTCACGCCTGACCAAATTTGGCTGGTATACGGATAATTTTGGCCGTACGGATCCATCTCCCTGGAGCACCATTGAGAGCGCAAGCCACCCCCCCCCCCCCCCCCCCCCCCAGCCTGCTACGAACCCCGGTATTGAATCCCAAACCAACTTTTTACATTGTCCTGGCTTCATGGGAATTCCGGCTACCCAGAGATGCACTGGATCTTGAGTAAATAGCTCGCCTCTGGGAGGAATTTGTATCACTCGCATGGAGCGAGAAACTTCTTCCCCTCGAAGGGAGCTGGAAGCATTTATTCTTTAGTGAGAGCAAAAGAGCGAAACAAAATATTCTTAAAGCGATACTGACGAGCGAGACGAAGTTTCACGCTCACTTTCAGAAATACACTTTTATCGTTTAATCACAGCAATAGGTACCTCTCCTCAGTGTCCAGTAAGGTAGGACCTTTGTGTATCGACTGGTACTCGGGCAGGTGCAACGAAAGCTAGTTTAATGTAGTACTCCGGAGAAGCTCGAAACAGCAGTAAGAAGTCGCAAAGAAGAAGACAAACGCAGGAGAAATTGAGTTTTCGGAGCCCCGCTCTTCTTCAAAAATCACTCGATTTCTCCTACTTTGTCCAGCGTTCTTCTTCGTTACGACTTGTCATTCCCGTTTCGAGCTTCTCCCGAGTACTCTATTAACAGCAGCTAGAATCGATCAGGCGCGATAGCGTTACCCATGTTGAGCGACAAAGGCTTCTCTATGCTCTGCAATGACGAGATAAACACGTAGTTGTGCAGTACTTTACCTTTGTTATTCCTGGCAGGTCGACGAGAGTGAGATTCACGACGTTAGGCGAATACACCTTTAAAGTGATTGCATCCTTGACGATGCACTTGTCACCTGGCGCCAGAATCTCTGTTTGACGCTCAATTTCGTCACAAATTTCACTGAGTTCGAATATCCGTCCTTCGTCATGGAGAAATTCCCCCCACTCCTCCAAATCGGTTCCTGGTGGAAAGTCAACAGTAACAGTTACTATCAGGTTTGTCGGGATATATCAGAGTCCCGACCAAAAAATGACGGGCTGGCAAAACTTAGGCGCAACGTTACGCCCATTTTGAAGCATACCTACATAATGTTACGATCTTTTATGCGTTAAACGGGACCCCCCCCCCCCCCATACATTTAAATGGGACTGCGCTTCATAACGGGCATTATACTACGACACGATGAGTACGCTGCGAACAGGCGTAACGTTACGCCTTTGCAGTACCAGGGAGTCTACGTAGTGTGTATGCATCGTGTGGAAACATGATGCACTGTTTAGTCCTTACGGAGCAATTTGTTTCCAATGCATACAGGATTTTGTGCAACCTGTAAGGTACGGAGGGTTTAATTTGTGTGGGGCCTACGGAGGATATTGTTTGTAATACATACAATTAATATCCGTAACATGAAACCTACGTATACCAAATTAAAATCCTCCATACTACAAACACCCTCCGTACTTTATGGTTGCACAAAATCTTATGTAATACAAAGTGCTTCGTAAGGACTTAAGAGTGCAGAGATATTGCCATTGGCACACTGGCGATTGCCCCTCCGCGCCTGGCGGCCTCCCGGCGGCAGGGATTCACGTAAGAGCTATTGAAACATTTCAGAGGTATTAAAAATGGTAACCTTTGACATCCCGTAGCCGGTCACCCAATGGACAGTGGTAGAGCTGCAGAACCAGGGGGCAGCGCGTGACAAGGCCCTGGCCGCGTGGTAAGAAGGACCTCTTGACTAGTGACTCGAGGACGGAGCTCTTGCCAGCACTCTATAACACAAGTCGGGTTGCTATCAAACCAAAATGTCGTCGCATGAAAGAACATCTGTGCTGTAACTCAATCAAACCACAAATTTGGCAAGTTGTACAGCTTGCACCAGGGGCGCCGGAAGTGTGGGCGTGGGGTGCGCTTTCCCTACTCACAAAAACGCGAAATTATGCTATTTTAAGCTATTTAAGAGCGTAGTAGTAAATTACTGCAAAAAATAAGTTGCGCGGGCCCTTTTTAGCTCCGCTCGGGCCCTTTTCGAGGTTCGCACCCCCCCAGGCCAAAGCACTTCCGGCTCGCACTGCTCTGATCTTACCAGATTCACCAGATAATCTTAAATTTTCTATACAGACCGAGAAAAGTAATATTTCCAAGACAAATCAGAAAACCTTTAGTATCCAAACACTATCATGACGATAGGCATGCTGATGAACACCCTACGCCTCTCATACCTGGGTACCGACAACCACTATCTTGGGAAGCTCGATTGGGTCATACCCCAGGGAGGAAAACACATCTTGGATCGTGTTGAGTTTCCTGATCAGTACGCTGCTCATCGCCATGGTGCAAAGTCTGGAAAACAAATAACAGGTTTTACCCAGTGCATTATTCACTCTTAACATCTTACAAACTAAAATGTTTGGAATACAAACTGTTTTGTCCGACGCTGACAAACAATATACAATGAATTATGTTCGTAATCCAAACATTTTTTCTATAAAACCAACTTTCGGTGCACGCAATACGTACTTCCTCAGTTAGTAACACAAACAAAATTGTTTTAATATCCAAATTTCGTTTCATTTATTACAGGGGCTTGAAATCGTTTAGGGGTTCTCCCGTCAGTCATAACTTTTTATACACGTTATTCTTAAATTCATACCTGAAGTTGTGTTATAATTTATGACAGTTATAAAATGAAATAAAAATTTTGATACTCATATTTTTTTACTTAACGGCTTTTTGTACATATAGTATTTAATTTCGATTTAATTTACAATTATTTATTTTAAAATCGTTTGCACCAGGGGTCTCAAACTCGCCAAAGCGCCGAGCCACTGGCTGGGTATGCAGCCAGCAATAGGCGTCGGCTAGGGCGCCTCTATGGATGGCAGCGCTACTAGGTTGACTCGGACTGGCACCTGGAGTGGGGACAGGGAGCTGCACCAATCAGCGAGAGGCTGGCGTGCGAATCGGAAAGATAGGTGGACAGCCCGAGTCGCATATCCAGCTCTAGCAGGCCTGCGTACGGCAGAGACGCGCGGCTCTCGGCGAGCCGCGCGCACGGCTGGGCAAGCCACTGGTGGCTCGGGAGCCGCGAGTTTGAGACGCCTGGTTTACACTACGTAACGAACTAAAATTGGGAAGAAATATCTTCGAAACGACTGTACCAATGAACAAACTACTTACAAGGAAACCTTCCCAGATGCCACACCCGAATTGTGACTTTCGTGGCAAATGGGACCGTACCTATCTTACGTGACCGATTTTGGGCCGCTTTTTGCCCCCCCCCCCCCCATTTCCCTCGTGACGTGGCTAACGTAACCTTTCCATGTATTTAAGAAAGTAATAATAATAATAATAATAATTAGGTCACGTAATATGGGTACGACCCCTAACCGGTATACTCGACGAAATGCAAAACCAATTTGAAGGAAAACACCTCGATCACAAGCTGTAATGAGATACAAAATTTTCATTTTTTACGTATTCATTCAGATCAGCTGTCCGTACAAAGCATGAGGGGGGAAACCGTTAAAAAAAAAAAAAAAAAAATTAAGCCAAAATCTTTTTGGGTATTCCTTCCCGTCCACCAATAAGAACCAAACAACACAAAACTTTCGAAAACCAATTTTTCATCCGGACTTTATCCGAAGATATTTAGAGTTAAATGTGGTGTAGGGAAAGAAAAAAATTATTAGTGCCACCACGTGAAAACATTAACGTGTGGCATCTAGGAGGGTTCCCTTGTTAGAACCTTATGGGTGCATCTCGGTGACAAAAACTAGAGCGGTACCAAGTTATCATGCAGAAAATTGCCTTGAAATCCCCTAAACGAAATTAAAATATGCAATACATACGGTCAGTGTACGGCCAACACCGAACGCCGTTAGACCTTTAAGTTCTCAGGGGTTCAGCGGGACCGTATCCAGCTAAAACGGTCTATCCGTAACCAAAGTGCGCTACAGGTATAAAGGTCAATGGTGTCTGCTGGACGTATTTGCGGTCCAATTCAGCCCGTCTTATCGGTCTCCCCGAAAGAAATTGATGTAAGGGTGCGTCAAACTAGAATCCAGGTTTACGCGGGTGGCCACACCAATATCAGGTGTCCCATTTGCCCCGTTACAAGGAAAAGGTAGGCAAGCCCGCAACGCACTAGCTCCGTCTCTTTCTGTCTCGGCCGGACGCGTGAGAGAAAAGAGACGGAGCTTGCGTTGCGGGCTTGCCTACCTTTTCCTTGTCAAGGGGCAAATGGGACACCTGGTATAGAACAAATATTTTATGGGCAGAAAAACATAGGCCAAAATGCATAGGACCCAAGAAGATTTGCCGAAAACGTCATGGACGAGACGTCGTTGAGACTAAAATATCCTCCGCCCATTTCATAGGGCCATCGAAAGAAGAACTTTCGCCTTGGGCCGCACGGAGTGGTACCCGCCGACCACGCTATTGACCACCGACAGGAGCAAAGTAAATCTCGATACTTGCCACGCCCCGCCATGCTGTTAGTTTGGCCTGGAAAAGTAGTAAGGGGATTCAAATCTCAAGAATTTGAATAGATATCGAGATGAAACTTTGCAGTATCCTAGTTCTTTACTCTGACTGTGTTGCGAAATATTTTTCATGTTTCTGAGATTTCCAGGTTAGCTCTTGGAATCACTTGAAAATGACCCGATAATACAGCAGTTAATCGTGTAGATGCCGAGTCCTTGGAATTATATTCACAACATAGCCCAGTCTTTCCTCTATAAGCTAAGACTTATAGCTAGTTTCGATTTCAACTAGAGCTCGAGATTTGTATTCCGAAAGAAGGGCCTGTTTCGAGTTCCAGGCATGAGTAGACAATGACAAGCTACACCTTCTCTCTCGCACGTGACAGTGCGATTTAGTTTTTGAATCGAGATCGTGCGACGTTTTAGAGCCGACTTGAAGTTGCCAAAAATCCGGAAAAAACAACGAAACTCAGCCCCAAAAATCCGAAAAAAACACCCAACGAAACTCAGCCCCAAAAATCCGGAAAAAACAGCGAAACTCAGCCAAACTCTGCGAGCCATCCTGGGCGGGGAAAGGAAGGCACCCGCTCCCCTCCTGCACCCACCTCGCCGCTCAAAAATTGCCTTTCCCTTCCTTTCAAATATCTTCAGCACTCCCTCATAATACAACAAAAGATAAGTTCTGCTTCCACAGACACTTCCTAAAAACCCTTAAGAGACTGGAAGACATTTAGAGTAGGTACCACCTGCTTCCTATGTAAGTAAGGATTTAAATTTTTTTATATTTTTCTCAACTTGATTTTTTTCAAGCCACTCTTGCCCGATTTTTTCAAGGTAAGTTGTTAGGGTCAGACCGATCCGACCGAGCGGCCGCGGTGTGCACAACTCAGCACGGGAATACACTGGACCGTCTCGCCGCTGACTCATCTCTACACGGGGAATATGCCAGGGTGCCAGGGCCAGGCCGCCCACACGGCACACGGGTGTTCTGCCCAAGCTTCCAAATTTTTGAAGTCGACTCGGACCGACGCCACGCTGCAGCGGTTTCCTTCATACTGCTTCCGCTTTTGTGACCTTTCGTAACTTCTTGCTTCCCTGTCGGCCCTACTCCGGCATACGCAAGGAGTATACGCTAGTGGCAGCAAGTGCCGTTTACCCTTAAAAACGCTGTGCAATTTTAAAACCACTAATTTTAAAATAAATTTACAGTTTAAGAATGGTCTAGATCGCAAAAGGCTGAACCGTCACCAAAATAAAACAGTAAAACGGTTGTAGCAATTTACAAATATGGTTAGGCAATTTTTAAAATTTTGAGCAAAACTGTCAGAAATAAAAGTCGGCATTAGCCCCGAATGAGTCGTTCAGCAGCTTTAAATTCCACATGGATTTTGGGCAATTTCCATCTGGATTTTCTGCTTTCCAGATGGGTTTCCCATTTCCAGATGGGTTTTGAAAATTCCAGACGGATTCAATGGTTTCCACAATGGAAAAAGATTTCCATCTGGAAAATTTGGTTTCCACAAGGCCTTTTTTCCATTGTGGAAATTTTCCAGAGTGGGAATAATTTCCCACAATGGAAAATATATTTCCATCTGGAAAAGGGGTGTGGAAAAAGCTGAGATTCCATACAGTATTTTCCATACTGGAAATGATAAATCCATCTGGATTCCAAATTCCATTCAAAATTCAACTTCATATAAAATCCAAAGTTCTTGTAATAATGGATTGAAAGTTGAAGTGTAGCACCTCCGCACAAAATTACTAGGGCCATTTTAATTTCGCCGAAATCGGTGACCTAAAATCGGGTATCTCGAGAACGAAAGGAGATAGAGAAAATCTGACAGCAGATTTGGAACAGGCTCGGTTCTGACGTCCAAGAAGTGACTTGAGGTGATGTTGGAAGTGCTCAGTTTCGCAGAGATACAGCATTTTGTTTTCCATCTCCAGCTACTTTCCAGTATGGGAAATTCCAAAATCCAGATCCCGGATTCTTATAAATCCATCTGGATTTGGATTCTATGCTCTGGATTATTTCCAGGTGGATTCATGAAATCCAGCTGGATTTGTTCCAATTACCAGATGGATTTTTGAATTCCAAACCCAGAATGGAAAAAGTGTATTTCCATATGGAAATTTTCCATATAACATTCCATATGGAATTTAAAGTTGGGCAGCCACAGTAACAGCCGACTGGAAATTCTTCCCCAAAATTAGCAAAGTGCACGCCATGGGCGTAGGAACGGGGGGGAAGGGGGGACAAGGGAGCCCTGCCCCCCCCCCCCCCCCCCCTAAACGTCCCGGAGGAGCGCCATATTCGCCCCTGGGGGGCGCCCTAAACGGGCGCCGAAGGCGCCCGCAATTGGATAACACACAAAGTTACGGGCGCCCCGCAGGGGCGTCGAAGGGGCGCCTGGGCCGCCGGTATCCGAGGGGATAATGCCAAATGGAGTGCCGACGGCGCCCACTGGTCTGGTCACAGGTGCACAAGATACGGATTCTGTGACGCCTCACGGCGGTCACTAAAGGGGGCGCCAAGGGCTCTGGCCTTGGCGACGGAACGGGGCGATTGCTCCGGACAGCATTGGTTGTCTGTCATAACGGTTGGCGTCCCTAGCATTGTTGCGCGCGTGCGTTTCGCTCACGTCTATAAATAAAAATCATTTTTATTACATTATTTTGTCTTCCCACGAAAACTTTCTATCATTACCGTCGATTTTCGAAAAAAGGGGGAGGGGGGGAGGGGGCGCCGTCGAGCCCGTGGCCGTGGACTCTGCCCCCCCCCCCCCCTGACTTCAAAACGTCCCTACGCCCATGGTGCACGCAGCAATAGTGGTGCGTTCACTCGCCACAGGATTTACAGTGTGATGCCGGATAAGACTTGGCCCGTAAGAAGATGAAAGGAAGAACACGGCGCTGCGGCCGCTGTCTCAACAAGCAGAAAGCTCGGGAATCGCGAAAATCGACCGTTTTTTATTATATATGCACGATTCGCGCCGGGAAAAGTTGGTTTCCGACGTGTTGGGACCCGAGGAATCAGAGAATACAAGTGGTTTTGCGATTTTCGACCGCAAGCGAAACAACCGCTGCTTACCTACTTTCACAGCTCCGACTACGCAATTTGACAATGTCCCGACCGAAAATCGAAAAGCCACTTAGATTTTCTGATTCCTCGGGTCCGAAAACGTCAGAGACAAACTTTTCCCGGCGCGAATCGTGCACAAATAACAAACAACGGGCGATTTCTTCCGACCGAGCTTTCTGCTCGTTGCGAGACGGTGGCCGCCGCGCCGCTATGTTTTTACCTTTATCTTCTTACGGACCAAAGTGCTCATTGTGATCTGAAAGTGAACATGCCGGCTTATGGCCTGCATGATTCGGCTGGTTGTGCCTACTGACCACTGTACTCACTTCGATCGTAAACTGCGACACGGGAGAAGAGAAGGCGCCAACACACATGCACACAAACTGGAACTGGACGGCCGGCTGCTGCTCTCCGGTTCACAGCTAGCGTCGCACTGCCGCTCCTGGCTGGCGGCCCGTCCGCGCCGAGGGCTGGCATGTGCTGACGTTGCCCACGGGGAATAGTCCAGCGTCGAGCAGCGACGGACCACGGAGCCGGGTTCAGCAAATCGTGGGTGGGTGCGGGGGGGGGGGGGGGGGGGGGGGGGGGGTCACAACCCATGATACACTATAGAATCGCGCGAGGCAGACTGCCACGGCCGGGTTGGGGAATAGGCCTTCCCGCTCGGCTGAGAGTCATTCAGTAACAACCGATATCAGTCCTAGGACACTCCCCCGGTTTGACCGATTCACCAAGAACGCTGAACGAAAAATGGACGTATTTTGCGACAGTCAATTTTCAGCAGATGATGCCTCAGCTTCAGCTAGTTGTAACTACCGGTAGGTAAGCAGTTAGCAGGTTAGCAGCGGCAGGTTAGCAGCGGCAGCGCAGCGCAGTCCGCCACAGCCCAGTGATAGCGGCAGCGCACAGTCAGCAGTCCGCCTGAGCAGCGCCTATACTCTCTCATATTTATGCCGGTGCAGGCGGATGTTGAGGTTTGGTGCCTAGAACATGCCGTTTCCGCAACACTCCGCTCAGATCAGCGGTTTTTTCGCTTATTGTGGCATCTTTCAGGCCCACCGCCTTCTTAGCCAATATATGAAAATGATTTTGATCGTAGATGGCCAGCTCTGCTCTACCCATTGCGCTAATCAGATGAAAAGGTTGGGTTTTGCTAAATTCTAATTTGAAAATGTTCGTTGCTGGTTAGGTTGGGTTGCAGTTACGAAAAGCATTATTTCTGTGGTGTTCCCTGTTCCCGGTAATCATTGCTCGATATTGTAAATTTTCGTAGTAAAGGTTTTTGCGGGAATGAAAATGTAGTTTTGCTACCAAATGTTCTTCGTTGATGCAACAAACAAGCACTAGTTCCCCAAACAAAATTTGTAGTTCTCAGAACCAAATTTACTGCTTGTCTGGAAATGAACTAAAACATAAGCTGTCCGAATTTAACTGGTGAAAGTCTCGCTAGTAGCCAGCTGATTTTTTTTTTTTTTTTTTTTTATGGGGGAATCGGTCTCGACGTCGAGAAGACATGGGAGAATGATTGGTATCAGTTTCAGTCCTCTGTCGTACAAAATGTGGAAAATCGGAAAATGGGAATGGGAAAATGAGCCCCCTTGCAGATATGCAACCCGTTTTCTACCAGTGCGCCCGGCCAATTAAACAAAGGGTCTTGTTGCACACATCCCGTGAAGTGCGTGTAGAAGTGACCTTATCTGCGTATGGTTCCCGTTTCGTTTGGAATAGTTTGTCGTGGACTGCATGCCACACGCACTTTCGTCGGGAATGTCGCCGTCGATTGTAGGTCTGGTTTCCGATCATCTGCTCTCTTGTTAGCGTTAGCGTTCTTTTTTTCAATACTTTCAGGACGCATTTAGAAAATTTCGATGTATCAGGACGCATTTTAGAAAATTTCGATGTATCGAAGTTCACCCAGTTTTGGCTCCCCCACACTCTCAAAAATGAATACACGATTTAAGCATAAAATGCTTAAAGTCAAGCATATTTCATGCTTGTAACGCCAAAAATCCCACACGCGTATTATGCTTGATTGAAGCATATTGTGCTTGATTGAAGCATATTGTACTTGATTGAGGGATACCATATGCTAGCCCCAAGAATACAATATACAATACGTGCCTCGAGCATCATATGCTGGTGTCAAGCATACAGACGGTTGATGTACGCAGATGATTCGTAAATCAACAAAATCCCACAAGAATACAAGATTCGCATCAAAATCGCTTTGAATGAAGCATTTATTTTTGAGATCCCGCACCGCCGAGAGTTTCCTAGCACTGACCAATATTGTGTTATTCCCCACTCACGCTCAGCATTTCTCCGCCAGCCACCGACAAAATTCGGCGGAAAACGGCAGCAACCCGTCCAGTCCAAGACCGGTCGAAGCGCCGATGAAGTTTGACGGAACCCTACCTATTTCCGATGTAGTCGACTTACCTGTTGATCTGTAACCAGGGGATCTGTAATCAGGGGCTAGCATCACAGTAGGGATCGCCTGAAGCGGTGCTGGCCGCCTGCTTATGGGTCGAAATGTGTTCATCGCCTTGCTTTAGCATGTCTAAACCGGACGACGCAGAGTTGCAGTGCTTGTTTTATTTCTAACGAACTGTAGTACTTGCCCAGTGTACTATACTATTCGTCGACGCTAGGAAATACACAGGGGCAAAGTTTTATTAATTTTTCCCTCTTCTGAAAAGACGATCTGGTAGGATTCAACCACAATGACAGAACGTCGTACGCCGACAGTTATAAAAGATAGCGTGTGTTAGGGACGTTCATAAACTACGTGAGCAGTTGGGAGGGGGGGGGAGGTCAGCTTATGGTCACGGTGCTAGCCTTAAGGCAAGGTAAGGTTAGGTTATCCAGGTCACGATAGGGGGGGGGGGGGGGGGAGGGGTCAAAAAGTGGTCTAAAATCGGTCACGTATTTTATTAACGTCCCCTACAGTACATCCTTAAAAGTTCAGGCCGTTGGATTTCACAAAGAAATGAGGTAGAAATGGACTGGAATTGGAACAAATAGAAAAGAACGGGTGCGGCCAGCATCGCTTCGCCAGTCATCACATCCCACACAACATATAGATGTCTAATAAACGTCAACCACCCATCTAGTAGATATCTAGAAGTGGTCTATTACTAGATCATCTACGCAACGTCTGCGATGTCCCTTTCTGCAACGTCTGTTATACGTCCTCTTATTCTATTCGGAATCTACACTGCCCGTCAAATTAGCACCCCACTTTTTTCCGATGCTCGCCATTTCCACGTTTTTCAAGCTGGAAGTTATTGTTTTGCGAGGACTTGCCCCCATGGTTGTACTTGAACGTCCCGAAGTGCCAGATCCAGGAGCCATCCCATTCGGGCTGTTTGGCTGCGGCGGGGTGTATATTATGACCGAAAAAGGTCCAAAAAACATCTTAAAAATTTTAGTGAGCAGGACTAAATGATGGCTCTTGACAACCTGACGTCAAAATATTCACGATCGGTCAAACCCACCCCCAACCCCTGAAGGAGGTAGGTCTGGGAGTGGAAAACAGTGGTCGCATTACATTTTGACGTGGACTTCCATTTTTGTACGACCCCCCTACCCCTCTTGTCCGCTCATGCCCGGTTTTAGGACACCCCTCCCCTCGCCCCCCAAAACCCGGACATCCTTTATGGACGACCTGTGGGTTTCGGGGGTCCGGAACTTTGCTGGGACGAGCTGGAACAAAGGATGGAACCAACACGTTCCGATCTGGTTCCGCCGGCACCAGGGTAACCACTCGCTCGTTTGAGTTGGATCAAGAAGGGGACGTTCATAAACTACGTGATCATTTCAGGGACGGAAGGGGGGGGGGGATTCTGCCAATGGTCACGACCCTATCCTTAATTCATGCTAAGGTTAGGTTAGCCAGGTCTCGATAAGGGGGGGGGGGGTAAAAAAGTGGCCTGAAATCGGTCACGTAGTTTAGGAACGGCCCCCAACTTATCCCGACTCGGTTCCGGCGGAACCGTCGTGGAACAACCCAGGTTCTGGCGGAACAGGTTTCGCGTTCCGAACCCCTCTGCATGTGCTCTCTGTAGATCACAGGCCCCGCTTCCTGTCGTCCACTGCACCGGCTGTGTCCGGTGATCGCTGGGATGGTGTCACTCGCTTTAGGTCCGTGAGGGAATGGAGTAATCACTCGGGGTCTATCGTATGCACACGCGCTGTCACATTTGACATGGACCCGACCACTCCTCCCCCTAGAAGTGTGACGTAATATGTGAACAGCCCATCCACAGCGTAGATAGTGAGGTGTATCGTGGTCGTCACATTTACATGAAATGTATACCTCCAGAAAAGGGAGGCTGGATTTGTACGTTTGACCCCACTTTATGTGAGTTGTTGACACGCAGTTAAGCGTGGTGCGCACACCGCGTTATGAGTTTTATCTCAGTTTACTGCGGTGAACACCTTTAGATTACACGGAGTTCAATTTACTGCAGCTGCGGTATATCGGTGTAACCGCAGTTAAAGCGCACACCATGCATAGCGTACAGGTAAAACGCCTTACCGCAGTTGCAAAGAGAGTGCATTGGCGCTGGCGAGTCGCGTTGAGTCCCCACTAGACCCTTCCTTATTTTGCCGATTTGAGAAATCTAAACTGTTCCACCCTAGAAAATATCCCTTTTGGTGTCCATTTTCGAAAAATCTTTGTCCGGTCTCGATATGACGTCATTGAGTGCTGCCGCGGAGGGCCTAAATGCCCCTCTACAGGGCAAATAAAGTTTCTAAAAAAAAAAAATTGGAAAAAAGTCCAATGGCAATTCGATGAAAGTAGCGTTCTAAAGGACTAAAATTTCAAGAAAAAACGTCGTATCTCTTACGGTTTCGTAGATATCGGCATTGAAAGAACAAAAACCGCGCATACCGCGGTTTTGCTCGGTTTTGCTTGATTTTTGCACTTTTCTACATTTTTGCAGCGGGGGGGGGGGGGGGGTACGAAAATCTTGATTACGTAACGTATGGCGCGACCATCACATCCGACCAATGAACTGCCTCGAACTCGAGGGAGCGGTCATACTATTATGTTCGTGCATGTTCGTGCACCCAACGGTTTCGCCGTGCGCCGCATGGGTAGGCCACCCAACCGGCTTGTCTGCCCAAACATTTGCACACTTCGCTGCGCTGGCCTTGCACTGGGTCTTCGCACATTGAGTCATGGTTCCATCGCGGCTACACTCCCCGCGATCTTTACCCCGTGGTCTGGTGTGCATGACCGTCCGTCTGGGTAAGGGAGAGTGGGGCACCAAGTGTCAGGGGTAGGTAGTGTCAAAACGCCATCAAAACTAAACAAACAGAGCAAACTCTAAAATTTTTGGCTCTATAGCAACCTCTTTACGTACCTAGCCGTTTGCAAAACGTTTAGCGAGTTCACGCGCAGAGTTTTGGAGCTGCACGCGATACAAATTGACAGTCGAATTTTAATAACTTTTTGATAACACTCGGTTTTTGTTAACTGATTCTTCGGGAACGAAAGCTTTCCCAAAGAGAATTGTGTATGCACTACGACACCTAACTTTGTAAGACCATACTAGGGCCACCTGCACACCAAATTTCATGCCGCTAGCACCAACCCCTGCCGAGCAACCCCTAAAAAACCAAACTCAATTTTTGAAAATTTGCTTTTTGGGGCACTTATCGGTATGCGAGGGGTCCAAAAATTTCGTCAGAGATGGACTAGGGGTGGAACATCAATCTCCCGTCAAGAAATCCGGCGCTTAAAATTCGCAGCCCTTAGCATGGGGGTTGTCACCCCCAGCCACCCCTTGCTACCCCCAGTAGGGGTGGAACTGACTTGGGGCTACGAATCGTTGAGGGCACTTCTGATGCACCCCCTTCAAATTTGCAGGACGATTCGACCACCCGTTCGTGCTCCAGACCCGCAAAACCATCAAAAATGCCAAAACCCACCCCTTACTTCAACCCCCATATCGCCAATTTCGGGTGGGGGTGGAAACCCGGCTAGCATGACGGCGGGTGGTCCCGACCCTTACCTCGATAGTCCTAAGCGGAAAAGTCGGTGCGGCAAACGGTTTACCCGTGGGGAGGGTTAAAGTGAGAACATTGCATTCTTCGCCCGGCCTGCGCTGCTACAGAGCGCCTTGTAAGCAGGCAGCCCACGCAGCTCCCCCGGCCGGCAGACGGCATTAAGAGAGTGTACGCCGGAAGATGCGCGCGCCCTGCCGGCGCGTCAGTCATGTCATTTGCCTGCCTACCAGGCGCTCGGTAGCAGCGCAGGCCGGGCGAAGAATGCAATGCTCTCACTTTAACACTCCCCACGGGTAAACCGTTTGCCGCACCGACTTTTCCGCTTAGGACTATCGAGGTAAGGGTCGGGACCACCCGCCGTCATGCTAGCCGGGTTTCCACCCCCACCCGAAATTGGCGATATGGGGGGTTGAAGTAAGGGGTGGGTTTTGGCATTTTTGATGGTTTTGCGGGTCTGGAGCACGAACGGGTGGTCGAATCGTCCTGCAAATTTGAAGGGGGGTGCATCAGAAGTGCCCTCAACGATTCGTAGCCCCAAGTCAGTTCAGTTTTGGAGCTGCACGCGATACAAATTGACAGTCAAATTTTAATAACTTTTTGATAACACTCGGTTTTTGTTAACTGATTCTTCGGGAACGAAAGCTTTAACCCCAAAGAGAATTGTGTATGCACTACGACACCTAACTTTGTAAGACCATACTATAATAACGTGACAAAGGTGGCAAGTGAATAGCCCTCATGGGGCCAGTCGATAGATATACTAGTTCTGGGGCACCTCGTGTCAATTTTGGAAGGGGCAGGTACTGTCTCCCCGAAATCCCGAGAAATCGGTAAAATTTATGTAAATACCATTGGCACTGCTCATTAGGGTGGTCCATATGCGCAATGTTGGTACAATTGGTTGGGGCGGACTCGTCAAAAGTTCAATTTTTACATACGAATCATGAATCTGAAAACCGGAAATCTGTAAGACAATATTTAGGGGTCGCGCAGAGGTCACGAAGTGCCCTTATAAACAGTAAAAATCAATAATTTTTTAAAAATTCCAAAAAAAATTCTTCAGGTCAATCTGGCCAAAGTGTGGCCCTTCGGGCTGAAATTTCAAAAGAAACATTGTATCTCTTCCGGTTTTTGAGATATCGGCGTTTACAGTGCGAAAATCAAGCGAAAGCACGAAAAACGGAGTTTTGCTTGATTTTCGCACTGCAAACGCCGATATCTCAAAAACCGTACGAGATACAATGTTTCTTTTGAAATTTTAGCCACAAGCATCAAAATATGCTTAGAAACAAGCATGCGTTTTTGAGAGTGCACTCGAGCCCTGCGGAACAAATTACGGTTAGTTAATCCATTTTTTTTTTATCCATTCTTATATGCCTCAAACTCCGATTCAGCAGGCTCCCAGAAATGTGGGTTCTGCTCTGCAAACACCCCATTTGCATTCTCGGTCGGTCACAAAATGTACACTGAGAAAAATCTTTGGCTCCTAGACCAAAGGGCAGTTTTGTGCGTTCCACCTGGACCCTACATCTAAAACGTTAAATCCGTATGTCTAAACTCTATAGACACGGGAGCAAAACTCTAGACCCAGGCGTTAATCGTTTAGTGCCTGGCGCTAATCGTTTAGTGCGTTACCAGACTTTCGGCCTGGGGACTAAACGTCGTGTGCCCAGAGCCAAAAAATTTTCTCGGTGTAAGGCCGAAAACTAACTCCCAAACTATTGGCGCTATTAATCCCCAAAATGGGGGGGGGGGGGGGGGAATTCGTCTTGGAAAGACCCGTCACCGCTGTGCGTCAAACCGTTCTCGAACTTTTGGGCCAGTGGTGTACCTGGCTTCGCCATTCCTCAGGCAAAAGGCACTACGATTCTGCCTCTTCCGTGTGTGTGTGTAGCCCAGTCAAGTTAGTCAAAATAGGGCTTGACTCGAATAAAATTCGCAACAGCAGGGACTTCTCACGACTAAACGTATAGGTGGTCCTGGGAGCATATCACAAGCAGTCTCAAAAAATTCCAGGCGTGCCCCCTTGAGGGGGGGGGGGGGATAAATTACGCTTTCTTAAGCTCGTGGTAACTTTCGTTTTCCGCGTGCAGTCTGTAAACCCAATGCGATAAGATACATTGCGACGGCCGGAAAAGACCGTTAATACACATGCAATCGGAGCTGTAACAACATTTAGTATTTAAGAAAATCGTTTACTCCTGAAAATTTTTCAAAAGGCCACAATCAGCAGTTACGCCGTAAGAATTTTTACCCTGCACTTGATGTTGCCTATCAATGATTTATTCACTTGCAGTTACCTTATCAATCGATTGTAAGAGAGAATCCTAACGCTCGACGTAGATTCGGGGCAACCAGCTCTATCAAAAATGTGACGGCGGCAGCCACCATCCCCACGATCCACACGGCTAAGGCCGGCTGGGTGTGTACCCACGTGAGCGGCTCCGCGCGCCCCGTCCGCTCCGTCCCGCCTGCTCCCTTGAGGTTTGGGCTGCGCTTCCAGAACAGGTTGAGGCCTCCTGCCCGTGAGTGTGACAAGAAACGACGGACCGGCTCTTCTAGCGGCGAGCCTTTGGTCATCAGTAAGGTGGACCGGAGCGCGCGGTACAAGGGCAGCCGAAAGCAGTGCACGCTCTGGTCGCTCAACACCATCTGGAATCCCGGACAGTCCGAGTCAACGATGGTGGCTTGGTTTCTGTACTGTCTAAGTAGGCCCCCAGCCAGCGCATGTCGTAGAGGTCTCCACGCAGCACCACCGTCAGGTTGCTGGCAGCCAGCTCCTCCAGGCTGTTGATGTTGTCGGCGGGATGCGGGACGGCGAGCACACTCAGCAGCTGGCCCAGGTAGGCGGTGGACACCACGACAGTCACCAGCAACCAAACGCCGAGCAGCGGACGCGACCCCGACTGATCAGGGGGAGGCTGGGCCAGGAGCGGTGCCAGGCACTGCAGAACCGGCTCACAGGTGCGGCCCAGCATCCAGAAGGCGTAGCACGTCGCCAGAGCCGACGCCTCCGTCGCCAGCCACATGGGCAGGGGGAAGGGGTCCACTAGGCAGTGTAGGGCGCTGCGGCCCCGGCCCATGCCGCGGGGAACCACCATCATGGCGTACGCGGACCAGTGTTGCCAGACGCGGCGAAATTTCGCCATTTGGGCGACTTTTTAACTGGGTCGGTGACTCCCTTCTCCGATATGTCGAAAAGTCGCCCGTTTGGGCGACTTTTGAAAAAGATCTCCATTTTAGGCTAAAATACGCTATATTACTCTGAAAAGTACATTTTCCAATATTATGCTATGGTTTTGATTTGCATAGGTTGGCAGTAAGCTGAGTGCTACGAGCGAGCGTGCCAACCGTTCCGTACAGGCCTAAGCATTGATTATTTTTATTTTGAGAATTTTATGCTTCATGTTAAATGTATTTTTGAAGTGGTTTCATTACAGCCATACTTGTTCCCATCTGTCTTTCTTTGAATTTAACTCCATAAATAGTCAACACATTTGAATTTCTGGCGCGAACACGTCTTTTGTCGACATTCGGCGACTTGGGCGACTTTTTCGCCCTCTAGCGGCGACTTCCTTCAACTGGGGTATGGCAACACAGACGCGGACTGCCACGGGAACGTAGCCAACGGCCGTGTGCGGACACTACCCAGAATCAGACTGTTGAAACCGAGATCCAGGCGGCAGTCGCTGACGAGCTTGCAGTACTCCCAGTCTCCACGCCCGTGCATTCGTAACCTGATGGAAACCCCACCCCTGCGTAGGCCGCCAGCGTCGCCATCGTGTTGCGCGCGACAGACTTTATCGCCGTCGTGCTGGCACCGAACACGCCGTGATCCAGGCTGTGAGCCACAAGCCCGCCAGCCGTCGGCTTCTAGGCAGCACACGGCGCGTCGAACAGGGCTGCCCTCCGCTGCCAGCCAGCCCCGGCCGTCCACCGGTCCAGTTCCGTGAGCCGCAAGCTGCCAGGATTCCCGCAGACGCCAGTCACACGGTACACCACTGTGAGCCCCTCGGCCGCTGCGGTCACAGCCAGGCGGATCTTCGTCATCACGAAGGCGTCCACCCGGAGCAGTGGTTGAAAACGCAGCGCCACCAAACTGGAAGCGTTCGTGACCGACGTCCAGAGAAGTACGCGGGATTCCATTGGCGCTATTGGCGGATCTTCGAGGTTAAAGGTATTCAGCTGCGGGAGACGGTCGACTGTGTCGGCCACGGCGAGAACTAGCGTGTCGCTGACGTCTATGTCCTGCAGGACTCGCAGCCGTGTGTGCGGATCTGTCCTGATACGGGAATACCAGAGAATAGGGGTGAATATTAATTGAATACCAGAGAATAGGGCAGAATATTAATTGAATACCAGTGAATACCCATGAATATGTCTGAATATTTCACGAATTTAGCTGAATACTTCAGAATACCAACGAATATTAGTCAATATCAACTACTTTACGCGAATACTGATAAATGCATTCGAAAATTTAACTAAAACAGCGAATATTAGTGAATACTTGATATGAAAGCGGCTGTAACGGCTTAATATAAGAAAATTGAGTGATCGGTTACAAGGTCAACACGAATATGGCTTTAAATTGGCTGCATACCAGAGGTTTTATACGTTTACACCTGCAATACAAATCGCAATTGAAATCCACTTTACAGAGTTGAAATCCACATTTCAACAGAAATCCACTTTACAATCGAAAGACACTTTACTGTGGAAATACACTTAAATTAAAATACACTTTACAATTAAAATACAATTTACAGTTCAAAAACCACTTTACAATGATACAGTATTTAACATCTCAACATTTAAAAAAATTAAATTCCAAGATGCTTCACAGTACGAAGATCGAGTGATAACTCATTGTCAAGCAGTTTAGGGCGGGCAATGGTGAACCTATACTGTTCCATGGACAAGTAATCTGCATGAGATTTTTCCATGTCCCCAAACCCATTAATACAATACCAACTGGCCAGGACCCCAATTCCTCGGGCCTTAGATCCAGCGGGAGCAGCTGTAGGGACTGACTTGAGGGTGCACTTTTTGTTTTTTCCCGTCAAGTACCGAAACTGTAGCACCCTGCCTACAATAACAGACTGCGTGTGCTTGAAAGCACACCAGTCCCCGAGGAGGACATGGTCCTCATGGGTGGGAGCCCTCCACGACAAGGCGCGTGTGTGGCTGGTAGCGGACAACTCTGGAGTCTCCTGTTCCTGATAGCGGCGAATGCGGTCATTGCTGACACGCTCCCGGCTGCCCAACATCCAGACGAGTAGGCTGTTGGCGAAACCCCAAAAAGTCTTCAAATAACGAAGTTAGCGATAAGTATATCGAGACGGATTCATACTTTGGTCACCGGTAAAGTTGATGCCCCCGAGTAAATCCTGTGAGTTTCATCGAAATCGGTAGGGGGTACGGGGTTCAAATCGAGGGTAAAAGGTCAAAAATGGCCATAACTGTTTTCTGACTTTGCGACGCTCTAGCGTGAGAACGATAGAAGATAGAAACGATTTCTTTTCTGCGGCGTAATCCTTGGAATGTTCTGCACATTCCGTTCGCTGCTACTTGTGAGGTCCGACAACTCCTTCCCACCTTAAACAGACCAAATTTGAAAGTCACTGACGAAATTTTTTTCATCATTTCAAATCTCACATCGTAGCACCGAAATAAGACAAGATATCAAAAAATTACCCGAAGCAAACCGAATGCGGGCATTCTTCAGCTCCATGACAGTAATCTCGTTTTTTTCGTCAGTTGAACGGTTGCCGAGATATTCGGTTTGAAGTTGAACGCTGCAGCCCGCCCGCGCCGGCCCGGGCGGCAAGGCCGCAGCCGAATGGCGCGATCGCTCTCTCTCCCTCTGCCTGCCCGGCCGTGCGTGCGACGAGGACGGGACGAACCGCTCTCCGGAGCAGCCGCGGCACCGGCCTGGCTCCGGCAAGCGGCAGAGTATCGCAGGAAATATTTATTGATTGAAGTAGTAGAAATGCTTCAAATGTACGGATGTTGGGCTCTACGGACGCACTAGACATTCACGAAGATGTCTCCGTACATTTTATATCAAATTAAATTTAATTAGGTATGGGATTTGGGTGAAAACGCACGTGGTGTCACCTCATTCAATATTAAAATCGTTCTGAAATCGAAGAAGTGCACTTTTAAATGTGCTGGGGTGGTTCAATTTTTCTCAGTCTATGCCTTAACTTTAAAATTCGTTTCATGTCCTTTTTACTCTCGCCGATTATTTAACGCCTTAGCAGGGTTTTCCGTCAAGAAGGTCTTACTGTTGTGTTTCGGTCACCGGGGCAACACTTACATAAATGACTGACCAGGCGCACTCCAAAAAACGGTATGTTTGGATAAAATTAGGTAGAGATACACAGGATTTCCGAGTCGGCATTCATAATTCGCGGAGTCAAGCGCACACCTTTTCTTAGGATGAACAAACTACTCCAAGTGCTTAAAATTAGACAGACGCTATCGTTGTCCCGGTGGTTCTGAAATAATGAGACATCTTTTGCATTAATTATGCGCATTTTCATCTAATTTTCGAACCACGAGCACATCGTTGGTGTCAGTATGACTGTGCGTTAAGAGTAGTAAACTATTACCGATCCCAATGTCCTTAAAAGTATTGGCACAGTAAAAAATTATTGACAAGAACTTTTACTCTTTAGGGGGTAACGAATAAATCGTCTTCTAAGCGTTTTTCTGTACGACTCACGGTTTCTCCAAAACAGCGCAGCAATACAACGTTAAAACCCGCTTTAACGGAAACCCTGCTAAGGCGTTAAATAATCGGCGAGAGTAAAAAGGACATGAAACGAATTTTAAAGTTAAGGCATAGACTGAGAAAAATTGAACCACCCCAGCACATTTAAAAGTGCACTTCTTCGATTTCAGAACGATTTTAATATTGAATGAGGTGACACCACGTGCGTTTTCACCCAAATCCCATACCTAATTAAATTTAATTTGATATAAAATGTACGGA
Organism: Odontothrips loti; assembly: GCA_038380765.1. NCBI lineage: Eukaryota > Metazoa > Arthropoda > Insecta > Thysanoptera > Thripidae > Odontothrips > Odontothrips loti. The sequence continues at coordinate 4,624,390 of CM076255.1, forward strand.
GACATCTTCGTGAATGTCTAGTGCGTCCGTAGAGCCCAACATCCGTACATTTGAAGCATTTCTACTACTTCAATCAATAAATATTTCCTGCGATACTCTGCCGCTTGCCGGAGCCAGGCCGGAGGCATGCCGCGGCTGCTCCGGAGAGCGGTTCGTCCCGTCCTCGTCGCACGCACGGCCGGGCAGGCAGAGGGAGAGAGAGCGATCGCGCCATTCGGCTGCGGCCTTGCCGCCCGGGCCGGCGCGGGCGGGCTGCAGCGTTCAACTTCAAACCGAATATCTCGGCAACCGTTCAACTGACGAAAAAAACGAGATTACTGTCATGGAGCTGAAGAATGCCCGCATTCGGTTTGCTTCGGGTAATTTTTTGATATCTAGTCTTATTTCGGTGCCACGATGTGAGATTTGAAATGATGAAAAAAATTTCGTCAGTGACTTTCAAATTTGGTCTGTTTAAGGTGGGAAGGAGTTGTCGGACCTCACAAGTAGCAGCGAACGGAATGTGCAGAACATTCCAAGGATTACGCCGCAGAAAAGAAATCGTTTCTATCTTTTATCGTTCTCACGCTAGAGCGTCGCAAAGTCACAAAACAGTTATGGCCATTTTTGACCTTTTACCCTCGATTTGAACCCCGTACCCCCTACCGATTTCGATGAAACTCACAGGATTTACTCGGGGGCATCAACTTTACCGGTGACCAAAGTATGAATCCGTCTCGATATACTTATCGCCCAAACTCGAAAATGGGGGTTTCGCCAACAGCCTAGAGGCTGGTCTTCTTGACGATCGCGGGATTGCCATAGAAGTCAGTCACTTTAACAAAGGGGCTTTCGGGAGTCACTTCCACCTCGTTGTAAGTGCGCAGTCCCACCTCACCAGTAAACAAGGAGGACATAGTCCGATCCTCTTGAAAGTCCAGCTCGTCTTCATCTGAGGGGATAAAAACAACACATTAATTCGCCTCAAACGGAAAATTTTTCGAAGAAAATAATTCAATACGTCCTAATTTCTTTGCAACTGGAACCTCGACGCCGAGCGCCTGCGGTTGCCAGGGTGTGCCAGCCGGCACGACGCGTGTGCGTGCAGAAGTAGTGGTTGTCTACCCGGCAGGCGCATACGCCCAGACTTGTTAAATTAGGTTTGCCGACGTGCCGACGTGGGCGCGCTCAATGCAAGATCCCTTTAAAGACCTCTACTGACCTTGAGGTTCCTCGTCTTCCCCACGAGCGACGGCAGCAGCAGCTGCTCGTGCTTCAAGCGGCGCGTCCTCGGATGCGTCGTGATCACTCTCGTCATCACTCCCTTCGTCCGAATCAGTTTCAACCTCAGCGAAACTTCGGAAGACGTCAGGGATTTCCACATCAATTCCAAGTTTTCCCAGAATCAAGCGAGCCTCCAGCTTGGCATGATCAACGATTTGTAAAATGTCGTGATCAGAGGGCAAGGCTCCCACCTCAGGAACGCAGTCATTACTTTGCTTTGCTGCACGTCTACTTTCAGCAAATGTGTATTTTGAACCGAGTTCCTGCCGGATATCTTGTTCAAGACTTGCCCTAGAAATCCTGTGCATGAATTCCAAAGGGGTGAAGTTGACAACCGTTGATTCGGTGCTGGTCATTGATCGCAGCAGCTTGAACAGGTTCTCATTATCCTGACTTCCAAAAAGCCACAGGAGTAATTCCCCTGGAAATCACAATAAAGGATTACGATTAATATTTCATAGCTGGGATTCTCAAGGAAATTATATGAGCCCCCCTTCTGTAATGAAAAAATTAATAGCACGTGTGAAAGACAACAAAATCTTACCTAGATCCTCCTCTCCAGCGTGGTCTCGGAAGTAGCGAATCAGGAGCACTAGTGCATGGGCATTTATCTCCACGCATGTGTATGTGTTGGAGGTCAAGAAACTGGTCTGCAGATTGTAGGACGGATTGCCCCGCACCCATTCCCTCCATGCACGATACACGAACACTGACCTCCAAATCAAGAAAATTCTCTCTGATGGAATTAGAGAGCGGTCCAAGAAAGCGTCAACTGCACTCCGTGCCAACTCAAGATACACACAGGTTCCTTCTGAGTCTGGAACACGGTCTCTGAGTAGCTCCACAACTTTCTGGGAGCATATCTTCTCCATAGATCGATAATTCATTCGATCTTTGGGGTCAATATCCGTCATTGTCAGTTCATGCTGGTCCTTGCTGACTTCTCGGACAAGAAACAACAAGTGGCTGGAAGAGACGAAGAAGTCACCCATGCACAGCACATGGCCCCTCAGAAGAAGGTTGCGCAGCTTCGTGCCAATATGTGTTGGATCCTGAACACAGGGCACTTTAATTGTCAAGCTTGATCTGAACCACAAGCGCCATGCAAGGCTGTTGTCACTGGGCGCAAACATGCGTGCTTGCATAGCTGCTAAGTACTGCGTCGCCCCGTCACTGCCATGTGCGGCGGTGCGGATCCCAACCTTGGCCAGGCCCTTCTCTATGTACTCATGCATCTTCGTCACATCGGAAGTGGAGACCTTGTTATCAGTGGGATAGGCGCACAGGCAGAACGCAGGAGAACCATGCGAGAGAGGTCGCGTTACTATGCAGTTCATCATCTTGCCTCGAGTCTCATTTTCAAAGTGCTGCCTTATAGCTGCCTCGGATGTGGCCGGAAACGGCGTAACAGCGGGTATGCCATCTATCAATTTTGGCACAAAACCAACAAGCTGATTCCTGTTAGGGTCGTACTGAACCCGAAACTCACATCTAGTGGCGTCCACTCCGACATTAACCTACAAGGAAGCGGATTAATTAGAAAATTTTCAAGCGAGTGATACGATTTTGTACCGCGCGCCGCGCAGCATAGGCAGCCCAACCGGCATCTCTCGGGCGAACGAGGGTGGCTGGCCGCAGCTCCACTCATCCCCTCGCCCTTCGTGTTGCGAGTCGGCTGCCTATGAGGCAGGCGTTTGGAAATGTAAGACACGGTAAGACAGGAAGTTCCTTACCACAGGGGGAAGGCCACGAGCGAACAGAAACTCACGAAGTCTTTCAAACATAAATTCTCCAGGCAGAGGAATAAACTTGTTCTTCTCAATCATTCTCATCACAGCAGAAACAGATGGAATGATCTTTTTCAGGTTGAGAAAAAGGTCAGTGTATGCTTTCCGTCCTGCTACCATGAAGAAATGTGAAGCTATAAGGAGAAGTTCCCTATCATAGCGTTCACCACCTGTTTTCTTGTTTGCATTTCTCATAGCTGATGAGATAAGGGCCTGGAGAAAAGGGGTGATTCCGGGTATTTGGCTAATGAATTGGGTTGATTCTAGTTCAGTTATTCTATTGATGAGGATCCTGACAGTGGAATGTAAGTATTCGTTTTCCCTTATTACCGACTCCATGTTAGTAATGAGTTGAAAATAGAGAGTAAGCCTGTGAGTGCCCACCGCAGCTTTCTCCAACCGCCTCGCAGTCCTTGCAGATCTGCTATTTCTCCAGCAAGCACCTAATATTGAAAAGGAGTGAGTAATTAATGGACTGAATCAAGGGTGAATGGCTTTTGGAACTATTACATTTTTAAAAAAATCAGAAAAATATTTAACTGTCAAAAAAAGTAATTCTTTATTCTATAAATAATATTCACAGAAGTAATTTTGAGAGCAACATGGAGCATTAATACCAGGAACACTATATGTAATATTTTCAACACACATCATATCAATTGACTTGATGTGTGTCGAAGACATGCAAACAATTAGTCTACGTTACAGTCTTCTAAATTAAAAAATATAAAGGAGCCCTTAAGCGAGATCATAAATTAAAACTTTGTCGCATATTTATTTATTTGTTTGATTGAGGACTTGCGATGCTGACTAGTGACAACAGAAATAATTGTTAATCTGCTAAGTCTTCTGCTAAATTATTTTTAAAAAAGTATAAGAAACATGTTAAAACATGCTGCTGACTTACATCTTAACCGATCTTAACAGTCAAAAATTCTACACATAGAAAAATAGATATTCTCAGTCACTTCAACAATAAATATAAATGAAACATTAAACATAGAAAACATTAAGAAGTTACTGACCATCTAAATTAGCCAGGGCCGCCGCTTCCAGGCCATCATCATCAGCTGCCTCCTCACTGAGGCGTTCGTTGACATTGTCAACTACGCTGTCGTCTGCTGTGGGGGTGGTAGTGGCAAACCTATACCCACGTCGCACAGCGAGCGCTGCCTGGAGTCTGCCTCCTTGGAGGAATGAATGCCCCTCACATGTCGATAATAGTTCTGTTTGCCCCATGGGCGACTATTTGTCCGGGACAGCTTCAGCGACCTCCTGCAGTCGCCCATAAGACAAATCACTTTCCCCTCTTTCAGGGAATCAAGTGATACTGAAAACAGCGGAGCCTTGTCTGCTTCGGTCCGTACTCCACATTCATTCTTGAGACCCGCCGTTAATTGTTTCCTTAGAATATCTTCCTCCTCCTTGAGCAATTCGTCTTCAGTCTGCAAAAAAATTAAGGAAATTAGGGAGGCAGAATCTCTCTTGGAGGCAAGAAAACGACGTGCAAGGCAGCCCCCGGACCACCCTGGGCCTGCCCACAGCCTTCCCGGTCCCCGCCGAGCACTCCCCAACTGCGCCGCCGACGGCACCCAAACATGGCCGACGACGGCCACGACGCCGATGTGCACGGCAACCCCCGGACCACCCTGGTCTTGCCCACGGCCTTCCCGGTCACCGCCGAGCACTACCCAACGGCCGCCGAGGGCACCTATCCATGGCCGCCGACGGCCACGACGCCGGTGTGCACGGCAACCCCCGGACCACCCTGGTCCTGCCCACGGCCTTCCTGGTGACCGCCGAGCACTCCCCAACTGCGCCGCCGACGGCACCTATCAATGGCCGCCGACGGCCACGACGCCGATGTGCACGGCAACCCCCGGACCACCCTGGTCCTGCCCACGGCCTTCCTGGTGACCGCCGAGCACTCCCCAACTGAGCCGCCGACGGCACTCATACATGGCCGCCGACGGCCACGACGCCGATGTGCACGGCAACCCCCGGACCACCCTGGTCTTGCCCACGGCCTTCCTGGTGACCGCCGAGCACTCCCCAACTGCGCCGCCGAGGGCACCTATCCATGGCCGCCGACGGCCACGACGCCGATGTGCACGGCAACCCCCGGACCACCCTGGTCTTGCCCACGGCCTTCCTGGTGACCGCCGAGCACTCCCCAACTGAGCCGCCGACGGCACTCATACATGGCCGCCGACGGCCACAACGCCAAGGTGCACGGCAAACCCCGGACCACCCTGGTCCTGCCCACGGCCTTCCTGGTCCCCGCCGAGCACTACCCAACTGCGCCGCCGACGGCACCGATCCATGGCCGTCGACGCCACGACGTTGACGTGCACGGCAACCCCCGGACCACCCTGGTCCTGCCCACGGCCTTCCTGGTCCCCGCCGAGCACTACCCAACTGCGCCGCCGACGGCACCGATCCATGGCCGTCGACGCCACGACGTTGACGTGCACGGCAACCCCCGGACCACCCTGGTCCTGCCCACGGCCTTCCCGGTCCCCGCCGAGCACTCCCGAACTGCGCCGCCGATGGCACCCTTACATGGCAGCCGACGGCCACGACGCCGACGTGCACGGCAACTCCAGGACCACCCTGGCCCTGTCCCTTACCTTGTCTTTGGTTGCAGTTTCCTTGCTGGACTTTGAGCGCTTCAATTCTTCTTGTGGTTTGTTTGCTGTGCTGGGCGGCCGCTTAAGTGGTGTCTTTGGCACTTCTTGGAGCTTTCGCCCTATGGTTAGCAGGAGGTAGCGGTGGCCAGGAACAAACTCAAAATCTGCCGGATCGTCGGAAAAGATTCCAAACACCTCTTCGCGCTCCTCGGGATTTGTGATTTTCTGCAACACAACAAGGTTGAGGAGATGATTTGGCAAGAAAAGGGGTAGCTCGGTAGGCGTAGTTGCCGCGGATGGGCCGGGATGGCCACTCCTAGACTCTACCTCCACCGCAGCCCACAGCCACACACACTGACTAGGCCCGCCCCCTTTTGAGACGAGACTCCAGCCGTGCTGGTTAAACTAAAGAAGCACACAGTTAACCGCGGTGCACATTGCATAGTTTATGTACTGACCTTGGCCAGGTGTTTCTGGGCGAAGTCCTGGAGGTTGGTGACGGAGGCGGCGTCGAGGTGCATGAGAGCCAGCTCATTGTCACACCCCAACCTGTTGAGAATAGGCCGCAGATCGCTCGGGATGGACATGCCTATCTTGTACTCCAGCTCATCCCAAAACTCGTCCCTGTTCTGCAAAAACAATTATTATGCCGGTCAAAACTTGGTTTACATTCTTTGAATAACTGATTTGCGGAAGGCTGGCACTCTGCCTCGTTCGCTTGTTCGAGACTGAGGAGCTACCGACGATTCGTGCATGTCTAGGCTTTCTAGGTTTTGAGGTTAAGCAGGGGCGACCACCCACCAGTACACTTTGCTTATTCGTGTCGACCGTGCAACTTCATACTCATTGCACGCATGCGTACAAAATTTGAACAACATATGAACATGGTTTGCACATTTTAAGACTATGCAAGCCAGGAAAACAAAAAAACGAAGGACAATAAACTAACCTTTTTAGTCTCGTTCTTAGTTGGCGCCGACATCTTCTTCGAAAAGTCGCCCTGTCAAAACTCGCCCCTTCACTAAATTAAATATTTCAAGCACAAACGCCCTTACTTTACTTCACAGCGAGCGACGGCGAGCTTTGCCTGCGGCCAGACCTGTCTTATTCCCCGTCTACTACTACCAACACCTGCACCTAAAATCCTCTACGGTTTTGAAACTTTGTTCGTTACATGGCTTTGGCGTACAGATATCTGTCCACCAAGAAACCTACAATAATTCTGCGATATTTGGAGATTCTCTTTCACGAGTTAAGAAAGAAAGCACGGCCACAATCGACTTGTGTTTGTATCGGCCGGTTGCTGGTCACGGTTGGCTTTCTTGCAAGCTTCCCGCCCTTCCCGGCAAGTCAGCCAACTGCAGCCAGTGCAGCCAACAAGCAGTCCAGCGGGATGTAACGAATGGACGATATGAATACATGTGAATACATGTGAATACATATGAATACATATGAATATCACCAGAATATGTGTGAATACTATTGAATATGTACTGAATATGTATGAATACCTACGAATATCAATGAATATTTCAATATATTCCGAATACAAGGGAATAGTTCTGAATACCTCAATACTTTTGAATATTCGAGAATATTTGTGAATATGAAGTCCTGCCGGAGAACACGGTCCGCTGCACGCTGCGGGGCAGCAGGCCGAGGAAGAAGTCGTTCACCCAGCTTCCGGCATCTGCCGACACGTGCAGGCGGCCGGGGCGGCTGCCTAGCAGGAGGTAGGGCGGCAGCAACGCCAGCGCGCATTCAGCCTCCGCGGCCAGGGCGTGCGGCGTGAGCTGGGGGCAGCCAGCGCCAACAGCAGTAGGCCACGGAACATGGCAGCGCTGCAAGGGAACAGAGATCTCCATACATTAACACCGAGCGAGTCTGCTGAAAATAAGGTTTTCAGTCATCAGATCCGAAATTGATGGAAGTTTGGGATAAAACATTTCAAAAGCGAGTCTAGTACACCTATTTGTCCTAGATTTGCGATTTTTCTTCTGGTTTTTAGAATTTAATTTTTACATTCAATATTGTGGCCCGAAAATAACTCGGCCTTACCTGTGCCGCACCGCCCTCAAATTTTATATATGAATATGCATATGGTAAAGAATGTCGTTAAATTAAAAAGTCGAAGAACTTTTGAAACGTTGCAGATACAGAGTCCCATACTAGCCCATTTTTATCGTTCTGATGTCTTCTGTCGATCTGACGTACAGAGTTTCACTACCGCAAACGGTTTACAAAATATCTTTTTTAGCTTTCATAAAAATCACGAAGTTTTCAAAAATTATTTAGTACAGTGGAGACGGTAATGGAAATTTTTGATCATAAACAAATAACTTGTTGTAAAAACATCTCTCAATTTTGTTTGCCAGCGGTTTTCACGTCGGCTGATGGGAGGGGCGATGTCATGTGATTTCCCTTGTACGGGCTTCATGTGACAGTCTGCAAACGTCCAACCGCACGGCTCAGATTCAAGCTCTGCAAAGAGAAGGATACCATCAACGCCGACTGCAGCCATTGCAAAAAATGTCATAATTAGAACACATTGATTCATGGTACAACGGATCAGTTGACATGTGGCTGTCGGTGTTTCATAATCAAAGTTGTTGGTAAGGATTTTGGCGTTCTCGCAATCGATCAGCGAACGAGCCGACCGAATATCTCCCAGGTTTACACTTAGTTTAGCTTGACGACATTTTACTGGCTCACAAACATGTCTTAATATTATAATGAATTACAAGACAAAAAGGATACATGTGAGTTTCTCAAGTTAAAAAGAGGACGGGCATTCTAATGATCCTTGAGGGAGCCCCCACCAATTCATCCCCGGGAAGGGGGCGGGATACAAAAAAGTAATGTCCGAACCACCTTACGTTTATTTGTGAATAGCCCTTCCGGTTTATGACGCCTGTAGTGCACGATAACCGTCTCTCCTTCAGTTTTCGTCTATTGATGTCGGTCCGTTCCGTGGCCTGGTGCTTCTTAACAGCATTTGGCAGTCTATCCTTAACGTGACTTCAACACGACCGCGTCCTGGTCGCGACTGCTGTGGGGCATTTTAGGTGCCACTCCTCCTCCCGCGTGCTACGGCAAACGTATCATTTTCTTGTCATTTGTCCTGACAAGTAACGTTGGGTTGACTCCTGCTCCCAGAATAGGTCACGTCGTAATTGAAAGGCACCTAATCCGGAAAGCACATCAAGAGATAATCAATAACTACACTGTAAATCGTACAAAAACACGAAGCTACATTTATTGTCGCTCTAAAGGGGCGACGCACGACGCACTGGCGAGCAGAAAGTCAGCTACGATCACAAGAACCCCGATGGGACGCTCCGACTAGGGGGCCATTCAAAAACCACGCGGTCAATTTCCCACCATTTTTAGAACCCCCCGTCCCCCAAAGGTCACGGAGTCAAAATAAGAAATTCTCCTTGCCCACTGGTCCGGCTGGCGAACGCCTTCTCGATTTTAGATTTGAGTCATGTCAGATCTGTCTCTCCAGGCCAATTTGTAACAGACGAAAAGTTTGAGAAGAGTGAAGCACGCGGGAGTCGGCCAATTCACGAGTTTTGCCTAATACAGCTGAGAACCAGGGCTCGGACGTAGATACAGCAACTGCCAGCCCGGAGGACAAGTTTTTGTTGACCCTGTGCCCTCTGCCTGTGCTTGCTTAGAACGGTGAAACACATCAGTACAGCACTGATAGGTAATGTGCCATAGCCTTGCAGAACTGCGACGAAACGGAAACGACGAGAGAGCACTGTGAGTAGCGTCAGGTACAGCAGTTCAGTCGTTTAATACATCTTAACTCTAGGTGAAAAATACGAGAGTTCGACTTAAGTTATCCCTGTTTTTTGCGATTCCTCTGAATTCCCTATTTGGCATGGTGGCAAACCGCATAGGTTTTGAACGTGCTCATAACTTCAGTGTAAAAGACTCGAAGAGATTACTATTTTACAACATTTCAAGCACCATTACATCTATTTTTTATTAAGGAAACTGCATTCAATCTAGAAACCACAAACTATGTATTTCATTTACTTTTACCATACCTGTTTCAATTTCACAATGGTTCGAAGCAAAAAACAACAACTTCAAAAAGTGCATACAACGATCCGGGTGTTTCGTGCGTCGCGGGGGTTACGAGAGAAGCCACAGCTACGAAAAATGCCGAAATGGGCGTTGCAAGGGTTCGGGAGAATATCTCTTTCTCCGGGACGGGGAAAAGAAAACCTTTTTGTGATCACTTTAGGCGAAGGTCTAAGATTCTTTTCAGCTACGTGGGATCAGTGGTGGAGGAATTTCATAAAATATCTCAAATTGAAATGTTTGTTCAAATTTATAGTGTGTTGACTTTTTGAGAGAAAAAAATCAAATACTTATAAAAGAGTCACTTTATTGTGCTCTATCCATTGGTAAAGCCTTAGAGTTGTCCACTTAAAGCAAAAAGCCGCTGATCTGGGCGAGGCGAAAAGCGAACGCGAAACGGACGACTCACGAGCCCGCCTAGACATAGATACAATAGTATGGGCGCTGCTCAGGCGGACTGCTGACTGTGCGCTGCCGCTATCTCTGGGCTACTGCCGTTTAGCTGCTGGGCTGCCTTTAGCTGCTGGGCTGCCGCTGCTACTGTTAACCTAACCTGCTAACTGATTACCTAGCGAGAGTTAAAGATAGCTGAAGCTAAAGCATCATTTGCTAAAAAGTGACCCCCGTTCTGAATGACGATTTGGTGTGGAAGAACCTACCTGCTCTTCACTGGTTGTATTATGGGAGGTAAACGAACTTCCACGCCCCTCGCTACACGCTCGGTTGGTATAGAGAATGTATTTTAGGGAATATAATCTAATTGGAAGACCACAAATATGTCTTCGATGAATTCGGTCGCAATCGATCTCCGTTCACCTTGGTGGTGACGCTGGCCGACGTCTCGACCAGGGCGGTCACGTTCGCGAGACGGGCGAGGGGGTTGGCGGTGGTGTGCGCGCACGAAGTGGAGAGGAAGAGGCCAGTCCACATGATGCTGTGCGCGCCAAGCAGGTGTCGCAGCGGCAGGCGGCGCGAACCCAAGCCCTCGGCCAGCACCACGTCCAGCAAGCAGCGCACGAGCGAAGTAACGGCCGCGGCCATCGACAGCTGCGCGCAGAGAAGCAATACGTCGGCAATTTAATCCCCTGTCGTCACGCCGCTGTATAAATCTTCTGGTGCGAGGTTCCCGAAGGTTCCTCATCTTTTAAAGTGCAAGGTTTTAGACTCAAATTTCATCGCCCTTCAGGGGCGAGGTTCAATCTGATCGCCTTAAACGGGGCACGTCAAGAGATTATCAACCGAAAATGGCGTTCAGAGGACGCCACCCATTAAGGTGCGAGGGGAGAAAAGTGAAATTTCCATCGTAATTTTTCTTTCATACCTAACTAAAATGCGTTTTTTACCGTCCTGAATTCAATTATGTATTGCAAATGTACTCTTCCATCCTAATTACCCTTTTCTCTCAGATAACTTACGCACCCCATTTTCGGGAGGTGACGTTGAGTAAAGTGTGATTGATTTCCTTCCCTTACTAACCTTAATATAGGGATCACTAGTTCTACTCTAAACGTCCTAATTGGAATTAGTGACTCCGGAGTTCAAAACAGAATTATACAGCTCAGCGTACCGTAAGTCTCCATATGCGAGCAATCCAGCGCTGCGAAGAGGGGCTGGACGGGTTGTTGGCGGCGATGTCCCAGTCCAAAAGGAATTGCAACAAAGGCACCACCATGACGCCGCCACGCTGTTGACAAAGGGAAATTTATTGTATATGGTGTCTAACGAAGTGTGTGAGTGAGCATTACACGCTTCTGCACGGTGAACCGAACACCGTACATACGGTGGATTGCAGCCCCACGATACAGAGTTATATTGAGACCGTACTTGCCCAACACGGTAATTCTCTACACAACCGTAATATTCAACGCATTTTACGTTACTGAAGGCCCCCGAGTAAGAAGTGTCGTAATTGTGTGCTGGGAGAGGGCCAGTCAGACGCTACCTTCGGAGGACAAATGCTGAGTAAAATTTATTTCGTGTAAGCTTATGAGCAGGACGCAGGAAAGGGTACACAACATATAAATTTGTGAAGCTATTTCAGTGTTGCTAATCTATTCTTTTTTTGCCCCCCTTCACATACTTAAAGTGATTTGTATCATTTAATTAGTTATACGAGCCCTTTGTACATAAATAAAACAATTATCACAAGATATCAGTAAATAAAGGAAAGCTTAAATACATATCTACAAGGAAAAAAATTCCAGCGCCTGCACCCGAGTCGCCCTCGTTAACCAAACGACGAGTGTTGATAATACGTTGTTTCTCACAGCTTGGAAATTTAATTTTAGATAAAAATAGAAGAAAAACGGAAAGGTCTATAATTTGAACCGGTGACCCTCCGCACGCTGAACCGGTCCATCAGACCGCGCGGCCGAATTCTGACCCGCGACATACGCATAGAGTGAGTGATACATAAGGGCCCCGTCGGGTGTTCAAAAATGCCAATTTGGCCAATTCGGCAACAAAAATAGCGCTGAAAGTATTTGTCGCACGCAGACGACAAGCACCTCGTTGTGAAGGGCCAACCCTCTACTACGCAGTCAGACTACTTTAATGTTACAGATTCGTTAACAAGTGTTCAATTTTGGCGTTAGAAAAGACCCCCTTTTTAAAAATTTGAAAATTGACACTTGGCGAAATAAGCGGGTATTTTGACATACACTACAGGATAGATCACCACAGCCCCTATACACTGTAAAAATTTGAGGTAGAAATTTCAACCTTTTTCGGAGTCACAGAAAGTACAACCTAAGGGTTGAAACGTTTCAACCATCTTAAATGGTGTAAACAGTACACCTTCAAACAAGGTTAAAAATTGCACCCCAACGAATGGATGAAAATTGCACTTCTGTGGTTTAAAATAAATACAAATGTTGGTACACAAAAATGATACATTTCGACGAGTAAAGTTTGACCTATGCATTCATCGTTCTAAACGTGGTCCGTAACTCACATGACTTACCTGGGATTTGAACCCGAGAACTTTCCATTTGGAACAAAGCTCCTTAGACCACACGGCTACGGAGACATTCAGGAACCGTAGCCTTCCTGAAGCCTATTGAGTGAAGCTCATGTCAATCCACTTACAGCTAGATGTTCCCACCTGAGGGTGTAAAATTAAACCCAGCCTAATTCGATTTCCTTCCACCTCCAAAAAAAGGGGTGAAATCGACACCTCAAAAGACTGAGATCTCAACCGTTGGGTGTCAGTTCTGACCCAAGTGGGCTGAAATATACTAAACTCAACCAAGCTGGACGACTTTTCAACCAAACTATTACAGTTTTAAACCAAACAGTGCAATTTTTCATCTTTTGGGTTAAAGTTCAACCTGTTGGGTGACTTTTTCAGCCTATCGTTCGATTTAATCCCTTCGGGTGTAACAAATTAAACCCTTTTTCTCAAAAGGGTTGAAATTTCTACCCCAAATTTTTACAGTGTACATTTGATTCTACGTTTTTTTCTGTCCGTCTAGTAGTTTCGGTGCTATTTTTGTTGCGCGATTGGTCTGTTTTTGGACCCATTGCGTCTTTTGAATCTCCCGGGCTTCAGAAAACCTGCAGTACGGTGGCGCTGGTGGAGTGTGTAGGAACTACGACTAGCGATGGGCTGGGGAAGGTTGGGGGCATGACGACTGTTTACACAAAGCCAACACAGACAAAGAAAGCAATATAATGTGCCGCCCCGCCGGACCCCGTCGGCCGACCCGGGCCACCGAGACCTGGCGGCTGGGTGAACGCAGCCCGGCCCGGATCTGCCTCATCGTTGCTCCTTGGCCCGGCCGAGACCATCTCCAGGCCTGCCGCGGCCGTTCAAAGCCCGTTCTAGTTGGTCTAGAAACATGTTTCAAAAAACGAATCCATGTGAAACTAATGCTTTAGGGAGTTTAGCGCTGTACGTTCGGTCACCAGAAATAAATTTTAAAAGTTAGCATTTGTGACTCGGCTTGAGGAAAGAGTCCCGTTACGGTCGCGGCTCCAAGTGTGCGCGCCGGAGACCCGGCGGAGGCTGTTGACACTGCATCAATGGGGATCCGTATAATTACTTTATGGCCGGACACAAAGATGGGAGGGGAGGGGTGGGAGGGCAACGGTGGCTCACTCATTTCACCAACGCAGCAAGAAGCTTGAGTAGGAGGCCCAGTAGCCCACATAGAATCTCACACAGATAGGTGGTTTTGATTTTGAAAATCCTCAGCGACGGTAGCGCTATCCTACGGAAAATGGCTGAACAAAAACTGTCAGGGGGTATCCGCAAAACTACTTTTGTGGATACTCTTTATAAGTGACTCTAGCCCAGGACCCGGCCCGGCTCAGGGTCGTACCGCCTTAACGCGGTTCCGTGCGGCGTAGGCGTACCATCACCAGCCACTGCCGGGGTGCGGTGCGCCAACCAAGGCGGAGAGCGATGCCAATATGCAACCAAGTTGGCGACAATAATAAGGCCTCCTCCTCATTGAACTACGGACGATTCTTAAACTAATTGGAAATCATATGGTCACACGCCTAATTCTGGACTGTAGAAGATCCGTTAAGTCTGCTTTTGTTAAATAAACTGGACTTCTTTTAGAAAGTAGATTGGTACAATTGTTTTAGATTCTCCGCCCCATACGTGCGATACCAATATGTCATTTTGAAACAAAAAGCAGCAATGTTGATTTGTCGTACGTTGTGTTAATCCGCAGTAGTTACCACGGGTTCAATTATATTCTATGATGAGTAAGATGTTATATATGGAATGTTGTAACAACGATGTTTAATATTTTTAAAATGAAAATAAATTTTCAAAGTTCGCAGAACCGCGGGCACTTCAAGGGAGAGTTGAGGCGGAGGGCCAAAGGCCCCCGCACCGCAACCGCCGCCGGCAGGCCAAGCTAGCCAGGTCCCCCTGTCGAACCGAGGTGCCGTGGAGCGCAGTGGAACTGGTAGCGAGATTTGACGAAGGGACGGGCCAGCTTGTTTGGACCCTTATTTGTGAGCAGAGGGAGGGAATTCCATGACTCCCTGTTTCTGTGAATGAAATACATAGTTCAGTGACAAACGCGGATTTAACGTAGTCCGTTGAATACAATGCCTGAGGAAGACGGCATGACCATAATCAAAATAGCTTTGAAGGGTTATGGGTCCTTCTCTCTTATGGTTGCTATGTTGGCATTTATGTTATAAGGTTGCACATAACACCGCGCTCGAATGTTAATGTGTGTGTGGTGATTGGGGGGGGGGGGGGATCCAATTAATACTTATGTTTGATAACGTGACGGACTTAAACTGCTTTGAACGGTGGTACGTCTTCTCTCTTATAATTGCTCAGTTCGCATTCATGTTACATTAAGGATATATGCTCAAAACACCGCCCGAATGTTGATGTGTGGATGGGGGTGGGGGGTTGGGGGTCAGCTCGTATTTCTCTGATAATTTGTATTAATCTGCGTGTTAAAATTGAAGTTTGTTTTTAGATAAGAAAAATAATTTGGTTCTAAAACTTGCTGCGTTCAAAAATGTCGAAAGAATTGAGGGATCCGGGATCAGTTTAAGTGACAGGGGAACTTTTATTGACGTTGGTGGATTCGCTAAGATGTCCAGGATGTGAGGCGAGATCCGGCGGCATGACACGGTATTTCGGTGAAGCTCAGACCGGAAGTGGAAAGACGCGTAAGAAGCAGAAAAGCGGTAACAGAATGAGGGTAACCGCAGCAGAGAGTAGCTCCGCCACGGCGTCGGCTACGAGCGAACTCAAAATTTCGGGAGGCTTAGCTCTCGCTGGCGATATGTCACGACAACTTGGTTGGGTTACACGGCAATATCAGCCACTACGGTATTTATATTGTATCGTTCTTTTCAATCGTCAGTATCCTAGTACCTGGGTTGACCATCAGACGAATCAGAGCGGCTCGCTGCAAAACTTTTACCTGTCGCTCTTAATCGAAGAAATTGTAAGATATTCACTGGTTATACGTTTGGATTTTAATTGAAATGTTACCCAACAATATTGCAACACATTTTGGGTCGGAAAAGTTTAATTTTAAGATTGGAATATCGCACGTAGTGCAAGTAAGTTGCAATACCTATTACATCCTAGAATTTGCAGGTACAAGCAAGTATTATTTATATCTCAGCATATTTGCAATGCATGGCTTCTGCGCATGCGCGAGCGGCCGAAGGCCCCTCAACCGCTTACCCGATTTCTCATATCGACGGACGGCCGCGCCCGCTCGCGCATGCGCAGAAGCTATTTATGTTCTTACCCCTGTTCCTCTTTCCTCCGGCCCAGGATTCGTTGGAATACTCTATTGCCCCTCACCTCTGTGACGATAGCCAACCCACTTGCGCCGATTTACACGAAAATCATGTCACACACGTGTTTTAACTTGTTCCGCGTTGTTCCACATTTGTTCCAATTTGTTCCAAAAAATCCGAACGGATTACAGGGGTTGAAAAATAACACCCTGGGTTGGCCATCAACACATTTTTGATATTCTACGAATTCACACAAAAATGACGTCACACACGTGTTTTAACTTGTTCCGCATTGTTCCATATTTGTTCTAATTTGTTCCTTAAATCCAAACGGATAAGAGAGGTTGCAAAATAAGACCCTGGGTTGGCCATTAACAGATTTTTGATATCCTACGAATTCACACGAAAACCTCGTCACACACGTGTTTTAACTTGTTCCACATTGTTTCACAATTTGTTCCAAAAATCCGGACGGATTAGAGGGGTTGCAAAATAATAACCAGGGTTGGCCATCAACTTATTTTTAATAATCAATAAATTCACACAAAAATCACGTCACACATGTGTTTTAACTTGTTCCGCATTGTTCCACATTCTGTTCCAATTTGCTCCTATAATCCCGACGGATGAAAGAGCTTGAATAATAAAGACCCTCGGCTGGCCATCAAGACATTTTGAAAATCGCATGAATTCACACAAAAAATCTTATCATACATTTGTTTTAACTTGTTCCGCATTGTTCCATATTTGTTCCTTAAATCCAGACGGATAAGAGAGGTTGCAGCACCCTGGGTTGGCCATCAACACATTTTTAATATCGTATGAATTTTCACAATAATGACGTCCCACACGTGTATTACCTTGTTCCACCCTGTTCCAAATTTGTTCAAATTTGTTTCTTAAATCTAAACGGATAAGAGAGGTTGCAAATACGGACCCTGGGTTGGCTATTAACAGATTTTTGATATCCTACGAATTCACACGAAAATCTCGTCACACACGTGTTCTAACTTGTTCCACTTTGTTCCACATTATGTTCCGATTTCTTCTTAAAATTCGGATAGATGAGAAAGTTTTCAAAATAAGAGCCTGGGCTGGCCATCAAGACATTTTTTAGGTCTGATGAATTCACACGAAAATCACGTCACACGTATGTTTGAACTTGTTCCGCATTGTTCCACATTAATTCACACAAAAAATCACGTCACACATGTTTTTTAACTTGTTTCGCAATGTTCCACATTTTTGATATTCTACGAATTCACACAAAAATGACGTCACACACGTGTTTTAACTTGTTCCGCATTGTTCCATATTTGTTTCAATTTGTTCCAAAAAATAAGCACGGATTAGATGGGTTGCAAAATAAGACCCTGGGTTGGCCATCAACACATTTTTGATATCCTACGAATTTACACAAAAATGACGTCACACACGTGTTTGAACTTGTTCCGCATTGTTCCATATTTGTTCTAATTTGTTCCTTAAATCCAAACGGATAAGAGAGGTTGCAAAATAAGACCCTGGGTTGGCCATTAACAGATTTTTGATATCATACGAATTTACACGAAAATCTCGTCACACACGTGTTTAATCTTGTTCCACAATTTGTTCTAAAAATCCGGACGGATTAGGGAGTTTTCAAAACAAGACACTGGGTTGGCCATCAACACATTTTAAATATCCTACGAATTCACTCAAAAATCACGGCACACATGTGTTTTAACTTGTTCCGCATTGTTCCACATTTGTTCCTAAAATCCGGACGAATGAGAGAGGTTTGAACATAATACCCTGGGCTGGCCATCAACACCTTTTTCATATTCTATGAATTTTTACACAAAAATCACGAATATTAGCCACATGCTCCCTGAATGGCTGTCTGCTGAGCGGAAAAAGCTTGTCGAACGGTGCATTAGACGGTTTTCGGGTACCGATATCGTGTCAACCAAGCCGGCTGTCCTTGTCATCTTTTCCCGTCTTTTCCACTTTCGGTCTGAGCTTCCGCGGAATACCCTACATTCGCATAAATTTGAAAAGGAAGTTTTAACTCGGTGGAAAAAATGTGGAACAATTCTCAACAAAAACGCTTTCCCCTTATCCATCAGGGTGCGCGTTAACCGTGTCCAGAATTATTCAAATGAAACCGAAAGGGTTGTCAAAGAGGACGCACTGCTCATATCCAGCAGGGTGCGCTTTGGCCGTGCCTAGAATCATTCTGCATTCGAATAAATTTAAAAAAAGAAGTCATAAGTCGATGAAACAAATGTGGAACATTGCGAAACAAGTTAAAACACATGTGTGACGTGATTTTTGTGTGAATTAATGTGGAACAATGCGGAACAAGTTCAAACACACGTGTGACGTGATTTTCGTTTGAATACATAAGACTTAAAAAATGTCTTCATGGCCTGCCCAGGGTCTTATTTAGAAAACTCTCTCATCCGTCCGAATTTTAGGAAGAAATCGGAACAAATTGTGGAACAATGTGAAACAAGTTAAAACACGTGTGTGACGAGATTTTTGTGTGAATTCATAGGATATCAAAAATCTGTTAATGGCCAACCCAGGGTCTTATTTTGCAACCTCTCTTATCCGTTTGGATTTAAGAAACAAATAAGAACAAATATGGAACAATGTGGAACAAGTTAAAACACGTGCATGAGAAGAATTTCGTGTGACTTCGTAGGATATCAAAAATGTGTTGATGGCCAACCCAGGGTCTTATTTGCAACCTCCCTAATCCGTCCGGATTTTAGGAACAAATGTGGAACAAAATGTGTAACAATGCGGAACAAGTGACTACACGTGTGTGACGTCAATTTAGTGTGAATGCGTCGGATATCAAAAATGTGTTGATGGCCAACCCAGGGTCTTATTTTGCAACCCCTCTAATCCGTGCTGATTTTTTGGAACAAATTGGAACAAATGTGGAACAACGCGGAACAAGTTAAGACACGTGTGTGACGTGATTTTCGTGTGATTCGGCGCAAGTGGGTTGGCTATCGTCACGGAGGTCAGAAGGAAACTTACTTTAAGAAAAGTCGCAAGGTGCTACTCCGTAACGCAAGGTAAGTTGAAACACTGCCCTACCGGACACGTGCAGTGCAATACTTCGAACCTGCGCTAGTTTCGTTTCCGGGTTGCAAGGCGAACAAGGTCCTCAAGGTGGCCAGGTTGCCCAGTGTGCGTTAGTTAGGCCTCGCCGCGGTCGAGGTGCCTCCCCCCGCGGCGCCGCCTGTTCAGCCCTGTGTGGATGAGCCCCCGCTAGAGCCGGCGGCAGGCGCCTACACGGCCGACGCTAGGCCCGCCACGCCCCCCATGGAGCGCGCGCCCATGCCCGTGCCGCACACGCCCACCGGGACCGGGCGAGCGTCGCGGCCTCGACCCCGTCACCCCCCCCCCCCCCCCCCGCTTGCGGAACGAAGGTCTGTTAATCTGTCGCACTTTTGTCGTTTTTCGGACGACGGAAGAACGGCGTAAGTACGACAAAATGAAGATAAAAGGGTACGGCAAAAGTACGACAGACGCGTTTGTCGTTCTTTGGACGTAAGTTTGTCGTGTTTTAGAAGTAAAACGGACCACTTTTACTATTAAAAAAACGACAAATTTACAACGCGCGCCTGGGAGGCGGTGTACAGTTTTGCCAGATAGCTCGCAACAGTGACGTCATCAAGCCGGGGCCGCCGGGGCGGCTTTCGCGCCGTTCATTCAAATTAGGCCTGTGGCCGGTCCTCCGTCCTTTGCCCATTATCAGTTATTTTCTCCCGCTATTTTGATCGCCCAGGTTTTCGTGTATCTGTGTCGATATTTGTGGCAGGAGGAATAACCGGGATACATTTAAAGACAGATGTTACATTCTCATTCAGGTTTATGTAAACAAAGTTAATAGCCAAGGAGCTGGGGACGCGACAAGGTCGACGCGCACGGCCTGCAAGGTGCCGGTGACGCAGCTTTCACATATTGCTCTAAACTAACCTACTCCAACTTCCCTTACCCATTGTGGACTTCTCTGCTACTCAATGCTGCTCAAACCTAACCTACCCTAGCCTAACCGGTTCCGGTCCAAGAAGGCCCTGCTTTGACAACTGGCACCATCAGCAGCACCTGGGGTTTTCTTCAGGATTGTGATTGAGGCCCTGAGTGTATTTTAAGCGTTATCGGTTCCCATCTTTAAGTTTCAAATACTGCTTTTATTAGCAGTTTTTAGCCCGTCCCGACACGTTTCTTGAGAAACGGCAGGAGCCGGGCTTATAGTCTGATGCCGCATGTTCGTTCGGGCGGACGTATGTTCGCCGACTTATCGTTCATAGAAAAACTTCAAATTTTGAGGATCAACTACTTTTTTAACGTACAATCACGTGCGGTGGCAACAATTTTCGATTTGTATCGCATTTTTGATTAATGAAAATTTGTCTGTTTTTGTTTTTTGAGGTTAGGGTTGGCCGCCGCGCGCACACTATTACCATCGCGGCGCGCTCAGGGACGGGCTCAGGTTAACGATTTTAATCGTAACAAATACATCTGCTACCGGGCACTTCTAGGGAGACTTGAGGCGGGGGCCGAAGGCCCCCGCAAACGCCGCCGGCAGGCCAAGCTGGCCAAGTCCCCCTGTCAATCCGAGGTGCCGGTGGAGCGCAGCGGAACTGGCACCGAGGATGACGGAAGGGACGGGCCAGCTTGTTCCTTTTGTTCCTGCTCCTGCTCAAGAATGCCCTGTTTTGGCCCCCAGCACCTGCAGCAGTACCTCAAGGTCAAATTTGGCATTTTGAATGGGGTCTTAGGGTGATTTAAGAGGGGGTCGGTCGCCATGTTTAAGTTTGATTTTCTGCACGATTTAGAATTTGGCACCCCGTTCCAGTTCCTGCCCAAGAAGGCCCTGTTTTGACCCCTAGCACCTGCAGCAGCACCTGAGGTTGCTTTCGGCATGTTGAATGGAGTCTTGGGGTGATTTTAAAGGGGGCATTCGCCATGTTTAAGTTTGTTATTCTGCACGATTTACAATTTGACCCCCGTTCCAGTTCCTGCCCAAGAAGGCCCTGTTTTGACCCCTAGCACCTGCAGCATCACCTGGGGTTAATTTCGGCATGTTGAATGGAGTCTTGGGGTGACTTTAGATGGAAGCGGTGGCCATGTTGAAGTTTAAAATTCTGCACGATTTAAAAGTTTGCCCACATCTTCCAGTTTGTGCCCAAGAAGGCCCTGTTTTGCCAACCGGCACCTGCAGCAGCACCTGGGGTCCTTTTCGGCATTGTAATTGAAGTTCTGAGTGTATTTGAAGCGGGGTCGGTTCCGATCTTTAAGCCCAAAATACAGCTTGTTTAGCAGTTTTTCTATTTGTTCCTGCTCCTGCCCAAGAAGGCCTCGTTTTGACCACTAGCACCTGCAGCAGCACCTGGGGTCGATTTCGCCATCTTGACTTGGGTCTTTGGGTGATTTTAGAAGGGGTAGGTCGCCATGTTCATGTTGAAAATCGGCACAATTTAGAAGTTAGCCCCCCTGTTCCAGTTCTTGCACAAGAAGGCCCTGGTTTGTCAACCGGCACCTGCAGCAGCACCTGAGGTAGGATGCCCCCGAGGTGAGGTTGACTCCGGTATGATGCAAGGAGATTGTGGTCCAAATTTGAGCCCTCTACGATGAACCGTTCTCGAGAAATCGCGCGGACAGACAGACAGACAGACACGCACACAGACAGACAGACAAACAGACAAAACATTTTTGGGCCAGTGGGGTAAGGGCTTCGCTATCGCTCAGCCAATAAGGCTGTAGTTCGCGCTAGGGTGCTCGAATCGATGCGACAGACACACCGTTGGAAAGCTCAGACTTTTTTCTAAAGTCGCTCTGCCTAGAGTGTTTCGTCTAAAACCAACAGGAGAGACGTCGGAGACCGACGAAAGTCGACGCGGGCCGCTCTGCCGCTCTGCCCGTGCGCAGGAGGAAAGAGCTAGAAAGCCAAAGTCGCATCGCCAGGCGGGCCTCCTCCGTCCTTCGGCTGGAGCCCGGGCGGGGTCCGGCGGGTCTGCGTTTACTGCTCTCTTTTTCTGTGCCATCCTATGCACACAATTGAGGCTAAGACTCCTGCATCCCATTACTCCCGACGCAGTTCCTCCATACGTCGCACGCAAGCGCCACTGTGCAGAAAGCGTTTTGGAGCCCGCCAGTTTCAAAAGTGACGAAAGGCACCCAAAACAGCCCTCACTTCAAACAACTCATGTGCAAAAAGTATCCATCGCACGAGGTTGGCGAGCATATATTTGTAAATGAGACAGACGCCCCGAGGTGCCGTGGCCAGTCCCAATACCCGCGGGATTCAAAAAGTTTCTGCTTCAAACTGATCAAAATTCGCCAAATTCGGACCCCAAAATGAAACACTTTCTAGCGTGACCCACTCTTCGGACTAGCGATGCACGCTAGGCCCATCTGTCCCATTCCCAAAAATATGCTCACCAACCGCGTGCGATGGATACTTTTTGCACATGAGTTGTTAAAAAATTGGCCACTTTGACCAACTGTATCTCTGTTCAAAGTTGGTTCATCGACTTGCGATTTTACAGGGCTCCTATTTAGAGCCGAATCTATGGATATACCAAATTTCATCATCCTAGCTCGAAGTCAAATTTCAACAGGCACGGCCTTAAAGGCACTGAGAGTAACTCCCAAATAAGGGTGCCAGTGCCAATTAGTTCTTTTTTAAGAATTGTGCAGCCCCGCTTTCCTGTAACACTTATCCCATCCTCCAGCATGTTTTCAGTGAGGGCAGTGTCAAGTGCAGTAGAGCAGTAAATAACCTTTTAGGCTGGTTCTTGTACCGCAGCCTAGCTCTTAGCCGGTCTATAAGTGTGCAAACTGAAAAGGTTACACAGATGTAACTCGTGATTTAAAATGCCCTGCTCAAGTATTAGAAAATTACCTTGTGATTTCCATTTACAAAACATGGCTTAGCTCGCACTTTCTCTTGCAAATTAGCCAACATTTCTGGGGACTTTTTCTTTGGCAGAGTACTTCCTTTTTGCCTCAGAACAGGCTGCAAGTTCTAAGATGACAAAGCCTCTGTAATGAATAAGGAATATTGTCACTGCAGTGCTTATTAACATTTTTGTAAATATAATGCATTTCCCGAAAAAAAAACACGAAAAAAAACAGTGTTTGCTGCTTTAGCGAAAGTGTATTTGCTGGAGCCTTTTTCGCTGTTTTAGAGTGTGTATTCGCTGTCATAGCAAACGACATTGCTTGTCTTGCAAACTTCCACTTGATGTTGTTGCGAACCCACGTTTGCAGCCCCTTTTTCGCTGATCTGGCGAACACGTTCGCTATGTGAGCGATCGTGTTTGCTAGATCAGCAAATAAAGCAGAAAACACACAAACCCTGGTCCGCGTCTTGAGTACGGCTTCTGATGGTGGGCTAGAGGGTGTGTCCCGTTTGTATAGCGGTTAGCGAGCCTGAGAGTCAACTCAAGGGTCCTGGGTTCAAATCCCAGCTGGGACAAGGTGTGCGAAGGCACTACGAGTCAGAATGACTCCCGGATGGTACAGCCCTCAATACTGCCGTAACAGCAAACATTTTAGCTGATTGTACAGCAAAATTATAATCGATGAAGCAGCAACATTAGATCGCAGAGAATCAGCAAACAATTCCTCAGCAAAATAATTTGCTGTTGCAGCGAACATGTTCGCTATCCCAAAACGAGCGAAAAAAAAATCGCTGCTGTAGCGAAAAATTCAGTAAAACAGCGAAAGTATTTTTTTCCGTAGCTTGTGCAGCATATCCCCTGCAATTTCTTGCAAATGGTACTTCTGAGCATACATTTGTTGCAGCCTTGCCTTTTCTACCTCCTGTTTGCGTGTCCCCACAGCAACACCGTCTCCCTCCAGTACTTTTCCATCTTGACTGACCATGATATTCATTAAATCCTTTTGCATCCCTGAAAAGTACCATCATATAACTAATGAAATAGACACAACATAATTAGTAACAAGCAGCTGGATCTACCAGAGCCCACTGAAATGGAAACGGCAGACTTCAACTAAATAAAATACTGGCAAGGAACAGTATCATGCTGTATTATAATTCCTTGCACCGTTTCAAATTTATCCTTTGACTTCTCCCATTTGAAGGACGTGGTCGGGGCCGAGGCATTAGAGCTGCCAGCTTGAGTTTCTGCGGTGGTGTCATCGATCAGGTCTTCCCTGACGTCAACAGACGGCGGATCTTTTATGTGCAGTTTAATTGTTAACAGCCTTCCCTGATTTACCTCAGGGCGTTGCTCCGCTATTTACCACTTACCTCTCGATGTACTTCAGGGGGTAATGCTTTGCGTATATATGGGTTGCCTCGCGATTCACTTTGGGATTATTGACTCGATATAATCTAGCTTTTTCGATTTTCATTTGCTTATTCTTCTCGTAGTATTTTTTTACTAGCGACTCTTCTTTGCTCCTCCTTAGTGAGGAGAGAAGTATTTGGTCTCCCTCGTTTTTCCTTTGTTGGTCGCACACGCCCACGCTTTGGTTCTTGAGGTGCCTGCGAGTTTGGTTCAGTAGAATTTACCTTAACGTTGTTTCGGCCGCGGCATTCGGTCTAAGTGAGGTGTGTCGGAATCGGTCAAGTCATAGTCATGTCGAGGTCGGTAAGCGGTTTGCGTCGCCTGGGAAGTAGGCAAACGTGTAGCTCAGCTCACCACAGCCTCAAGTCTCAGAATTTTTGTTACCAGTGAAACGTAGAGCCAACGGTGTCTCGTCGCTGAAACTGTCAGAGTGCACGGACCGTGCAGACTCTAGACCGCTCGCACCGTCAATGGCCATCATCTGCCTAGGTCCGCCAAGGGCAGGTTGTAGACCTCTGGTGCGGCGCGGTACAAATCGTAATGACTGCTCCCACTGTACCTAAGCAGGGCTGGGTTTGGGTCGTATCGCAGACCGTTGATGGAGAGCAAATCGCCGTCGTGGGCGTTGATGACGCTCATCCGCCTGTTGTACAGTGGTGAGGAGGGGCCTCCAGATGCGTCCCCCACATGCCCGGTCGTGACATTTCACGGTGATAGTGGTCCACCGATCCATACTCAGCCACTGCCACATAGCCCAGTTGAGCTGCATAATCAACAGCTTCCTGCCTCACCAGGAGCTGGGCGACACGGCGAGCGTGACCGACGAGAAAAAGCAATTGCCGTCCCCGTTAATTACCCTGTAAAAGGACCCGTATGCTGATGGCTTCGGCGTCCATCGTTGTCAAGGAGATTTTCGATTAAAATAAGACCTACCCGGACATCTGTCGAGCACTGCCTCGAGCTGGCTACTGCTTTGCATTGCAGTCTAACGAGCTTGCGCTTCTTCGCCCGTACAAGGCAAATTTATGGGCGGATCTCTGTGCGGTCTTCGACGCTATGCCGAGAGTTGCACCCTCTACACACAGTGATGTAATGCAACTTTTGATAGAAATCCTATTTTATTTTCAAAAATTGAAGCGCGTTAGACCTAGGGAAACAAAATAAAATAAAAAAAAAAAAAAAAAACACGCACAGTTTGCCGAAATGTCGATTACTTTTTGTACACAAAGTTTCACTGTATGAGATAAGGTTGCAAGTTACACTTAAGGCCATTACTTTTTAATATTCTCAAACACAAATCTTAGTTAAAATTTACGCTTGTCCTTAATGATTTTTCATGCCAGGAGTGAAATTTTTCTAAGTCCACAAAAACGCGGCGTGAAATACGGAGAAGTCCGAAAAGAGTCGGAGTGCCCGGACCGATAACGGATTGGTCCGCAAAGGACGGACTAGTTTCGGATATGCCCGGAATTCTGGAATGAATCCGGACTGCCCGAGTTCCGACTCGGTCCGAGACTCGGTATCAAATCGGAGAGTCCGCACAGCAAATGGACATCTTAAGGAACAGTCCGAATGACTTCGGCTCAGTTTCGGAATAAATCATTTTTACACGGGAACGCTTACTTCTGAGAGAGGTGGAGGTGAAGTATGACAACTCGGCGGTAATACACCGCTGGCGGCTCCTTCCATGGAAGAGGATGGCACAGCAAGCCGAACCGAGCACTGCATCGCGCGGAGGCGGAAGTGCCGCGGACGGCACGAGATTCCCTGTGCCGAGGCTGCACGGCGGCGATTGTCTGCCCGAAGCCTGTACTGGGTAGGTATGCGTCCGGCAGCGCGGAGACGTGTGGCGCGAAAGACCGGGCCCCACCCGTCCAAACGTAATCCATCTGTGTGCAAACATCCGACCGATAAAGAGAGAAAGAACAGGTCTTTGCCAAGGCGTACTTGGGACCGTAGTTGCGACTATTGGTTTCCTACTTTAGTGACCTTTACAGTGATATGAGTGAGTTTGGACAACCAAATTTGGTCCAATGATGCTAATTATACCCGGGCTTGGCCCAGAGCTCTAGTGTCCCTTGTGGCCTTTTAAGCCCGTCCCGACACGTTTCTTTAGAAACGTCAGGAGCCGGGCTTATAGTCTGATGCCGACTGTTTGTTCGTTCGGGCGGACGTGTGTACGCCGACTTATCGTTCACAGAAAAACTTCAGATTTGGAGGATGAACTCCTTTCTTAGAGTAGAACAACGTACGGTGGCAACAATTTCCGATTTATATCGTATTTTTGAAAAGCTGTCTGGTTTTGTTTTTTGAGGTTAGGGTTGGCCGCTGCACGCACACCATTACCATAGCGGCGCGCACAGGGACGGG
Source organism: Odontothrips loti (assembly GCA_038380765.1). NCBI lineage: Eukaryota > Metazoa > Arthropoda > Insecta > Thysanoptera > Thripidae > Odontothrips > Odontothrips loti. Next base: position 4,651,093 of record CM076255.1, read on the forward strand.
CTCAGGTTAACGATTTGAATCGTAACAAATACTTCTGCTATCGGGCACTTCTAGGGAGACTTGAGGCGGGAGGCCGAAGGCCCCCGCAAACGCCGCCGGTAGGCCAAGCTGGCCAAGTTGTAAATAAGCAAAATGTGCACGAATTTGCATATAGTTATGAACAAAGTTGTCCATAGCCCACAGGTGTGCAGGAGGGCGAAGCTGTGTGTAACGTACCTCTCGGTGTCGCGCTTGCCGAAAAGCACTTTCCGTGTCGTGCGGGTGATACCCACGCGTCTGTCGTTTGCACTCGCCTCTGGTCCCCACCGCCCTGCCTGCCGTCCAACTCCCATGCAGCGTGCGTGCTGTCACGCACCTTCGGCAGTACGCGATGACGCCTCTCAATATTTAATCTGCGCCACACAAACAGCTCGCACTGCACTGCCGCTCATGTGCATAATGCGCACGTTGCGTGATGGCTGCAAGCGACGGTGCAAGCGGTGCATGCCACCTCCGGGTTGCTCCTCTGTCTGCTGCCGCGGCGCGCGGTGGGTATCGCGGACACAACCGACGCCCGCTTCAGTTTCACCTCAGGTTCAGTTGGAATAGGGAAATGGGGGGAGGGGAGGGGAGGAGGAACGAAAGTGAGACGGGACCCCTCTCCGGCTTCGCTACTGCTCGGCTGGCTTAACAAGTGACAACGTGACACTGCGAGAATACCATCAGGAATTATTTTTCGGGTAATTTTCAACATACGTGTGTAACAACTTTTTCTACACTGTAAATGAAAGAGTAATAATTATCATAGAAAACCATCAATTTTTAAGGGTCACTAACATGTGCTAATACCAGGTGTATCATTGGCCCCGGGAAGTTTCGGTTTTAGGCAGTCCCGCAAAGCACTATCTCCGTCTCTTTCTGTCTCACGTGTCTGGCCGAGCCAGAAAGAGACGGAGATAGTGTGTTGCGGGACTGCCTAGAACCGAAACTGCCCGGGGCCAATGATACACCTAGTATACTAATTTAATCGACATTAGTGTCGCTCATAACTTACAAATGATGAACCATAATCATAGTTTAATAGTGATGATTATCTTGTATCATTTAAAATCTAAGAATTGCCAAAAGTGTCTGAAGCGGGCGTCCACTTTACTTGATTAGCAAGCGGCCGCGTAAAGCGTAGGTCGATGTTTACCAGCGTTCGCACGCGCCACGCAGAGTGCAGCACATACAGCAATACGCTGGCGACGGGTCCTTCAACGTCCTAAAAACGTGTCCACACGAACGTGATCGTGTGGCGTATCTTGTCGCACGATTTAATGTTTCTTTAACTATTTAGTGTGCAGTAAAGACACATTTTGAGAGAAGTTTTAAGGAGTTCTGACGTTGACTTGAGAACTTCGCAGTCTCTTCACTCCAAATTTTCGGAATTGCGTGAAGATTGGGTCGTGTCTGGGTACACAGTGTACGCAGGTGGACAGGACTCCTCGGGAATTTGCTTGCCTCGATTAGTCATGAAACTAGACGTACCCCACGTAATGAATGTTTCCAGACATCTCTTAAAGTTTCGTTTCCGACCGCACATTAGTTCAAGGATAGCAAACGAGTCACAATAAAACATTCAAACCAAAATTCTTCTTACCTCCTGAAACCGTAATTAATTAAATGCTAGTACTAGGGCATGCAAAGAAAATTTGTTGAAGGGTGGACAAGATCAGTAGAGAATAAACTTAAAACTATGCATATCGGGACAAATAGACGGAAGTAAAAGTCGCAACGAAGAAGACTACGAGAAATCGCGTAATTATTGCTATTGGATCATCCTATCGCCGTTTTTCATACTTTTCATACTTTCACTCTCCGATTTCCCCCTCTTGATTCCGTTTTTGGCTTCGCCGGAGTATTTTTCCCTGCAAGTGAAATTACTACAATTTGTTTCCTCTATACCGCGGAATCAGTTCGTCAAAAATCAGTCTCCGCGTGTGTGCAGTGACTTTGTCCATAGAAATCCTGTCCACAATGTAGCGGTTAATGCAAACAAGTGTTACGAAAACTTACACAACCGACTCCATCACCGATAATACAAAGGCTAGTTTTCAACACTTCCACTGTGTGTGTGTGTGTGTGTGTGTGTGTGTGACAGGCCGATGGCTCTCAGATCTTAGTTGCAGGTGATTTTTTTCATTCGTTGCAGTTCTTAGGAAAGTACAGGGGCCTGATTGATTTGTCTTAGAACGTGACATTACATTGCAGTTAAAAACCATGTAGTAAGACTATTTTCAATTCCAGAATGCTTAACACTTGACTCTGCAAATTCTTCTTTGGGGCCGTCTAGGAACCACGGGACACGGAATAAAGTTCATTTGATTTTGAGTTAGAGGCGAAAAATCAGTACGGGAGGTTATGTGAGGTGGAACCCTCTGTGAACCGTCCGTCGACCCACAGAGCCTGCAGACACAAGGAGACTCAGGCCCGTATTACTAGAACATTGCCCCCCCCCTCCTCGTAGAAAAAAAAAACAATTTAAAAAAACACGTAAAATCGAGATTGGAGTCAAAGCCATTTTACAAAAGACTTCAATTTTAGTGTGTGTAGTTTTGCAATGTATTCCTTTTCGTTCCATTCAAAGCGATTCAAAGTCGGAGGCATGGTTGAAGACGTTCCACCGCAAATATTAATGATTGACAAGGAAAACATGTAACTGCATGTGATATCGGGGTGGCCATCACTGCCTGGTACATTTGCCCCGCTCTGTGGCATCTGGTGTTGGTTCTATAGGAACTGTCGCGTTAAAAGCTGTCCGTAATGAAATGATCCGTGTTTATACTCTACTGAAATGAGTTGCCAAGTCTGTATTAATTGTGTATTGTGTCCCTGGCACGTAATTAGAAGCTGTGGATTTTGTTTACAGTGCGGCTTTGCCTTGGCTGATGAACGTTTAAAAATGTATGCTTCAACAGGAGGAAAGTGACTTTTAAGATTCTTGGCGTGGCGGAGTTTCTCGACTCAACCTAAAGTTTGTAGCAGAAAAACCACAATGATTCTCTGACTTTTTCCATTCCAGTTAGCATGACGGGAAAGTACTGTTTTCCAGCTTTTCGTTGTTTGGGTATTGGTAAGAGTCACAAAATTTCGTATTTTAAGACAAGATTTGCACCAAAATCTTTTTACAAGGGAGCTCTGCATCCGGAACTGTACGGCGTGGTGTGTGCAGCTCGAACCACGAGGCGGCTTTTCCTTCTCATATCCCTAATGAGCAAACAACGCAAAATTTTGCACATGCCTGCTATCAGCTACCGACTATTCATTTCGACTTATGCTGTAAAAATATTTGTCGACTGCTCGTCACTTACGCGACGAGCGCATCATGTCCACGTCGTGCCAGACGAATTGTTCAAAGTAGCACATTTGTCGCCTGGTGCCGGGAAAGTACCGCGATGCGATGCCCTACCGACGCAACGTACAGTGGGCATTGTACGTCATCCATTCAGCGTCACTGCTGACACGCGAGGACGAGTACAGGGACAGGGGCCTTGGCCGTCAGATGACAGGCCGTTGGGGGGGGGGGGGGCTCCACCAGTGAGCACAACGCCAGTTGTGTCGTTCCTGTTCAGTTTCGCGACTAGACACAGTACGGTCTGCGTCAACAACTGGAACGCACTCACCATGAAGGGCAGCCACGCCGTTTCAGCAACCGTAATCGGCCTGCTCTTAGCGCAAGGCGTCGTCTTCGCCCAAGTACGTATTTTTCAGGAATGATCCAGGCTATGCATGCTCAGGAGCGTTTGACGGGGAAATTCTCGACATGACTCTCGATGCGGCTAATTTTAATTGTGACTTCATTTCCGAACCGAGTTGTGCTGGGTTCAGACTTCTTCCGACAGAAATCTGGGCACACGTGATTTTTATATAAAACGTTCAATGTTTTTATCGAGTTAATCTCATTGACTACCGAGTCAAACTGGATTCCCAAATGCCTTACTTTTAGGTTACGTGACATGCTGTTAGAAGCAGTCTCACAGCTCCCCAAAAGAACAGTAAATATTCGCATTCAAATAGCGTATGAATTTCAGAAAATAGGGGGGGGGCTTACTTGGGTGGGGCTGAAAATGAGTTTGTGTTTGTCCGCGCGATATCATATCTCGATCACGGTTAGTCAGCAAAGTGGTGTACTCCACTACGGATTGGGAAGCTGTGAAGCTGAAAACTTTTGAGCGATACCGAACAGGTCTAGGATTTTTTACCAACCTTAAAAAAAAAGGAGGCCAGCGTATAAGTTGTTTGACAAATCATTCTGTCCAGGTGTCCTTTACTTTCATTGTCGTGATTTTTTTTATCTAGGTGGCTAGCCCTGAGACGGCCCGCTATGCGGAGAAATGTGCCGCGCAGTTCCCAGAAGCCAAAGGTGAGCAGGCATTAACTTTTATGTCGACGTTGACTGTAATACAAAAGTAACTTAAACGTTACACAGGGATAGGCAAGAGGGGGAGCGGGAGGAAAGGCAAACACGTCACACTATGAAGGAGGGTAGAAGGGAACACGAACATAAGACCTTGGACCATCTGCTTTCCCGACGGTTCTTTCATCGTCAATTCTCTAAGTCCGCGCGTCGGTAAGACCAATGGTATGGGATTTAGGCCCGGAAAACTGGAAACGCCTTTTACTCTCATGGGATTCCCTGAGCAACTCAGAAATGAGATTGATCTCGAATTGGCGAAGTCCATACAGCTCCCCAATGCATGTCTGGAGGACCTTTGCACATCGACTGGTGCTCCGGTACGGTCGGTCATAACTGCTTGGCACAACTCCGTAAACAACCTTAAGACAGGGGCTGGCAACACATAAGGATCGGCTGAAGCGATGCTGGCCACCTTCATATGGGTCGAAATGTGTCCATTGCCTTTTTTAGTGTGTCTAAGCCAGACGATGAACAGTAGCAGTGCTTGTTTTATTTTTGACTACACAGTACTTATGCGGTGTACTAGGCTAGGTGTCGTCCACATAATACGTAACGCTTTCCCGTCGCTGTCTCTCTCCCACTAGCGCACGCTCCACAAGGTGTGGGAAGGACAGCGATGGGAAAGCGTTACTTAGTATGTGGACGACCCCCTATTTTGTTGACGCCGTAAAATTCACGTATGTTCTTTAAGAATAGGGGCAAGTTCACGATTTTGTTAATGTTGCCCTCTTCTTGGGAGACGATTCGGTGAGTTTCGAACACATAGGCAGAACGTTGTGCGCTGAAAGTTTTGAAGGATGCGGTGTGTTACAGTACGTGCTAAAGAGGCCAGGCTTTGATATTTTATAAAGATATAAAGTAGAAATGCGCAATAGAATTGAGCAAATAAAAAAGAACGGGTGCTGCCAGCATCGCTTCACTAGTCATCACCGTCCCCTGGTTAAGAGTAGCACTTTGCCTGTCTTAGTTGTAAAATCACATGATGTGCTCGTATTGCAGCTGATGCTGCAGCGTACGCTTCTTCCGGCAATTTCACAAGGAGCATGAAGGTGAGTGGGGCGCACTTGAAAGTCCACTCCGTTGCGCCTGGTGACGTCGCCTAAAACGGCAAGATGATGAAAAGAATAAGAAGCTGAGGCCTATCCTAGTCATCATTCCGCATGCGCGGACACCATTCTCAGCAGAACAGAGTCCGCTACGCATGCGCAGTCAGCCCGTGTTATTTCTTTCATGTTGCCGTTCCAGGTGGCGTCAGCCGTCGGAACGGAATAGTGCATTATACAGAGCCGCTCTTGTTTCACCAATATCCTTCTCGTTTCAGTGCGTATTCGCCTGTCTCTTTCAAGAGAGCGGAAAGGTGAGCGATCGACAAACGGGCGGGTGACCACTTCTCCCGTATTTCGCTGCATCCCATCGGTCTGGCGATAGGCTGGTCCATCTGAGGATTTGGCCGTAAGGAGAACAAAACCACTTCTAGAACGCAGTGGTGTGGGGAGGGTCAGCAGATGTGCCAATGCGCACTCACTGCTTGGTTTTTCCTACCACTGTCTTTTGGAAGTCCTTCTTACGACCGGCCAAATCCTTAGTTGGACTGCCCTATCGACTGACGACTCGACCCAGTACTCTCGCGGTTCCCCCTTATTTGCAGATGACAGCGGATGGTAGAATGTCTTTGGACAAAGATTTAGATGCAAGGGTTCCAACTCATGTACGCGAGATCCTCCGGTCGTGCTATAATTCCGGTAAGTACCTTAACCCGTTGAATCAGTGAGAACAGCGAAAACGGGGTCTCATTAGCTAGATGCCGATCTACCCCTGTAGCAGTAGGGTGTGCCATACTTCATTTTTTTCGAAATTCGATGTACGCGTTAGCCCAACCGTGGCCATTTTTCATGCTGATTCGGAGGAAAAAAGATTCAAAATAATTGAAGGCCGTTTAGGGGGTCCGGCTCACCTCGGTTAGGGGCCTAAATGCCCCTCTTGAAGGCAAAAAATTAATGTTGTCAAAAAAAATTGGAAAAAAAATTCTACGTCAAAGTGATTATAGTGGGATCTCTAAGGGCTGAACAAAAACCGCGTATACCGCGGTTTTGCTTGATTTTTTGTACTTTCAATGCCGATATCTCCAAAACCGTAAGAGATACGAAGTTTTCTCTTGAAATTTTAGCCCTTGAGGGCGCTACTTTCATCGAATTGAGATTGGACTGTTTTTCCAAATTTTTTTGAGCAACTTTATTTTTTGCCCTGTAGAGGGGCGTTTAGGCCCTCCGCGGCAGCACTTAATGAAGTCATATCGAGACTGGACAAAAATTTTTCGAAAATGGACACCAAACGGGATATTTTCTTGGGTGGAACACTTTACATTTCTCAAATCGGCAAAATAAGGAAGGGTCTACTGTATCAGCTTCGATTGACATTGAAATTTTTTTGAAAACAATTATTTTTCGCCCTGTAGATGGGCTATTTACAGAATAGAGCCCATGGCGGGGGATCCAGATGACCTCGGAAAATTCTTCAAAAAATATTTTCGGAAACTGCATCAAAAATGGCCAAAAAATGTTAACGCACCGACCGGATTTCGAAAATAGGTGCTCGACGACCGGCCCTTCTGTATTTTAAGCCTGTTTTCGAGCACAAGAACAGCCTCCTGAATCGGAGTTCGCTATCGCACAACCAATAGGGGATTTCATTAGTCCAATCCGGAACCAAAAAAGACGATCGTGACTGCCAAAACTGCACCGGTGTGACAAATTGCAGTGGTAATGGAACAACGTCGGTCAGGTATCCTTGTAAACAGACTGTCAATGAGGTTAGGCGTATCTTGCGGAGACAGGTTGGTACACTTGCATGCACACTGATGCCTCGCCAGAGGATTTTTAATGTTTTGCGATACATTGCCCTCGTATCTTGGTAAGAATCGATGACGTAGATTAAAATTGTTTTAAAGCATCCGCCGTCCGTTGCCCATCGCGCATTGTTGCGGTCATGGGCCATGCGGGCCATCCTGGGCGGGGTAGGGGAAGGCACCCCCCTCCCCTCCTGCTTCCACAGACACACAAAGACTTTGTTTCCCTATCTTTCTAACCCCTTAAACAACTAGGAAACATTTAGAGTTAGTATCATCTGCTTTCTATTTGATTCGATGTCACACTTCCCCCCTTTTAAGCTTGGAATTTACAAATGTTTGTGGGAGATGATATGGTAGGATCTTGCTGGTCTGCCAAGCTTGGGGGAGGCACAACACAATAATAGTAAGTTGATAGATGAAAAAAAAAAAATTCAAAAGATTTAACAGATGTAAGGTTCATTTTTAATCAGCAGCAGTGCAAGGAAATATAAACAATTTTCAACAGTATTAAGTAGTAGTTAACTAGAAAGACAATATTAGTTGCGAAACTTGCAACCATGAGAAAAACAGTAATTAATTTTCACTCAAACAATTTAATTCAATTTAATACCTCTCCAGAGTCAGACAGAGACTTTCATAAGCCATGGAAACGAGAACAGCCATAAAACGGCAAAGGCTTAGACAGTATATAATTAAGGTACAGTATATATAGAGAGAGTTGAGCATACTCAGTAGTAAGAAAATTGGACACTATGAAAAGAAAACCATAACAAAGGCCTATTTAGGTACCAATTTGTTCGCACAGTAATTTTCTTGCTTGGGGCAAGATTAGCCCACTTGGGGCACGCCATAAGGGGCGGCGTCAAATTGTCAATAAGTTAGACATTCTAGAGAAGTGAGGTCAAAAAAAAAGGAGCAGGGGGAACTGCCTAAGATACACTTAATTAGAAATAAACAATTTTACAAAGATCCTTGGCCAAAGGAAATACATTACGAGTGCGCACTCACCCTATACCAAGATAATCCAAATTTCAGCGACGGTGCTTCATCCCAATAGTACAGCCATTTACGTCACTGGCAAGAAAATAAGTACACTAGTCATGCATTGCACACACGAACACTTGTTAATTTAACACATATAATGAGTCCTTGCTCACAATAGAAAACCAATTTATAGATTAACTCATAGCTAGAAATAGCACTTCCTTGATTCACTCATAGCTAGAAAAGTCACTTCACTGATTCACTCATAGCTAGAAAAAGTACTTCACTGATTCACTCATAGCTAGAAGCACTCGTCCGGAGGCTGGCAGTACGTTGGGCTGCCTACCTTGGTAGGCGCCCTGTCGCGACGTGCGACATCGAGGTTCAAATTTTTTTTCACTTATCGACTCACGTATTACTTTTTCAAGAGTGTTTTTAGAGATTCTGGTAGAAGAAGTTTAAATAATGATGGGTGCACAGGAAATTAGCAGTTTATTACTGACATATTTAGTATAACGTCACTTAACCAAAAACTGCATTTAATATAGTATTTGTAAAGTGTCTTCGACAGCTGTTGTAAGATTTGTTATAATCGTGGTAGCTTTCACGAAAAATTTAAGAAAAACTATATTGCCCACCTAAAAATAGTACGTGCTCCTTGAAGCTCGGGGGGGGGGGGGGGGGGCTCCGTATCATTGCCGGGTGGAACTGCGGTCCACACGGTCCTTGCGGTGGTCGTGTCAAAGATTTTTGGTCACGCGTTGTACGCGGTCTGAGACCCTGTAGAACGCGTGTGAAAAAATCGTGTGAAAAATTGAGCGACAAACAGTTATCCAAGAGCCCCTCCTAAAACGTGTGTCAAAAAAATCCCAGACCCTCTACAACACGTGTTTTTTTTTTGTGTTTTTTTTACCAATCTGCCAAGCATGCCAGCTTTCCCGAGAGAGAAGGATGTTTCTGTTTCACCCTCAATAAAAGTGACCCAGAATATCACCTAGTAAAGTGTTCCAAAGCTGAGCGTTTGAGGAGGTTTATAAAATTCGTCACCAGTTCAAAGGGATGGTCACGGTCCTGTCTTTAACGCATGTTAATGTTAGATTTGCCAGGTCCCAATAGGGGAAGGGGGCGAGAAAGGCCTAAATTCGGCCACGTACTTTATAAACGTCCCCTTTTGAATTGAGGGCGGAGCGTCGCAAAATTTTGGGACTGGTGCGAAATCCATTTATAGTTATTAATACAGTAATTAATTTTTGCAGATCCGAGCGCAGACGTGTGCGAGACAGCCTTCCAGTGGTTGCAATGCATGCGCGAGAAAGAATCAGAGATACAAGCACGACAGTCGGCAGAGGCAAAGCTCAAGGAAGAAAAGGGTACAACCACAACACGGACGCACTCGGGACAGAAGCGCTCCAACACGCTCTAATGCAGTGCGATGTTATGATACCCTGTTCAACCATGCGGAATAGAAGGCTTGTGTGCGTGGAACTTTCGGTTTAAACTAACACCTAATGCAGCATGAAACTGACTTGACTTGTGTTTTGTCTACCATTATGAATTCGGTAGCGGTATCTAACCAGTTCAAAGGTATGGTTAACACACAAACTAACCATTAATAACATTAATGTCCAAGAAGTATCACAAACCTTCATCCGGTGTATCGCAAATCGTTTGCGTATCAGGCTCCTAACGTCTTCCTGAGCGACGATAGGTATTCTTAATCAGATTCAACGCTATGTATAACCCGGGTAAATTTACTCAGTTTGCCTCTTAAAGCCCCCATATTGTTCACAGCCAGCCGGAGGCGTAGATAGGTGTGCGGCAGGCGTGGAACAGTGATTCGCGATAAGCAAAGTCTGACACGCCACGACTTAGCCTGGGAGCCTAATTTACAAAAATATCGACACAATTGCAGATGGCTACCATCGCTTGAGACAACCGCGTTGCCAGCTCCTGTGTAAACCGCGGTTGTATCCCTTGCTGTGGTCCACGGACCTCCACCACCATGCCTGCCTACCCGCCTCACTCCTTATTCACGTACATTATAAATGACACTCAGCATTATCAATGCGGTCTTGGCCTCGTGTTTACCCACGGCACCCAGGCTTTGGCGCACACAGCCCCTCTGCCGTATGTATATTAGAAGAAGAAAAACGGACATGGCAGGCGCCGTTTGGTGTCAATCCGCACCTCTGCAGAACAGCTGATCGACGCTTCGGACCCACAGGATTGCACAGGCAGCTTGGCGCCGAGAGGGAGGAAGCTCGCCTGTGCCGCCCCAGGTGAGGTGCAGCAGGGGCTGGCAACACAGTAGGGATCGCCTGAAGTCATGCTTGCCGCACCCGTTCTTTTGTATTTGTTCAAATTCCAGTGCATTTCTACTCCATATCATTGTACAAACTGAAGGCCTGGCCTATTTAGGGTGTACTGTGACACATAGCATCCTTTAATATTGTCAGCGTTCGACGTTCTGCCTTTGTGTTACAAACCTACTAGATCATCTCCTGAGAATAGGGCAAAATTAACGAAATCGCAAACTTTGCCCTCATTCTTTTAGAACATACGTGTATTTCCGGGCGCCACCAGGTAGCCTAGTACAGTGTAGTACACCGCATCAGTACTATAGTTAAAAATAAAGCAAGCACTGGAGCTGTGAATAGTCTGGTTTGGACATGCTAGGGAAAGGCGATGGACACATTTCGACCCATATGCAGGCGGCAAGCATCGCTTCAGGCGATCCCTTCAGTGTTGCCAGCCCCTGGGTGCAGGGATCCCCTGCAGATCCCGCTTCCGAAGCAAACGGATACTATAAACTTGGCAGCCGGTCCCTCCTTTTTGAACACACGTAAATAATACACAGTTCCGGTGCAGCTGCTGGCGGCACAGAAACCGGCAAGAAGTTGAAGGGAACATAACTTGCGCTGACCACTCCCGCGCGTGCGCAGCGCGTTTGTTACATGAAAATGGCGTCTGCGTTTGCGCCGTAATAATGCCATGGGCAAGCACTTGATGTAACTTTGGTCTCCTTGCAATTGTCGATGACGTCAGCACTTGTAACGGAATTGTCTATTACAATAGCGCTCTGCGAACGCAAGAGTTGGATACTATGCTTCTAACATGCGGTGGTTACCACCAGGGATGGCGACGATGTGATGAATGGTGAAGCGATGCTTGCCGCACCCGTTCTTTTCTATTTCCTTAAATTTCAGTGCATTTCTACTCCATATCTTTGTAAACTCTAAAGGCCTGGCCTATTTAGGATGTACTGTGAACTTGAAATTGTCAATGATTTGGATCTTGATATTGTTCTTTTGATTTGAGATTTAACCAAGAAATAACACATAGTTTTTTCTCGATATCATAATTGCGTTGTTCTTTTTGTTTTTATTATTCTTTCATTTTTTACATAACATTGCTGCCAATTGTCTTTCTCGACATTGCTAACCTTAGCACACTCCCTCAATGGAGAGATCAATGCTTCTTCTTGGTGTTGATTCTTCATGTTCACTTGATACAGTCCATTAATATTTTTCTTCCCTTCAAGAGTGAGATAGCCATTTTTTACTTCAATCTCAGCATCTGGGTAAATTTTCACTGATTCATTATCAAAAAATGCTATTCCTCCTTTGTCAGTCAGCTTAATGGAAAGCAGGTATTTGGATAACTCAGAAACATACATTATATTAGTCAGAATCACATTTTCTGACTCTTAGTTTCCAATCAAATTACCTTTCAAATTATGCCCTCTTTCGGGCTACATTTATTTGTTGTTCTCTTGTTTTTACTACTTGCAATATTTTTGTTCTCACAAGTAAGGTGAGCTGTAGATGCACTGTCTACTACAAAAACAGTATCAGTAGACAGACTGTCTTCTGCAGACTATGTTTCAACAAAGCATGCTGCTTTGGTACTGTTATGGCCATCGTTATAGCGACACCGTTCAGATGGATGATTTACTTAAGGGAGAGTGGGGCACATAGTGATACTTTTTGGAATTTCGCCTTTTTAAAGCTAGTTTTTAATGTTGTTGACTCCAACTGCATTAGCCTACAAGAAATGTCCTTCCTTTACGTGAATTCATCATACAGTAGTTTTCATAGTCAGACATATGTTTTAAGAGTAAATGGTATGGAAGTACATCCCTGCATTTGTCACAATGTGCCCCACCCTGGGGCACATAGTGGCAAGCCTTGGGGCAGATAGTGCCAGGCTGACAAAATAGCCTTTAGAGCATGCCGTTTTACAAAAATAAGAGTAAGAGGTCATGTCTTATGTGATCCTTGCTGTTTACAATCGAAAATTAGGAAAAAAAATCCATAGTAAATAGTTTTAAGTCCTCCAAATTCATTTTCTTTTAAATTATTAATTTTGATATGTCTATTTAAAGATTAGGTTTGTTGGTTTGCCGAAATAACTGCACTCCCCTTTTAAAAATGAGATTAATAACAAAAACATTTATTTGGCTGCACTGTAAGAATAACAAAATAATTATAGCTGCAGAGCAGATATCACAGACAACATTTCAAGTCAATCGCGTGTACAAAATATATGTGGGGAGTAACTGTAGGGAAGGAAACCAAAGATTCGAGGTAAATGTTTACTCATAAATAGGCTACAACACTTAAACATAGCTAAGTAATAAGTTTTTTCGCTATATCCCCAGTTCAAGGGCGGATTTTAGTGGGGAAAACCATCAGTGGGAGCTTCTATGATGAAAATGTGACAAAATCGTCATGTCATTATGTGCCCCGGTCCAAGCAGTCACTACCTGCCCCAGGGTCCACTTCCCGCAAATGTGGGCGTCAGAGGTTATGCCGGAACTCGAAAATATTGAGACTTAAGGGGAAATACGAGGAGAAGCACTACAATACGGATTGAAAATTTTACGGGGACTCTAAAATTAACATTCCCAGAGTGGGCGCGAACAAACATCATGTTAAAAGTCGAAACTTCCGTAGATTTTGCCGGGGCCAATATTCAGTGTGTTGATGCGTCACTGACACGTTCCTGGTCGCCGCCGACTCGATTGCAAATGGATACCTACCTCTGGAGGTTTCATTATCAGCCACTACACACTAAATCCTTATGTATCTTTTTATGCATAACAACGCACAATTTTGTGCAGAACATCCGTGCAAAGTTACGCATACAGAACTCTGCACAAAAATGTACAGAAGCTTCCGCACACCTGAAATGATACGCAAGATATGCATAGAATTGTACAGAACTATGAATAAAATAATGTAGAGCATCTGTACAAAAGTGTGCATAACTATGCGTACATTAATGCATAACTACGAACAAATAACACGATTAAATATTTTAGATTCATAAAGCTAAAATAACGTGCTCTGACCACACCTGCTATGCAGATTATCCCATGGTAAGCAAGATTGACCTAATAGTGAATTTCAATAACATATCTTAAATGGGAATACTAAACCTACACTGAGGAATAGTTTTGAGCTCGTGCTGCTCTGTATGATCAAAATCTGCCACACCATATTCGGTTAAAATGTCTGGGTGTTGCCATGGGTTTGAAATTGATACAATCCTTATTAACATAACTTACTTTATTGGCGACATAGTATTACATTTCAGCATGCAAAGAGCAAATTCAGACTGGTGAGGTTAGCAGCAGAAATTCATTGAAGTCCAAACCATGGATCACTGTGGATGGGAATGAAGAACCTAATCGCAAAGAAAACAAACAGAGAGGGTTGGAGATGAGCAAGAAATAAAATTTAAACTTGAGTCAGAGACGGGTTCTACTATTCCTGCCTGTCAGGCTCTTATGAAATGCAATGCTCTACTATGGAATTTGTTGTCAATCTGTGGAAATGACTACCATAATCCTGATTTCCTTTAAAGATAGAACGATTGGTATCCACCAACAAGAAGCGCCTGCAAATTGGTAAGGCAGGCTAGCCCGCACGACATAGGAGCACACAACAGGCGGGGTTGCCTACCTACCAGGCGTCATGTGCCACAGATTGACAAAAAATTCCATATTAGAGCATAACATTTGGTAAGAGACTCACAGGAGGGGATAGTACAACCCACCTCCTACCTTACCCCACCATCTGACACCACCTCCCCTCCCCATCAGCCCTCACTTGACTTCTCCCTCAATTGCCATTCCTCCATTACATGGCTCCTAGGAGAGATGCACCCTTACCTAAATCATGATGATAAATTGGTGTACCACCACAACATTTAGAAGGAACTGCAAATCTGGTAGAACAAAGTATTTTCCATTAAATTTGGCACTCGCCTTCATGGCAAACTTGTGGCAGGGTGCAATTTGAAGACTTAATATTCGTATCCTGGGGGAAAAATTGACATGTTTAATAGATTTCAATATTCTGCACGGGAATAATCTAACTTCAGACTTGCTTACGTCCAAACTGGATACAATCTTTAGCACTTACCTTGAAACCCAAAGATCATATATATGTAATGATGTTACACTGAATTAACTGAAGGGGTGAAATAACAGTATTAATACGAGTTACGATTCAAAAGGAGAATACTTAAGGAGAGACACTTACTAAACATTGGTGATAAAATGAGGAACCACTTCAACATCAAAATAGGACAGAATAATATGCACACCCCTTGCTGAACATCACCATCAAACTGACTATTTGTATTCTGCAAAAGTAGAGAAGATGTGGGGAAAAATATATGTTATTAGATGGAAACAGTCAAGTGAAGATGTATAAACAAAAATTTTCAACTTTCTTACCAGCTAACATTTTTGTTTGGGTGTAAGGGCTACATCAACTGAGTTTGTGGGGACAGGAATATTTCTCCAGCATTGTTATTCCATCCAGCAATAGCTTTGAAATTTGTAAGAGAAGTTACACTCTTCAATGAATAGATTGAATTATTATTTGGAGAAACACTAAAGGCGTTGTACTTTCTGCTCAGACCATTAACTCTCCATGGTTTCAATAACAAGAACACACTCTTTCCAGCAACAACATACACGTCAGAGATAATGGAGAACTCTGGGACATGGTTAACAGAATCAGGGAAGGCAACAAATAAGCCAGGACGATACTCTTCCCCATGTACAGTGGCACTGTTCGTAGAACCTATTTGCTGGTTTTCAGTGATGCCCCTTTCTATGAATAAATCAGGATACTCTACTTGTTGCAAGGTCACTGGAGTAATCCTCTGAAACTCAACTGATGGAGACTCATCTTCATCTTCCTCTTTCAAAACATCAAAAAGTTGGCTAAGTTGGAAAAACTGGGCCATTGTCTTCGGAGGATTCTTGAAATTACAGCATATAGATGCGTATTGTCTGAATATTTTCAGAGCAGCTTCAAACTTTGCACACCACATTCTTATTATTGGTCCTTTCCTTTTGATGAGTTCTGAATAATGTTTCAAGTGGTGTAATTTGTTGAAGAGGTGCACTTTGAGAGGTTTCTTCTTTTTCTTCCTTCTTCTTGGCTGATCCTCTTCTTCAGAATCACTTTCTACGGCATTACCAGGGTCATCTATAGCACCCTCCTCCACAGCAACATCTTCATTTTCATCTTCATTTTCATTCCCAACGTCATTGGGATCTGGGGCATCAACAAATAATATCTTAAATAAATGGTTCAGTCTGAACACCAAAGTATCTAACACATCCAAATCTTGGGGCGCAATTTCAAACGAAAATACAATCTTCATAATATCCTGTACAACAAAAATGATCTCCATGAACTCATCACCCTCTTCCACATGATCAGCAACCAGAAAAGGGAACACTCGCATAAGACACCACATCTGACATCCATTTTGCTTCAGCTTCTTATCACTTGTCAGCATTCCTATCACAAAATTGGCAGAGGGTTTATTCCTTGCATCGGGGACACCATAATGGAATGATGACACTCTGGCATTGAATTCTTGAAGTGTGAAAAGTTCTCTGATATAAACTAAATTTCTGAGAACCATTTTGATGACTGCTGGAACAACGCCTTCCAATAAATCATGGAATGCGTCAAAAACTGAGCCATCAATGCAATGAAAGTAAGGAATTTTGTTAAGAGCACAATCACCTTTCACCCCATACTTTCTGGCCAAGCTAGGGTTCATTTTTACTTCTTCCACTTGAAAGTCATGCGCATCTCGAGTACGAAGTATTGCTTCCACATTCCCGTCTAGTCAGAACACAGGTCTTTCCACCATGCACATGCGGCAGAAGCATTTAGCAGACGGTCCAAGGAAACCAAGCAATTCATGAGCTGCTAATGTGTCAGCACATACACCTACCAGCACAGTACGTAGAACGAAAGGAACACCATCTAATGTTAATGTCACTCCTTCATCAGAGGACAACTTCTTCATCTCTTTCACAAATCGGTATAATACCTTTTGAAAAGCTCCTTCTCTCTTGAGGTCTTCAGCATGGACCAAGGCAAGAAGATGAATTGATGACAGCTTGGTTTTCAGATAAGCGGGGCCATTTAATATTTGAAAAAAGAAAACACCCAGCTTATGTATGATAGTTTTGGACCCTAGAGCGGTAGCAACCTCCAACTCATCATAAAACAAAATAACATGAATCACATTTTCATGTTTCTTCAAGTATGGGTGGTATTTAAAATCAGCACCATCCACATAAGATCGAAGAACCCCATCCTTGCTGGCTAGATCTTGGAAGATATTATTTCTCTTAGTCTTGTTTGACAATATGGCTTTGAGGCTTTTGGTGATAGGTATATACTGGCAGGTTTCAGCAACTTGAGTTGGAACATATTCATTAGTTTTAGGGTCCAGCCTCTGATCAAACCTATTTCCAAGGAACAGCTCTTCAGGTTTCACTAGCCCATACATTTCTGAATAATATGCTAATTGATCTTGAATTGTTTTAAGATTGATGAATGGATCCTCTTGAACATCAGCTTCCTTTAGCATATCTTTAATTTCTTTCCCTGACAAGCCTTTTCCTTTCAGAAGAGAAAACATGTTGTTTTTGAAAATATTGCTTTGTTCCCGCAATAAAGTTCTGTATCCCTCTTGGAATCTCGCTACAGCTGCTCCAGTCAGTCTGGAAGTTGACCTTAAATCCATGAGGACTTCAGCAGCAACAACAGTCATCTCTTTAACTTGGTATGGATTCTTCTCATCATCAAACTCATCCTCTGATGCTTGCTCCATATCGTCACCTATGTCATCATTCTCATCAAGATAATGGTCATTGCCTCTGTCAGAACTTAAATTCACATTTCTAGGTAGGTCTGGAGCAACAGTATCTGAAGCATGTTCTACATGATTATCTTTCATGTGCCTCATTAAAGAAGTCTTGTTAAGAAAAGTGAAAGTACAGGCAGGGCATGTGAAGGTGGCCAACCCAACATGATGGCTTCGGTAGTGATCATTGAGAGTATTATATGATATCACGACAGTTTTGTCAGGAGGACAATCCAAACAATTCAAAGGCTCTCCTTGCCTCTTAGTCATGGTGGTTCATGTGGATTTGCCCTGCAACAGAGAAGGAATGAGATCATTTAAACATGGCAGCTACAAGGGACTTGCTCACTGGAAAACTTACGTCTGAAGTCTGAAGTTACGTGAAAGTCAAATAATAAAACCCAGTGCTTGCAGGCTTACAGTGCTGCGCCACCTAAGGTGTAAAAATATAAAATTGTAGTGTAGCAGAAACGCATGAATAAAATTAGGTTAAGGGAACCAACTCTAAACACGTTCACAAAAACACACACCTTGGATGCACAAAGTCAAATCTCGCACAGGACAGCAGGCAAAGAATAAACTTAGGTTAAAGGAACCAAACGTCGTAAACACCCATTTCTCACACAACACACCTTGTGTGATTAGTGCACAAATCAAAATTGCACACTGGACTACACAAACATTGTGCCCAACAAGTCCCAAGATTTATTCTCAAGCAACTTCCACATTCGTCAAAGACAGCCGTGAGCAACTCGAAATTTCTTGCGCTCGCAGCAGCACGGCCGGTTGATCACGTGATTTTTCGGGCTGCACTACTTTTGTGCTCGAAGTAGTTCCCAGTTAGCCCACCAGAACAGAGCAGCTTTTCTGGAACTGGGAGATTTGTGGGTGAACCAAGGAAATACGATTTATTGCAATACATTTATTTCATTAGGTATTCAGTAAACATTTGCGTTTGTACCAGATTGACAATATCTTTATAGTTTCACAAATCTGTTCTATGATTTCAACCAAAAGTGAAACAAAAAAAAATAATTCCTGTTCTCTCTGAAGTTCAGTTAAATTTATAAAGCTATTAAATGATTTTATTTGATTTAACAAGAAACTAAATTTAGGCAAATCATCTGCTCTTAAAAAAGAAATCGTGAACAACAAAAGCAGGAAATTAATGACAAGATGCAGCATTTTGGTCATGTCTGTTCAGCTTTAACAACAACTCACTTTCAGTGGGAGAAGCAGAATCAATTCTACCATTTCTTTGAACTTCAAACACATTGTACAAACATGTAGCAAGAAAATGGAAAGTACTACGCCATCCATATGGATAACACACTCCAAAAACAAAAAATGACTTGAATAGGAAATCCACTGCCATCAGGACAGACGAAACTGCTAAGTCCACACCTGCATTATCAAGAACAAGGATATACTTTGAAATTTTGCGTGTCACCAAACTTTGAACAAGAATCAAATACGGTTGGACTGGCCCTTTGGCTGCAGCCCGTGTCTCCTCAATAAAATTTTGTATGTCCTTGCCTCCCAACTGTAAAAAATTAAAAAAACTGAACAAATGATAGTGCAACAGGAAACTTTAAAAGCTCATGTGTTGAATTCATACCTGAATCACTTTAATAATGTCCTCAATTCTAGCCTTGGTTACATTAGCAGGATCTCCTCGAAGTCGTATATCTGGCAAGTTTGATGCAAGGGTTAACATGGCTTTAATGTTGTCTGGAAATAAAGAATAACTGATTGGTGAAACCTGTATGAGTTGTTATGTAATGTTGAGATGATTTAAAATATCTTACTGTCCACAAATTTAAGTTTGCATGGAAGAGTATTGGTGAGACAGGACAAAATAGTTGGTATCTTTCTCTGAAATTCCTTGCAGCCTTCTTGGGCTCGTGGATGTAGAAGTTTAAATTCTTCTGAAATCTGCCAGAACAGAAAAAGAATTTGAAAAATAATAATTTGAGACAGACTGAGAAACCTGCCAAGTAAAAGAAACAATGTATTTACCACTTCTCCACCATAGCTGGCAAGATGTGGGAATCGTGAAAGCATTGTTGCTACACTATCTTGGCGTTTGCGAGCTGCTTGCCGCTTGGAAAATGAGTCAGCCATACCTTTCAAAATTTCTGGCTTTTCACTACTACCAGCCATAGTAACAGCCAAAGCTTCAACCATCTGCAAAGAAGAAGAAACCATCATTAAAAAAAACTCGGGTAACAGAAACACAACGGCCACAAAATTAACATACATCATCTGTGTCATCTGCCTCATGGTCTGTATCCTCATGGGTATTTTCAGAGCGCTTCCTTTTCTTTGAGCTGCGGGTTCTGTTTTTCTTTTGAATCGGTCTTGAGGCATTAATGATCCAGCCCCTTCCTGAGCTTGCATCATAAAGATGATTCTGAAATCCAAGGAAAACAATTCTTTGAAAAGTATTACAAACTTAATTAAAAACTGATAACATCAGTCTATAGAGAGAAAAAGATACATACCCATGGATAGATTGTGGTACCATTAGCACCCGAGAGCACATACTGTGGAAAGTCCAGCACAAAAGACTTGGCGAGTCCCTCCTTCATGCGGGTGTTTACCTCCTTTGGATCACTATAGGGAAAGATAGGAACGTCACAAATACACCCAACAAACATTTAGCATATGAGAAAATCATTAAATGTAAAATATCATTTAAAAAAATTGAAGGAATCCTACTCAGTTTCATTTGTATATAGGTGCCTTGTCAATGCCCTTATGATGAGCTGTCTGTTAGTTTTAGTTAATAGAACACCTGCTTTAAGTTCAGTAATTGCATTTTGGAGTTTTTCCCCTGCATTCACATACATTTCATCAAGTATTTTTATTGTGTTATACTGTAAAACGCAAGAAAATGCATGTATGGACTGATATGACCAAGAACAACTAAGATGAAAGAACAGAATGATAGATTTTAAAGAAAAAAGTAAACACAATAAATTCTTGCCAATAATTACTAAACACACATTCTCCAAGTGAAAAAATAACAACATCCCTGATCCCTAATAGCAAGAGAATGTTTCAAATTAACTGATTAACAAACTGACAATAAAAATAAACTTACAATGATCAACTTTGGCTTCATAGCTTTGATACGATCAGGAGTCTACAAACAAAATTAGTTCTTGATAAGACAACACTTAATACAACAAATTATCACAATTTCATTGCTGCTTACTAACCATGGATGCTGACGAACCAGCAGTGGTGGCTGAACTAGCTGATGGTCTAGTTTGTGCAGCTAAGGGCAAAATCTCTACAGGTTCCAAGGCATGGGAATCCATAGGAATCGGAGGGCTCGTATCAGGCTGTCTGTTTACCGGCATTTTCTTGAAACCAGAGCTTGTAGGCTTGGATGTTTTGTTGGCTGACCTTTCGCGTAGAACAATGGTAGAAGGCTGCACATCAAAAGTTCACTCGTTTATAAATACTAGCATATCATTCATACTGGTACCTCTCTGCAAAAGTCTGCATCTCAAAGTGAGATGCTTACCTGAATTTGATTCTTTGCAGCAGCTTTAGACCGATTTGATTCAGTGGACTGACTTGAATCACTGCATCCACTGGTATTACCCTACAAATACAAAAAATAAATCAAAGCAAGTGACAAGCTGCTAGAAGTCAATTATGTCATTGAAATATTGTTACCATAACCATAGATACTTACTTTCTTCTTAAGAAGTTCCTTCAATGCTTTGTCATCAACCTTAGTTCGCATGAAAGATGGTTTGTACAGCAAAACATCCGCCTTACCTAAAACAAAAACAATATATTACATCAAAAAATGGTAAACAATGAGTCCCAATTTGTATACTCACCACACTTGGACAGCTCTTCAAAGCGAGCTTTCCGTGAAACCATGTTTTTCTTTTCATAAGTTGAGAGGCCTGCTAGCTCTCTAGGTGTTAAGTGCTCTGCCAAAATGTTATCATATGTATGACTGTCATCAGCGGCAGAGTTCTCACTGTCATACTCAAAGCTGTTTATATTCTCTTTATCTGAATTACAACTATCGTCATTGGGGTCAGAGTCTGCTGCAATTTCACGACAATCCACACCAGACACAGAGTCAAGAGGGGTTTCCAAAAGGGTTGGCAAATGGGCATCCGAATGGGATTCCAAAGGTGATTCATCATCAGAGAGCGGGGTCTGTAATTTCACAACAGCATTTCAAATTAAGATTGACAAACAGAATGAGGACATCAGAGGAGAGTCTGAAATACTTACAACAAAAATAGGATCTTGAAAGGGCAGCAGTGTGGCTAGTTCACCAGCCTTAAATCCACAAGCTCTCAATATATCAATTTGTATGCTGGCAAACATCTTGCCTGATATACTTTCACCTAAAACATTATTGTCGATTTAAAGCCAGGAGTACACAAAGCACAACTTGTCAAATGATCCACCCTCGTGAGGGTATGCACACTCTTGAGCATACCTGACAAAACTGATACTTAGAGTAATAATAGCCATTCAAAATACATGTTCTTGCACAGGTTATGGAGATGTAAACATGGGATATGGGCGGGGGCACGAGGAAAGGGGGGGGGGGGGGGGAGAAGGGCTGGTGGAGGGAGGTTATGGGATGGCGGGAGTTTTAAAACTTTTCCACGGTAGTATCTTCTACCATTTCACATTTGTATAAGATAGTTTGGATTAAACATAAAAAAACGGCTAAAATCTGAGGGCTTACGACATATTGTGTGGGAGGGGGAGGGGGTGAAGATTCGGTACTCACTTTCTAGCTTGGCCGTAATATCGTGACTCAGCCCTCTGGCCTCGAGGTCGATCCGCAGCTGAGCAGGAGTCATCCGTAACATCCGATCCATGTTTGCACACTTCTAACCCTGAGTAACTGCGTACAGGAATCGATAAATTCGTTAGATAAATTGAAAGGCACGGCTCGTCATTGCATCAAAGGCTAGACTAGAACAAAGGGTGGTGACTGAGCCCGCTGCCTTCAAAGCCAACTGACGCGGCATGTAAAGCAGCGTGCATCCAGAATCAAGAGCGAAGCAGATTATTTAAAACTACTCAGCACCACGATAAAACACGACGCATCACTGCCCGAAGAAACAATGAATTCAAAATCCAGATGAATCGTGGAAACTTACAGGAGAGTCGATAGAGTGGCCACAGATTCGCGGGAGTCGCGCGTGAACAAATCGGATGTGACGCAACGGACGCAGAGACACAGCACCTGCCGCCGAAGGCTTACCAACGTTCGAAAACCCGCCAATCCTGCTATCAACGAAGAAAGTTCGTTCTATTCGGTTTGGAAAGGCAGGTCATTATGATGCAAAATGCACATTAATATAAATACATTTTTTCCAAAAGACGTGCCGGTCCGCTTTGAACACAGATCGATGTCCTCGTGATTACCTAACCTGCATTTCTGAACGCACTTTCATTTGAATTTTAACTTGGTCTGCCAAGTAAAAACTGAAAACAGCCGGAAGGCGCACGTCTTGCCGCCAGCCAATCAGGACAGTTTTCTGAAGTGTAGTTTGGTGTGGGTGCATCGATACATTACTGTGAGGTTAATCTTGAAATACACGAAAACGAGAGCACATGTGGGATATTCTAATTAAATCACGACGCCAACCCGGGTCGTGCGGGTAAACTACCCGACTACCCCAGGTTACATCTCGCATGTGCCTTGTCCTTTTCCCGCGTTGTGAAGATTTTGGTGGGCCTCCCGATAGGGAAGGGGGGGGGAGGGGGTTGCCCCCCACACGCACAAGGTTTCTCCTACCTCTATCGGCGGGAGCCCAGGACGCCGGCGGCGGGGATGCGGCCGCAGCCATGAGGACCTTGGGGGCCAGGGCCACGGGGCCACGGCGGCTGCAGCTAAGGGCCGAACGGACCCGGTGTCAGCGGGCTCGGGGCGTCGGCCGAGGGTCCGTTCGTCACCTGGCTCTGACTGACTTGAAGACCTCTTGTCCTTCTTGGGTTCTATCACAACTTTCCCTACCTCTATGTATTGTTAACTGAGAACAGAAGCCGTCGATTTTTGCGTGTTTCAACTTGTCCATGATTTTGTGCACAAGATACGTACAATTTGGTGCTCAAGTTATGCACGTACCCACAAGAAGCATTTGTGAGCGTATCTTATGCACAAAATTGTGCATAAGCTTAAGTATATCTAAATTGTGTACTGTTATGCACAAAATTGTGCATAGTTCTGCATGTTTGTAAAAGTGCATAGCTTATGCACACAAAAAACATACATAAGGATTTAGTGTGTAGATGGCACTCTGCACGCTCCGAAGTAGACGGGAAACGATGTTGTCACTATCTGCCCCTGTCACTATATGCCCTACTCTCCCTTATAGGAAAATGTAAGATACCATTCTCATAAAAATTGTATGAATCACTAAGCACCCCGGTGCCCCCACCGCGCAGAAATGTTGCGCATCCTTTCCAAAAAAAAAAGTAAATATTAATCAGTAATTTGAAAGGAATGAATTCTGCGGGGGTGGGTGGGTGTTAGGACTATTGGGGCCCTTGAGCGGGGCCCTGAGGTCTTGATCCCGCCAGGGTAGGCATCCCGACCACCGCGCACTCTCAAAAATGTTGATTGACTCGTTGGTAAGTATATGTTTTGTTCGCTTCCGAAATTTTCATATTTCTTCCATCCTGGTGGACGACGTGGTTGACTCTGTATGCAGGTCTCTTCTTGGCCTGGGACTTTTTCGGAGGCACTTTGAACCTACGATAGGGTGTGCCATACTTCATTTTTTTCGAAATTCGGTGTACGCGTTACCTCAATCGAGGCCATTTTTCATGCTGATTCCGAGGAAAAAAGGTAAAAAAATTTGGAGACCGTTTAGGGGGTCCGACTCGCCTCGGTTGGGGGCCTAAATGCCCCTCTACAGGGCGAAAAATTAATGTTGTCAAAAACATTTGAAAAAAATTCCCTATCTCAAATCGACGAAAGTAAGGCCCAAAAGGGCTGAAATTTCAAGGAAAACGTCGTATCTCTTACGGTTTCAAAGATATCGGCGTTGAAAATGCAATAATCGATTTTTTCATTTTTAATGCCGATATCTTTGAAACCGTAAGAGATACGACGGTTTCCTTGAAATTTTAGCCCTTTAGGGCCTTACTTTCGTCGATTTGAGATAGGGGATTTTTTTCAAATTTTTTTGACAACATTAATTTTTCGCCCTGTAGAGGGGCATTTAGGCCCCCAACCGAGGCGAGTCGGACCCCTAACCTAATGTACGACGCCAGCAATCGCTGGTAGACCAAGGGGTAAACTCGAGGTAATCATTGTACGCGTACCATGAGGTAGTCTTTGGTAATCACTGAAATAATCTTGATAATCGCAATAATCTCAAATAATCAGAATCATACAAAGTCACCAAAATCGCAATAATCACATGTAATCAGAGCAGATTTTCGATAATCAGTGATAATCAGTGAAAAACGGTGGTAATCAGACACGAAATAATAACTGATTATCAAAATAATCAAATTAATCACCGATATTCAATAGAATCTCTGATAATCAATAGAATCAGTGATAATCAATAGAATCAGTGATAATCAACATAATCAATGATAATCACTGACAATCAGAATAATCTCTACAATCAAATATAATCAAAATATTCACTATAATCTCCATAATATAATAATCATTGTACACGAAAATCTTCAGTTGCTTACCCCATGTGGTAGACCGATCCAGCGAACATCCGGCCCTAGTGATGTGCCAGGAGAAATGTAAATGGAACTAGCCCCCCCCCCCCCCCCACCACTACCACCACCACCACCACTCTGATCGAAAGTGGTGGCACCCAATTCACATTCTACGGACCAAATCGGCGGCCAGCATTTTAGCTGTGCTGTGCTTTCATAAGAAAAAAAATTCTAATCAGATCGCGGAGTAACTACGAGATGAGTTTTAGATGTGGCGAAACGGTCTCGTAGTTTCGATCGTAATGTTGTTCGAGGCAGACGACGGCACGTGTTGGTGTGGGTTAGGAGAGCAATGATCCAAGCAGGCAGTTCGGTAGTTGACAAGTGAGAGCGTTTATTGGGAGGTCATGGCTGAGGTTGACAAAGTCACGGCTAGACGTAGTAGGTTAAAAGATACAGAAGGCGGTGAGCCAGAAAATACAAAAGGAAAGCGTAGCAGAATAGATTACTACATTCACAACACCCCCACACAATCTATGTAGCGAACAGTCCCAAGAAAATAATGTCATTCAATTATTCTTCTACCGAACTAAAATTTGAAAGCCTGGCATTAAATAGTCTACGAAATAGCTGCAACTTCCCAACACCAGTATTGTTGCTATAGACACTTTCGAGCTTATCACAGGCCACCTTGGCTTTGGAAGCTCCATCTCTGTTCCACAACATGGGTTGCAAGGAGGGAGATACATTCAAGGCAATTTTAAAAAAGGCTCGCCTGCCGATTGACATTTTCATCAAGAGGTGTCACCCCCACACACGGCCAAAGGTTTTTATGTACTAGGCATCCTTTCATAACAAATTTCCAACTTTGGAAGTTGGAGGACCCTTGAAGTTTTTGGCTCTCTGCCATCGAAAACGATGAGCCGATAAAAGCATTCTCCCGATTGGGGACGGCTCCACCATTTGCATTGTCACCTTCAGGCATGATCAACTGCTGATGATTTACTTACGAAAAAGCATGTTCAATCTTCAAACAGTTCTTAAACAGCACACGGCTGGGTCCATAACCTGTTGTTCAGAGGCAGACGACGGCACGTGTTGGTGGGGGTTAAGGAGAGCAATGATCCAGGCAGGCAGTTCGGTAGTTGACAAGTGAGAGCGTTTATTGGGAGGTCATGGCTGAGATTGACAAAGTCACGGCTACACATAGTAGGTTAAAAGATACAGAAGGCGGTAAGCCAGAAAAAAACACAAGGAAAGCAAAGCAGAATAGATGAACACTAGAAGGACCACAGGGGGTCAATTGACCCCTAGGGACATTCAAACGACCGCCAATCCCACATTTTGCAGTTTTTTTTTTACTCTTATTCATTTAGAACTTACATGATCACAATTTTTTTTAGAATTTTTTGGACGAAAAAATGGGCTCATTTTAAGAAATTTACCTTTAAGGACCACGCGGGGTCAATTGACGCCAATAAGGTTTTCACCTGCAGGCACTGTCCTAACACGTGATTTTGTACTGGATATCATCTCCTGCCGTTAAATATGTGTCTTTCGATAGAAAGGCTGTAATCAAAAAATATCTCGAAGAACTCAACACCTCACTCTCGCAATCCGGCGACGAGGCTAGTGACGATGCCGACACCGATGGTGGTCTCTCGTGGAATAAATTTGTTCCTGCGAGGGATTCCTCAAGTAGTAATTTATCTGACAGCAAATTGACACCGTATATTCAATCGATAATGAACATGTATCAGGGACACATTAAACTCATTTCAGTATCAGTATGCGAACACAGAGTCACTGAGAAGCCTGGAAACGTAAGGGGGGTCAATTGACCCCGCTTTAGAGGGGTTCATTTGCCAAAAGTGTTAAAATGTAACGGGGCCGGTTTCGATTCCGGTTCTGTGTTAAAATCCATGAATTTTGGTACCTCGGTTTTATTTTTCCGACCACCGGAAGGGGTCGCGCATCGAGCCGGAAGTTTCCATGTTACGACCTATCAGGGATTTATGAAAAAATCCCGATTACACACAAACAAAAATTTTCTCTAGTAAAACACCCCATTTTAACACCCTTTGAACGAAAATTTCGTGTGTTTTGCTCTATCTGGCACCGTTTCTGAGTTTGGAGCTCTGGATCGCTCAAAATGAATAAATTGTTTTTAAAACCTTCAACTTCGTTTTTTTTTTACCTGAACTCGAAAACGGTGCCAGATAGAGCAAAACGGACGAAATTTTCGTCCAAGGGGTGTAAATATGGGGTGATTTGTGTTTGAGAGTAATCGGGATTTTTTTTAAAAACCGCTGATAGGGCGTAACATGGATACTTTCGGCTCGATTTTTGAGGTCATCGGAGTACTGAACTCGCTCTTGAACAAAGAGGGCCCACAGGGCGTCGCCCCTAGCCTGCACAAGCACAAGAAACACCATGTCATAAACTGCATATCAGGTTATGCAAGTACGAAGAAATTTAACAAAGATGTGAAAAATTACCTCAGGAACGTTTTAATACCGATTTTGTTGTCTGATTGCTGAAAACACTTACATGTTCGTGGTAGTAGTAAGCCTTATTCTATGTTCTAGCTAGGCCATCATGGAAATCGCCTGGGCTGACTCCTGGAACGAGAAAGATTCATTGGAAGGCCATCTCTCGCAGCAGCTGGCATGGTGGCTCCGCCATATTTCACCGCGTAAAGACGCTAGTTTATTCCACCGTATTTTAGTCGCCGTGCGAGGTACCAAGGTAAGGAGGGGTTCCATAACTTTACATAACACGTAACGGAAAAATGTTACAAAACGTATATTTTTCGTCTTTGAAAAATTACGGTACGTTAATTATGTTATATAATTAGCCTGAGCTATTAACACTAATGTTAATAATGATATTAATACTTGCTTCGTAGTACGATAGGGCCTAAGAGGCTCGTCGTTATGAATAGTAGCGTTAAAGTAAAAGCGTGTCCTCGGGCTAGGCTGGGCAAAGTTATGGGAACTTGGGGCAAGGGCGAACGGAAGATTTATTGTATGTCATAAAAACACAGAAGCAAAAATAAACGGTTCTATTTGTTTCGGACCAACAAGCTTTAACATTAGGGTACTTCGGAAAAGCCCGCAAGGAAAGCCGTAAATAGAATGTCGAGAGCAGTTCGAGAAAACGCGTGTGTATCGCCCAAACACCTCGCAATACTGCATTTCGCCGCGCTTTATACATAATGTCATTAAATACAAAGATTTTAGAGACAAATATAAATGTCCAACAGTTTTACAAGTCAACCGAATGAGATATATGCTTAAACAACCATATCTTTGGTCTAAACAATAGCTCATAATATGCAGTCTGCAATCTTTAGGGAAATAATGGGCAACAATTCAAACCAAAATGAAGTATTGTTAATGACATGTGTCAATGTCACAACTTCTTAGCATTCAGTACCGGGTGTGAAGACGAGTCTGAGTAAAACCATACCTGCACACCTGCAGTTGTAGTAAATCCAAAACCTTCATAGTTCCATCGAAGCAAGCATAAGTATAAATTTCACATAACCTCAAGATCTTCCTCGAATAATGGCAGCTTTTGCAGTGCTTTGGTGCTTACTGGGAAAGCAGCGTCACATTCGAATGGATGGAAAGTCATCTGTGTCACAAATTTCCAATTCCTCATTTCAGTTAACACCGTAACAGCAATGACAATCATTTGAGCTGTTACAACGCTAAAGTAAAAAAAAATCACGAATACCAGGCATTACATAAATTTACTACGGATAACAACAATTTAAAGAGTTCGTCCCGTTGAATTATTAACAGTCACATTACTATTCACAGTTATGTAAAAGGACAAATAATAAACCTGCCAATAACGAAAGATATTATTCACAGTTACAAAAGAGCAAAAGACAAAGGCAATCGTTGATTATTTCTCTAAACTATAATCCTCAATCATCCAGTTAAATATTAGTTACCAAAGACAATCACCAAATCAACTTAACACGTCCGTTCAGAAAACAAACGCCCAAGCAGACGCGACTGGTATCGCTGTCGGGCAGACTTTGCAGTTGCAGACCCGGTATTTCCTGCCTGATGTTTCTCTTTGGCGTTTGTTTCATGGTCCGTTCGTCTGAACAGTTCATCAGCAGAATGACGAGTTGTCATTTTTAAGGGAACTTTAGCGAGGACTGTTCGCATAGTTTTGTGGATTTGGCAATTTAAGAATCTCATAGTTGGAAAATACAAGAGCCATTCTCTGCAAGCTTGCAAGTCATTCCCGGAAAGTGTATGTGGTATAAACTCCAAGTGATTTGAGTTTAGCATAGTTCTTCCAGCCTGCCTGAGCCCTTCCTACAATGGCACAAAGAGTAAATAAATAAACCTCTGAGATTTCTTTTGTTGTGAAAGGATGTGAGAAGGAATAAATCATACATGCATGTATTTTTATTGACATTTAATTTAATGCCAAATCATGTAATACCTTATTTTGTTGCCAACTTAAACGTCTTCAAACAAAATATTGATTTCTAGTCCAGTGAGACATAAGAAGAAATTTGTTATCAATGCACAAATGATCCACAAATAATCCACAAATAAAGATAACCATTTTTGTGGACCTGCATTAAAATTCTCAGTAGAAAATTGTTAGCTACAGAATAAAGGAGACAAATTAAGAGTTAAAACTGAAAACCAAGTTTAAAATCAATCGGTGTCATTGGGTTCATTACAATATGATATTATAAAATTATCAAAGCAAGTTAATTATAGGAGAGTAAAATTCTTTTCTACCTAAATGCTTAGCATCCCCAGTAAATTGGGTACATGTTAAACCAATTTTAACACGAAAACAGATTTTCTCATAATCAAGAATTTAAAAAATCGGAAAGACATAGAAAAGTAAAATTAGAAGAAAGTCTAAAAAAGAGACTATTGTATCACCGCTAACACTGGAGTAAACTACAACAAAAGAACTTGGTACACAATCTGTACAAGAATCACCACGCTGCATTAATGCAATTACTAATGAACATGTGCAGCATATGTGGATGATACTAATATTATAAATACAGGAAAATCGAATGCAGAGCTTGAGGAAAAAGCTGCCCAAATTATTAAGGAACTAAAATTAGTATTTGCATCACTGAATCTCACTATTTGAATATTGAAAAAACTATGTACATGCTCTTCTTTGATAATGTGGAGGAAGATTTTGAGATAGCTAAATCAAGTATAATGTACAACTTTCTTGGGAATGGAAATCTCTAGATACCTGGACTGGGAACCACATTGTATGAAGCTAATTAAGAAACTGAATTCAGCTAACTTCCTAATTAAGCAGATAGTAACATCACTGGGGAAAAAAGAACTACTGAAAGTATATCATGCATTATTAGGCTCACATCTCTCTTATGGTATTTTACTTTGGGGAAACCAAAATCTTAATAGCGCTCTGTGTAAGAAAAACACAGCAGTGAGAATAATATCAAATGGCAGACTATGTAATAACTACATGTAAAATTAGGGTGGCCAGGCAGCACCTGGTACAAACCCACCTGGAAATGATTGTTTTCAACTCAGGTTAAAAAGAAAAATAAACTCAAAATACCAAGAGAGAATTACACCGAGTCTTCCCTGCACTCACACTAGGAAAGACCTGTGACCTAATGGCAGAGCGTAGGACTTGCCATGCCACTTCAGGTTTATAATCTCGTGAGAATAAACCAACTTTTGAGCATCAACTGTGATTGAGGAGCAGGTGGGTTTGACTTCGTACGCATTTACTTGTTGATCAAGTTGCACAGTATCCATCTTTCGGCAAAGGAAAATAAAATTATCCTCATCAACCATGTAAATTTTCTTGATAGTGGCAAAATTTGATTCATGTGCTGACAACAAGATGAAACTGCCCTTTACATAGGTGGTCCCATGCATTTGTAGTCTTGATAGTTCTTTGATGCTTCTGCAGTTTTTGAACAAACTCTTCACTGTGTTTATGTTACCATCGACATCTATTGTAACATCACAGACCACAGTATAAGTGTGACCGTCATACAAAAACTTTTCCTTCATCATTTGCTGGCATTGCCTGACTTGGTGACGAATAGCAAGAGCTTGCATCGGGTTAACAAAATTATGCATAATTCGCAACAGCCTTTTAAAAAGAGCATGGTGCCCTTCAAACCTAAAGGTTGCAAGCTGTCTTATACCACCATACAGCACTATCAAATCCGGAATGTGATGGAAAAAGTGCATTTTACTCATGTTCAGACTAGGGTACAAATACAAAATTCTAGAGTGCAATTCTTGAATCTTCTCTCTCAAAATTTCTACATCTTCAATTTGAAACTCATAGGCTAAACAGAGCTGCATTACTTTCAACATACACACAAGACAATCAATATATTCTTTTTCACCAGCAAAGATCCAATAGTCCCCATCCTTCACTTGTAGAGCAAAGGGTAAAATTAGTGACAGAACCCTCATCTGGCCTGCACTTTGGCGCAGATGTTTGTCATGATCAAGATGCCCCGCAGAAATCTCACCAGGTCTATCAGCATGGAAATAAGATGAAAGAAGGGAAATATGCCTGTTGATATCACTAAGAGAAGGCTTTCCTTGTTCTGTAACATGTTTCAGAACAAACTTGCAGACCAACCCCAACACACCCTCATGTGCCACATGCATAAGATCTTGAGGCAGCATCTTAGTAACATCAAAGTATTTGATGTCTAATAGCACACTTCTTCCATTCACACCGTATTGAACTGATGGGTCCGGCCTTCTCTGCTTTTCCCGGGAAGACAAGGTTTGATATTCCAATACCTTGGAAACATGGGTGTTGTGCGTGTCTTTGTTCCTCAGTTCAAATTTGCTGATGTCAGTGACAGTAATATGCTCAGCTTTAGATACTAAGCACTCCCGGCAAGGTTTTTCAGCAGACACCGATTCTTTAAATCCTCCCACACATCCTTGAGCAGGGTGGTCTCCATCCATGCACTGCAGTACACCATGAAAAGTCCTCATCGCCCCATGAATTTTGAAGGTCACACCTTCTTCAGATGACAAAGAATTGACACCAGTGATAAAATTTGTCATGATTCTAGCATAGCCATATTTTTTCACATCACTTGTCTTTGCAATTGCATACAGCTGAACCACTCGGTCACTGGATCTAAGCTCAGGGTAGATATTTGCCAGCACCCAATAAAAAAAAGTCATGTGGTGCTTGCCGGATCTTGATGAGCAGCTATCGACAACCTCTACACCATCATGATAGAATATAAAGCACAAAACTTTACCATTTTTCAGCCTCACTACAACATCATGCTTTTTGTACATCTCACCATCTAGGATGGTTCTAAACACAAATGGCTCTGATGGCCTGGGGTTGTCTACACAATATAGTACATCTTCACAGTTTAACAAACTTTCCAACTGTTTTAAAAATGGCACTAGGTAAAAAACATCACCGTCTTCAATCACTAATTCTTGGTTTCTGATGGCAGGAATGGGGTCACTAAATGCCACTTTTTTTGGCAACACTAGGCGTTCACTTTTCAACAGTTGCTTGAGAATGCCATCTTTTTTCTCCAAGCCCTCAAAAATTGACATTTTCTTGACATCATCTAACACTTCCGATATTTCAGGTACAGACAGTATTTCTGCATGCCCTGCTTTCTCTTTCAGCAATTTCTGGAAAATAATCGATTCATGTGATATAACTTTAATACATGCCAGTCTCTGATATAAATTTAACAACATACTCAGGAAACATTCTGAGAGCAACCAAATGAGAAACGAAACAGAACTTACTTCGACAACATCAATAACTTTGGGTAGAATTCTATTAACCCCAACTACTACTTCATCGATGAGCGATTGGGTGGCATTGCAGTCTTCTTTGATATGAACAATAAAGTTCAAGACTTCTTCATGAAGAGCTTCTTCAACAGAAAGTACCACATCTGCAAATAAACAGAGACATGTAAAAATGAACTGTCATTGAATAGAACTGAGCGATTTGAATCATTAAAAAAATATCACAGCAATGCCTTAATTAAATCATCAAGTAAATGGAATGCGAACAGAATCTACAAAGAACTGAAAAAGCACAAAATACCTTGATCATCATCTTGAAGAGAGTCCCGGTCTCCTATTGAATCACTGTCCACATCCATAACAAAAAATTTGAATTTCTTATCAGGCTGTAAAACGAAAATAACTGCAATTAGGGAACATGGCCAATGACAGTAGTTAGGCTTCAAAGATAGAATACATGTAATGAGACGTACTGAAATTAGTTCATATCACAACACTGCTAGGTTATGAGAAACTAGGAACATTTACAGAACATACATTGGTATATGAATAGCCAAAA
This sequence comes from Odontothrips loti, assembly GCA_038380765.1. NCBI lineage: Eukaryota > Metazoa > Arthropoda > Insecta > Thysanoptera > Thripidae > Odontothrips > Odontothrips loti. The sequence goes on from CM076255.1 coordinate 4,684,611, forward strand.
ATAAAAATTTCTCAATGCGGCACCCCGCCACAATGTTGAGGTCGAAAGAACTTAAGTATCGGCAGGGAATGCAATAAAGCCAGCTACCACTAACGATGCTGGTGGCAACTCAACAACAACAAGCAACAGTGTTGTCAAACAGATATGACTGATAAGCTCACCCGACTATGAACGCTGTTGTTAGTTGCGGCGGGACATTGCGATAAGTTCAAAATTATCTTCAACGACTCAGGTAGCAATAATGATGAATATAAACTTGGAAAACAAGCCACAAATTTAAAACTCCACTGGCGCAATTTACTCGAAAAATTAAGATCCAAATTGGTAGAATGAAATGAATTTCAAAATCCAGACTGAGCTGGGCAAAGGTTGCCAACAGCAAAATTCTGGTTGGCAGAACTGAACCAGACGCAACTCGCGTGAAATTCAAACTGACGGCAACTGGAACGTTGATCGGTGGTGATCGATAGACTTGTGTGTGTGATTGATAGGTGACCTTTGTTTGATGGCAGAAATGGCGAAAAGAACTGGCATTATCGAGGTATTCTTAACTGTCGATGGGAGGCTTTTGGGGATGGATATTGTGCCGAATCTCAAGGATCTACGGCGAGAATTTGATCTTTATTGCGAAGAAGATGAAGCGCTTCGCCAAAGGCGTCTCGTGTTTTCTCCAACGTTCTCTATGTTTCACCCTGGTTTGGCCGAAAATGTTGAAGTGAAGAGAAACAAAGTTTTTGAAGATGGTGACAAAATAATAGTTGAGTGGACGCCACTTGAATTAGAGCTAGAGGTAAAATAATCAGTGTGCACAAATGAACTATGTATGTGATCTTCTGTTGATACTATAATTTCCTTTAGGATTCATTCAAAACTTCTGCACAGTCGCCATTGAAAAATTTAGCTGACAATGAGGTAAATAATTTTTACTTATGAATAACACCAAAAGCAATTTTTCTTAATACAGAAATTAAACTTAAGACCCAGACATACAATCTGCTTGATCATAACTAGGCTGGATATTCTTGAGTTACAGAACAAGGAAAACATTCCACCCAGTTCAAATTCAGAAAAATCTACGGCTTTGCAAAAAATTTTGCAGCGGCATGGTGAGTTTACCTTTCCCAAAGTAGTTCATTTGAACATGCTCTTTCTCCATTTTCTCATCTCAACCGCCATATTTCACTTAAATTTTCATTTATTTTTGTTCCCTCAGGAATGGCAGATAAAGATCAGGTGACACCAGAACCAGGCACATCAAGTATAGATAACAATACTTGCTTGGTCAATGAGCCAAAGGCTAGTACAAGCAAAGAGTGTGCCCATGGTCACCATGGTGTTAGTCCCAGCAGAGATTTAGATGATGTATGAAAGAAGAAAACAAAACTTCATAACAAGTTATATTTATTCACTGATTGATGTACATATTTAACATTGATCTTAATTCACAGACATGGCTGTACAGTAGTGATGACAGCAGTGACAGCATGAATGATGATTCTTATGGGGAAATTAAAGATTATTTCACTGATTGTCAATGGAGTAAGTTGCCAAAGTACATCAAAAGAAGAGAGAAGTCCAGATTAGACTTATGGAATGCACAGCAGGAAATAATGGGTGAGTCATCAGACAACAGCATTACAGATGTGAATATGCAATGTACAACCTCATTTTCTTTTTGCTCAGAGAATCGTCGCCCTTTCCAACCAGATGTTTTTCATTTACCCTCAAGCCATTTATCTCAAGCCAAAAACAAGGAGAAAGAGACAAAAACAGTAAGCATGTAAAAGCTAGAAAATGAGACTATCAATTTAATTGAACTATTAAGTAATCAAGCCTGAAATTATTTTACTTAATTAATGCAGCAAATTCTTTACAGAAAAAAAATTCACAGCCAGCTGCTGTAACAGACAGAAAGCTCACACTGAGAAGCAGCAGGAATAAAAGCACAAATGAAATACAAGCAAATGAGGAAAACTTAGATGATGATGACAATATCTCTGCTATCAGTGATGAAACTCCACAGAAGAGAAGGAAGTGTGAAAAGGTATTAATATATTTTAATAAACTGAACTTTAATACCTATTTAAATCTAACACAATACCTGATTGCAGCCACTACGTCTGTTTGGGAACAAGCTAGTAGGCTCCAGGCTTCAAGTTCAGTTTGGCCCATCTGCCCTTCTTGCCATGGAGCGTGCAAAACAGGGGAATAAACTGAAAAATGCACCAATTTTACAAGACATTCGAACACATATTATGACAAAAACAGGGAGCTTATACATCTACCCAGAGGAACTGGAGGCATTGTGTGAAAAACTAATACAAGATCATCCCGTGCTTGCTGATGGTGACAATCCAAAGGGCCATGTAAGTAGCAATACCATCTCAGCATTCGCATTTTCTAAGGAATGACTTCAATGTCACAACAAAGATTTTCTTGCAGAGCAGAATCAAAGACAGCATTGATGCGACTATTAGAACACATCGGTACAAACAAAATAAAGACACAAATGCACTTTCAGTTCTGCAGGGCCCCAAGAGAACACAGGGCAGTGGTGATCAGTAAGATTATACAATCATTTTAATTATGGTCTGAAATTGGAAAAAAAAATATACATATATTAATTGTTGCAGTGATTGTTCTGCTGAAGACAGTTCTGTTATGGTGCTAAACAAAGAACTTCAGACTTCAACACTTACGAATTCATCCAGGGTTAAATTCCTTATTGCTCGTACTCATGAGTACAGAGCAACAGAATTCGAAGTTGCCCAATCTGGAGATGAAAGCCGCAGGGCTGCAATGTGCCAAGAGATTTGGGTGAAATACCCCCATTTTAAGCATGGAAGATTAGTAAGCCTAGTGAATAATATGATGCTGTTGTGCCATACTGCCTTCTCAATGGCCACACGTACAAAATATTTTGTTGTTTGTCTTTTATTCTGAAACAAAACCATTTTGATTTACAGCTGATTTATGAACATCTGCAGAGATCTGTTCTGCAGCTGGAAGGAGTAAAAACCAATTTTAATCAAATGATTTCTAAGCTCAAGAAACTTGGGTGGGAACTGGATACAGAAACTCAAAAAGTGAAGGTCCTCTCAAAAATCTATACTGGCTGCACGCCCACCATTTTTCTCAACCCAAAGAGAAAAATTACGCCGCCAGTGGAGATCCTTGATGTAAGTAGAGCTAGCACCATTATGTGCAAATACGACTTGAATTATTTTATAATAATACATATTACTTTGGAAACTAGGTTGATGAGGCTGAAGGCACTTACGCTGTGTCAACAAATCAGCTGGGACATGCACCGTGCCTCCTCGTGACAATCTCTGTCAATGAGCTGGGTGAGGAAGTTGTCAAACGGGCATATGTGAAGTTATATAACTGTGCACTGGGCACAGTCAAAGATCCCGAGGCATATGAAGTCCCTTTGCTGCTACTGGCAGCCTACTTTACAGGCAACATAAATTATCCAGATGCTTATAAAGGATTCCTGCGCTTCCTTGAGCAGTACATACATGGGGGTTTGTCTTCTACAACAAGAAAACAAAGGTCATTGGCAGTGTACAATGACTTCACAAGGAACCTAGAAAACAAGTGAATTATATCAGTATCCTCCTCTGCAGCTGTTTATCTTTCTATTCCCCATCATAATATGAATTGAGCTAAAGAAAAAATACAACTATTGTAATTGTACAGATAAATTTTGGGAACAGTGAATGAATTGACAATCACATTAAGTATATAATTAATTCTAGACAAATTGTAGAGCAAGTTCTCAATAGGGCAACTAACTATAAGTATGCTAACCAAATATGAATGTTTTTAGAAAATTATATCTAATAACATTACCCAAATTTTTATGTACACTTGCACTGTGGCTGTTGAATAAATATGTTTTGAACATTCACCAATTTCTCGGCCAGGGCTTGTGCACACGGTAGATCTGTCGGTTGTCTGGTAGCCGATGCATATGAGAAATCACGTCGGTATTATTTGCAGTCGCTGGTCTGACGTTGCAGTGCAGACGACAGACACAGCGGAAGGGGCGGGTGACAAGATGCTTTGCGTAATTGTTATTGCTCTTGAAGCGCTGCAATGTTTGGAAACAGCTAGCAGTGTATGGTGATTTTGTAAATTCAACTAATTAGAATCTTCCACATTTCTGTGACTTAAACTTAAAATGTGCTGGCTAGAAGGAATGTTGTTGGAGTTTGTGGAATGGAGGTAACCCCAAGCCAATAGGTAACCCCAGCTAAGACCTTCTGCCTAATATTATATCTTCGTCTGAAACCAGTTAAGTAGTATAGGTTATGCTGTGGCTCTTCTAGTAGTCTGCTGTTGAGTTGAAACGAGGATTTGCTCGTTGAAGTGATTTTACAAGTAGAGCAATGCCCCCATACACGCTATTCCCCATACTTTTTTCGTCGTTCTTCTTTATCCTGACGACTTTTCACTCCCGTTTCGTCGTTTCGTACTCCCACATCTCAACCTTCCGATAACCGTCTTCCTGCAAGGCGCCCTGTTCACTGCAACTCCCCCCTATTATTTTTCCTTATGTAGCCGTTCACACACTATTCGACGCTCATCTACGAATACATGCACACCGGCCCGCTCTTTTCCCTCCTCCCCATTTTCCTTACCTCCCTGTGGACCTTACTTCCCTACCCCCTTTTACACTCTCAAAAATGAATACTTCAACTAACGCAAAATGAACGTTAAGTGAACATTCTTGGCGGAGTTTCTTAAATTAGAGTACATGATGCTTGCTGCAAGCATAAGAGGCTTCTTCCAAGCATAACGAAACTTGGCGCCAGTATGGGTACACTTGAGCTAAGCATAATATTCTTAAATCTTGCATAGTCCTGCTTGGAACAAACATATTATGCTTGTCGGAGACTTTTCGGTTTAAGCCTAAAAATTGCTGTGGGTCAAGCATATTACGCTTGATTCAAGCATTCTTTTTTAAGAGTGTACCTATGGGGGGCCCTTAGAACCCAGTTAGAAACGAGCTACGTTTCTTTTCATTTTTACTCGTTCGTTGCGTACTACTACTATACTGCTACGACGTAGGAACAAAACAGGACGATATCCTCCATATTAGGCGTCAGTCCTGTACGGAGAGGGGGGGGGGGGGGCGGATGCTGTACTTAACCGCGGCCTCCAAGACGTACCGGCGCGCAGCGGAGTTCATCCTGCACACCAGTACCCCTGGCCACTTACTTGGCAGCATTAGGAGCGTGGCGACAGGGAGGATAGCCTTGGCGTGGGTCACGACCGTCCCCTGGTAGTCCTCAAGTAGCGTTCACGCTACGCACTGCTCGGCACCCGCTCGGCCCCACCCGGCCCCGCCTGCACTCAGCTGGCCTTCGCTCGCTTGGCCAAGGGCCTCTGTTCGACTCGGCCTCGAAAATCGAAACAGAAAATTAACCTTGCGGTGAATTTGCCTTAGGAAGATGTTCTTCCCTTTCAAATATCTTCGGCTCTCCATTATGATGCAAACAAACTAACTAAAAACGCAATAAAAGATAAGCTTTCACAGACTCACACATGAGACTTTATTTTCATAACTTCCTAAACCCTTAAGAAACTATAGAAGACATTTAGAGTTGGTATCATCTGCTTTCTATTCAAATAGGGATTTAATTAATTTTTTTGTTCAAATCGCGCTGTTCGGAGGTTTGCCCTTGTTTTGAGTTCACAAACCAAAAACTAAAAAAATTATCACACTAAGACTTGTTTGTTTAGATCAGTTGCTGAGGTGGTAACTTTACGAGCCCTAAAAATAATAACACATTTGAGTCGCAGCATCTGGTCTGGTCCTCTCCTAGGCGGCCATTTTCTCGGACGCGCTGTGGCTGTGCGTGGGCATCGCCATCATCGTGCTGGCCGACACGATGCGCAGCGCCCAGCCGGGCATCCTATACGCGTGGTGCGCGCTGTGCTCGCTTCCGCTCGTGTGCCTGCTGGCCCTGCGCATGTCCGAACTGCAGCTCTGCCTCCGAGCCATGATTGCCGCCGCAGAGAACGTCGAGCGCTATGCCGACGCCGAGTCCAAGGTGGGCGGGCACTGTGCTGAGCAACACTGTCCCTAAAATTAAGTCAAATCGACCGGCATATAGTCGAATTGACTAACATTCTTGTACGCGTGGGAGCCCGACCAAAAATTAGTAGATTTTGCACCACGCAAACGACTAGAACCGTCAACAATAATTTCGACGAAAACTTGCTTGATTCGACTAAGGATTTGCACCAATTGGTACAGTCGACGGCATTTCGTCGGCTGCAGGGACGTCACACACCGCAACGAAAGCAAATTTGCGTTTTGTAACGTTTTTTCTTAGTTTTCGCCCATTCCACTTCCGGCTAGTAGTATCAATGATACTTAACAAGAACTGCTTGTGATTGCACGTAGCAGTCACGTGACACGTTGCGAAACTTTTCACCGGCCGAACTTCTCATATCTCCCGCCAGAGCGACTATCTTGTTGACAAACTACGAAACTTTTGTCGAAGGCGTTGTGGCCCTTCTGTTGCATGCCGGCCTCTCGACTCGACTGACTCGTGTGTTGCAAGATCAAATCTCTCGATATTTTCATTTTATTTGCAATACAAAAGTTAATTGAAAGATCCGACACGTAACACGCAATTCATCAAGGGGAAATAACTACCAAAAAATTCAATTACACCGAAATTCAAATTTCAAAAACACTGAAATTCATTGTAATTAATGGAAACTCGAAAAATTCACGAAATTAATTTAATCCTTCGAAGTTCATGAAATTAATTGAAATTGACGAAGTTCATGAAATTCATTAAATTCAATAACATTCACGATATTCATTGAAATTCTTGAGTTTTAATGAAATTCACGAAATTTGCTTCGAAACTTAATGGCTTTTCGTGGATGTGGAATATTTTCTAATGAGTTTTGAATGAATTTCAAGGAATTTCGTTGAAATCCGCAACGGCATGGCTAGTAAATCGAGGTAGCTTTGAATCCACTGGGCTCTGCCCGCCGAGCGACAGTAACCGCTAATCAGCTAACATAAGAAGCGCGTGCTCCTTATGTCGGGTTCGATCCCGGGCCAGGGGCAGATTTTGATATAACTTTTTCAGTTGCAGTGGCGTCCATTCAGCTACTAGACTTCCCGCGTATTGGCGTTTACGACGTCACACCCCACCGACCCCCTCGTCCATCTTAAGTCGCTGCTAAACATGCCGTTTTCAGCGGATGATACATCATCACCCACAGCCTCAACAGAAACAATAATAATAGGAAGATTATGTATGTAATGCGTGTGTGTGCGGGGGGGGGGGGGGACGAAGGGTCCAGCCTCGCGGACGTACTTTATGGATGGCCCCAAACAGCACTAATATTTTTTGTCATCACTTCACTTTTCTTCCTTGAGCTCTTCATGACCTTCTTCCATTTGTCGTGGTAGCGGACGACAGATATGACGATGCCCAAGTTCTTAATCGTTGGAATGGAAGCCGATTTCCAGATGGCCTCGACTGTATCAGCCACAAGCTGGGCAAGCTGCCGGACAGGAGGGTCGAAGCCGCCTTTGCCTTCCCTCCACTTCTGCTCTTCCCACTTGTAATGCCTCATTACATCCCCGTAGGTCGGCAATCTACGAGAAGACAGCTCCTGCGGTGCCCCACAAATAGGGCTATCCACTGCTGCACGGGTTGTCACTTTTTACCTTCATTGCCTTTGCACACGGCACGCGAAACTTTCTGACTTACAAAACAGACCAGCCGGTGGGTCGGCGCGGTTAGTAGTTCCCAGGGCTGCCACGGCTCGTGGTGTCTCTGCTGTTTCGTGCAAGATGGTCATTTCCTCCCGGGGAAGGCCCTCTAGCTGAGCTCGCCGCCGCTCCGTTCGGCGCTGCGGCGGCGGCTTAATGTTCGAAAAAAAATTCTTTTCTTCTTAACTTTGGACGGGCTATCTTTTGAGATATGTAGCACCTCAAATTTCGTTAGTACCATGCCGAAGACCGCCGCTACCCCACAGTCCGGCTTGTAGAGGCTTTGTTGTTTGGCCCCATCAGATGAAATTCCGGTTTACTACGGATCAATTTCACCCTCACACACCATTGATCAAAAACTTGTCTTGGTTAAACAAATCACAGTGGAGGTTGGTGATCATATCGATCGTCCTTCCTCCCTTGAGCTAATAACCCGCATTACCAGCAGTTCGGGCATCCATTGCCCCGGGGTATCTTTGTACTAGAGTCGAGTCGTCAAGTGAGAGCTTTTAGCATTATGATCATAGCCAATCAGGGTCTCAAGGTAGGCACGGTAGGAGTAGGTATAGGTGGGCGAAGTGATGGTCTTTTGGTTCGGAGTGACATCAATCTGACTGAATAAGGGATGAGCCCAATTTTTGACGGGCCCGATGTTCGAACACTGCAGGCGCTTCTGCACCTTGAGCTAACATTGTTTCAGCTGACTGATTGTCCTTTAGTTTAAACGTTTCTTGGCTAAAGTTTTCTTCGTAACCCCTTGCAAAAGGACGCTCGCCATGTTTGTTTCATTCACCTCAATAGAAGCCATTTCGATGGTGGTATGGTACGCGTTGTCGTTAATGCCTTCCGCAGGGCCGATTCACTACAACCACAAATTTTATCTCCTGGGAACTCATACGCGAAGAATACTTTTAGTAACATATGAGGGACCAGCCAGAACCTGGCATTCCTCCCTTTTTTTTCCTTTCGACTGCATTCTGGAGGAACGACGTTGTTACTACAATATTAATTCTTGACTCCAGCTGACCTGAGCGTTTTCGCCAAGAAACATCGCCGACTTATTGTTCATAGAAAAACTTCAAATTTGGAGGAAAAACTCCTTTCTTAACGTAGAACCACGTACGGTAGCAACAATTTTCGATTTATATCGCATTTTTGATTAATGAAAATATGTCTGTTTTTTTTTGTGTTTTTTTTTTTTAGGTTAGGGTTGGCCGCTGCGCGCACACCATTACCATCGCGGTGCGCACAGGGACGGGCTCAGGTTAACGATTTTAATCGTAACAAATACATCTGCTATCGGGCACCTCTAGGGAGACTTGAAGCGGGGGGCCGAAGAGCCCCGCAAACGCCGCCGGCAGGCCAAGAGAGGTGCCGGTGGAGCGCAGCGGAACTGGCACCGAGGTTGACGGAAGGGACGGGCCAGCTTGTTCTTCAGAATTACAGCCCGAAGATTTTTCGGAAGACCTATCTTCCTCTTACTGAAACATTCTAAAGATTTTCTTTGCGACCCCGCGATATCGCTAAGGGACCTGTTTTCATTTTCGTGGATCTTGAAGTCTTTCCCTGCTTTGTTCAGAGCAGTTATAACAACGGAACCGAACGTATGCCCTGCAGCGACTGCTTCCCTGTGGATTGTGGCTGACCATCTCCAGGTCATGAGTTCCGGAAATGAAATTCGCAGCTGCCATGTCCCGGAAGGGCTTTTCACCTCTGACGACCTCTGCAAGAACACCATCTAACAATTTCATGGCACCCTTAAGTTTTCCAAGTTTTAAAAGCAAGTTCGGCCTTACTTCTTTTAACTTACATACAGCATTATGCAAAGCCTCGCGCAGGTTACTTATTTACGAATCACAAGCGCCAGGACAAACGACCACCTCACTCAAGCTTTAACTCAGCAGCGTAGCATCCAGCTCCTTGTCATCCTCGAACATAAAATCTTCTCCAACGGCAGCCTCATCAACGTCACTTGGCCTGCACTCTCATTTACAGCACCCAGAAGAAAGGCTCTCCAAATCTGATTCGGACAGACAGATATTCGCAAACTGTCTGCATGGAGATACCCCATGCTCTCAGAGAATCTATGACTGGCGAGGCTTCACTGCAGATGTGGTCAACATCTATCTCAATTATCTATCTCAAATCGAATATTTCCAGAGTTGTTTTCACACAAATGAACACACAACGGACGGACGGAGTAGTGCTTCGGTGGAGTGGGGTATCGCTGAGTCACACCGACGATGTATACGAGAGGGTAAACACACACGCGGACTTAATCGTACGCTAGCACAGACACAGGAGGATCTAGCAGCCCAGTCTGGTCGCGCGCTTGCTCGCCCCCACCCCTCCTCGCGCGCTTGCTTCCCTGCCTTGGCTGGAGCGGCAGCGCCTATCCCGATGCATGGGCCGCCGCCGCCAGCGCAGCGGTCCCCAAGGACCGGAAGGCAGCCTCCCCCGCCCGTCCCCTCCACTCCCCGCAACAAGGCGCGCACGGCGCGCATATTCAAACTAGCGACCAAATTCGCACACTAATTACGCTCGCGTTGGCGCTGGAATTGCCGGATCGGTGTGGTAGACATATCGTTTGAAAGCCCAGACTTTGCTCTACAATCGCCTCGCTTACTCCACCCACCTAAGATTAACCGATCACGAGCTGGAAGCAGAAGACGGCCGGCGGGTGGCCGTTCGTACACCTATTTGACGTTGTAGTTCGCTCTAGCATAGTCAGATCGGCTCGGTACGAATGTCATTTCAAAGCTAAGACTTTGAGCTAAAATCGGCTCGCTTACACCCCCCATCTAAAGTCAACTGTTCACAAGTCAGGAGCTGAGAAAGGCTGCCATGCGCTGCCGCGGCTGGCCGGCTCCTGCAGGCGGCGGCGGCCGTGCCTTCCGGTCGTGGGGGACCTTCTCAGATGGGAGCTGGGAGGCCTGGCTTCCAGTCCCCCCCGAGGGAGGGCGAGCAGTGGTGGGGCGGCGAGAACGAGCGAGGGGGCTAGATCGTCCTGTGCACAGACTGTGGTCGCTGGGGGAGCGCCTCGCGTAGCACACACACACACACACATACACGGAGCACAGCGGACACACCCGAAATACGTAGACGGAACACACACGCACACACGAGTCGACCGACGACTTGAACAATTTTCCGGACTTGGGATTTTTCGCTTCACGCGGTGGCGGATGGGCAATGAGCCGAGTCAGAGCCACTGGTGTAAATACATTCAGGATTTTCTCAGTGAAATCCTGAAATTCTGAATGAAATTCTGAATTTCTGAATAGAATTCATTAAAGTCTGAATGGTTTTCTGAAGTCTGAATGCCATTCAGAATATTTGCTGAGTGGTTTTCTGATGTCTGAATGCCATTGAATTTTTGCTGAGTGGTTTTCTGAAGTCTGGATGCCATTCAGAACATCTCTGAGTGGTTTACGATGTCTGAACGCCATTCAGAATTTTTGCTGAGTGGTTTTCTGAAGTCTGCATGCTATTCAGAACATCTCTGAGTGGAGTTCTGAAGTCAGAATGGCATTCAGAACATCTCTGAATGGCATTCTGAAGTGTGAATGGCACTCTGAATTTTTTTAGTGGTCATCTGATATCTGAACGCCAATTCAAGAGGTATTGAAATCGGCAGAATTGCATGGGGCCAATTTAATAGGCTGTCGTCGGTAGTGGGCAACCAAGGAGACTGGGCATTACGTTGTTCTTGGGTAGCGGCGCGCTGTGAACCGCCGTGGAGGTAGGCAACACCTACGACAGGGCGGGTCGTACGGCGCGGTCTAGCCCTCGCTGCGTGTGGTAACGTCAGGACGCTAACTCTCCGCGGGGGAGTGGTGTGCCGGGTTGCCTACCCACCACTACTTCGCCGATACCCCGTGTCGCCCGCCGCCGGGGTGTGCCGGGGTATGGCCACAACACGCCTCCAGCCGCCTTAGCCCAGCCGCGCGGGGCCCCGCGTCAGGGAGAGGACATCCGGCAACGCGCCCCCTGACTCCGGGGCCGGCGGCTGCGGGCTGCTCGGCCAGGGTCGCAAACCGCCCTGCCGCCCGCCAGGGCCCGGCGGCCCCGCTGCCGAGCAGGCAACCGCCAAAGACACTAGTTGGACGCGCCGCCACCCGGACTGCCCGACGAGCACCGCGCTCCTGTCCGACCGACCTCTTTTTGTCTTAGACCACCCTAGTCTTTAGCGTAGCATGTATATTAACGGTAGTGATTAAACAGTGTATATATAGATGAACAGTGTACATTCTACCCCTTCCTGATCACGCGAACTGAGTAGGAACAGAGACCTACACGTGTGGTAACGTCGCGTCTACGTTTCCTTTGTCTCTGCTGGGCAGCGTACGCGCTTGTCATTAATTCCCAATTTTACTTCACAATGTATTGAAAATTTCAGATGTCGATTCATGGGTGGAGTTTTCATGTAGTACATGACTCATTATAAAAGGGGACGCAAACGCCTCCATTAAGTGATCATGTGAGCTTGTTAGTAATAAATCATGAAGTGGAGATTCACTGGAAACTTCTTAACTTTATACTGGATTTATGTGTATAACTTATGTTTATTGATCTTTCAGTGAGTACGTACAATTTTCATAAGCTTGTTTACCTGTAAAACTAATTGAAGTTTGACTAAAATGAATGTTTAAAAAAGGGATTGAATAAGTTCCTAAGATTATAAAATGCATAATGATAGGGATGGAAACTTCCACACTTTTCCCGCAACATCTGTTTTTAAATGATCTAAAATAGGAGTAACTTCAATCACTGACCAAATTACTCAATACATATTGAAAATATTAGGCATGGGACTAATAAAATGTTCATGGCCATAAGGCATATTTACACAAACAGTGTCGAGCTCTGAAACATATAGTACACAAATATCTTCATCTATTGAAGTAACATTGAATTGACAACATAAGCTGGTATCATAATGGACAACTGATCTGGGACAGTAACGAGAGGGTTGACAACGCACTCTTTGAGCTAGAACAAAAATATCATTTGATCTTTCATTATGAACAATTTTTTTGATGTGAATTATTCTGGTGTCTTTCAACCTGGCATAGGAGTTGTCTGTCTTGTTCTGGTGGGATGACACTGGACCATAATGACACCCATCCTTCTTGATGAGTTTATACTCCACACAATGTACTATATTAACTCCTGCCTTCTCAAAATGCCACTTTTCTTCCCTCGATGCTGTAAATATTTTTGAAACTCCAAGAAGATAAATGTTGTTAACTAATTTTTCTCTCATAGAATGGCTCTTTGGTTCAATTGACTTCTCAAAAGTCTTAGTAAAATCTGTGCTACATGACTTCTTGAGAATGAGTAAGGCATTACTTTCAGAAATACCACGGCAAATCTGATTTGGAATACCGTTGCAATCATGTACCAATTTCTTCAAGCGTAGATTACCAGCTTCAAATGCATATGCACTTAATGCATACATTGGTCCCCATCTCTTGCAGTTTTGGGCAAAATGACGCAGTATATGTAAATTGAAACGCATCATGTGCCGTCCATACAGATGTTCAGTGTTCTTGCAAAATTGCTCCAGTAAATCTTCAGCAAGTTGTACAGCATCAGAATGTATGTTACTCATAAGCAGTAAATAAGTCCCCTGCACGTAGAGAGCCCAATGATTTAAAAATCTGATTGGGAGAATACCTGACAGTGTCGAAAGGCTAAGGAAAAAACACCAGTTCTCTAATTCTCTCCCTGTCCAATAGCTCAGTTGGGAGAAGGTTCTGACACCCTTCCTTAATTCTCTTGGAACTTTCACATGTTTTAAAATTTTGTTCACCTTTTTTATATTGGTAGGTCCAATATAGTAAGGAGTTTTGCCGTCTTCACCTAGCCATGCATTCAAAAATGCCTTAGTACATCCCTCATCCTTGGCATGCATTTGATCTACAACAAAGCCGTTCACCACATGAAAATAAGGAGCAGCAGCTAAGAGACAGAAGTACTTAACTCCATGAACAAAACTTTTGGTCCTCGCAGCTTCTTTTGAATCTTCCCACAAATTCTTGATGGTTCTTGGTGCTGGGAGAGTTTCATAAGGGAAAACTCTTGAATTTACATATTCTTCTCCTTCGCACAAGCACCAACTGCACGGAAAGTCTCCTCTATGGGAGTGGATACCCTGTACATCGCATCTTGCAACAGAGTCTGCAATACAGGCAATGAGGAATGCCTTCAGTCGCCACACATCATGTTCATCATCAAATCTGAAGACAAATCCTGTCACACTGAGATCTTGTATGTGTTTTACAATAGGAGGAAGAAACAAGTACAATTTTTCTTTTGTTAGCCCAAACCACAGTCCAGCAATAAGCAGATTTTTTGCTCTGATAACAGGGGGCAATTCATTTATCATAATGAAGCATGGGCAAATGGATTGACCACTAAAACTAGAACATAATGATGCACTGTCAACAGACAAAGAGAATGAAACGTACTTTACATTTTCAGAATTGGGAAGTTTGTAAACATTATTAGCAAACAACCTGTAAGATGAACCATGATATAAATCCCTCATAATAAAGTCTTCTGGCTCATGTCTAAAATCAACTGGATTAACTAGTTTTTGTCGCACAGCAGGGTCATCCAGTACAAGTTTCAATTGAGATGGTAAATTAAAAGTTACAAAATAAGAAGCTTTGCTAAGATCTGAAATGACATTGATTTTTGAGCACTTAGTATTTGGACACAGAATTTCAGTTTGAGTATGATTAGTGGCAGACACTTCAAGTAGAAATTGAGAACACTCAGAACAATAAAAAAAGTACTGCATCCCCTCTTTGGAATATAAATACTTATCAAGCAGGAATCGACTACTAGGGACAGCTTTACTATTGAGTAAAGAGTTGGTAAATTTCATAAGGTCTTCTTTCTCAGTGTGATTCCAATTATGTTTCTTCACTAGTATTAAGGCATTCGTCAAAATTTCTCCAACAGATGCTGTGACCGTAGTATTTAATGGATCTTTAAAGCTACCTTCCAGTTGTAATTTTAGGTTCTTGTATAGGTCAACGGTATCATTATCTTCAGGGTCCCCTTGAGATGCAGACTCATTAGATTCATTTTCCTGTAAAAGGACAACACTTTTAAAATAGGAATGTTTTGAAAACAATAAAACAAAAACAAAAAAAAATAGTAATTAAAACAATAACATATAATTCTCATCAGGATTCTAAACAGAGCAGTGGAGACAAAATTTACCTGGTTTTCTGAGCCCTCAGGTGTTGTTGCTCCTGAGCGACTGTCATCACTTTCTCCATCCAATTCCTGGTTCTCAGCAAAATCTTCATCGCTCACATAGTTTACATTCTCATCCGTCTGAAAAAGACAGGGCTAATTTACAATAATGCTGTTTGTGAAATGACAGCACAAACACTATTTTTGAAAACAATAACAAATAATTGTCATCAGGATTCTAAAGAGAGCAGTGGGGACATAATTTACCTGGTTTTTTGAGCCCTCAGGTGTTGCACAGTGGGACGGAATCGCCAAAACCCGGAAAAAACCCCGAAAATGAAATTAAAATCTGGCGATAAAGAATGAGGTCCTCCACCAGAGAACACTTTCATGCACTGGTTTTTGAAGGCTATCCACCCAAGAACCTCATTGTAGCCCGAAAAAAAATATTGAGAATTACGGCCATCCTAACCTCTTAGTGCGTAAGACGCGCTGCGGCTAATTCTGTGGCACTCGGAAAAGTCCCTCAAATAAGTTAGAGTACGTTTTCGAGTATCGTGTGACACACTGATGATTCCGCATGGTGTCTACTTCTTCTTCAGAGTCCGGAAATGATAAATTTATTCGCCGTTTGATAATTAAAAGCGAAATGCGAGAGGTCTGCAAAGGCAGCGCGCATGGCGCTTTTCTCGTATCTTCACGAGACGATATTTCGCGTGCTTCAAGGTGCTTCAAGAAAAGTAGGATATCAGGGTGGAGTACAAGTGCTAGATTTTCAGAATTTTCAAACCGTTCCTGCTTATACGTGCCAACGAGCGAGATATGGCAAGTGAAAAAGCGGCTCGGTTTGGCCCTCCCTCCCGCTCTGGTCGTCAACCCGAGCCAGCGGTGGATAAGTCTTTGCTGACTATTTCATTTTTTGAAAATAAAATAAATAGTTTATCGTTTGGTTTTCTATAATTTCTTTTATTTTGCTGTTTTCTGTTGTTTTTTGTTTTGTTCTGCTGTTTTCTGGCACGCTTAAGAAATCAACGACCATCCCTCAATGAAAAATTTGCTTTTCAAAAAAATTAACTGTATTATAATTTGCGCTGTATTTCTTCACCTCCCATGTTCAACAGAGAGTCAACTTATAAATTTTCCAAGACTTAGGAAGCGTCACATTTTTTTTAAATTGAAAATTAACAGTGTACGTAAAGACATAGAAGAGCAAGGAGAAATTTGTTGACAGCAACGAAATCCCTGACCCCTAAAACCCCCTCGCACAAAATTTCAGACCAATAGTGGCCATAGTTTGGGCGCTAGAGGTTTTTTCCGGGTTTTGGCGTTTTCGTCCCACTGTGTGTTGTTGCTCCTGAACGACTCTCATCACTTTCTCCATCCAATTCCTGGTTCTCGGCATTATTTTCATCACTCAAATAGTTTACATTCTCAGCAGTCTGAAAAAGACAGGGGTAATTTACAATAATGCTGTTTGTGTGATGACAGAGCAAACACTATTTTTGAAAACAATAACAAATAATTGTCATCAGGATTCTAAAGAGAGCAGTGGAGACATTATTTACCTGGTTTTCTGAGCCCTCAGGTGTTGTTGCTCCTGAGCGACTGTCATCACTTTCTCCATCCAATTCCTGGTTCTCAGCAAAATCTTCATCGCTCACATAGTTTACATTCTCATCCGTCTGAAAAAGACAGGGCTAATTTACAATAATGCTGTTTGTGAAATGACAGCACAAACACTATTTTTGAAAACAATAACAAATAATTGTCATCAGGATTCTAAAGAGAGCAGTGGGGACATAATTTACCTGGTTTTTTGAGCCCTCAGGTGTTGTTGCTCCTGAACGACTCTCATCACTTTCTCCATCCAATTCCTGGTTCTCGGCATTATTTTCATCACTCAAATAGTTTACATTCTCAGCAGTCTGAAAAAGACAGGGGTAATTTACAATAATGCTGTTTGTGTGATGACAGAACAAACACTATTTTTGAAAACAATAACAAATAATTGTCATCAGGATTCTAAAGAGAGCAGTGGTGACATAATTTACCTGGTTTTTTGAGCCCTCAGGTGTAGATGCTCCTGAACGAAACTCATCACTTTCTCCATCCAATTCCTGATACTCAGCAAAGTCTTCATCGCTCGTCTTGTTTACATTCTCATCAGTCTGAAAAAGACAGGGGTAATATAAATTAAGCATAACATTGTTTGGCAAAAGTAATATATTACTAATAAGACTTTGTGTTCTAAGTAAATTAAATATTTACTTGAGATGAAGCTGAGGATAAATTCTCATTGCTTCTTTGGCTTTCCTGTTGATGTTCTTCTGCTACTAAAGGTTGGGTTACTTCCGTATTATCTGTATCCTGAAGGCGTTCAAAAAAAAAATATAACCACAACTACAGAACTACAAGTAAAAATTATAATAAAGAAACATACATTGTTACTGCTTGTGGAAGAGCTAGATGACACAGACAGGTCTTCAGGATGTTTTCGCTTTCTTTGAGACCTGAGTGTTGATTCTGGAATTTCTACTGATTCATTCCGCGCCTCTTGAAATGTACGAATGTAAGACTTGTAACGCTTGGGCCGCACTTTCTTTGGTCGCCCCATGGCGTTGTTAATGTCTTGATTTTTAAGAAATGGCTAAACCATGATAACAACAAAAGCAGGCTTTCAGGTATTCGTAGGTTATGGGCAGTCAGTACGCTCCGTCCTTGCCCTGAGATGTCATTTACAGTTTTCAGCAAGGCTTCCAAATGGGTTTCTTAAAATCAAAACAACAGAAAAAATTTAAATAATGTCTCGTGTGCCACAATATGACCTTAAACCCTTAAAAATAATATTAAAAACCCCTATTTGTGTCCTTCCCTACGTTTCTCTCCAGCATTGCCAACTTTCACACCGATGTTGTCGTTTTATCAAACTATTTTGAAACAAAAAAAAACATTTCGATAAAAAAATAATGCATGAAATAATTTATCAGGTAGATAACGCTTTAAAAAGTCGCAATAAGACGGTCAGGCTTTGACTTCCAAAGCTACAAAATAGAAGTAGCTCGTTGGTCATACTTGTGCGACACTAGCGCCACCTCTTGGCCATTCACCGCACAATGCTCGTGCGACGGTCGTTTGTTCGTTTCGTGGTTGAAGTTGAGTGCAAACGAGTCAAACCGATGCAAGCTGATGCAACCCAGCAGGTTGAGAGAAGATGACTGGGTATTGTGTGATCAAGTTTGACGACGAAAATGTAGGGAGGATCACACCTACTAGCGGTGTGAAATGGCGCAATCAGAAGAAGTTTCAGCCGGTCTCATGCAAAGATCTGCCTGACGAGAAAGTGCTGGTCAAGTGGCAGAAGAGTGCAGTGGATGGAAGTTTTCCGTCTGACGGTTATTTCCTTGCCGACGTTTTAGCAATAGCCGGTAAGTTGGAATGTGAACTCTCTGATCGAAACGTGTTCTCTTGGTTCTCCAATCGGCCGAGTTGATTTTGCCAGCGTTAACTCGGCTCGTTTCTGTGTCCATCAACGATTTATCTTTTGCGTCTTAGCCGCCTGAAAAACGAACGCATGGGGCCTAGTTTGTCGTGTAGTTTCCTCGCAATCACTTTGCATGATTATAAAATGTATCGTGCGCCGCCGGCCGTTCCACCGCTTACCTAACCTAGATACTTACTGTAATGACAATTTTTATTCGGAACGGCAAATACAGTTGCATCTGCAGGTTATGTAAGGGAGGGACAATGTTCTAAAAGTCACGGCAGGGTGCGGGTGCCACCCCGCTATCATTCCCACTGATTTGTTCATTCTATCTCGCTCTTTAATCTGCTCAGTTCTCTTATCTGTTTTGTTTTCCTTTTTGTGTTTAGGAAGTGTCAAAACAGCCCTGGCTAAAGCCCAGGAAATGAATGTGAGAATGCACATCTCGCCTGTTCTCAGCCTTCCTGAGGCACCTCAGATTAAAAGCCCGGAGTCTAATGTAAGTTATTGTCTGCCAATTTAGGTGCTTGCTGAGGGCAAAGCCCGTTGTATAAAACTAACTAATCTCTTGTTTTCAGAAGCGTAAGTCTCGGAATAGTTCTGCGAAGCAGGAGAGAGTCCCAAAGTCTGGGGGGCAGCGTGAATTGAAGCAGGAGAAGGAAGACACGAAGCCTATTGCTAAGCAGAGTGGCTTGCAGGAACCTCAGGTTTCTATGATGCAGCCGAAGCACGATGCAAATCGTAAGTTACAGAAAAGGCGTTCTGCAAGTAGTGTTGAAAAGGTAAAGCTTATTCCCTACTTTTTCTTATAAAAACTTTTATTTTAAAGATTGACTGTCCCAATTTTTAGCATTCTGTTGATAACTATGCTTTGTTTACAGGTGGACAAGAAAAAGAAAAAAAAATTGAAGTTGAATGATGTTTCTCTGGCCCACTGCACTGCTCAAGCAGATGAAGCTGTGCAAACCAACCCTTTATTGAAGGTAACATAACTGAGGTATCTTTATTTGCACATTTGTTATCATTTCTTGCCCCACAAAATTTTCTTTCTTCTTCCTTTCTTTTGCAGGAGTGTACCAGTGACGATATGTTACATGACCTTGCATTAGAAGGTTTGAACACAGTCACGGAACCTACGGTTGATTCAAAATGTGGATCTGACATTCAAATTGAATCAAGTGGCAAAGCTGTTGGAATAGAATCTCCATCAATCCACAGGGTGTGAAATATTTTTGATCTTATTTTGCACTGCTGTAACGTTCAGTAAGAAACTTTCAAATTTTTCTTGTTTTGCTCACAGGTTGAAGATGATGATGATTTGAATTCTACAGTCTCATTAAATGAAGAAAGTGACAATGAAGCAGAAACTGGACCTACTCTAGATATTAAAAGTAAAAGTGAAGTAGCAGTGCATAAACTTCCTGACAGGGTGCAAGACATGAGTTCAGCTTCGTCAACAAGTGGGAATGATTCCTCGTCAAGCAGCAGTGATAGTGATAGTGATGATGAAGTAGCCAAGTTGTCAGCAGCCAAGGATGTTCTTCAGCAACAGGTGGACACTCTGAAGAAACAATTATCTGACTATAAGAGAGACCTTACTCTTGCCAACAATCTTAGAGTTGCCCACAAAGATGAATGTAAAGAACTTAAAGCACAGCTAGAAAGAAAGGTCAATGAGATCAAGACTCTTCAGAAGAGAAATTCTACACTACAAGATATGCTGTGCCAAAAGTCTCCTGGTACTCTTAATTTTTAATATCTGCTGGTTCTGACTTTTGCTCGGTATTTTTCTTAAAATATTCACTAATTTTACTCCTGTTTGCTTCTGACAGGTCCAATGGATTCTTCCAATAACTTAGTGGAGCCTTTAGATTTTGATTGTGATGTAAAACATTCCCCATCAAAGGATTGTTTTGGTAAGAGCTTTTTTATCTTTTCTAAATTCTTTTGTCACTTACTGTGTATTGACCCTCATTTTCCCTGTTGTGATATAGACACTGAGAAGTCTCAATCTTCAACTCCTAAGTCCCCATTACCCTCGCCTTTGCTTCCTGAGAAGCAGAGAAGCAAGAAGAGCAAAGGTATTTAAAACCTAGTATTCTGAATTCTTCAGAAATGTCCATTGAATGCCCGTTTCCATAAACCTTGTTTCTATCCAAAATCAAGAAAGTCTGTAGTCAGCATATTTCTAAATACAAGGCAATTGAAAAGGCTACTTATGCCTTTCTCATATTCATTATGAAATTGAATTATATTGGTTTGGTGTGCCAAGAATTCCCTGCCACTTGTACATATACATATATCTGGGGACTATTTGGGTAAACTCTCTGGGAAGGTTTTTGGACTAGTGCATTCAATATCTGAATTTGTCAAATACTTTATTACTACTTGACTTGCTTTGCAGATGGTAAGGAAGATACTAAAGTCATAGACCAGGTTTGCGAGAAAGTTCTGCGTCATTTAAAAGGTGAAAATCCTTTGGAAGAGGACAAACAGGGATTTGTAAGTATTTCAAGTTTGTTTTGATGAGGCTTTACTTTTTCCAACTCTTTTGTTTTTTCAGTTTATTGCCTATTATTACTGCACTTTCTCTCCTAACTGCTAATTTTTGTGGTTTATCTTTTCCTTAGGTTGACCTTGGCCCTGTCCAGGTGGACAAAAAAGCCATGGAAAAGAATCTGCAGGACTTCAAGGGTGATGTTCAGAAAATTGCAAAAGGAATGGCTACCCTTACATGGACGCCTCAAGAGCGAGCAGAGCGGTCCTTGGAAGGAGGCCGCAACAATAGGTACCCCAGTGCTCCATCCAAAAAGGCTGCTACACCTGTCAAAGTAAATGCCTGCTTAGGTGTGTATGATGTTTTTTAATATTTGTTTTTTTAACAAATCTCACTGTATCAAAGTGGGAGTAATTTTTTTCAATTTGTTTAGGAATTGTGAAAGCCCACCTCCTTCATGAAGGGGAGAAAGATGGGTCAGGCTTACGCCAAAATTTGAAACTAGGCCGTAGAGCCATTGGAGCTAGGTTCTCCCAAGACTATTCTCAATCTAAGGTATATTTATCAATTCAATTGTATTTAAAAAATTTGATGATGTCTTGTTTCTTTATTTGAATAATCTATGTGATCTGTTTTTGTTTACAGAAATAATAATTAGACTGCTTTCCTGCATTTTATTTTACGGCTTTCATGTGTTCTGTTGATTTGAATATTTCTACAATGTAAGTCTAAGAATTATTTTAATACATTTGATTTGTGTATTTTTATACTCTTGATTTGAGTATATTTTTATACTTTTGATATACAATAATTGTTCAGCAAGGCAAGCTTTGTTTATTTGTGTTTATTTCACATATGTCATCCAAGCAACAGAAGTCTGCAACTAGGGTCATGTCTAGTGAGTCATGTCACGATTCCAGTCGTTAGGCAGGTAGTGTAATCATAAAGCCAAAAAGCATACTCTTTAGGAAAAGTCATTCAGAAAAAACCATTAAGAAACAAGCAACTAGGATGAAGCCATTCAGAAATGGTAGAGAGACAAGCCACTCAGACTACCCACGCACGGAAAACCACTCAGAATCTACCCATTCAAGACTATAAACCACTCAGACCACCCATTCAGGGAAAAACTACTCAGAGGTGCGCGAAAATGAAGAATGGTTCGTTACTCAGAAATTTTTGAAAAACTATTCAGAGGTTTCTGAATGGTCATTCAGAAATTTCTGAGTGCCATCCTGAATGTATTTACACCAGTGGCACACATTCGCTCAGGCCAAACGCTGAGAAACAAGTGCTCTTGTGATCGCGGACTCGAAACCTCCTAACCCTGATCAGAGCTTCGGCCGCTCGAGCCCTCTCGCTGAAAAGTGCACACTCTTAAAAAAAAATATGCCTGAATCACGCATAATATGCCTGTTTCATAGCAGATTTTATGCCTGAACCTCAAAATCTTCCCCGAGCATAATATGCTCGAAACAAGATTTTCGTAGTGGCTATGCAGCTATGCCTGAATCAAGGCATGCCACTAAATATGGATGCCGACTCAGGCATCAGTCTACAAGCCTAACTCAGGCATCAGATTGTGCCGAATCGTATGCCTGTATCGGGCATAGTGATGGTTGGCACAAGTATTCTGTTGCTGATATTGGGGAAAGGTACCCAGGATTTCAGGGTAGGCATCAAATTTGCGCTGATTCAAGCATACTTTTTTGAGAGTGCAGTAGTTTGCGGGAAGAGCCTTCCAGGACGGTGGCTATTCTGGTGCACCTGCATCTGATTGGCGATTACTGGTGACACTTCCCCTCCCACGCCCTACCGCAAGCCACATCCCTACCCACACTCACAGAATAGCAACAGGAGCTGCACGGGTCTTCGTCTCCGGGCGCCGCGTATCAGCTCGGGAATGACCGCTCCTACCTCCGGTCAGCCCCTGTGCTCCGTTAATGCAGCCGGCGCCAGGCTCAACTAAACAACGGCCGTATCCGCTCATACACACCCTTTCCTGCCTTGGAGACACTTGGAGGTCGCAACCCGCCGCTACATATTTTCGCGCTCATTTCTCGGAGAAGCCCGGAGACCGTGCCCATCCGGCCCCGGGCCCTACGGTCATGGAACCTTCGTGAAAACGAATGATGCGGGCACGGTATCCCTTTTGCCTCGTGAGAACCGAACTTCGGGCTTCGGGGCTTTCGAGACCGGGGTATCGATCTGGCGACGTGATGCGAGCGCGGGGTCTCGAGAACTCGAGAACGGGGTGCGGGCGCTCGAGCTTGGGGTATCAACCTGGCGACCTGCCAGGTTTGGTTGGGCTTGGTTTGGTAAGTTTAGGTTGGGCCAGGTTAGGTTAGGCCACGGGCTACGGCCCATTAAAAAAAATGACCCCAAAAATGTTAACCTTGAAATTTCATCGGGTAGGCAACCAGGGGTACACGGGGCGCCTAGGAGGTAGACAACCCGCACGGCTAGGTTGGGTTAGGGACCCCTCGGAGGTAGGCTACAACCTATAGCTATGTCTTGGGCGCCTGGAAGGTAGGGGAAGGTAGGCAACCCGCATGGTTGGGTTAGGTTATACCATGGGCGCATCACCCCCTGCCGAACTGGTGGTTAGGCAACTGGCATGGTTAGGTTAGGCTGTCCTACGAGCCCCTTGCCCCCTCCCGATCTGAAGGTAGGCAACCCGCTTGAAAATGTTCCGCAGCGGGACCTCACTTAGTACATACCGCTAAGATTCAATCTAACCGTAAGTTACGGGAATAATTGGTAACAATGGGAAAGATTGGTTTACAGCGTTATTGTTCACGGACTGATACTCTGGTGGTCTTTGGGTAGGCGAATGACGGGGAAGTATTGAGAACGGTACTCCACTTTACTGGAATCCAAAAACAAGACTAAGTACACAGACACCTGTGGTCTCACAGCCGACCGTTGTAGGGTGAATACCGCGCGGGTGTGAAGGGGGTGAGGGATGACTAATGACAGAATGACCATTGACTATGGACAGTTGGGTTGTGTATAAGCACAACACCCCTCCCTCCTTAAAAAGATGCAATGACTTAAATTTTTTTAACAATGCTATTAAAATATTTTAAAATTTACAGCCATGTAAAAGGTGAAGTTTTGTTTAAACAGCCTACCATTAATTTTAACACGAGAAAACAAAATTGTAAGTTCAGTATAACAAAACCCTTCATGAATGTTAAATGATAACAGACAACAGATGAAAGAAATTATGAAGGTGATACAAGCCCTGAACATCAAAATGGATATGAATGATAATGGAGTGATGGATGAAAGAAAAAAAATGGGAAGTGGTGGAAGCGGTACGAATAAGCATCCGACACATACAAATTGTCATAGGAGACAACTGACTGACGTAAACTGAAAAGGTAACAATTATTAAAACAAAATTATTCCGTCAGTCTTTCACAGGTGGTTTAATGGTTCTTCCTGACCTGGTAACCACCGGTTGAGGTTGTCCGCTTCCTGGAGGTTGTCGAGTCTTGGATCCTGGGGGGCGACTTCTTCCCCTTGGAAGGTGTGGTGCAGCTCCCGGTGGGGGTTGTCAAATGAGTCTACATGGTTAACATGAAAGAAGTCGTCGTAGACGTCACCTTGGACATGAACAATTGGGGGAAGCACAAGTGGCACCTGGCCAGGGGACGGAGGACTCGTCCCAGATCCGGATGATCCTGGCTGGCTCGCCGGTGGGTTCACTGCTTCGGAAAAGTTAGCATTAACTGCCTGAGGTTTACTGCCCTATTTACCTTTCTTCTTTTCTTTGCAGGCCTTCTCCAAATGTCCCGTCTTCTCGTCAGATTCCCGTCGAGAGAGCATTGATTAGTTATTCTGCTGTACACATAAGTAGAGTTCTTGGGTGTACCCATTCTCGGAGTCGCCTCTTCGTCTCCTCACAGACAGATGTCAGAAACACTCCGCGTCTCTGCGCCGCAGACACAATCCCCCGGCTCTTAATGTAGATTTGTAGAGCTTCTAAAAACCATGATAGTGTCTCCGGTTTGGTGAAAATGAATTAAGGTTTCTTACCAAAGCCTTCCATCTCGTCAGCTCGAATGCGCGACGATTAGGGAACCCGATGTTGGCGGATGAGCAGGTTGAAGAATGGATGCCGGCAGTCACAGTTTCCGGGTGGTTTGTAGGGACGCAGAGGCGGGTCGCGGAGTTTCTCAGCACGTCATTCACAGATTTTCCATTGTCCTCGTCGCCAGTGTGGTGGTCTTTCGGTAGGCGAATGACGGGGAAGCATAGAGAACGGTACTCCACTTTACTTGAATCCAAAAACAAGACTGAGTACACAGACACCTGTGGTCTCACAGCTGACCGTTGTAGGGTGAATACCGCGCGGGGGTGAAGGGGGTGAGGGATGACTAATGACAGAATGGCCATTGACTATGGACAGTTCGGTTGTGCATAAGCACAACAGATACGTTTTTCTCCGTCAACAGCAAGACATCCTCGCAATACTCAGATGTAGTAGAAGCTGAACTGTTCATACATTTTCCCACTAGAAATAGTAACGTGTTACAATTTACAGATTGAATGTGGGCAAGGCAATCTTCCAGCCAGAAGTAAGACATTAGATTTAAAAGAAGCAGTAGTTTCGTGGCGAGACATGTTAAGAAAGGTAATATTTTCGGTCCACCACGTCAAAAAGGCGTGGTGCACCGAAAATTTTGCCTTGCTTGAGAAGATAATTTTATTGAATTGCTTGGACTCGTGAAACTACTTTGCAAGGACACTTTTTATAGTGTATTCGACTTTTGCTATAATTGTAAAGACAGGAATAATCATTTTATTTTTCACTATATTTGTTCGGAGAACTATAATTTTGTTGGAGGAACCAAATTTTGGCTGCATTGGCTGCAACGTTAGTTGCTCCAACGCAGAGGCTCGGTGAAGGAGCGAAAGCAGAAAAAATTATGTTAACGAACCTCCTTTTTGGAGCCGCTAACGTTTCGTTGGTGCAGCTAAAATTTAGTTCCCGAACAAAATTCTAGTTATCCAAACAAAAGTTTACTGCTTGCCTGAAAATCAACTTAAAAATTAGTTGCGACCGCTAATATTTTTTCTCCGTGCTTGTCCCTTTGTTGCCTTGGTTAAGAGGAGTTCTAAATCTCTTGAATATTTGCTTAATGCTTTACGTCATTACTTAATCATAGTCAGCATTCCTGTCGAAAAAGTCCATCAGCTGTGACCCTATCGCATTGACGCCAGGCTCGCCTGGAGCGCTTTGCCCGCTGGGATCGACGACGCGCCCTCGCCTATCTGATCACCTTCTCGCCGACGCCGCTACTCGTCCAGTTCGACCTTGACGTCATTGACTGGGTTCGCGACTACCCGTGGCGGCGGTGGGTAGTGGGCCTCACCATCTGCGTGGGCTTCACCACGGCGCTCATGGCGTTCTACCTTGTGCTGCCCCTGGCCATCGCACTCGGCTCGTCGGCTTCCGAGATGCATCGGATCATTGCAAAAGCACTCGAGGTGCGCTGGTGGTGCGGTAGGGTGCTGGCTCAATTTGCACGAAGGTTGAAATTTTGATCGGCGTATCGATTTTCTGGTTCCATTTATACGAAGAAAGAAAAAATTTTCCGGTATTGGTCGGACAGTGTTTAGAGGTGCCGCACAAATTTCAACCCTGCCGCAAATTCGAGCCACCCTAGTGGCGCGGAACTTATAATGAGCAGTGTTGCGGCACAAAGAAAAAAGAAACTAACTTTTTTTTGGTTGATTTTCAGACAAGCAGTAAGTTTTGGTTCTGAGAACTAAAATGGGTTGCGGGAACTACTTTTTAGTTGCACCAACGAAATTTTGTAGAGTAGTTCGCCTAACCCAATTTTAGTTCTTAAAGTGAAATTTTACTGCTTGTTTGGAACTAAATTTAAGAATTTGATGCGACTGCAATTTTTTTTCCTCCGTGGGCATTCTCTCTTGAAGTGTCTGGGAGCAGTGAGGAATTCAACCACACTGCGATGGTCGAAGAAACGCACAAGTTTACTCCAGCTTAAGTTATTACATTGCACACGACATCTAAAGAAGTCCGACGATCAGAAGTCGCGGGCCATGCGAGACCATGGCTACTGCAAGGCTAGGCCTATGAGATACAGCTCCAGTGGGGCGGCCGCGCCAGTCATCTGTGCCGGCGACGCGACGTAGCCTGGCGGTCGGGCCCGTAACTACGGATACCAACGGCGAAGCCGGACACAGCAGTCTCTTTTTCGGGAGCAATAATAGTTTAAACAGCACCGCAGTAGATTGATAAATTCGCGGATTATAGTTGTGTACTCTGTGACGCACGGACGACCCTCTGAATAGTTTATTCCGATCCGCCTGCTGACGCTAGGGGGTCGTTCACACACCACGTGGTACGATTTTGGCCAAATTTTGACCCCCCCCCCCCCTCCCACCACGTGACCTACCGTGGTACCCCGGCTGACCCCCCTCCCCCCTCCCCCCGTCCCCCCTCCCCCCCCCCAAAGTCACGTGGTATTTTTTAATTTTTGTAATTTAGCCTGTTTTTGTTTTATCTGCAAAGTTGATGATATATCTGCATTCATTCCTGTAATTATTGATCGCAAAGGTATATTTAAAGCTTAAAGTATCTTTTTGGTGAAGACAGCACACAAAAACGACAGGTAAATGTACCGGGTGTCCAGGCTAATACACTGCAGTCGGATGGGTGGCCTACCCTTGACTCTGCAGGGGCGACGATGCAGGCGGCTCCCGGTGGGAGACAGCGGGAGACAACATTTGCGTATCGAAACCGAAACGCTGAAGAGGTAGCAGACATCAGTGTTGACTGTCAACCTCAACCATGGTGGAGGGAGCGCAGCCGCACGTGTTGAGAAACGAAGAAGTGACAGAAATGGTTATGATTTAAGGCGAGGCGCGAGGGAATGGGCGTTAGGCTAGCTGAATTTATGCCGAGCGCTCTCCGGACCGACATCACCCTAATTACGACAAGTTCGTTAAGATATTTCAAAATTTGAGACGGACGGGCCAATTTCAGCCCCCGTTCGGCAGCCGTAGCCAGGCGCCAGGAGCAGACGACGCAAAGCGGCGCTGGCAGAGGAGTTGGATGGTGTGAGGAGGGGAGGCTGTGCGCACTTCCAGCCGCTCGGCTCGCCCGGCTCTCCTGCTGGTCTCGGCTGGCCGTAGCTCGACTCGTCACGCTCGCTGTCTCCCGACGGGAGCCGCCTGCATCGTTGCGCCTGCAGAGTCAAGGGTAGGCCACCCATCCGACTGCAGTGTATTAGCCTGGACACCCGGTATATTAAAAATATATCTGTTACTACGGTGATGCAAAAATGGTGAAGTCATTTTTGTTTTGAATTTATCAACTTTACACAACAGACAGCAGACAGTGAAAACAAACTGGAATTCACTGAAATATCAGTAATATTTTATTTTTGTGCACTCGATCTACTTGTCACCTACTGATAAATAAAATCGGCGCCGACGGACCTGGCCGCGCGAGCCAAGGCCTCTGGTCCTGCCAACGGGCACCTCAGACTGGGGCGCTGCCCTACGGTCCTACGGTGCACGGCCTAGTAGAAGTGTTCCTGAGAATTTTGTGCAATAGGGTGGCTTCATCATCGCGTATAGCCGCAGTTTTGGTGTTCGATAAAATACCACGTGACACAGCCTGGACCCCCCCCCCCCTCCCCGGTGACACTAAGTGGTACTTGGTCGACCCCCTCCCCCCCCCCTGACGAATACCACGTGGTATGTGAACGACCCCTAGGCCTGGGCGCGGTTTAACGGTTAACCAGTTTCGAAACCGGTATTTTTTGAAACCTGAACGAAGGTTGCGGGTTTGAAATAAAACCGGTTCACCGTTTTATCGGTTCATTTCGGTTAACTGTTTTGGCATCGGAACCGGTTAACCTCCAAAGGGTTTCACGGATTTTACTTCATAAATGGCTTCCTCTTGCGTAGTGGTAGTGCCGAGCGGGCCAGCAAATAAACAGATTTTATAAAAATTGAACGGAGCATCATTCTTTTTCATACTCCTCGTTTCAGTTAAGGTTTAGCTGATTAAAACAGTCAAGTCGGTCTTAAGGTAAACAATTTTGGAAGGTAAACCGGTTCATACCGAAAAACCGGTTTTCAGGGTAAAACCTTTGGAAAGGTGAACCGGTATATACCGTCGAACCGGAAACCTAAACATCAAACGGTTTTTCCTCCCTTGCTGACGTCACTGGCAGCGGCAAAATGAAGAGCTGAACCGTCCCAAAGGACCCGTAACTACGGATAAGGTGCACCTTCAAACGTCGGTTCGACATGGGGACTGGGCGTTTGTGGGGGGGCATTCGGACCCCCACCTCAAGTCTCTGCCAGGCGCGGATCCAGGGGGGGGGGGGGGGGGGGGGCAAAGGGTCAATTGCCCTCCCCAAGGCGCCCGAAGGGCTCCGGAAATGTAGGCAACCGTCATAACTTTTCCGCCTGTAAGTAGGCTAAAAGCGTTACTTTGTCCCCCCCCCCCTCTAAAGCTGCTCCTGGATCCGCCACTGGTCTCTGCAGCAATGCTCGGTAGCGGACATATTTGTTACGATTAAAATCGTCAACCTGAGCCCATCCCGTCTTACTGTGCGCGGCGCCGTCGCATTGCCCGCAGGTGGGGCTCTTGTCAGCACGGCAGCAGCGGCCAACCTTACCTCAAACAACAAAATCAGAAATATTTTTATTACTCAAAAATGCGATACAGAAAGACGGTTGTTGCAACCGTACGTGATTCTGTGCGAAAGATGGAGTTTATCCTCCAAATTTGAAGTTTTCCTACAAGGAACTCCAACTAAGGAGTTAGCTGGAAGAAAGAAGAACAAAACGACTGCCACACGACACTCACACTCACACACGAGTAGTAGAAAAGACCTCAGCAAGTTTCTAAGCTGTAAAGCAAATTTTGATCGGCTAGCACGTTCTACAAGAGCCCGTTCTAAACATTTGCACCCACGCAAAAAAATAAAAATTATATTAACTGCAAAGTAGCCAACTGCAAACGATTAGCTGCGCCAGTCAGATTGGTGCAGATCCAGTAATCACCGGAGAGCCAACTTGAATAGCTAGCAAATGTTTAGCACGATAGCAACACCATAGCTGGATCCTCCCGAGGGACCAACCACTCATTTAAACTATGTACACAGATTTCAGGATTTCGTCGGATTACACTCCGTGGTTTTCGTTAATTTGAGAACTTCATTGCTTTTCTGGCTCTTTCAGCCTATGCCGGTGCTATTTTTCGGCATGAAGTCCAACTTAAAATTCGCAATTTTTTACGATTTGTTTTTAAAAATTTGTAGAGTTTTGTACACATGATTACGCGAGTGATTCGCCCCTCGGATCCTCCGGAAGAGATTTTGGTGTTTCAACTTTCTTATATTTCCGATATCACACAGAGCGGCGCCGCGACGCCGCGCTGGGCCGCACTGCAGAGCCAGGTGCTGCGGGCCTCGCTGCACTTGAACGTCGTGGTGCCCATCGTCCTGCCGTGCGTCGTGCTTGGCTCTGTCATCATGCCGGTCTTCGGCATGGCTGAGGTAACCGCACTCCCCACGCTCTAATGGCGTCGTCTGTCTGCTATCGCAATGAAAGATGCAGAAAGGATAGGTAAACCGTATGCACCACCCGCGTGATGCCAACAGTGATAAATGTGGGTTTTCCCCCGCCAAATTAACCGAAACTCGCCTTAACCGACGATTCGGTTTTCGAAATGAGGTGAACCTGACATAGATTCAAAATCGATTTGATATTGAAACTGATATCGTTAGTTGCATCTTGTATCGCGAACTAAGTCAGTCAAATGAAGTTCAACCTGATCAGATGGTCAAAAACTCGCGATATCGAACCAAATTCGTCTGTTTATGTCCGAGGTGTGTAGCGACAGTAAGCTTTAAATTCCACGAGTGACACACTGAAGATAATTTTTTGATGCAGTTGGTGATAAACTTCCGCAACATCGACTGGCTGTCACTGATCGGCACGCCCACCATCCTCTGCAACTTCATCCCGGTGTGCGAGGTGGGCCGAGCGGATAACGAGATATCTGAAATTGTGTGCACTGAATTAATTCAAACTAAAGTTAAGCATGTGCGCTGACTGTTGATGGGACTATTTTCTCGCATGAAATGTTGCGACTTAAAGCACAGCATAGCTGTAGGCCGATTAGTAACATATGAGACACTGTTTCATGCCAGGCGCAATATGCCCAGCCTGAACACGCGCAAGCTTCATTTTCAAATTGGCTCACAAGAAATTCACACCAATTTGCTCGTGCAGGTGGGCGACGCACTGATGCGAGCCCAGGGTGGCGTGCTCGCTTCGGCGTACCGTGGACCTTGGCTGGAGGAGACGCAGGACCAGCGCGTCCTCCGCCTGGCCATCATGAGGGCGTCCACCGGCTACGGCGCCATGATGCGCGGACGCGCCGTGGGCAACATGAACAGGGGCACCTGCCTGCGCGTGTTAAAGAGTTGGTTCAGTTACGTGCAGGCCATGCTCCAGATCCGGACCTGAGTACTGTACTGAGTACTGTAAGGGGGTCGTCCACAAATTACGTCACGCATAACGACGGATAGGGCGTCAGCATCACAGGAAAATCCAAGTTCATCCGACGAAAGTACGAAGGTGAAAGGAATACCGGGAGACACTCCGTGCTCAAGCGCACCGCCATTGCGGGCCCTCAAGTGCGGGTTATCGCCAGGATTGCGTTTAGAGATCTCTCATCCACGGATGTGTCACGTCTACGTCATTTATGGGCGGCCCCTAAGGTTTCATGGGTAATATCGGAATTAAAAAGTGACCTCCACTGCTTCAGGTGAACGGTGGGTCATTTGTAGAATTACATCTTATGGACATGCGTTACCATACATCAAACTCACACCATGTACTGTAAGCATAATTTCTTACATCCGTGTATTTAACACAAAAATCAATATCACATAACTGTTAATCGTGGTGGGCGGTGGTTCATATGCTCTGCTAACTCAATTGTCTGACAGACGTTCTCTGCACTCTCAAAAATGAATGCTTGATTCAAAGCGATTTTGATGCGAATCTTGTATTCTTGTGGGATTTTGTTGATTTACAAGTAATCTGCGTAACATCGACCGTCTGTATGCTTGACACTAGCATAGCATATGATGCTTGAGGCACGTATTGTATTCTTGGGGCAAGCATATGGTATACCTCAATCAAGCATCACATGCTTCAATCAAGCATAATATGCTACAATCAAGCATAATATGCTTCAATAAATATGCGTGTGCGATTTTTGGCGTTTCAATCATTAAATATGCTAGACTCTAAGACGAGTAGTCAAATGGAAAGCCGCACCCCACAAACACAGACTCAAAAGCAGCACAAGGACAAGCTTCACAAGTCCTTGGGCGAACCGACACAAGGTGAGAAGATCTAGCGCCAAAGTTCCATAGACGGATATGTCAGTGCAAGCGAGCCACATCGTATACATATAGCGCCATCTTAAATCTAAGATTGAGTAGTTTCTTGGTGCCTGGTAAGATAGCGGTAAGATCACAGCCGAGATGTGAATGCGGATAATTAGCCTTTTCCCTAGCAATGTGAGAAGCAAGAGAGATGATATTCATTTTTAGGACAGCTCAACATCTTAAGCTGATCAATTCTGTCTGCGCAAAGTATCAAGAATCGGGTTCTCCTGCCAGTCCTAGTCGCGACGTTGAGACGACTTTAATTTTTCTTATAGCTGGCGCATCATAGCTAGTTTAAGACTGCGTTTTTAGCCCGCCCCAACAACGTCTCTTTGGGAACAGCTGGAGCCAGGCTAATTTTATGCCGACTGTTCGTTCGGATGTGTTCGCCGACTTATCGTTGACAGAGAAACTTCTAAAAGACGATCACGTTGCGACTCCTGACATCACCGGAAACGGCAAGGAAATGAAAGGAATAACGAGCGCTGCCTTATTTATCACAGTCATCACACTGCGCATGTGCAGACATAGTCTTCTATGAATCTTCTTAATCCCATTGGGTGTAAAGTTCAAGTCCAGCAGGTGCTGTTCTACTGACCACACCCGAGCCGAAATGTAAGCAATTCTTAAACATACCCAATAATCATTGCTTAGCACTGTGAGCCGAACTATTCCTGGCCATGTCCCCTGAACCATGCTAAACCTGGTGTCTGACCGAAAGGCAGGTTTAGAATGGCGTACAGGCAATGCTTCGCCATTCTGGAGCATTGCTTGGCATTGCTTATTCGTGGTTCGAGGAATCCAGGCTAGGTGCCCTCCCCTTACTCCCCCTTTCCTCCCCCCCCCCCCCCCTATTTCCCCTCTTTCCCTTTTCTGCCCTGTCGGTGCGTCTTTTCCCTCTCCTTTGCCACCACCTTTGGCTTTGCACCACACATTTCAAAATAGACATGAATATATGTGAACAATTGCGTCTGATGATAAGATAGTCAAAAGTTTATTGCGCAAAATGAAAACTATACAATGTAAAAATAAATGGAATCTGTTGTCCTCCACTTTCCACCCGCAAACCTACTAATAAAAAAAAGGGCAATAAAATCAGCAGAAAACAATGACAAGTCTCCGGATATACGAATCAGGATCAAGCAAGCAAAAATAACGTACCCTCGGTATGCTCGTCAAGCCGTGATGAGCCGAAGTGTATTGAATGCTGGAGCTAACAGAAGCTAGCACGCACTGAGAGAAATGATTCGGCGTACGGACCAAATGTTTGGTTATCAGGCCTGAAGTGGGAACAAATCAAACACATATGACGAGGGGACGAAAACTTAAAACGCAGGGACGAAAACTTCGGACGTCGTCACTAAAGCGTTTGTGACGTCGTCTGAGGTTTTCGTCCCTACGTCAGAAGTGTTTGATTTGTTCCCATTTCAGGCCTGATAACCAAACATTTGGTCCGTACGCCGAATCATTTCTCTCAGTGCGACAGCGTATGAAGCAAACCCTGGAACGTAAACAGATAGGAATAAGGAAACACGCACGGACCCGTTTACAGACGGACCCCCTCTGCTCGTGGATATACCCGCCACCCCCAGGCCTCTGCTCTGGAGAGACTCTGCTCCCACGCGCTCTCCGCATCTACCTGCGGCGTCCATCGGCTTGCCTAGGCCGGCCAGCCGGCAGACTGGCCTGCATTCGTTCTCTACGTCAGCGGCACCATCCAAATCCCAACTATTATCAAAGTATATATGAGATAATAACCGATCTTGGCAGTTAACGTATTACATTAATCAGCGTAAACGCGCAGGAAATGCCAAGATATTTTCTACTGCCATCGATATTAAAGTCAGGAACTAGCACCGCACGTGTTTTAACGCTCTAACCTCAGTTGCTGCAGTTCTGCAGCTTCAGTTTAGTATGTCAAAACTTTGTTGCCTTCACTTCCACTGAATGTAATCCGGAGAAGCATTTGGTACCTTCCAGAAGTCTTCAAATGTTGCACAAAACTGGCGTTGAAAGTAATCGTAAGAATACAAGCAAGACAACGACGGCACCGCGATACTACGACGACGATGCCTGCCCAACCCCATTCAACTGCCTGCCTTGAGGCGGGGCCTCTGGTCTCTCTCTCTCTCTCTCTCTCTCTCTCTCTCTCTCTCTCTCTCTCTCTCTCTCTCTCTCTCACATTCCAGCTCGGGCTGCTAACGGAACATCAGAACGGGAGAGAAAAATCCCTACGTTCGGGGAGGGAAATTTCCCCTATTGCAGGGCAGGCTTTGTCGACCGCGCTTTTCAATCAGCTGATTTCAATTTCAGTTTGGGCATGGGCAATTTTAGGTCTGAAGAAGAATTCGATCGAAATCATACATTTAACTCATTATAATTCATAGTTATATTCAATATTACAGACACAAATGCAGATACAAAATCTGATAATTTAACACAAGGAGGCCGGAGAAAATCGCATACCTAGAACGACTGGAGGGGCCAGATTGGACCATGCCCCAATTTTCGCAGTTTTAAGCCTCGTTATGAGTTTTTTTTCTGTTGATTATGTTGCCATATGATGTCCTCTTCTGTTTTAAAATATCATATGACGTCCCCGAACCTTGGACGAAATAGGGGGAGGACTGTGCACTCGCTCCGAGAAGGCGGGGAAGATGGCGGCCCCCAGTTGCGGGTTGCGGGCACGTTGATCAGAGTGTGGCCAGGGCTATGTGGGAGAGATAGTGTTTGCCTGTGTTTTATTGTTAATTTATGTTCAAGAAAGGGTAAGATTGTTCTTGAGGGACACAGCAGTGAATATCATGCAATGCAGAGAGGTGTTGAGTGTGATACAGTTTAATAATAGCCAGCGACGGCAAAATAAAACCGCAGAAGCAGCCGCCGCGGCGTGGACGGACTCGGTCCCGTTTGTTTACCTCCATCTAAGACTTATTTTGCAGCCTTATAAGAAGCACGACATTGATTTGTAACTAAAAAATAAAATAATTTGGTTAAAAATGAAGTATATTCCGTGCTTCTTGTGCAAAAATTGAGCTACAAAGCAATGTATTTGTTGTGTTTATTATGTATCGTCCTGTCCCTGTCGCGTGTATCGTCTGCATGCACCTGACGCAAGGGGAATAGGGAATACGCCAAAAAGCAAGCCGAAAAGTGTCTGCAAACTGTGACAAAAGAAGGGAAATCAGTAAATTAAAAACAAAAGACTTAAGTTTACTGCTTACTTTATTTTCGCGCCGAGTAAAGCCCTTTGTACAGGCTAGAGACACTGTACACTCTACACAACACAAAATGCCTAGTTGCTGTGTCCCATTGTGCCGCAGTGGGTACAGCTCAGATCAGAAAGAGAGGAAGGCTGCTGGACGACCAAACCCTTCATTTTTTAAGATCAGGCCTGTATGCAAACTAACATATGATGACTACTGACGACCTAAGCACCTTTCACTTTGGGTTCCGATCAACTAACACTACATTTACAATAAAAATTGGTTTAGTTTTTGAGAATATTGTAGTGAACTGCTTCTGAATCATTGGAATTGTCTTTGCACTTAATTTAATTGACAGGAACAAGTTGAGCCATGGAACAGAGCAATCCCCAGAGCAGACCGCGGGCTCACTACAAACGACTGGGTCTGCTCAGAACACTTTCACGAGAACGATATTATTCGATACTTTGAAGACATAACTGTAGGAGATTTAGTGATTAAAGGAGAGAAGAGGTCAAAGCCAATACTGAGGGATGGAGCAGTGCCATCGATTTTCAATGGGCCTGCATATCTCAACAAACCCTGCAGGAAAAGAAAACCACCGTCACACCGATCAGGTCCCCAGGAAAAAGTATCCAAAACAGATCAGATTGTTCAGGTATGCGTAGAAAGAAACGCATACACACAAACAAAGTTCACAACTAATAATGCATATCGCATTAGCTTAAACATTCAAAATGTGAAAGTATAATTTTACATTGGTAGAAAAATTTATTAACACCACCGTTTCTCTCCAAGCTAGAGAGAAGAATACCTTTATTTTTTCCTTGTATTTATAGGATGACGAGGATGACCCTCCATCTCCTGAAAATCCTAGAACTGATCATGGTTTCGATTATGTAAGTGTAAAGCTGCCTGGTTCAGCCATAATGACCTAGTGGGTAATCCAATCCCTTCCAAACCAGGCGTCATATCTGAAAATTAATGATAAGGGAACAGTAACCCACATGGTGAAGATAGACAAAAATACTAAAAGATTCACAGTTGAAGTTAGGCAATGTACATACCCACAAGAAGGATCTGTAGAAAATGCTGAAAATATAACATCATTACTGGAAACAGTTGACACATTGAAAGTCTGTGGAGGAAATGGTTACATGGGTTTTTCTAAAAACTGTATGGGTGGAATTATGAAAGGGCTCCGGTGCAAAGCTTGCAGAGAATCAAGGAAGAGTGACAGAAGAAAGGAAAAGAGAAGACAAAAATTAGCAAGGCAAAAGACAGAGTAAAGACCCTCCACAAATATAAGAAACAAAATTTGAAATTAAGAGTTGAGGCAAGTATGAAACAATTCACTTTATCAATTGAATAAAATTAAAACTCCCCTAATTTTAGTCACTTCTCTCTCCCTAAAATAGAAAAAATCCTTGAAAAAACAGTTTCAAGAGGCGTACACAACGTGCAAAAAATTGGAAAACAGCCAAATAGATGAAGCCATCAAAGACTTACCCAAGCCCCAACAAGAAGCAGTGCATGCCATGATTCGTGCTGCAAAGATAAAAGGACCACAGGGAAATAGATTCACAGCAGAATGGGTCTATGAATGCATCCTGTTGAGAATAAAAGGGCCAGCCAATTACTAGCACCTCAAAAAACAGGAAATTTTACCCCTGCCATGCAGAACCACCTTGAACCGCTACATGAGAACATTGCCTCCAGTTTATGGCTTTCAGCCTGTTCTTTTTGACGTGCTTAAGCATAAATGAGAGTCAATGCCTTCTACAGATAGACATGGTAAAGTAAACAATGTAGCACAAGTTTGACAGCCTTTGTGGCCCTCTGAAAATTAATTAATTAAGGTTTATATTTTATTTCAGGCAACCTGGTTATAGATGAAATGAAAGTACCTATTGATGTTTCGTTTGATCGACACACCAAGAAAACAATTGGTCTTGTAGACTTGGGAAAATTTACACCTGAGAAGGACAAGAATAAACCAGGGGACCATATTCTTGAAATACTTTTTCAGCCATTTCGAGGTGGATGGGTTCAAAGCCTTGGAATATTCCTCACAAACAACAATTGCAAGGGAGATGTACTTGCTAAAATTATAATAGAAGCCACAACACTCAGGGAAAATGCAGGGCTGTTTGTAGATGGAATTGTTAGCGATGCTGCAACATGGAATAGAGTTATGTGGTCTCAGTTTGGAATAGACTCTACCAACAGCAGCTGTGAGCATCCTGTTAGAAAGGATGACAGACTGCATTTTTTCTCTGATTAGAGCCACATTATGAAGTGTGCTCGGAATATCCTCAGTCCAGAGCTGCCTCCAAAGCCTGAAGCAAGTCGTCCCAAAACCAGGAAAAGAAAGATAAAAGATGCTGCAGATAATGAAATGTCAGAAGAGCAAATTTATGAGATGAAGGTGCAGTCAGCTCTAAACAAATTGAGGTATGAGGAATAAACACCATTATATCAAGAATAAATTTGGTACACAACTATGTTTTAATGCAAGTTTAAAAATCAAATATTACAGGTTCCTGAGGGCATAGTGAAGCGAAAACACTGGAGAGCTCTTTTAGAGGAAGAGCAAAAATTGAGCATGAGGCAAGGTTTGGCTGCTTTAGCTTATGTACCCAAACTGACTGAAGACCATGTCTTCCAAAATGGATTCATGAGAATGAATGTGAACAAGCTGGCCCGTCCCTTCCGTCATCCCCGGTGCCAGTTCCGCTGCGCTCCACCGGCACCTCGGATTGACAGGGGGACTTGGCCAGCTTGGCCTGCCGGCGGCGTTTGCGGGGGCCTTCGGCCCCCGCCTCAAGTCTCCCTAGAAGTGCCCGATAGCAGATGTATTTGTAACGATTAAAATCGTTAACCTGAGCCCGTCCCTGTGCGCGCCGCGATGGTAATAGTGTGCGCGCGGCGGCCAACCTTCGGCCCCCGCCTCAAGTCTCCCTAGAAGTGCCCGATAGCAGATGTAATTGTTACGATTAAAATCGTTAACCTGAGCCCGTACCTGTGCGCGCAGCGATGGTAATTGTGTGCGTGCGGCGGCCAAACCTAACCTCAAAAAACAAAAACAGACAAATTTTCATGAATCAAAAATGCGATACAAATCGAAAATTGTTGCTACCGCACGTGATTCTACGTTAAAGTTTTTCTATGAACGATAAGTCGGCGAACATACGTCCGCCCGAACGAACATGCGGCATCAGACTATAAGCCCGGCTCCTGCCGTTTCTAAAGAAACGTGTCGGGACGGGCTAAAAAGAAGTTGATCCTCAAAATTTGAAGTTATTCAACCAACGATAAGTCGGCGTACACACGTCTGAACGAACGAACATGACGCATCAAACTATAAGCCCGGCTCCTGCCGTTTCTGAAGAAACGTGTCGGGACGGGCTAAAAAGCAACACTTAAGAAAAATCATTCAAACAACAGGCAAAGCAAGCACAACATATTACAAGAAGCAGTGAACTATTTTAACAGGCAGGTTACATACTCACGGCTGTCACTAAAATTGACACTTTGAGAAAAGATGTGTAATACGATACCAGATTTCAAGGTTCAAACCAGTCCCACGATAGGGTCAACATGAGTAAATGCTGTAAAAGAATAAAAAACACTTTTACGTCGCGAACAAGACCCACGCTCTTGCGCCTACGCTGAAATAAAGACGGATTAGAAAATAACCACGACTGCGAAATGTTTTCCCACGCACACTGTCAACAGCCGCCATAATGTAACGGTCGTAACCGCCGCGTCGGGGGGACGCGGCGGCGGCAAGGCCTCAACAGATCTAACGCGACTCCAGATTTAAAAAAACAACGCAGACTTCAGCAACTCCAAATACGCTATCACACGCGCTGTTAGACAGTATTCGGACAGGGAAAAAAATTAACGGTCGCGGACAGAGGCGCCACAAGTGGGTGGTACTTACGAACACATCAGCCTCCCGGGCACCGAATAGGGGCCCTAGGATCTCGCGCTGTTCCTCCTCGTTTATCCCCAGATCGAGGACATCCTGCTTGTTGCTGGCGTTGCGGCTGTTGCTGTCGCTCTCAGTGTAGGCGAGCGCAACTACCTCCACCTTGGATAGGTCCTTTCTTGCTAATGCAGGCTTCATCTTCGCTGTCGTCTCTACGGCCTGCTGATGACACACTGACCGGCTCCCGCTCCAGACGACCCCACCGCCGGCTTTCCTCCGCTAACGAAGCGGGAAGGAACGTTGGCTCTGATTAGCTCATTAGGAGAGAATCGTCATGTGATCTGATAGACACCGATGATTGGTTGACCGAGAAATTAATTATATCACGTTTACGGATTCACACGCGAAATAGAGCAACGCCATAAGAAATATTTTTACAGAAAAAGAATTTAAAAATTCATATTTCTTTTCAACACGCCTCGGTTGTTTTGTTTCCAGGCTGTCTCGCCTCCGCCGCTCTCCCGCTTTCCCCTCCCTTCCCTCCTCTGCCTCTCCAAAGGGGGTAAAGTAGGTGGGGGCGCTGAAGATTGTTGTTGTTGATGTTGTTGTTGGTTCCCCGACCATCACACGGGCAACATGAAACGACAAATAGTGGGGTGTTGGATATAGTTTTGATTGATCAGTATTGACATACAGAAAAATGTAACCATTTGATTTTTAGAAAGTATTTTTTGTCTTAAACATGAACGAAATACAATTCTGAAAGGTTTTATTCTACGCATCGCCGGGGGTTTGCGCCGCTTGTTGGTAACAATACTGCCGGTGGAAGGCCCACTTCGGAACAGAACGCGTTGTTATTTACTTGGCTGCCAAATTCGATTTAAAGACTCTTAAGATTGTGAGCCGAGTTGAGATTTGAAAAGTGTTCCAATATATCGAGAGCTAAGCCTCCAAATTTTTGACGTCGGCTCGTGGCTGACGCCGTGGCGGAGATACTCTTTGCTGCGGTTCCCCTCATACTGGATCCGCTTTTGTGATTCTTCGTAACTTCTTATTTCCGGTTCGGCCCTTCTCCGGAATACACTATTCACAACATAACCAACTCTGCGCGCGCTCCACACGCCAGCGGGAGCATCAGTGGTCATTTCACTCTGATTGGCTACTGCTGCTCACAACGGCAACGCTGCACGAACTCCACCGAAAGCACCCGAGCTCGCTTGGTAGCTTCCGAACCGAACCACTGCCGTCGTACGTGATGGCCCCGCCACTCGGACTCGGTTATGAGAACCTCTCGGTAGGGGGGGAGGAGGAGGAGGATCTACCGAACCGAACGGTAGCAGCGCTGAAAAATACGTGATAGTAGGGCGACGAAAACACTGCGACTGGCCGGGTCTGGCCGATGTGGCAGACCTGTCGAAGCTAGGGGGCAGTTGTCTCGTTAAGGTGGGTTCACGCTCAGCGACTGTTTCTCGCAGTGTTGCCACATGCTGCCAACCCTAAACCCCGAAAACAAAAAACTAAACCGCAAAAATGATACCTTTACGGAAACTAGATAGCCGATTGGGCTATTTTGAGCTATTTTGTCGTGCTTTTTGCATACATTTCATCCACTAAAATAGCCCAATTTGCGGTTTATAGCCCAATCTGGTAACATTGGTTTCTCGAGCGACAGGTAGCGACAGCCAGCGACACATAGCGCGACATGTACAGTCGCTCAAAGTTTCCGCTGCGCTGTTTCTGTACAGTGGGAAATCTTCGTGCAGTTTTATGGGCAGCCAAAGCCAAATGGCAGCTCGTCACAAGCGTCACCCTTGCGACACGTGTCGTTATTTTTTATCATCCTTTCGGCACGATAGTCCTCCAGTAGGGTCATTATAGAGCTCTCGCGAGAGCTCCCTGGAGCTCCCTCCCCGGGGAGAAATTCCCGACGAGCTACCGAAACACCGTAGAGAAGGGGATACGGAAGTCTACGGTATGAAAAATTACGCAACACGTGCCGCGAGCCACGAGCTGATTCAAAACGTGGGAGGCGTAGCTCTCGCTAACGATATGTCATGACCATTTGGTAGGGTCAGACAGCGCCGGACCCACTCCGCGCGGCACGAGAACGTGCATCTTCAGGCCGCGCCGGTTGAGTCCGGCGCTGTCTGACCCTACCAAATAGTCGTGACACATCGTCAGCGAGAGCTTAGTCATCCGATTTTTGAGTCGGCTCGTGGCTGACGGCGCGGCATGTGCTGCGTAATTTTTCATGCCGTAGACTTCCGTATCCGCTTCTCTACGGTGTTTCGGGAGTGTTCGGGAGCTTCCCGGGAGTTTCCTCTCGGGGAGGGAGCTCCCGCGAGAGCTCTTTAATGCCCCTACAGGAGATGCTTCGAGTTGGCCACAGCCGCCTAGTGGCGGGAAAGGGAAAAGAATCGAATCTGCGACATATCGCGACACTTAGCGACCCACCAGGCGGCCATGACCGAATCGGCAGTGAGCCTGCGACACTGCCGCGACACCCTCGGACAGGTCTGCAGCCAATGGGAAACCTCCCAGCGACACCTCGCGACACTTTAGTGACGTCAGTGTCGCACTAACTGTTGCACGATGAGAAATTCTGTCGCTAGTTGTCGCTGAATGGAAAATTGTGAAGAGTATTTCACTTCCCTGATTTCTTTCCCCCTCTATGTCAAACGAATAGTCGAAGTTTCAGAGGTCTCTCGTGATGACAAGATGCTGTTCAAATGCTGCCGCCAAGGCCCACTTCCACCGCATCGTGGCTCCCGCTGACGGTCAGAAACAGCGAGCTCAGTGTTTTGGGCGACTGTACATGTCCCGCTATGAGTCGCTACCTGTCGCTCGAAAAATTGTCGCCGAGCGTGAACCCACCTTCATGCGACGGTCCTCTTTGTCCAGTGTGGCCGGGATGGTCGCGTCGCTGGGTGGGCAATGACGGGGTGGTGACCAGGTGTGGTGCCGACGCACGCGACGTGAGCAGTCGCAACGGAACTGTCTATCCATTTACAAGGCCGCTAAACCGGCTGCTGACGTCATCAGGAACTCCAAGACAAATAAACGGATAAAAGTGTATTCCGTTGCGCCTGCTGACGCCGTAAACGGTAAGAAAAGGAAAAAGAAGCTCCGGGCTATCGAATTCACCACTGCGCATGCGAGGACACTATTTTCCAATTCCGCTAACCGCTGCACATGCGCAGTAGATGTCATCCCTTCTTATTCCCTTCATCTTCTTGCTGCCTTCACCTGAAACAGAAGATATAAAAGGAACATATTCTAACCTCTTCCACGCGTGCGCAGCGCATTTTTTTTTTTTAAGAGTGACGGTGATGAGTCAGCACATTTTCTTGCCGTTTCCGGTGACGTCAAGAGGATGAAAGGACTACTGAGGGCTGACCTCTGTTGCACACATGGTTTGTACGCTCAGGGAAAACAGGGAAATGTCAGGGAAATGAAAAGCCGTCAGGGATATCAGGGAAATGAGATATCAGGGGCGTGATATATTTTATCTTGGAGTGCTGCAGTTGGTACTGTGTTGGCCAACTCCCCCAACCTACCACAAAATTTTACCAAATACCATTTTTGGGCACTTAAAATCAGGGGAATGTCAGGGAAAATGGAAATAGGTATCGCGTACAAACCATGTGCACAGTCGTAGCAGACTTGTTTCGCTGAAAATATAGTCCGCGCATGCGGGGACACGTCCTTTGTCCAACTTCCATTTGCCCGACCTGGAAGTTGCAAACGTACCCTCAGAGAGTGGTTAGGATAGGTAAGGGAGGTCAGCGTAGGTTAGGTTTGGTAAGGTCGGAGGAAATGTATAGGTCGGACAAACGATGTAGACCCGCGCATGCGCACTGATAACTACAGGATGGGCCACACATTCCTTTCATCTATTTGCCGTTACGGCGCAACGTAATGAACTATAACAGGCAATAGAGTACCCCGGAGAAGCCCAAAACGGAAGTGAAAAGTCGTAACGAAGAAGAGGACTGCAGGGGAAGTATGATCCTTTAAAAGTGACGCGATTTCTTATGTTTGCTGTGGGTTTCTTCTTCGTTGCGACTTCTTTCTTCCGTTTCGGGCTTCTCCGGAGTACTCTATTTGAACAAATAGAAAAGATCGGGGCGGCCAGCATCGCTTCACCAGTCATGACATCGTTGACGTCCTTTGGCCTAACCCACCCCGAGTTTGCAGGCTCTGACTTTCCTCCTACGCACGTCTCTCATCGGAATATGTTGATTTAATTGCAGTGACAACTCCAGTCAACATGGATGTGGTTTGCGATACCTGCAAGCACCAGTGTGACTCTGGCGCTCGCATGGCCAAGCTGTTGCCGTGCGGACACACGACATGTTACGCCTGTCTGGACATGCGCGCAAGAGACAACGGCAAGACATGCGCCATTTGCTCTAAGGTGAGTACATTTCCCCCACTTCAGTCCCACGTCGGGTTCTCTGTAGCGGTAGCGTGTACGTTTAAAGGGGACACTCCGGATTATCCTATTTCGCTAAGAAATGCGCAGGAAATCGGGGGCTTAGACAGTGACGTAGGCCGTCGCAACGCAGTTTAGCTTAGTCTATAAATCTTAAAGGCATCAGTACGGAGACGAAAATTTTCCTGTCCTGAAAGTATGATATACACTGCTCCGTAATATCCACATATGCTGAAGCGGTGGCAGAGCTTAGCAGACGTGGATTATGTTTGTTTACTGACATCTTTTAAAGGTTCTGGCCTGGCCTAACAAGGATAGAGCCTTCCGAAATTCACTTCAAGCTGCGTAATAGCTAAAAA
Source organism: Odontothrips loti (assembly GCA_038380765.1). Classification (NCBI taxonomy): domain Eukaryota; kingdom Metazoa; phylum Arthropoda; class Insecta; order Thysanoptera; family Thripidae; genus Odontothrips; species Odontothrips loti. The sequence continues at coordinate 4,728,950 of CM076255.1, forward strand.
CATTTGTCCAACGTCGGTTCTCACGGACGTAAAACCGCCTGTTCCGTTCCCGCTCCGTTATAAAGAGGTTTCCAATGAGGCTCAGAAGCGGAAGCTGAAGAACAAAAACACTCCAACCCGGAAGCTATGGCGAACAAAAATGAGAAATTTTGATGCACAAGGGCGGCGCTAAATATTGCAGATAACCTCTAAATTCACTCGAAACACCATTTAAGTTTCTCATACATTCCCTCGAGAGTTCCCGGTTTGGAAGTGTTTTTGTTCCTCTACTTCCGTTTTCAAGTCTCATTGGCAACTTCTATTAGTACCTTCTCACTCGGCTCAGCTTTTCTCTGGACTACCCCATTGTACCACATTGCAGCACGAACTGTTTGGGATTTTCTCAAACTTTTCGTTTAAATTCAGAAACTCAAAATGTTTATTATTGAGGAGATCGTGCTACTAGAAAACAATGATTAGCTCATGTAACCCTGTTTTTAAGCTCTCGTAAAATTTCAAAACATTAATGGAATTGTGAAAACCGTTGTTGGCAATTTCGAACCAAAACTTTTGGTCAGCCGAGGTCAGAAGCTGCACTGGAATTCGAAATCAACAGTAAATAAACGGAATAACAAGTGCTTGCTCATCACTGTCATTGCAACGCATACGGTGACGCAAACGTTTAAGAAACGCGCTGTACAGGGCAGCGCAGCGTATGATATTCTTTTCATATTAGTTTGAAGTGACGTTAGCAGTCGCAACGGAATTGTCAATTGATTAATTTATTCAGAGGGCTGCGTTCGGTTAGTGAAAATGCGCCTCAGAAACGCATTAAAGGCTCGGATTGTCCACGGGGGCACCTTCTTTGCTTTACGCATCACCAGGAATGGTCCGCGCCGCTTGTAGACTGATATGTATCTTCAGGCCGCGCGGTTAGGTTCTGCACTGTGTACTCGGTGGCCCTAGCGAAATACCCTAGCTCCTTACCACGCTACACTCCGCTAATGCATAGTGGAATGTGAATAAGATGTACTGGGTGTCCCAACCAATGCAGCGCAGTATCGAGGCTTGCCTATCAGCGCATTACCGGCTGCTTTACATGTGCCGTGTTGTTCTTTTGTTCCGAAGGCGCTGATAGCAACCCTATCGACTGCTCTGCATTTGCCGGTACATGCTGGCTGCGGTTGCAAAAGTGTGAAAACGTTAGGAGGCGTTTTGGTTTTCCATTAGATATTGATAAGGAAAAAAAATCCTTAAAAATCCCGGGGTCCGTTCGACGAGTTTCAGAGGTGACGAAACGGTCTGAAAGTTAAGTCCAACCTTCCAAAAACATTGATGGTATTGTACGACTCTTAGGTACACCCGCAGGACGATATTTTCGGACGTAATGACCAGTGGCGGATCGGGGGGAGGGAGGGGGGGCTAAAGTCATTGCGCTTGTCAGTTAAGACCCCGATTCATCTCGAAAACTACGTAACGGAGGAATTCTGTTTTGGGGGCGTTTTGGTTGGGCATTGATGCAGTTTCAAAAATGACATATGAGATATCTGAAAATCAAAAAACAAAAATACTCGTTGTTAGAGACCGCAGATCGGTGGAGGTTTGTCTTGGGACCAGCCGTCGCCCGCAGTCAACAATCACTTTCCGCGTACTCTGCAGGGCTTGGAGTAGTAGATCAGAGGCTAAGTTCAGTTAAAATGTGATAAAAACACAGACTTTCAAAAATAACAAATAATGATTGCAAAAAATTTGAGAACATTGAAAAATAAAACATTGAAAATCTCAAAAACCTTATTTTCCCTCAGAGATCAAAGAACGAGTCTGTCCTAGAACGCTAAGCGTTCTCCATGCCTGTCTTGTTGCCTACTTACAGGCGGAAAAGTTATGCCGGTTGCCTACATTCCGGCGCCGGCAATTGACCCTTAGCCCCCCCCCCCCCCCTCCCTCCCTTGGATCCGCGCTTGGTAATGACACTTTTCAAGTAATGGGAAACATATGTATGCAATTCTTCAAATTTTACTGCGAAATTTACCATTGCGAAACTACGAGCCGTTTCACTACCTCTAAAACTCGTCTTAGGGACTCCGCTATTGTTTTAATTTTTTTTTCTGATGAATACCTACCGTAAAACCAAAACCCCTCTTAACACTTTCATACGTTACGTTCAAATTTAATGTATGCGCAGGTATGTCACGTGCGTCATTATGTTCATACCTAATGATGCACAAGTGTGCACATTTGCATGCCTAGTAGCACAAAACTCTCGCCTGATTGTCGCCCAACAGTCGGAACGGCGTGTCTCAACATCGGGGCGAAGTCGCCGGAATAATTCGCCCGACGATCGAAATGGGACTTTAGCGATGGTACCCCGACCACCGCAGGCGACGTCGCCGCGAAGCCGTAGGCGACATCGCTGCGATGGGGTTGGCGACCGTCGCCGTGCTTTGCATAACTCTATCGGAGCGAAGGTGGTCAGTGTTAATCGTCCGACCATCGAAATGGGACTTAGGCGATTGATAATCGACGTTATTCCAGAGCGTCGCCCGAAACGGGTCTGAGGACTCAAACGAGCGTCGCCGTACACTCCCCACAGGAACCGAAGCGACGGTACCTGTGAACGTCAAGAGACGCAACGTCCGCGGCGACACCGCCACGACGCCTCACCCAGGCCCGTGCTCTGCTTGTCCTCGCCTGACGGCCGCCGTGCTCTACCATCGCCCACCACGTCCGCGGCGACGCCGCCACGACGCCTCCCCCAGGGCCGTGCTCTGCTTGTCCTCGCCTGACGGCCGCCGTGCTCTACCATCGCCCACCACGTCCGCGGCGACACCGCCACGACGCCTCACCCAGGCCCGTGCTCTGCTTGTCCTCGCCTGACGGCCGCCGTGCTCTACCATCGCCCACCACGTCCGCGGCGACACCGCCACGACGCCTCACCCAGGCCCGTGCTCTGCTTGTCCTCGCCTGACGGCCGCCGTGCTCTACCATCGCCCACCACGTCCGCGGCGACACCGCCACGACGCCTCACCCAGGCCCGTGCTCTGCTTGTCCTCGCCTGACGGCCGCCGTGCTCTACCATCGCCCACCACGTCCGCGGCGACGCCGCCACGACGCCTCACCCAGGGCCGTGCTCTGCTTGTCCTCGCCTGACGGCCGCCGTGCTCTACCATCGCCCACCACGTCCGCGACGACGCCGCCACGACGCCTCACCCAGGGCCGTGCTCTGCTTGTCCTCGCCTGACGGCCGCCGTGCTCTACCATCGCCCACCACGTCCGCGACGACGCCGCCACGACGCCTCACCCAGGCCCGTGCTCTGCTTGTCCTCGCCTGACGGCCGCCGTGCTCTACCATCGCCCACCACGTCCGCGGCGACACCGCCACGACGCCTACCCCAGGGGCTCGCTCTACTTGTCCTCGCCTGACGGCTGCTGTTCTCCACCATCGCCTACCACGTCCGCGGCGACACCGCCACGACGCCTCACCCAGGGCCTTGCTCTGCTTGTCCTCGCCTGACGGCCGCCGTGCTCTACCATCGCCCACCACGTCCGCGACGACACCGCCACGACGCCTCACCCAGGCCCGTGCTCTGCTTGTCCTCGCCTGACGGCCGCCGTGCTCTACCATCGCCCACCACGTCCGCGGCGACACCGCCACGACGCCTACCCCAGGGGCTCGCTCTACTTGTCCTCGCCTGACGGCCGCCGTGCTCTACCATCGCCCACCACGTCCGCGGCGACACCGCCACGACGCCTCACCCAGGCCCGTGCTCTGCTTGTCCTCGCCTGACGGCCGCCGTGCTCTACCATCGCCCACCACGTCCGCGGCGACACCGCCACGACGCCTCACCCAGGGCCGTGCTCTGCTTGTCCTCGCCTGACGGCCGCCGTGCTCTACCATCGCCCACCACGTCCGCGACGACACCGCCACGACGCCTCACCCAGGGCCGTGCTCTGCTTGTCCTCGCCTGACGGCCGGCCCGCAAACCAGACATGTCTCAAGTAATTAACAACAGCACAGCGGTTAATGCATAATAAAACATACATTGGAATTGAATGACTAGGTAGTTTAATCAAACATCCTTCAGTTCTGACACTGGTTACTAAACCACATACAGAAATAATAAAAATATGCTAATAGGAATCATCACTTAGCAGTTGTTGTAACTGCTGGCTTAGTCATAAAATGTGAACATAAAATTAAACATCCTCCAGTACTGGCACTGGTTACTAAACCACATACAGAAATAATAAAAAAATATGCTAATAGGAATCATCACTTAGCAATTGTTGTAACTGCTGGCGTAGTCATAAAAAGTAAACATAAAATTAAACATCCTCCAGTACTGACACTGGTTACTAAACCACATACAGAAATAATAAAAATATGCTAATAGGAATCACCACTTAGCAGTTGTTGTAACTGCTGGCTTAGTCATAAAAAGTAAACATAAAATTAAACATCCTCCAGTACTGACACTGATTACTAAAACACACACAGAAATGTACATCAGGTGAAGTTAGATCAGACACACATTTGCTTCACAATGTATGCTACCTCTGATGAACAGGGCAAACACAAGACATACTTCACTGCCTAACTTTTCGTGGGGATTTCGGTTTCCCTTTCCTAGGACTTTTCTTGGAGTCCGGTTTTGCAGTGTGCTTGCGTGGAGAGATTCTGTCTTTGTAGTGAGTGAGCCACGACTGCACACAGCCCTCAACTTCTTTATTTGTTGTTCCTGGACAAGCCAAGCGAGTAGCATCTGAAATGATATCAAATTCAAGTTATTAAGCAGACTTATGAGGTTTGCTAAAGACATTTGGAATACTCGGAAATGAACTATATGCTATATGAACTATATGGGGCAAAAATTAACAGGTTCGTAACCTTAACTTTTCGAACTAACAAAGATTCAAATAATTACTCCGATGAGTGCGGGATAGCTCAACAAGCTCCGTGACAATTGGACAAGAAACTGAGACTCATAAGAAGTGCAGGGATGTGAATCCTGGATTTATATCCTCAACCCGATAAATAATGTGGTGAAGAGATCTTTTTTTTTAAATTTAAAAAACTGAATTTACAAGATGCACTTACCACACAACATTATTAAAATGTTCAATAAATTGGAGAATGTCTTTTTGTATTCTCGTGATATTACAGCCCCAGAGGCATCAATAGATCCTGGAGGGATGCGTGACCCACTCCAATTTGTCAAGTAGCATAATTCATCAGTGAAGAGTTTAGGAAGCGAACGGTTCAGAAAATCTGAGGGCTTTTTGCCACCAAGTTGGGCAATATACCTTGCCTGCAAAATGAGCAAGCATAAGAATTCCAAACACACCATGTTAGAAAATTGCTACCTCTACAAGCAGTGCTTACAAGCTCAGTGCGGATGGTTTCATCAGCCAATGCATCCTCAAGCAGTTCCAAGTTTTCAATGTCTGATATTGGTACATGACATTTTTCAGTTAATGATATTGGTAGGGATATAAGTTCTTTGGGTTTTGATCTAGAACTTGCACTTACTTCAGCAATCATTTGCTGAAGAATGTTCAGCTTATGAAAAATTTTAGTTTCAAATGTTTGGAACTCTCCTGAAAAGCAAAACAAATCAGTATGAACTATACACTACCTTACAATAAAGCAAAAGAGAGAGAACACAAAACTGAAAACTAAGAACCTCGTGAAACATAATCTTGTGGTGGATCTTGAAAGAGGTTTCTTGAGCATGAGCCTGATGAAGATGCAGGAGTTATCTTTTTGGTTGGGTTTGTCATGTTTGAAGACTTGGCATTCTTGAATGAGCTGTCACTGAAACATAATAAAAAGAAAGGGAAAACACAGAAATGTAATATACTGTTGGCAACTAGAATTTAAAAATGTGATGGTCACAACTATGGGTTTTTTTCTTTTGAGGAGGGGGGAGGGAGGAAATAGTGAAAATTGGTCAATTGATATCAGAACATCCTGACAGAAAAACTGAAAAACAACCCATCACACATGTACAATATGATTTTGTACATTAAAAAAAAAAAGAATGCTGACATTTTTTTCAAAGAAAATGAACACTTCACATGGGGAAGGTAGATGAAAAACTAACCTTTTTGTAGCATTAGGATTGTCATGTGAAGTATCACACAGAAGATCTTCTTCTCCCTCACTTCCATCCTCTAAGAATTCAAATGAAGCATTTCCATCAAAATTATTTTGTTTGGAAGGCGGCTTCTTAGTGATTTTAGATTTTTTCACTTTCCTTACTGGTTCCTTTCTTTGATCAAGTTCTGAACCACTTCCTGATCCTTCTGAATTATCAGCATCACCTTCTGATCCGCGTCCCCCAGTGTTGTTGTTATCTTCCACTGCAGATCGGCTGGCCAGGATCTCAAATTTGTCCTTAGCTTCAGGATAATTCACTATAAGAATAAAGAGGAATTAGGGTGAACGAGCAGTCATTTCCTTTCCAAAATAAAAATGTGGGGAATTAAAATATCTAAGAAAATAGCAATGCTCCTTGCACTGTAAGTAAGGAAATAACCCAAGAAACTTAAGGTGGGAAGTACCCATTGAAAGGGCAACTTGGGCTGTGATCAGTGGTGGAAAACTAAATTGCAGTTAAATCGCTTGAAAGTCTGATAATTGAGTGTGTCAATTACACATCAGCAAGAAAACTAAAAAATTTGGGCTATTGTGACATAAAAAAATAAAGGGCAGCAAAAAACAAAAAACTTTTTTTTTAAAAACTGCAAATAAGTTTTTTTACTACCGATCACAGCCTAAATTACCTTTCAATAGGTAATTCCTACCTTGATGGTGATGGAATGCTTTACTTACATCCACTCGCAAGAATTCTCACAGGATAAATTTTAAAATCTGCCTTGGAAGGCATTGTTTCAGCTACAACTGACAATTCTAGCTGCTTCCTGGAAATGTTGGTGTCCTTCGGCCAGTAACACTTAGGATGTTTCCCATTAATGATCCAAATGATAGGAACAATTTCCTGTTCATCTGATTTTTTTCCTTGATCATCAAGGAAATTGACGATGGCAAAGCTGCGAGGTCTGCAAAAAAAACAAGTGAAAAGACTAGCTACAAAGGAATAAAAAGAGGACATGTAGAACGAACAGCTAGCACATCTCTACCATACCAGTTACTGGTATGGAGCAGTCTGAGACATATGAAATTTTGCTTGTAAGGAATTAAGGCTGCTTTGCCGATGACATACTCAAGAGGCCACACAAAAAGCTGATCTGCGAGTCCCCAAACTTTCCAGACATAAACTTCTGCTGAATGGGGATAAAAATCAGTGCATTTGGAAAACATTTTCCCAATTACAAACCATGACGGACCATTTTTAATAAAATTTGATGCTCTAATGATGGTGCCATCATTGAGACACAATCCATTATCTCTTTTAAACACTGAGAGCATCATACCCTTATAACACACATTTGAAAAGTGTTCTCCCACCACACCACAAGCTGGTCCAGTATTGCTTTTTGCCTTCCGAGTACCTGATATAGAACATGTAAGTGAGGTGTTGGGAATGGCATGGTTTCGATCTTTCTTCTCACTAAGCCGCTTCCAGATTTGCTGTAGTGGTTTAACATACCCTCTGAGCAGATTCTTTAGTTCACCCTGGTAGCTTTCGAAGGGGAATGCTGAGAACTTATCTAACGTTCCAAGTTCAGCACAATCAGCTGGTATGTGAATAAGGGCATGAACTGCAGGAGTGGTGAAATCTACACCAAGTAAAAACTTGCACTTCCGTACAAATCTCTTTAGTAAAAACTCTGCTTCTTGTAGCTTTGAGGAGCACAAGTCTGTTGACGACATAATCCTGCATGCCCTGTGTAAATCTATCATGTGATCATACAAATCACTATCAAGCACACCTCGCAAAACAACAGGTGCAACATACAAGATAAACTGCCTGCACTGGTTAGCTTTCCAGGAGTCTGAGTCAGAAAATGAACTGAGAATTCTGCTGAAATCTGAAGGCATGAATTGGTTGATCACAGCTATTTTTGAGTCAATGCTTTTCACAGCAGCTGCCGTCATTTTGAGTTTGGATCTTCTTGACTTCTTCCTGAACACTAACACTTGTTTGTTTCCCCTAGTAATTTGGACTTGGCAGAATCTATGCTTTCCTTTCTTATACACTACACAGAGTTTTTTCACTACATTAATAAAAATAGTATGCATAGGATCTATGGGAAAATGTTTTATCATATCAATGAAATCTAATGCTAGCAGAGGGCTGTCACCTTTGTGGTGGTCAGGTTGCTCTTTGTTTCTGAAGTTTTCATCAGTACGCAACTTCTCATTCAGTCCATGGAAAACTCTACTGCGTTCAATGGACACACCTCGAACAAAACATTTGGAGCAGCCAACAAAGCCGTTACTGTTCAAAATGCACTTAACATACGCCAAGGCAGGAAAGTCACAAACGAAGGAACGAACAGTTACTTTGATTTTACAGCCATTGTAATCAATCCCGTGGTTAACAATGTCACGTAATTCCTCCACAAACATTTCCAAAAATTCCTCACATGACTCAGGCTTATGACGACCATAATAAGCACATACAATTATAGGTTTGTGGTCAATTCCATCAACCTTACACAAGATAGGCCACAGTTCATCTTTTGAACTTTTGTAGGGGCTTTGGCCATCTACATTGAAAATAAGCTTCAGTTCTGTTGGGACACAACTACATGTGCGGAGAAGCTCCAAGAGACCAAGGGCGAGACCGAAGTAAATAAACTTGCCTTTTCCCATGGGTAAAACAGGTGCCTTCTCTCGACAAGTACCAAGAAGTGTCCGGGAGTCAACAGGCAGGTCGGGATGCTCTTTGTGTAGTATCTTAAGCAAACCTGTGACAGCTTTATGAGTGACATTACCAGAAATAGCCCAATCAGCTAAGCTAGAGGACAAAGTTTTGTCCTCTTTCTGAGTCACAATGTCCTCGCAATCTTGAATTTCCCATGTTGTGACAGCTTTATGAGCGACTTCACTAAAAATATCCCCATCGACTGAGCTACTAGACAAAGTTTTGTCCCCTTTCTGAGTCACACTGTCCCCACAATCTTCACTTTCCCACGTTGATTGGAAAGGATCAAAATCAGACAGAAACTGCTCCACTTGCAGAGGACTACTAGTCTTCTCCGCTGTATGATCAGAATCAGGACTTGGAGATTTAATATCAAAGTGAAATGATGTCACATCACAAAGGCTTGATTGTGAAGTGCCTGTGTCAACACAAGCCTGAACCTCAGAGAAATTACAATTTAAAGGTTGAGAAGGAGTGGTATTTTGGACAAGAATAGCCCGAGACACACTGTCAACATCTTCTTGCGTGGCCTTCTTTACTTTACGGTAGAACGTGCTCTTAGACATCCTGCCAACTGACCACTTACCCGCCAAATGCTGACCTCGGTCTCTTCCCACCAACCCTTGAACGCTCATTCATCATGAAGCCTGAAAATAACAAGAGATTGTACTCTAACCTTTCGCTTCTAATAGACAGCCCACCCATAAACACTAAGTACCTACCTCCTGAGAAGAACTCTCTCAAAATGAACTTCCAGCTGAGGTGCAAACTAAAAGCAGTCAGACTGGGAAATAAATGATATAGTATGCAGCAGCGGGCTCTGGAAAAGGAGGCCATAGTGAATTAAAGTAGATGAGTCTAATAATTAGATTGATGGTGATAACACTCAGACAATGTGAACACGCCCCCCTCACTGCAAAACAAAGGGTCAGGGGGAATAAGAACCAATTAATGATTGAGAGACAAAGTCACCCCCACATAACCTAAGCAACGTGACTTGTCTAGACCTCCGGGCCAGGTTCACATTCTAACATATCGTGAGGCCATGGGTCACGTAACTTCAAGCGTTTGGAGGGCTTCGAACGAAAAGGTTATTTAGCAAGAGAAACAAATGCAAGTTCCGGGCAAGACCATTGTCTTTAGGGGCCTGTTCACTCTCCACAGCCGTCGCATTCGACATCATCAGCTTAAAAAGAGAAATTAAAAAATGAAGTGGTTTGGCTTGGATACCGCTATAATAAGATACAAAAAACACTACCAACTAAGAATGAAATGATCTCACCTGTTCATAGACCTTGGCGCCAAACCACCAACAAAGGCCGTTGCACAACGGACGGTTGCACTGCGTGTACAGCAGCTAACTGCAGCAGGTAGCAGCTTCGTGGTGGCGGATGAGTTCAGGTTTGGCCCACCGGCAGGGCTAGGAAACTCGTGCCTTTTCTGACAAGGCCGAAAAAGTGCGTTGGGCAACAAAGGCCGCCAACTTAGCACCCGATTAACACCAAAATCTGTCTGATAAAGTGGCAACTTTCAAAATTCAATATAATTGAAAAAATGGCTTTCAGAAGTACAAAAATCAGTTGAAAATTATCCACTGGTCTTGAACAATCTATTTTAAGTGTTAAATACGTGAAAACACGCATTTTAATTTTTATTGTAATTTGTAAATTTAGCTCGTCCACGGCTTTCCTATCGTGTGAATAACACTCTATTTACACGATGGGTGAGCCCTGGGCAATGTTATTGGCAGTAACTTTTGCAGCCCTGGGCAACGTTATTGGCAGTAACTTTGTAGCAGACGATGCTGTTTGTAAACAATAATAGCCACATATTTTATTTTCCTTCTATTACCCTTAAGATTCAGTGATTCTCTACTAGGCATTACCATTTTCTGTAATAATGTTGTGAAATATGTTGGCCAATTTCCATTTCATTGGCGGTGAAGATTAAGAATTGTTCATATGAATGCAGTCGTACAAAAATGTATAAATAAAGGTAAAAGTGGGGAAATGAGTGCCAAAAAATCAATTTTCATTCGATACTTTTATTGCATACTAAATCATTTTGAATCACAATTGCACCCTACACATCCAATTTAATTTACCTAGAATTACACAAATGATATTTTTTAACTCAAATTTTGAGTATTCTCTTTAGGATATGGCAGTGAAATCTTAAGACAGAAATCGATAAAGTAGACAAGGCTTCAATGAGAAGCAGTGATAACAAATAATCAGAAGTACAGCATGCTAATGATTTTAAACATTGAACAATTGTCAGTTTAAGGTGCACTTCATTTGACACAAAGAAAAAAAAAACTGGAAAGTTAACCGAAGTGACCATAATCAACAAAAATAAAGGAAGGGAAAACAATACTATTTCCTCATTGTAAATCCATACACATTAAAATTGTGTAGCAAAGTAAAGTAACTAAAACATTTACATGACATGCTTTTAGCAATCACTAATGTCAATTAAAGGAACTGAAAGAAGGGGAAAAAAAGAGAAATAAAAAGGTTTACATAAAGGGATTAATTAAAACAAATCCCTTGTCATCGCTTTGTTGTGCTGCTTTTCTTTTTCTTTTTCTTGATGCATACTGCTGCTGCTGCCCTCGTGATCCTGGGGTCTTGGATTTCCCTGAGAACATGAAAGAAAAATGGACTGTAGAAAAATATCAGGACGTAAATGGTACACATCTCATTTCTGTACATACTTGGCGAGTATATGCAGCCTTGCCGCGACTGACCCGGCCCCGCCATTTTCCGCCCCCTGCTTTGCTGACTTTGCCTGCAAAACACCATCCATCCCTGTAGCTTTTACAGTAATACAGTAACATCCACAACTGAAGTAGAAATAGAGTTGGAGCTTACCCGTACACATGGAATGTATTGGTACCCCCGTGACAGTGAAGATTGGTGGGAGGGGTGTACGTGTTGAGGCCTCGGGGCCTCGGGGCCTCGGGGCTCCTGCGGTGCCACGTTCTCACCATCCGGATTCATGGGGTTGCTGGAATCTTCCATTGAGATACTTCTTGACATCTGTTAAAATCAATGACACATGAAAGCAATCAATACATTTAAAAGAACTCAACAAAACATTTTAAACCACAATTCAGAGATAAGTAATTTTTTTAAAACATTACTGTACATTACGATAAGATCACATAGAAACCTACTTCCCTTCATGATATGGACTCTCCTCCCCCCAGGCATATTACATTTCTACGTCCACCAGAAGCAAATCAAAACTACCACCAGTTTACTGCAAAATGATGTGCTAGAACATAAAGGGATGAAAGACAAACATAATGATTCACAAGGTAAATGACCATGACCTTGCCCGTTCGCATGAGAGTTCAAATTGCCGGCATCAACCCAAGTTTTGGCAACAGCTAACATAAAGTTCTCATCCCAGGTCCTACCGCGTGGAGGTGGGCATAGGTATCTACTCGACACTCAGAAGTGTCTGTAAATTTCAGGACCCGCGCAGTACATCATCCACAACAACCACTATGAAACAAATGGGAAAAAAACTTGCGGTGAGAGGAAGGTATGAACTACCACCTCATGATGTACTGCTCTTTAAAAGGAAACCAGGTATCAAACACGGTCCATGTGTCAGGTTTAGACCACAGTACCCTATTTCTGTTTCCAGTACAGTGAAGCAGAAATCATGAAAAAGGCTGGAAATGTAAAAGACATTAGTCCATCATTACACTTTTGGTGCATTTTTTTTTTACGTTTGGACAGCACACTGTTTGTCCGACTACAGAATTCAAGAATCAGTTTTTGAGCCAGCAAAGTGCAAGCAGCTTCCGCTCTTTCCTCCTTGTGTTCAGGGCATCTCAACCATGTAAATTCTAGTTTCTCTTTCAGCGCTTTCAACACGTTCTCCTGAAAGTGCAGGACATAAGCAGAATCCCTGCAATGATTCACAAAAAGATTAGAGCCATTTTTCACATGCTGTACTACATTAACATTAGGTGCTTCCTGAATGGAAGGATCCCAAGCGTGCAGATCTTCATACTCTCTGCTAGTACCAGAAGCAGTCCAGTCAGCATTGCATGTATTACACTTAATACCTTTAAGGACATGGTCTCGCAGTTCTTGAGCTAAAATTAGATCATCATAACGTTCAAGTCGAGCGGCAACGGTTTCATTTGAAACGATGCCAGCTTCAAACATTGCCCGGTCTATCATATTACCTGCATAACCAGTGTTGGCTGAATCCACGGCCTCATCAAATTCAATACCAGCTCCGGCCAACGCCTTCGCAATCATTTCCCTCATGGTTAAATTCTGTTCACCATTGACCTGCAGATCACCTTCATCATCGGGAATGTTAGAATCATCAATGTCATCAGAGTACACAGCCACAGCCGCTGTGTCTGGGCAGTCAAAAGAAAGTGGCCTAGAAAGAAAGCTTTTCAGACTATCCTGGGCAGTGATACCAGTTGATTCGACATTTGCATGGGGGTTGTCAGGCACAACCAAGTCACGAATAAATACAGACTTCAAGTTGGCCATGGCCATGGCAGGTGTCAGTTTGTTACCTCTGTTTCCATGAGCCTTCAGACCTGAAAAAAAACCTTCAGATCCATCTGTTTGCACTCCAACCCTGGGATTGAATTTTGATGCATACTGTTTAGACCTGTCTGCAAGTGCCAAGATGGATTCACCAGTTGTGACCCAGTTCTTAAGAGTTGGCGAATTAGTAGTATACTTTTTTTTACCAGTTGCAGGATCCACCTTGTAGAACTTTGCCTTCCTCAACTTCTCCAGTAACTGTGGGAAGAGTCTGTGGTGTGGAGAACCATCACCTATGGCTTGCCTGCACTCTTTAACCTTCCCTGTTCTTGCTTCTCTGGAAGAATGACCAAAGGTAAGATCAATCAAGTCATCAATGTCCTTAATCACCATTGCATTATCAGTTGAACCAGGTAGAACACCCTCTCCTAGCTCTAGAAGGACTTTCACATTTGTGCCACTGAACAGTTCAACAGCTGGTTTCACTTTCATCTTCCCTCTATGGTTTGTACAATCCAGGTGGCGTTTGGTGATTTTCCTTGTTAGGGATCTTGCTGAAAGTCTGTCTCTATACTGGTCGACAATTTTACACAGACTGTGCAAAAACGTCCAGCTCAATGTAACAATAGTCTCTTTACCATTCACTGTAAGTGGCCATTCCAAATGAGCATTCATCAGCAGATTCCTGAAACACTTTGCCAAATGTGCAGGATCAAATGTAATATAAATTATATTGCCACCAATATCAATACAACCTGGTTTCCGAACTCCATTTTCCCAACAAGGCTTCTCCTTCAGCAATGTGTTTGTGAGTGCCACATTCGAACTACCCTGGTCAGTGCAAATGAGCCATACCTTCAGTCCAATCTGTGTGAGAAAACCATAAACCTGCAGAAATATTCTTTTCAGCTTTTCCTGGCTGGCCTGCCCCGAGGAAAATGCATATGCAATCGGAAAGCTCCACTGGGAAAGCAAGCCCTGCACCTGAAACAGCAAAAGTTTGTCAGCAAATTTTCCAGTTCGATCGCTAGTTAATTTTTCACCTTCCTGGACATTTCCATAATCTTCATAACCAATTATACTTCCATCTTTTAGAGTTAAATATGGGATTAAATCGGTCTCATCCCAGTTCACACCAACAACTTTGTGGGTTTCGGTCATATTTTCAGTAAAACTCTGGAGGGTTCTGGCAAAAGGACTATTTACATCAAACCCACACTCAATGTGTATGTCCTGTACAATTTTGCGAGTAGTTCTCCTGGAAGGAAGGTCCAAAATCTGTTGGGCAACACTGTGACCGCCACGGCCTCCTGCCTTTTCCATTGAAACACCTACAGCCTTAACATCATGTGGATATCTGCGTCCTCGGGGTTTCCTGCGCTGATTAAGTGCATGACATTCCACCAAGTTGATTAATCTCCAACTTACATTTTTGTTCTCCAAGAACTCCTTTATACTTAGCCTTTCAAGTTTGTTAGTCTTTTTTCTGAGACCTTGGATGGTATTCTGTTGGGTACGTACCATGGCCCGTAAGGATTGAATTTCATTTACCAATTTTAAATGGGAGTTGTCTGCATCCACATAATTTTCCATCCCTGCATGCAACAGAATATCTTTTTGGGACAACCATTGAAGTTGCACCCGACGCCCTGAGGGTAAACAGAAAAGTGGTGGTCAACACAGTTATTTTATCTCAACCCAACCAGACCCAAAGCCTCGATGTCCCTAATTTCTTTGCAATGTACACACCATGATGGTACATGTGGAAAGTTCCTCTGCAAAATTTCAGGTCTCTAGGTCCCATAGGAAAAAAGTTGAATTTTTGTAATACTATATAATTAATGATATTTGAGAGATGCCATTATAAATACTGGAATGCTCAGTTTTATGAGATACAAAGTACTTTTAAAAAGAGGATGATAAATTTAAGTTAATTAAGCACTCTCACACAAAAATACAACTGTTTTTAAGTTATTATAGTACAAAAAATAGAACTCAAAAGTGTTGCATAAACAAAAAACCAGAGAGAGCAAATCAAAAATTTTGAGAAATGGTTCACTCAAATGATTTTTCAACCCATATGTAACCTTTCCATGAAATAAAAAGTTTACAGATCATTTGTGTTAGACTCACTTTATCTTGCACTTGCAAAAAAATAAAAATTGAATCTCAACTGTATCCTTAAAACTGAGCACTTCAGCATTTCTAATGTTACCTCTCAAACATGAAAATGACCAAAATATTACAAAAACCAACATTTCTCTTATGGCACCTAGAGACCTGAAATTTTGCAGGGCAACTAACCATACATACCCTATCATGACATATAAGTTACAAAGAAATTGTAGACATCAAGGTTTTGGGCCTGGTTGTGTTGAAAAATAATTAATAAGCAATGACTTCAGTAACAGGATGTAGTAATTAATTTCAAGGGCAACTCACTTTTATACCACACTCGAGGCATACTTTCCTTGGCCCTCTTTCTTTTCTGACCTCTATTTTGCTGAACAACATTTTGTTCTGAGGAAGGAGGTGTGTCAGACACCTGTTGATCCAGTTGCGTCTGTTCAGGCACCAATGGCTCCATCGTTTCGTCAAGAATTGGACGTGTGATGATTTCAACGGGCATGTACGAAATAGTGATTGGAGTAACTTCAAAGTGGCTCTCCTTGACCTCACCATTTGGATGCCTAAAGTTCTGGTAATAGGCCCAGCACAAATCTTTTAACGTCCTGTAACAGCCACAAAAAGCCTTTCCTACTTCACCTTCAACCATTTTGCCCCTTTGGTCTCTAGAATGTGAATCAAAGAACCAGTAAAGCCCGTTCATTCTCCAAGCAGATTGAGTGTAGTCATGGGATGTAATGGTCACTCCTGAAACACCAGTGATGGATAGACATTCCTCTAAAGCTGTCATAAGACACTTGTGAACCAGAGTACCGCAGTGAGAACCCAAGATACCTTTACCAACTGAAAGTGTGACCTCATTAGCATTTACAAAAAATTCCTTGACAAGATCACTAGGGGAAAGAAATTCATACACATTGTTCATATTTGTTTTAGTACTTCTGTCATGCAACACATTACCCTGCTGTAGAATCAAATCCATTGCATGTGTCGTCCAGGCAGCAGGATCCAAAAGAACTGCCATTGCTATTGCCTGTACAGCCATGGCACAACACTGTTTACCTTTTCCTCCATAGTCCTTAAAATCTGGGCCACCCTGATGTGTAGGTGCCATCACAAAATGCACTGGGTCAGGTACAAGCAGGTCACTGTAGGCCAGTGGATGCAATAGATCCTGATCATTAATCACACGCTCAGGAACCAAAACTGGAGGATCTGCAACAGGAACTGGAACAATCACATTCGCATTAACATCACAGTTGGCTGAGACAGGTATATTTAGATTAGCCCAATCCTTCATTTCCACTTCACCGAGTGCCTCTGGCAATTTCAAGGAAGGGATGGCACCAGGCTTCAATAAACCACTCCCAAACATATCTTGCTCAGCAAAGTGCTCCTGACATAAGTAGTAATTTGAGAACTTCTTCAGAGGCATCTTTAGAAGATCTTTCTGGCCACACAATCGAATCCAGGTTTTACACCTGGGAATCAAACATAATGGGTAAAACAGAGGTTCACAATAAGCAGTATACAGCTCAAGTATAAAGAACGAACAAGATCAACTTTTGGGTCTTGCATAGCAAGACATTTCAAAATGTGACTCATAAATTTATCTTTGATAAGATGAGATGTGTGTCGCCTTCTGTGACATTCCGACATGGACCAGGAAACATATGCAATATGCTGAGGGTAGGTGACATGCTCATGACGGACAAAATGTAAAAGACATGGATAATTAGACATGAAGACATCATGGTTTGACCACTTGAGTATTGACAAAATGAAGATAGACTTGAAGTCTGAAACTGACTAAAGAAATATACCTACTATCAGTAATCAATCATAGAAAATGACGCTGATATTATAATTGATGAAAGGAAGATGTAAATTGCATGGGATATTTGCAGACCAAACCCTCAACAGGGTTAAATTGATTTCCAGTATATTCAGGACAGGTATTGAAAGAACTTGAACAATGTGTAGGCACAAAGTCAATGCTGAAGGCCTACCATGTCTTCATTTACTGGTGTAGTGTAGACAATGCTGAATGGAATGCACTATTCAGCTCAAACACCCATCAGAATCAAATGCTGAGAGTTGCAGAGAGGGGTTCAAGAAACTTTAGCTATTAACTATTCAGATTATACAATGAATCATGTGCATCACTTGCTAGAAATTACTAATAGTGATGCAAAAACAGAGGCAAGACTGACAATCACACAGACCTAAAAGAAGCTGAAATTATTCCTCATTGATCTTGAGCTAGATGCTGTACATCATTAAGGTCTGTTCATGCATTTTAACATTAAAGGATATCCTATGTACCCTATGGTGAAATCTGTTTTAGCTTTAACATTCAAAGTACCAAAAATAACCTATGTATTCACTGTAAACTTATGGTGCTAGTACTGCGTAGAAATGTAAAATTGAATTCATAGTGGTATAGAGTTCACTGCGCGGACGCATGCGTTCCCTCTGCCCAAAAAGCAAGTTACAAGTTACACAGTAAGCAACGCACCACTACTAATTCTCAATGGCCCAAGGAATTGAATCTACTCTAGCAAATGTTAAAACCTAAGTAAATATTACATAAATATCTGAAAGCTACACTTCTTTACCTAATTTAGTCATCATAAGATACTTCAGGCAGCCTGTGTCAGCACTTTCTTCCAATTCTGTGTTGATTTCAACACTGTTAGAATATGCAAGAGATTGTAGGGTGATGAATAAAAAATAATGGGTTAGGTGATGCAATGGTGATCTGAAAAATATGAGGGTTTACATACATGGTCACAATTACCATAACTTCAACCGTCAACACACTTCCCAATTCTGGTACTGTTCAAACCAAACCAGATTAAGAAAAACTTCTAACATAGGTCACATGTGAACCATTCCCTAAAAGTCATATTGAATCTGAAGTGGCTTCCCAAATTTGAGCAGACAACAAAGTTCATAATCCACACAACACTATAATCTTTCCAAGTCTATTGTACATCAACTGGGATGGAATGTTTACTAATTTGAATTCAAGTCCACAGCGCGGACGCTACGCAAACTTGAAGAAAAGAACAACATTCATTTATCCACAGGCCCCTACGCTGCTTTCCAAAATCTATTTTACATCATCTAGGATGGAATGTATACTAATTTGAATTCAAGTTCACAGCGCGGACGCTACACGAACTTCAAGTATTAAAGAACATTCATATATCCACAGGTTCCTATCTTATTTCCCTGAATCTTGTTTCATTGCAGTTCAGATTTAGAGTAGGAATGCTACTCAAATTATGACCACTAAACAAGATTCATAATTCACAGTACACTATACTTCCTATCTTGAGACAAGATATTGAATCTTTTCCAACATGAAATGAAAAGTGTGCTCAAAACAGAATGAATATAAGTATGCTGCATTTGTCAAACCACTTCAATTAAGATAAAATATTCAGAAAATGATTCATATATACCTTGTGTTGAAAGCTTTTCTACTTCAGTTATGCTTACAACAATATTAGAATACGGAAGTGAACAAAGAAATCTGTGGTAAGGAATCGCATATGATGGGTTAAGAGATGACATGTAATGCACTGGGAATCTGAAAAATATGAAAGGTTTACATTCATGGCAAATGTGCAAAGATTTCACAACTACAGCTTTCATTTTAATTCCCTACTAGATCATTCCGTTTGTCACTTTTCTAACCTGGTACTTTTTAAATCACATCAGAAGAAGAGGAACTTCTAACATGGGTCATGTATGAACAATGCCCTAAGCATCACATGAAGACTGATGTGGCTTCCCAAATTTGAGCAGACAACAAAGTTCATAATCCACACAACACTATAATCTTTCCAAGTCTATTGTACATCAACTGGGATGGAATGTTAAACTATTTTGATTTCAAATTCACAGCGCGGACGCTACGCAAACTTGAAGTAAAGAACAACATTCATTTATCCACAGGTCCCTACACTGCTCTCCTAAATCTATTTTACATCAACTGGGATGGAATGTTTACTAATTTGAATTCAAGTCCACAGCGCGGACGCTACGCAAACTTGAAGAAAAGAACAACATTCATTTATCCACAGGTCCCTACACTGCTTTCCTAAATCTATTTTACATCAACTGGGATGGAATGTTTACTAATTTGAATTCAAGTCCACAGCGCGGACGCTACGCAAACTTGAAGTAAAGAACAACATTCATTTATCCACAGGTCCCTACACTGCTTTCCAAAATCTATTTTACATCATCTGGGATGGAATGTTAACTAATTTGAATTGAAGTCCACAGCGCGGACGCTTCACAAACTTCAAGTATTACAGAACATTCATTTATCCACAGGTCCCTACACTGTTTGTTTGATTATAAATGCAGATTACTGGAATTCAATATAGATAATTCACGGTACACTTTACTTTACAGCTTTGAACGAGATATTGAATCTACTCTGAGGCATAAATATTACAATGCTGGGATTCTTCACCCACTTGTCATGATCACAAATGCATGTTATGCATCCCCTGTGTTACCAATTTTTTCAATTCTGCTGTGATCTAAACAGTACCATAATAGGAAAATGATTCACAGATGTGTGAGACAGGGAAATAAAACTGAGGGGTAATTAAGTGACATCATCTGATGCAGTAGGAATCTGCAAAATATGAGAGGTGCACATTAACGGTTAATTAACAGCGATGTGCAACTTTCAAACTACATCAAGCATATGTTAAAAGAGATTGACTTACAAGTACTTTACCACATACCTTAATTTATCATGGACAGGAAAGCGCTTGAAACTGATACTCCTACTTGAGGTACTGCCACATTCAGGCGCAGGTATCACACACTTTCTTTTACAGTATGAGGATTTGTAGGTAAAACCTCTCAGGCTTTTTCCTCTTTCGCCATTGTCCGTAATTTTCACCATCATGAAGTTCTGTGAAAAGTCTGACTTCTCGCTACAACACAAGACAGAGAAAACAATCCAGTACTTACACTTTAACTTCCCTGAAAAGCACCTAAAAACTGGAAAGAGGATAAAAGTGGGCAATACAAAGTTACAAGACACTTAATGAGCAGTAAATGGGGTAAGGTAATTTAATATATGAAGGAAAGCACCTATAACCTCCCACTGACATGTGCTTGTCAGAATCACATACAAATTAGTACAATACAATGTCCAAAATAATGGTTAGATCTACCCAATTTCAAGTGCCATTACTCAAGAACTAGATGCCGACATTTGGCCCACCGGCCCAACGGGATGGATAGCTGGCGCGCCGCGCGCATCCGCATGAAAAAAATAGTTCTGGCATGCAAAAACTGCGGTGCCTATCGACACAAATAAAAATTGGTGGACATGCTGTTCACACTAAAAAATAAAAACAAAGTTTAGAAAATTTTCAGGACTGTCAATATTTCCATCACGATAAAGATTTCACAAAAATGAAGATGGTAGAAGGGGATGTGAGGAGGATCCGGGACGGCTCATAGGCTGATGCCGGATGTTCGTTCGGGCGGACGTGTGTACGCCGACTTATCATTCACAGATAAACTTCCAATTTTCAGGATAAACTCCATTTTTTATCGTTATTCACGTTCGATGGCAACAAATTTGCTTTTGTGTCGCAATTACGAGTAATTATCGTAAAACTGTCGCCCTCTGGGAGAGGGGAGGGGGGAGCCGGCGCCTCGTCTCGGCCCCGTGCCGTGCTGCGCGCGACGCGCCGGGAGCAGGCGGGAGAATGGAAGTTGCTGCGGTGCGGTACCTGCTGTAGAGAAAGTTGTTTATTTAGATTTGGTCAAGAACGTGAAAGATTGTGTGTAAATCGAGTTCTGGGTCTGTTGATTCACGGTGTCGCTCTTAATTCTACGGCAAGTTTAATTTTAATGCTACTGACATCTCCAGATGCCATTGGTAGCTCGAAGTGACGTTAACAATAACAAGTGGTTTCTAGCAATGGCTTGAGTCGAGACTGTGTTTGGCCTATCCAATTATATTTTGTTGCAATCACATGTCACGGTATCAATCATCATTGAAAGGAATACCTTAAATTTCGTAAGTATTTGGTGTGTTGAGGTTATGTGTCTGCAATTGTAATGCTTTACGTTGTGTTGTGTATTGGTTATGTCAAGTTGTCTATCTTTCTAGGTTATTGCAGTAGATCCAGTCTCTAAATATCATCATGACATGATCACGGAATTCTCCGAAATTGTTCATGTTTCATACATTTGTTATTGAATCTAGTGTTTTAAATTTAATCCTACACAAATGTAAGAGAACTCAATTAGCACTCGTATTCTCAAACACATCCTGGCTAACGTGATGTGGAAGAGTGAGGTATGTCTATTCTGTTTTGTCAACTACTTAATTTTATTCCCATTCGTTATTTCTTATCTCCTCTTTGTCAAGCCTTCTTCAATTTAACTTTCACATGATAAATTGTTCCAAATCGATCATCATGATGTTAGATTTTGCCATTTAACCATTTCATGTGATCGTGAAGATCGAGAATCCACTGATAAGGGAATTTTGTCCCAAAAATAATCATTTGTTATGGAAATACTTTCTTTATAGCCCGTCCCAACATGTTTCTTTCTTTATTTCTACATTTATTTATTCATACATATAGTTTGGTTGTTTGGGCTATTTAAAAACTTGAATTGTTTTATGGTTTAGTGTGAAATATTTTTGTGTCTGTTTTACGTAACTCCTTTGTCTTAAATATAATACTTTATTCTTCTTTTCTTCTTGCAGTTGGTATCCAAAGGCTCCCAACGGTCATCTCGAGTTCCAAGCTTCATTGAAGGGATTCAGCGCTCGTATTCTTTCTGAAATGGATCTTGGCTTGCTTTCATACACATTGTGGAACAAAGGAGGTATGTTTTGCCACCCTTCAAGCTTCTGTTTGTTTGCCATTTTAGGGTGTGCTTTTGCCAGTTATCCAGTGATCCCATCATAGTCTCATGGTTCATGTGAGCACATGATAAAGTTTTACTGTATATTTGGACTTAATGGAATACACTTTTAAAGCAACTCTTATTTGTTAGCTCTCCCTGAAATCATTAACCGTTTTGATTTAACTATGAAACGTTGCACTTTTGTTAACTTGTCGCATTTGACCGAACTCAGGGAATAATGTGTCATACTTTAGGTATCAGTTTCTTTGTATATTAGCTGTGTTCATTTATAATTTTCAATGGCATCCTTATTGTCAGCTTTCTTTAAAGTCGTATTTTTTTTTTTTAATTTAACTTCATAATGTTGTGTATTTGTGAACATTTAAAATTTGTCTTACTTTGATACATTTTGACATATTTATACATGGTATCTCTGCCCTCAATTAAACATGCTTATTTGTACGTTTCAGATCATCAATTATGAAGCTTTGGTGTGCACGGGTTCATGTCAATAGCCTTATAAGCTCGCAGCGCTACTTCAGCTTCATTAGTCTCCCAGTTTTTTGTTTTTTTTTCTCCTGTCTGAAGAGAGCTGGTACACCTATGGTAAGCTGCACAAACAATGTTTTTTTCCTCTTTGTTGTCTTGTCTGTTCACACATGTCTTTCATTCTTTTCTGTCTCTCCATTTTCAAATTCTTTATTTCTTGTGTACAGCTGCTAGGCGAAACTTCAGAATGCTCATGTCCAGGCCCGAATCGAATCAAGACTCATACACTTTGCCAGATCTCAGATCTCACTGCTTCATGATGTGGAGTAATGTAAGTGGTGTGTTCATAGATTTCTGACTTTATGACTTTGCCCTCAACAATGAGGTTTTGAATTTTATTGTATTGATTGGAATGTAATGATCTATTTATCTTCATTTCCCTTAGATTGTTTTGAATGAAATTTATCATCAAGTGTTGCTGCCAGAATGACCTAGTCATTGAGTTCTCTTAACTACAATATTTGAGAGCAAAGTACATGATTTAAATTGAATCATATTCCAACCAATGTGAGACATTTCTTCTTAATTTTGTTGCTCTTGAGGTATTTTACTTATCTTCCTCCTCTTTTTTTCGCCTTGCCCCCTCCCTCCCACTTCTTAATACATTTTCGTGGTTTGTCTTCTTGGAAATTCAGTTATGATACGATTGTTTACGCAGTGTTTCCTGGAGTCCCAAAAAGTGACATCTTTCTTAACATGTCACATCTATTTTCTGAACTTGGCCCTACTTGTTTCGCATGGTGCATTGTGTTGCTGCCAGCTAAGTTCAGGCTAATCCTCAGCTTAAAATCTTGTACCTATATTCTCCATGTTTACAAAAATGCAACTTTTGCAAGTCAATCCAAAACAAATAATAGCTCAAATCAAAGCTGGGAGTTATATCTTCCCTCAGAAGTCTCAATAACCAACAGCCAATGCCTAAATAATCTGAAATTCTGGAAACTTGCAAAGGTTATTTAATTCATTGTTGTCTCTTTCAGTTTAGCTTCAGCTCTCCTCCATCTCATTTTTTTTTTTTTTTTTTTTGTTTGTTTAGTACAAATTGTATGTTGACAGGTACTTGTCAGTTGCATACCTAGTCTTCCTACACTGCATGTAAGAATATCAACAATGAAGCTGACATGGCTCATGTCAATTAGAGCTCTAATATGCAGTAAGTTTAAGTCCTTTGCCCATGCATGTACTAATATCTTCTTTAAAGAAAACAAACCAAAAATTCCTGTATCTTTCTCTTTCAGATAGTTTGTACATAGCCCACAAGCAGACTGTTTCAAAATTGCCACTCCCACATTCGAATGAAATGTACACCCATACTATGTGAAGTAAACTAAGCATGTATCCCTATATCCCTGTACTTTCCTTCAGCTCTTTACAGAAGTACATTTAAATTACTCTTAAACCACTTTTTTCCCTCTTTTTGCTGAGAAGGATGCTACTTAGTTTCTTCAGATCATGATCCAATTTGGGAAAGTTGAGCACGTTCTGTATTGTGTTTCTTTTTGTTGTTGTTGTTGTTGTTGTATTGTTGTTGAACTGCCTCCGAGACCCAGCAGTGGGCTCGGGTGGGACTCGAATTGCGGCCTCATCAGCGCCGTGAGTCCTGTGCAGTTCACAGATTCAGTGAACTGGCTAAGAGCTGCAATCGTAAGTTAAAATTGTAAGCCTATCTCAGTGCACTATAAAGAGTGTTCTCTCAAATGTTGCATCGAGACGGCAGGGACAAACTAATCACACGTTTATGTATCAGTTATTATTTGCCTTGAATTTTTTTTGTTGCCTTGAATATTGATAAATAAAAATACTAATATTCTTTTCACTTAAGTTTTTGTTCATTTATTATTATTATTATTATTATTATTCCTTTAAAACAATCTTGGAAACTTTGTTAACAGTCTAATATGTATGTACATGGCCACAGACTAATGCCGAGAAAAATATAACTACAACTATCATGATTGATTTTGAATTTTCTGGCCCGCAGTCCAATTTTTCAAATAATTTTAATTGTTGAAAATATTTGCAATGCTGTTACAATACAGTGTGAAGACTCCAAAACAATATCATAGATGAAACAAGAAAGTCAGTACAGTGACCAATTGCTTTTCAGCATAAATGCAATTTATTCAGAGTTGAGAGGACTAGTCAAGAAGTACCAAAACAATTATTGTATGTAAACTGCTGGAGCATGTGACACGTGACATATAACTACACTGAAAATTATTGACTAACATTTACACAAAGTATATCCCTACATAAATAGTGATACATTTAGGACAAAATTAGTGCCATCTGTATTTCAAAGAAGTTTCCAAACTATTTGATTGAGCTCAAGCACACTTGGACGTTTTTTAAGGAGCTCGCATATCATTCCAATGACTGCTATAATGGTCACAAAGTTTTTAATAAAGACACGAGAGAAGGGCGGCCCTTCTCTCATGATGAAGGAGAAAAACCAACCACCACAGAAAAAACGAAGTCTCCGGCGGATCTCGGTCGCTCGGCCGTCGGCTCGGCTGCCCTGCACTCCAAAACGGAGCGTTAACATCCCGGTCAGGGGCAGGGGTTAGTCAGGGGTTGCCAGCGCTCCGAAACGGGCCGTTAAAATCCCCCCCCCCCCCCCCCCCCGGGCCTCCTCGCCTGAGCGCCGTGCTCTACCGCCGTCCCGCCGCACACCGCTGCTTGGCAGGACTGCCTACCTCACAGGCGTTCTTGCCGGCGGCGGCCCAGGGCGGCAGCTGGAGGCCTGCGGAGGAAGGCCTACTGCATGGGACATCTGTATGCACAAGTCGCGTTTGCCTACCCAACCAGCGCTATTTGAGCCCAGCTGGGCTGAGCGCCGGCGAGTGCAAGGGTAGGACAGCCCGCACGACACGTATGCACGCAGACGTCGTAGTTATGCCTACCCAGCAGGCGCCCTTTGTTCTCAGCCCGATATTCGAACCCATACAGGTTCAAGAGAAGAATCTGAAATGCATGCCTTCTTATCAGACGTGCGATGTCCGGGCGGTCTGAAGCCCGCAGTTATATTAGCGTTTGCAGCCAGCCCACAATAGTCATTTACGAACATTATGTGGCTATTAACGTGTCGGGGACGGGCTCAGGTTAACGATTTTAACCGTCACACCTATATGCGTCATCGCCCTCTGCTCTTACACTTCCAGTCGATGTCGCTTTAAGGCAGAAGTATAAGAAAAGCCGGTGTTTTTGAACTCTGCCTTGGACTTCGCCACCAGAATGCGCAATAGCATAGTGTCTTTTCACCATCATCACTCAGGGTGCTACGACCAATTCAGCCAGTTTCGTAGTGTACAAGACCTCGCGCCTTCGCCCCAAAGACTAATTTGCCTTCGCCCCAAAGGGGGGGGGGGAGGGGGAGTGGAACGTTCTGCTTCATCCCTTCAAGAAATCCTTATTCCTCAATTTTCGAACACATTATTAAAGACTGTTCAACCAAAAACATAAAAAGAGCGTACACTTCGCTTTATCAAAAGAGAAAGCGCCCAATTTCTCCCAGCTGTAAATAACGGTATATTTATATCAATCTTTGCTTTAAAAAGTCACTTCTCAGACATTTCGCGATTTAAAAGTTTGACTGACTTTTCTCTAATTTTCCAGGCCTAAAAAAAATGAAGAGAAAGGTTTCATAAATAGGGGACATCTCAAAGAATACTGAGAACCTTTTTGGCACTCTCAGAGCTCTGGCGAAACAGCTACTCTCGCTCAAGCAATGGTCGCCCGAAAGATATAATCGACAGCATCTCGACGCGTTTCCGTGAGGTTCGTAGTGCTGTTGCAGCACTGTCCGAACGGCTACGCTCGCTAAAGCGATTGTCGCCCGAAAAGTACAAATCAACAGAATTTCAACGCGTTTCTGAAAGATTCGTGGTGCTGTCGGAGCACTGTCGTAACAGCTACTCTCGCTCAAGCGATGGTCGCCCGAGTGTTCTGATCGACAGGATTTCGACGCGTATCGGTGTGGTTCGTGGCGCTGTCGGAGCACTGTTGGAACAGCTACTCTCGCTCGAGCGATGGTCGCCCGAGTGTTCTGATCGACAGGATTTCGACGCGTATCGATGTGGTTCGTGGCGCTGTCGGAGCACTGTTGGAACAGCTACTCTCGCTCGAGCGATGGTCGCCCGAGTGTTCTGATCGACAGGATTTCAACGCGTATCGGTGTGGTTCGTGGCGCTGTCGGAGCACTGTTGGAACAGCTACTCTCGCTCGAGCGATGGTCGCCCGAGTGTTCTGATCGACAGGATTTCGACGCGTATCGGTGTGGTTCGTGGCGCTGTCGGAGCACTGTTGGAACAGCTACTCTCGCTCGAGCGATGGTCGCCCGAGTGTTCTGATCGACAGGATTTCGACGCGTATCGGTGTGGTTCGTGGCGCTGTCGGAGCACTGTTGGAACAGCTACTCTCGCTCGAGCGATGGTCGCCCGAGTGTTCTGATCGACAGGATTTCGACGCGTATCGGTGTGGTTCGTGGCGCTGTCGGAGCACTGTTGGAACAGCTACTCTCGCTCGAGCGATGGTCGCCCGAGTGTTCTGATCGACAGGATTTCGACGCGTATCGGTGTGGTTCGTGGCGCTGTCGGAGCACTGTCGGAACAGCTACTCTCGCTCGAGCGATGGTCGCCCGAGTGTTCTGATCGACAGGATTTCGACGCGTATCGGTGTGGTTCGTGGCGCTGTCGGAGCACTGTTGGAACAGCTACTCTCGCTCGAGCGATGGTCGCCCGAGTGTTCTGATCGACAGGATTTCGACGCGTATCGGTGTGGTTCGTGGCGCTGTCGGAGCACTGTTGGAACAGCTACTCTCGCTCGAGCGATGGTCGCCCGAGTGTTCTGATCGACAGGATTTCGACGCGTATCGGTGTGGTTCGTGGCGCTGTCGGAGCACTGTTGGAACAGCTACTCTCGCTCGAGCGATGGTCGCCCGAGTGTTCTGATCGACAGGATTTCGACGCGTATCGGTGTGGTTCGTGGCGCTGTCGGAGCACTGTTGGAACAGCTACTCTCGCTCGAGCGATGGTCGCCCGAGTGTTCTGATCGACAGGATTTCGACGCGTATCGGTGTGGTTCGTGGCGCTGTCGGAGCACTGTTGGAACAGCTACTCTCGCTCGAGCGATGGTCGCCCGAGTGTTCTGATCGACAGGAATTCGACGCGTATCGGTGTGGTTCGTGGCGCTGTCGGAGCACTGTCGGAACAGCTACTCTCGCTCGAGCGATGGTCGCCCGAGTGTTCTGATCGACAGGATTTCGACGCGTATCGATGTGGTTCGTGGCGCTGTCGGAGCACTGTTGGAACAGCTACTCTCGCTCGAGCGATGGTCGCCCGAGTGTTCTGATCGACAGGATTTCGACGCGTATCGGTGTGGTTCGTGGCGCTGTCGGAGCACTGTTGGAACAGCTACTCTCGCTCGAGCGATGGTCGCCCGAGTGTTCTGATCGACAGGATTTCGACGCGTATCGGTGTGGTTCGTGGCGCTGTCGGAGCACTGTTGGAACAGCTACTCTCGCTCGAGCGATGGTCGCCCGAGTGTTCTGATCGACAGGATTTCGACGCGTATCGGTGTGGTTCGTGGCGCTGTCGGAGCACTGTTGGAACAGCTACTCTCGCTCGAGCGATGGTCGCCCGAGTGTTCTGATCGACAGGAATT
The DNA here is from genome assembly GCA_038380765.1 of Odontothrips loti. Taxonomy (NCBI): domain Eukaryota; kingdom Metazoa; phylum Arthropoda; class Insecta; order Thysanoptera; family Thripidae; genus Odontothrips; species Odontothrips loti. The sequence continues at coordinate 4,757,538 of CM076255.1, forward strand.
CGACGCGTATCGGTGTGGTTCGTGGCGCTGTCGGAGCACTGTTGGAACAGCTACTCTCGCTCGAGCGATGGTCGCCCGAGTGTTCTGATCGACAGGAATTCGACGCGTATCGGTGTGGTTCGTGGCGCTGTCGGAGCACTGTTGGAACAGCTACTCTCGCTCGAGCGATGGTCGCCCGAGTGTTCTGATCGACAGGAATTCGACGCGTATCGGTGTGGTTCGTGGCGCTGTCGGAGCACTGTTGGAACAGCTACTCTCGCTCGAGCGATGGTCGCCCGAGTGTACTGATCGACAGGATTTCGACGCGTATCGGTGTGGTTCGTGGCGCTGTCGGAGCACTGTCGGAACAGCTACTCTCGCTCGAGCGATGGTCGCCCGAGTGTTCTGATCGACAGGATTTCGACGCGTATCGATGTGGTTCGTGGCGCTGTCGGAGCACTGTTGGAACAGCTACTCTCGCTCGAGCGATGGTCGCCCGAGTGTTCTGATCGACAGGAATTCGACGCGTATCGGTGTGGTTCGTGGCGCTGTCGGAGCACTGTTGGAACAGCTACTCTCGCTCGAGCGATGGTCGCCCGAGTGTTCTGATCGACAGGAATTCGACGCGTATCGGTGTGGTTCGTGGCGCTGTCGGAGCACTGTTGGAACAGCTACTCTCGCTCGAGCGATGGTCGCCCGAGTGTTCTGATCGACAGGAATTCGACGCGTATCGGTGTGGTTCGTGGCGCTGTCGGAGCACTGTTGGAACAGCTACTCTCGCTCGAGCGATGGTCGCCCGAGTGTTCTGATCGACAGGATTTCGACGCGTATCGGTGTAGTTCGTGGCGCCGTCGGAGCACTGTCCGAACGGCTACTCTCGCTAAAGCGTTTGTCGCTCGGCAGTTGTGATCGACGGTATTTCGTGGCGTTATTGAGAGGGTCTTGGCGCTCTCGGGGCGCCGACGGCCCAGCGACTGTTGCCTGAGCAATTGTACGGCGAATGTCGTCTGGGCAAGTGTCGCCGTGCACATCGTGAGGTGTAATCGAGGCGCTGACAGAGGGCGACAACACACAGTTATCATGTAGGTGGATTGTCGGGCGATGCTCGCCTGGGCGCGTCTTGCCTGTCGCCTGGGCGACGCAATGGCACGTCTCTGGCGACGAGTCGGTGCTACTAGGGCTACCAATCTTCTCAGTTCCATAAAATTCTTCCCAATTTCGCTGGAATGGGTAGTGACAATGTCCTGTCATTCGGTATCCTTTCGGAGACTTGAGTCCCAAAGTATAATATGAAATCTCAAAAGTCATCCTAATGCCATTCATCTGCTCGTGGAGCACGGTCTAGGGATTCTAATTTTCCGGAAAAAATAATTTTTGAAAATTTCAATGTAAATTTTCGGAAAAGTTGTGGAATTTTCGGAAAAAATTGGGAAAAATGCAGAAATTACTCACAAATAATGTCCTTGCACCCCTGTGACAACATGTTGTTCTAAAATCAAAATCCACTTCTTAACATATTCGACTTCCCAAATCTTTGATATCTGTGAAATACTACGACACAACGCTCTTATCGCGTGACATGTGGTTTCACGTTCGCGGAAATTCGAATTTAGAGTTCGCGCCCTAGGGGCCGACCATAAAGTGCGTACGCTTTTGCCCTATATCCCCCCCCCCTCTCCCCTTCGTCCGCTTTTGAAGAAAAAATCGACAAATATGACCAAAATGCTATAATCTTCACATTTTAACAAATTACGATATAACTGCGAGTTGTAAAGATCAAAATAAAAACGTTGCGCACATGACAATGGTAGTTTATGATTTACAAAAAGGCAATGCTTAAATCAGGGGGAGAAATATTTTACAGGTAATGTCAAACAAATGTAAAACAAAAACAAATTTCAGGCACCGAAACTACGCTTTCTGAAAGGGCACTGCTGGGACACGCGGAGTACCGACTCCTATTTCGCTCCTTCACAACTAATCATGCTCAAATTTGAAATTAAAAACTCACGTCCTAACCGACACGCCCCCCGCCCTGGTCCTTCAAAGTCCGCTTTCGACGACCCCCCCCCCCCCCCCCGCCCTTCCGCACCCCCTTTCCGCCCGGACGTACTTTATGGACGGCCCGTTACTAAGCCAAGCTGAATAGAAAACTACCCATTTCCTTCACACATAGGTAGTAAATATTGAGGTTCCATGTTCCCTCCACTGACACATATAGTACATGCAAATCTACCAGGGAAATGGCACTATACATGTTTAAGCCACCTGTTAAGTGTGGCTTTAAAGGTTTTGTGAGAGTTCTGGGTAAAGAAATCATATTTTTCCAACTTTTCCCATTTTTTCCAACTTTTCCAACCTTTGTGAAAATTTCCGAAAATTTATTGGAATATTTCGTGACTTGAAACCCTAGCACGGTCAAAGTCGATCGCACTAAATTTCACGGACGTCTACGGAGTTTACATTTACCCCCCACTGTCACTGGGGGATTCGTAACCCCAATTTTTTACCTTGCCTAAATTAGCCAAGGAATGACGAACTGCGAATAAAGCCATAGAAGACTTTGGCATGCATAACGGCTGTCAAATAATGGTTGTTGAATCATATTGATCGGGAGAGTACGTGGATAGGATATAGCTCCGTATCGCGTTTGGCTTCCAGCGTTTTCAAAAATTTATTTTTTCATCACCGTATTTAAAAATTGGCTCCAAGTTCGCAAACAATTAGGTTCACAATACGAAGCGAGATTCTTCGCATTGTAAACACCGTGCTTTGCAGCTTTTACCCACTGGTTCCATGTACACGGTGCCCCTAGTTCGTGCAACATCGTCAAAACGCGTTGCCCAGTTTTGATGTTGTACAGACGCATAGCCGTTATACAGTTTTCAGAGGAATCAAACGCCGGGGGGCTTTGAGGGCGATTTTTTAAGTGTCGCCCTCTGGACGGCCGCGAAATCGGGAGCAACGGGGACCGCAGCAAAACAACAGGTCGTTAGGTTAGGTTCACGTGGGCGCCCATGTGTGGTGCTCACAATTAGCAGGCAGCCCCACGATTATACCTACCTGGTGTTTTTAAGGACCTGCTGTTTGGACAACTCCTCGGAACAACGTATCGCGAGGGGAAGAGTGAACTTCCTATTATTATTTTACCAGTGCAGTGAACTCTTTCTGTATTATCACCTGCCAGGTCCAGTACTGAATGCACACTGTGGTGCACGCTGTGCGACACACTTCAAGAGAAGACTGCCGCCTTGGAGGTGGAAAGAGTCAGCCTCCAGGAGACCAAGGTCTCTTTACAAAAGAAGTCTGCTGAGCTCAACGAACAGATGGCTGCCCTGGAGAAACAGAAAGTCCTGTTCGCGGAAAAGGCGGCTGCTTTGATCGAAGAGCAAGGCACGCTCCAGAAGATGAAGGAGGCAGCCGTTCTGATGAAGAAACAGGCAGCGCGCCAGAACCCTGTTGTTCAGGTGAATGTGTATACTTGTGCCACCGTAATACTCGCACGAAATATAGGTATTACAGCAATTTTGATTGTATTTCAAACTCTCCCAAAAATGTTATGCAAACAATGTTTGTTGTGTTTGTCATAGAAACAAAATGTTTGTAATGCAAACATAATTTCTTGTTTGTAATATGGTTGAACACAATACTTTGTAAACTGGCTGTCTTATTCAGTGGTTTACTTTTTGCAGAGCCTGTGATTTCGTTCCAAGTTTACCTACCGCGATCAAATTTTGAGGAAGCATGTCCTTAGGGTCCCTCTCGATGGTCCAAAAACCGCAATTTTGTTGATTCATTCTAAGGGGTTGAACTGCCCCCATCAATGGGACACTGCCGAAAAATCGCCGTGAATGGGATCATTGAAAGCCATTTGAAGAGGGAAATTTGGAGAAATGGCAGTCAGTGCGGCATTATGGGCCCGCAAAACTGCCAAATCTCGAATTTCAACCCTCACCAACCATCCCTTAATTTTGGAGGGGGTGAGGGGTATTTTTTGAGTTAGGAGGGGAACGTTTCCAAAATTGATCGGCAGCGGTAGCGATGGACTCCACCTTCCATATTTACCGCTGCCACTCAGATCAACCCCTTAAAAGTGCTGAAAATCCGTCTATTAAACACATAGAAACTTTTTAATGATCTCTTCAGCTGTTCTTTGGTCGTTTCTGATAGGTGTAGGAAGGTGCCGAAGCCGGTTTTGTAAGGTTCCAACCTTTATGAGAAGTCATACTCAAAAACTTTCGGCCTTAAAATGCTACGGCATGTACCCCTGGAAGCCTTTTTAGCCCGTCCCGACACGTTTGTTTAGAAACGGCAGGAGCCGGTCTTATAGTCTGATGCCGACTGTTTGTTCGTTCGGGCGGTCGTGTGTACGCCGACTTATCGTTCACAGGAAAACTTCAAATTTGTGGGATAAACCCCTTTCTTAACGTAGAACCACGTACGGTGTCAACAATTTGCGATTTATATCGCATTTTTGATTAATGAAAATATGTCTGTTTTTTGTTTTTTGAGGTTAGGGTTGGCCGCTGCGCGCACACCATTACCATCGCGGCGCGCTCAGGGACGGGCTCAGGTTAACGATTTTAATCGTAACAAATACATCTGCTACCGGGCACTTCTAGGGAGATTTGAGGCGGGGGGCCGAAGGTCCCCGCAAACGCCGCCGGCAGGCCAAGCTGGCCAAGTTCCCCGAGGTTGAGAGAAGGGACGGGCCAGCTTGTTTTGAAAAACCGTTAATTTTAAAAACGGAATTATTTTTTTTACCAGACATGGTTTGATGCTGAGCGCAGGCGCCAGAAACATCGAACAGAAGCGACGCGCCATCGTTTCCATGCGTTTTTGGAACTGAAAGGGCCTTCTGAATCTCACTTCTGAACAATGGCTCGCAGTGGTACACGCCGTGGCATTTCAAGGGTTGACCGTAATTCATGAACTACGTGACCAATTGGAGGGGGGGGTAGGCTAAGGTCACTATTCTATCCTTCTTTCATGTTTAGGAGAGGTTTGCGAGGTCAACGGTACGGGAGGGGGTCAAAAAGTGGTCTATAAACCAATAACCGGTCACGTAGTTTTTGAACCTCCCCTTGCCACCCTGGAATGGTATGTGTCAGTCATGCTTCTTTTGCACTTTTGCTTGTACTAGCAAGTTTTTATAAGGAAGACAAAAACAAACGAAAAACTATAGAAAGGTAACTTTTTAGGGAAACATTAAGTGAGGCATTTCCCGAAATTTTTCCTGACACTATTGTTTTGCTCTGCAGGCGAGTCGGGTCGTGCGTGGTATCGGCAGCCTGCCCGACGAGCTGATGGTGTTGGTGCTGTCCCTGCTGCACGTACCGCCCGCTGGCACGTCTTACTTGTGGCACGTTGACGAGTCAGTGGACGCCGAGTGGCTGCTGAGGCTGCGGCTGGTGTGCCGGCGGTGGAGTCGCCTGGTATTGGACGCGGCCGTTTGGCGGCACCGCAAGCTCACGCTCCGCCCCTACGACTCACCCAGCAAGGGTGGGGTCCTGCTCACCGTGCCGGCGCTGCGGGAGCTGAACATCGCGAGTGCACGAGACCAAGACCTTACACGCGGCATCCTGCAAATACTCACCCGCAGCCAGTGCCAGGTAATTTTTGGGAGGCGCTAATCAGAGCGTGGGGATCCCCTATAACGAGCACGACATATTTTTTGGATTCGCATCGAAATAGTTGTGTAGCCCAACCACTTTGTCAATGTGCCTGCAGCGAGGGGTTATTCACTCCGAAGTATCGCTCGTAGTTGAATTCTGAATTAGTGCGAGGTTCATTTTGATTAAGGTTTCTTGCGGTTACACTGTGAAATGCTCCTACGAATGAAGTACTACTTGGTCGGACTTTCTCATTTTTGGTCGTATCGGTACAATTTTATGTCGTTTTGCTCGTTATGTGATGCTTATTACAAAGAAGAAGGCAATGTTTCGTTTTAAAATGACATTGGCATATGTGATTTCGCACTGTAGCTAGAGCGCAGGTCAGGTTTGCTATGGGCTCGCGCAAGCGGTGCAGCACATGCTGCCGCGGTCCACGCTGCTATGCGTTAGGTGCGAAAGGTTACACTGTGAACGGCAACGGTGAGAATTTTCATTACTCCTAGGGGTGATCACCCAAAACCGACCCTACCTGTATCCCTATAAGGTGTGATTCTTTGTTACCGACCGCTAACGGTGTGGATAGTAACCTTTAGGGGAGACAAAACCCAACCCGAAGATGTCCGTAGGTGTGTTTTGGGGTCGGGTGAGATGTTTCACGGCGCTGTTAGGGTTCAGAGGCACGCCATTTCTTGAAACCGCAACAGGAAAAATACAATGTAACGAAACCCCCCAAAACTAGGGTGTGATTCCAAAATTAACACCTCACCCTTTTACAGTGTACGTCACGAAAGCAGTACTTCCCTCTTGTCCCGATGTGGGTTGCTGTATGTAACGTCTAACCCTTCGAGGGTGGGTGGAGTCAAATGGTAGAGGAAGGGAAGAATCAAAAGGTAGATTTCACTATTGCCACCGAGTATTTAAAGGGCGTTCATCAATTACGTAAGGGCATCGGGGGGGGGGAGAGATATCTCACGTGCGTGCATTCGTTCCATACGAAGGTTAGGTTAGGGCCCTTACATAGGAGGGGGGGGGCCATATTCCGAAAATTTCCCTTACGTAATTATTGAACGCTCCCTTACCGGTGCTGCCGCTACGAGGGTGCACACACGTCTGCTGTCGTGTCTCCGGGCTGGCAGGTGGGTAGTGTTCCGCATCGGGCGGACATGGCACGGCAAGGCTATGACCGAGCGTCGTCTGTCTCTCTTGCACTTACTAGGTTCTTACGGGTAGACAGAGACAAGATTTCGGTTATGGGCCATGCCCGAGCCAAGCCCGGCCATGCCCGCCCGATGCAGAACACTACGGGGGGGGGGGGGGGTGCTGATTCCAGCACAACGCGGGTTTCTCTTTGCGCCGCGCTTTAGCCCTAGCTCTCTCGCTCTCGCTCTCTCTCGCTCTCGCTCTCTCTCGCTCTCTCTCTCTCTCTCTCTCTCTCTCTCTCTCTCTCTCTCTCTCTCTCTCTCTCTCTCTCTCTCTCTCTCTCTCTCTCTCTCTCTCTCTCTCTCTCTCTCTCTCTCTCTCTCTCTCTCTCGCTCTCTCTCTCTCTCTCGCTCTCTCTCTCTCTCTCTCTCTCTCTCTCTCTCTCTCTCTCTCTCTCTCTCTCTCTCTCTCTCTCTCTCTCTCTCTCTCTCTCTCTCTCTCTCTCTCTCTCTCTCTCTCTCTCTCTCTCTCTCTCTCTCTCTCTCTCTCTCTCTCTCTCTCTCTCTCTCTCTCTCTCTCTCTCTCTCTCTCTCTCTCTCTCTCTCTCTCTCTCTCTCTCTCTCTCTCTCTCTCTCTCTCTCTCTCTCTCTCTCTCTCTCTCTCTCTCTCTCTCTCTCTCTCTCTCTCTCTCTCTCTCTCTCTCTCTCTCTCTCTCTCTCTCTCTGCTCATACTGAGTAACACCTCTGATTAGAAAATTCCGTTGCGACTGCTGACTTGCCTCAAATATTCGAAGCTCAAACAGGGTTCTGTAGCGCACTCACATTTATGATGATTTAAAGCCGAGTTGTCGTTGTCTACTTAATATAAAAACGGCATAACGTATGTCTGCAAACTGGATGAGATGTGAGCGCTTAGCACTCCGGGGAACAACCGCCACATGTAAAGGAAAATTTCAATGTTTCCAAAGCATACGCGGCCGAAAGAAGAACGGGATCACATTCTTTCAACGTCGGTGCCCAACTTTCTGGCATTCGTCCCCCCCCCCCCTCCACACACGCACATACGCATGCTTTATTGGTGTTTGAGTGACGCTTTTATTTTGCCTCTTACAGATTCCGTGCCTGAATGTCCGGTTTAACGTTTCTCAGCACTCTGTGAAGCTCATGTGTAAAATTCTGAAAAAAAACCGGTCCTTGTTAAAAGAACTTGGCCTCGCTGTGGTAATAACCAACAAGTTAAGTGACCCATCTGCTCTGCTCGCTGAAGTGGATCGACTCGAATGCCTGGAGAAGCTGACCCTTGACCTATCCACAACATTAAATGCTTATCATATCACAATACCTAGTCTAGGCCACCAGGTCTCCCACTTGAGAAATCTGAAAGCGCTGACGTTTGGACGCGGCCTCGACCTGACGCTGATCAAGAAACTCTTGGTCGCCAACAGTGACAACTTCCTGGACTTGGACTGTGGGGACCACGACCTGTTCGAGGAGCTACCTCTGTGGTGCCCGTCGCTGGGAGCACTGCAGGTCCGGGCCACAGATAATGTAGTGTACCTTGCTCAACTGACCCGCTTGGACCGTCTAGTCATCGTCGTCGAGAAGCCAGTGCATGTCCGACTGCTGCAGCATGCCCTCGCCAGCCCCGCGCTGGCGCAGACTGTTCTGCACGTCATCGGCAGAGTCTCTGGCGACCAGGCGCTCCAGGAGGTCGCCCACCTCAGGCCGCAGTCTCTGAGGGTGCGTTGTTCGAACATATCCGCTGAAGGCTTCGTGCAGTGCCTTCAGCTCATGCAGGGCCTGAAGGAGCTACGTGTCCACTTCAACGTGTGGAAATCCTCCTGCGAGCTCCTTACTGCCATAGTGGCGCAGTGGCCCAGCGACACTCTGCCCGTGCTCAGGGCACTGCACTTGTCGCACGAGGTATCGTGGGAGTGCCGACAGGCCCTCGCGGCAGCGCTGCGTCCCCGAGCAAGTCTCTGCTTTTCCTGTACTTGTGACCAAGATTCAATGTTGAAGAAACTCCAAGTGCGATTCTGAGAGCGATTCGTACTTCAAGGCATTTATACCAGGCTTTGTAGTGGCCTAAGATTTTCTTTATTTGTTTTTGACTTTGCGTTTACGTACCCTTATTGCGGCAAGAGCCCTGCAAAACCAGACCGATTTTCTATATGTCATGATCCGAGTAATAAGAGCATTTCCTCTATGTCTTTTGTACTGTAAATTAAAGGAACGTTTATTTATATTTGTAAGTGATTTGCCGTGGTGTTGCGCTACTGGTACCCACGATTTAGTTAATACGGTGTCGGCACTGCGCCTGCTATTGGCCTCCAAAGTGAAGCTTATTCTGACGGCGCACAAACGTAGTTCCTCTCCTTGGCGCGATGGCGCTTCGGTCGAGAAAAGGCATCGGCTTTGTTTATTTTCTGATAAACAGTGAGATAGTGCGCTCGAGTTTTAAAATTATTTAGAATGATGGAGATCAGTTTAAATTGTCATATAACTTCCGCATTCATAAGTCAAGAACCACGATCGTCAGATGTTCGCCCTCCGATCGATGCCAGCGCTGCAGGTGTCGGTGAGCCCAACTTCGCCTCAGCGGCCAGTGCCGACACCGTATTAACTACATCGTGCTGATACCTTAGTGGTGGCTGCAGCAAGTCTCAGTCGATCTCCTGCACGGAAAAGGGACTGTGAAACGTGGTCCACAGACGCAAGAATTGGGGGTCTCACTTTTCCTTGAGTGTGATTGTAATGCCTACCGAACTTTAGAAAAAGCGTAGTGGGTCTTCCAGATCTTCCAAAAATGTGGACTCCCATCACACTCTCCTGAAAGTGTGGTGAGGGATCCTTCACACTCTTCCTAGAGTGTAGTGGGAGCCATCACACTTGAGGAAGAGGTTGAGTACCCACCACGCTTTTGCTGATACGTCACTGACACCGTCACTGCACTGTCACTGTCAGTGGTGGTCACTGCGGCCCCGAGGTGGCGGAGGTCGGAAAGCTCCTTGGCCCCCCAGCCGCGGGCAGACGGGGGCTACCCAGGGGGAGATGGACGGATTGATCGGTCGCGGAGGTTCCATGCACGGGCGGGCGAGTACGGTAAAAGTGTGCCAAGTCTGCATCGCGGCACGCGGGCGGGAGCTAGACACAAACACGACTGCTTGCGGTGGTGGTTCGCGACGAACTGACCGTCGCACCTCAAGGTGAACTCATGTGTTTCTAAAATTGCTACCAGTTTTTCGAAGACAAATCCCATGACCACGTTTTTGAAACTTCCAGAATTTAGTATTACACCCGTACGTCAAAGAGCCTATTAGAACCAGGAACCTTCTGCTTGCTTCCTATCCCTCTACACACTACGCCGTGATCTTCCCTGGGTAACGGAGCGTCCGAGGGGGCAACAACTCAGTAAAAATGTGTACACAGATTTCAGGATTTCGTCGGATTACAGTCCGTGGTTTTCGTTAATTATAGAATTTTCTTGCTTTTCTGGCTATTTCAGCCTATGTAGGTGCTATTTTTCGGCATGAAGTCCAAGTCCAACTTTAAATTCGCAATTTTTATCAATTTCTTTTTTATACTTTCTAGAATTTTGTACACATGATTACGCTAGTGATTCGCCCCTCGGGAGCGTCGTCGTGGTCAACGGGGTCGATCTACCATACTTCGCTACCTCGCACGGGTGGAAGGATCTACAGTCTGAAATACAGGGTGTTTCAGGTAAGATGGGACAAAATGATAGGGTGGTTAGGGGACGCCTAGGGGGTGATTTTTCACCAAGTGACACAGTGGGCGCAAATGCCCATTAAGGGAGATAATTAGCGTTTTGTAGTTAGGGCGCGCTCCGTAAAGGTAGGCAGCCGTTCGCGCATGCCTGTGCGGCTGGAGCGCTGCGTTGCCGGCGCGGCGGCGCGTTGCGTAGCTGCGCTGCGGGCCGGCCGGCAGCGCACCTACGCAACGCCGCGTCGTCTGCTTGCTGTCGTTCGGCATCGGGGCAGTCAAGACTCTGTTTTCGAGTTTTACTTTTTCATTTGATGACGTCAGAATAAACAAAATTGCAAACATAAACGAAGCGTCAACAGTAAACAATAAACAAAAATCCAAAGTCGTCAACGAGAACAAAAACAAGGGGTGAATCCATCACAGGAGCTGGTGCCGGTCAGTGTGTCGCTGTATAGCCGGCAGCGCAGCTTCCGCATAGCGCAGACAGGTGAACAGCGGCTCACACTTTCGTCTGCTGTCACAGAACGACAGCAAAGCAGACGACGCGGCGGCGCGCCGGCAGCGCAGCGCTCCAGCCGCACAGGCGAGCGCGAACGGTTGCCTACCTTTACGGAGCGCGCCCTAACTACAAAACGCTAATTATCTTCCTTAATGGGCATTTGCGCCCACTATGTCACTTGGTGAAAAATCATCCCGTAGGCGTCCCCTAACCACCCCATTCTTTGTTCCATCTTACCTGAAACACCCTGTATAGCTGACGTTTGTTCTTCAAGTATTACTGTTTTCATACTATGGTCATAGTGTATCTATAAGCGAATTGAACCTAAATAGCATTTTAGTATGTATTTTGAACTGGAGCATACATTCCTGCAGGGGTATGGTCAAATTGCGCTTTAGCAGCCGTTATTTCTTTCCAGTTAGAACATAATGAATTGTAACTTTAGCACAGGGGCGATTCTCCGCGTAGGTGTCCTTTTCGGGGTCGGGAAACTTTAAAAAAAAAAAAAAGTCTCGAAACTGACAATTTGGTGTAGGAACACACCTAAAGTTGACAGGGAACAAAAGTTTCGCGTAGGCACGAAATTATAGAAATGTGGTTTTCCCCATGTATTTTTGCATAAGAGAAGACGGAGTTCTTAAAAGTGGCCAGTCTCTATTTGCCCATTAACGCTACGTAATGGCCAACAAGGTGAGTTTTTCAGTTTGGAGCCTGTTTAGGATACAAGAGGCGACCAATACCTAAAATGACTGTAATTTGTGAAATTTTTGATCCGACCGTTCTACCGGTTTTGGCGTGGACGGAGCTCTTACTGAATAAAGGTACGCACCAGATTCGGAAACGTAACAAGCTTCTCTAGGCAAGATTTGCTCCAAGTTACCCTATGTGGAATTTTTCGTCGATGGCTAGATAGATAAGGAGTCGATACCAACTTCAAGGAGGTTGATAGCTGCTAGTGAAAATATTAGTAAAAAACTGACAATGACGGAGTTCTCACGGAAACTCATGGAACAACTTTGAGCCTGCAAGTCAAGCATTACACATGATTGCAAAAATATGGAAAAATATGGATTGATAGTTCAGCATTTTATTAATCAGGGTGGCACCACCAAAAAATAAGATTTCTCTATACCAGTGTGTCCCACGCCCATTTCAAAAACTACTTTCGGCGTATTAGGGAGCGTCCTTAAATTACGTAAGGGGTTTTGGGGGAGGGGGGGGTCTAGCAAATCTTATGATTCCCTTACGTGGGGGGGGGGGGGTCAACGGCAAACATTACGTAAGATTTATTATGGGCGCAAATGCATCCGTCCAAACGCGTCTCCGCGCGCTAAGCATTGAACACATCTCTTCTGTACAGGAGTGGCTGAGAAGCCCTGGGGCTAAGGCTCTATAAATTTTAAAGACCAAGAATTTTCGTTTCTCTGTTATAACTTGTTATTTTATAACATTTATTTATTATTTTTTTATTTTATTAATTCAGTCTGCTTCATTAAATACCTAACTCTCAACATTTCTCCTATACTAGTAAGCAAAAAATAACAACAAACACTCAAATTTATTTATTTACGGGTTTTTTCAATTTTGGGCAAATTTTGCAAAATCTTACGTAAGGAGGGGGGAGGGGGCTCGAAATCTTACAGAGCCTTATATGGGGGGAGGGGGGGGGGGTAAAAACACCCCAAAACGCCCTTACGTAATTTAAGGACGCTCCCTGAGTTGAGGGCGGAGTTCTTGCGGAGCGCGCTTTTTCACTGCTGAGGGACATAATATGTTGGTGTTTACAAATTTTTTTTCCTGAGCGCGGTAGAGTTCCTAAGAAGACGCACGTTAGGAAAAAAATCGTAATTTTACGGAGAAATCTCAAGTGGAACGCAAAAGGACACCTACGTGGATGACCAACCACAGTCTTTTGTAGTTAAACTGCTCTTAAATTACAGAAAAAGAGTAATAAATTGGGACGTTTTGTAGTTAGACTGCATTAAGGATTGCAGTTCGGATTACAGTTCCCTACAGTATTCTAACTTCAGTTATATTTCAGTCGCCAGTTGCGGTGAGCAGAGCAGTACCATACTAGTTTGAGTACTCTCCGTCTTTCCGTTCTAAAATTACCAAAATTTAAAGAATTCGGTTGTTCGATAACTCGATTTATCGTTCGGTTGCCACCGATATCATTTCGGAGGCACCCTAAACTCGGAGAACGGGAATAACATGACTGCATCCGGTGGGATTTGAACCCTCGACCTCGTACTCCTGAGGCCACTACTCTAACCGTTAGCCGTACTCATATCCCCTCGGAGGAACGCTGACTGTCGACGCCAACAGTAGTTCGAATTGTAGTTTGGAATACAGTCTTAAATTGCAGTTGTAGACTTCAGTTTCAATTCTGCTTATATTACAACGAACATTCTAAGCACTGCAGGTTTTCTCAAGTTAAAATTGCATGTACAAAACGTAAAATCGAATTCCATTTTAACTCTATGGTTTCCTCGCTTTCAACCACGAAAGGCAATTGCAAAAATTAAATAGCAGTTTTAGTTATAGTCAAAATACAGATCCTTTCACCCGGGATTCGCATTACAAATCGCAAACGTAATAGAGTAAAATACTACATTCGTACACCTATAAAGCGAGCTTAAGGTAGTTTAGGATAAACATTCGAGAGTCCAAAATCAAGTCGCTGCAGTAAAAAGATATGCATTTAAAAAAGAAATCCCTTAGTATATACTTCAAACACTTTGTGTGTCGCGGGCCGGTCTCCTTGGGGCGGGAGTACGCGATCTGACCCCTCTACGCACATGTGGGCGTGACAGTCCCCAGCCAGAAATAAGTTATCGAAATGAACTCGAATCGAAGTCGTGAGCGGACGTCGACGATCCGTCGAAATTTTCGGTCGATTCGAGGGATTTTTGTCGCAAAAATCGACATCGAAAATACCTCGACTGAGCTATAGATTCGATACGTCGATTTTGTCCCCAAATCGAGTGTTCGTCCCCATCGAGCAAAATTATTTCCACAAGCGACGGCCGCGTTGCGAGGCACCAACCAAAGCGCAGACCATTGCGAATATGGAGCCAAGTTGGCAACAATAGGCCTCCTCATTGAACAAGGGACGATTCTAAAAAAAAAAAAAAAAAAAAACGGATTTGATGTGATCACATGCCTAATTGTCGACTGTAGCAGATTACGTCTGCTTTTGTTAAATAAACTGTTCTTTATTTGTGTTTTTTTTTTGTCTAAATTCGGGTCGTACCGCCTTAAAAAAATACACATCTATGTAATTTATAAAACTGGGTAAAGAACGAGCCCACTTACTACCATGCTAATGGTTGATTTTCTGCTTGTTCTCAAATAATTTTCTTGTCAATAGAGGGACCCTTTTGTGACAAAGACTGTCAATTTGATATATATTTGGCATGCAATTAACTTTCAGAAATATTGATAAAAATTTGATTGAAAAATGGTAGTCATTATGGGGCCGTCCGTAAAGTACGTCACTCATTTTTGCCCTGTATTGACCCCCCACTCCCCCTCGTCCGCTTGCGTCCGCTTTTGAAGACCCCCTCCCCCTCGCCCCCTGGACGTCCGATTTTGGAAAAGATCGATAAATATGACAAAAATACTATAATCTCCACATTAAGGGAAGCTAGTAACAAATTAGGATAGTAGAGAAATGACTTAAAAGCGTTCCTCGGACGTTAACGCACATTAAAATGGTAGTTTACCATAAATGCATTTATAAATACGCAATGGTAAAATCAGGAGAAAAAATTCCAGCGCTTACAGCTCTGAGTCGCCCTCGTTAACTGAACGACGAGTGTTGATAATAAATTTTTAATCACATTGGAAAAACGGAAAGTTCTGACATTCGAACCGCTCTATTAGACCGCGCAACCAAACCGACATTGTTACTTGGCTTCGCGTGGCGGACCATCACAAGCGACGGCCGCGTTGCGGGCACCAACCAAAGCGCAGACCATTGCGAATATGGAGCCAAGTTGGCAACAATAGGCCTCCTCATTGAACAAGGGACGATTCTAAAAAAAAAAAAAAAAAAAAAGGATTTGATGTGATCACATGCCTAATTGTCGGCTGTAGCAGATTACGTCTGCTTTTGTTAAATAAACTGTTTTTTTTTGTGTTTTTTTTTTAAAAAGTATATTGGTACAATTGTTTTAGATTCTCCGCACACTCCGTCCGAGACCAATATGTCATTTTCAAACAATAAGCAGCAATGCTGAGATGATTTACATTGTGTAAATTTCCATTTTGTTACCAAAGGGTTCAATTACATCGTATGATACAGAAGGTGTTAAGTTTAATGAAAGAACAACAGTATTTAAATTTTTTTAACTGAACATCAATTCCTAAAGTGGGCACCACAGAACACAACCGCGGCATAGCTCCACCCATTTTCGTGCGCCATCTAGCAATAGGGAAATGAAACTGAATGCAGAATGTGGCAACAACGACACTTGCTGAGGAGAATAAAAAAAAAAGTAGAATAGTCGATGCAGAGAGCTCCTCGCTCCGCTCGGGCTCAAAAAAAAATTACAGGTCTATTTACGGGTTGCCGGCTCACCGCGGCGTCCGCACCCGACATGCTGGGACGCGCGGAGTAGACGGCTTTTATTCGCTCCATTCACAACTATCATAAGCCCAATTTTGCATTTAAAAATAGGACATCCGAACAGCAACTCCCACCCCCCCGTCCGCCAACGTCCGCTTTCGAGGATCCCCCCCTCCCCTTCCGTGCGGACGTACTTTATGGACGGCCCCTATTGAGATAGTCGATAGCACACATCGACGGCTCACGATTATAATCTACCTGGCGCAGGTAGACTAGCCTGCACCATGTCTCCCCGCCCGCCTGGGAACGTTAGCTAGCCACTTTTGGAAAGTTAAATTCGTGAAGAAAAAGACCTCAGACTGAGAAGTCGATGCCTCAACGACTTAACTCTTGTTTTACGAGGCTACCTCTGCCTACACTCAAAAATTAAGCAATGATATTTAAGCAACCACCCTATCAGATCTAAAAACGCCCAGAAACGTCCGCGCGAGGCATTTTTCCGTCCAGGTCCAGCATCAAACTTTGTAGGGTCGGAAAAAAAGGTTTTAAATTTTATTGGTTTTTCATCTCGACGCCACACAAAGTTCCGAAAATATGACATTTTTCCTACGCTCCTCTACCAAGTTGCACGCTTCTATCCCAGTTTGCAACGTTTTTATGCGCATCGCGGCCTGCGCGGCGCTGCGTGCTCTGTGAGGTTGACCTGAGAGCACTTAGCAAAGAAGGTGGCTTGTATGATAGAGACTTGCAAAATCCGTCGGTGCTTGCGGCTGCATGCATACACTGTTACACAAATTTAAAATGGGCGCTCTCCACCCATCATGACTTAATTTGTTTCTAATACTCTCGAAGGTTTTTGAGATGTTACTGGTAGGTGCTCCTTATGTATTGTTTCCATAAGCCTAACAGCGTACAAAAAAAAACCACTCAAAATGACACCAATTTTTACATGAAAGTGACAGACAAGATATGGTACACTCCATGGGCGTAGGAACGGGGGGGGGGGGGGGGGGGGGGCACTGCCCCAAAACGTTCCTACGCCCATGGTCCCATGGTACACTCCAAGATACACTTTGATGTCTTTCTGACAAAACTAATCTTGACCCTTGACATGGTATGTTGACAGTTGGGTGCTACTTGGGAGCGCGCATAAATTGACGCATTGTATAGAACACGTGTTTTCTCGGTGAAGCGCCTACCTGCGAGACTGTAGGGACAACCCGGCTTGCAGTTCACCGTTTCACACGCGACTTACACTACAACTGTGACAGCTATGTTGCGCCGGTGTACAGCGCTTGTCTCCCGGCTGCCGGGCAGGAGCACGCAAAGCCTCCGGCTCTCGTAAGTACGCACGGGCACCACACTTTTTCTCTCTCTTTCAGATCGTATCGCAGAGGCGAGCACAGGGGAGCGCCCCCCCCCCCCCCCCCCCCCGAGGGACCCTCGCCATGAGCGAAAATACGTATTTCTGCGATAAAATTCACTTTGTCTACGCGTGATGCGGCTGAACGGGCTCGCGGTTTGCCCCCCCCCCCCCCCCCCCCCCCGCGAACCGCCCGCGCGAACGTCCTGTGCACGCCTCTGTCGTATCGATCGGTTCGGTGTACGGAAGAAACAATGTAGAAGTGACTTGAGATGGGGGAGCTAGCTTCCCGCCTACCGTGGTGTAAATAGGAATCATATGAGGTCTTTAAAAAAAAGTTTTATATGATTGTTATGTGATCTCATTACAGTCGAACTCCAATTTTTGTCCACTCCGCCGAGAGGAGCTAGAGACAAATGTTGGACAGCGCTGACCTTGCCGGGACCTGGCGCCGCTGTCCGCCGGGCCAGTCCCGGGGAGGAGCATTACAGCGGCTTTTTCCGCTCGTGCGAGAGGAAATGTTGACGACCAATTTGCGCTCAAATTTTTAACTATCTGTTAAACTTGCCGCGTTAAGGACAAAAATAGGTGAGCCCAACCTGGGCAATAATTGGCGTTCGAATGTAACATAAAACTGTATCCAGAAACACTCCGTCGGTAACAATCTGATGCCTTACATTTTTTATGAGTTTAGAATATTTATAGATTGTAACAACTGAAGAAAAGTTGATTGAAATAGTCCGACAGAGAAATTCTGCAAAATTTTACAAAACTTCCGTTAAATTTTTCCTTCTAAAGATGTATGCGTACAAAATTTAAAACATATTTCTATTTTCGCGAGGGATCAAACAGCATAATCTAACGAGCAAATGGTCCAGACCTCGTTAGAATGAGGTTGACAAGCCTACACTATTTCTACGATGGCAATTAATTGCAACAACATTTTGCAGCGGTCATCACCATATCTTGTGTCGAAACATTAATAATACTGTGGCGAGCGCATCACCAAGTAGTGGGGAGGGCATCACAAAATCGTGATAATCACCCGTCGAAACAATGACGTTTATTGCAAACCCAATGACTTCGTTTAAATGTTGCATTTTTCTTGTGATCAGTGACTGATAACTGAAAAGCAGAGTGTCAGCACTTTTGGTTGAATAATAAGTATGTATAAACTTGAATGTTATCTTACCCATTAACGAAAAAGACGTCTGAAAGATATCTAATAGACGTCTTTTCCTAGATTTCTGTTGGTCTCATAGACGTCTAAAGTCTATGTCTACTAGACGTCTAAGTGTCATTTTTCCCCTTATGTCAGACATCTATAAGTCTAGATCATTAAGACCAAGAGGAGATAGAAATGTTTTGACTACAGAAGTCAATAATTTTCAATTTCCAACATCATGCAACGAAAAACAATCAAAGAAATATCATTACATAAAAAGAAAATTTCAGTATTAGAACCAGGAACCTTCTACTTGCTGCTCTGTCCCTCTACCTACTACGCTGTGAGCTTCTCTGAGTGACGGAGGGTCGTCGTGGCCTCCTCTATCTACAACGGAAGCGTCCCAGCCAGCGTCGGAAATGTTTCTAAGTCCCGCAGGGACCAAGTGTTAGAGTCAAAATTTGGTCACCGTCATCTTTTGATATGTTGATGTCTGGCTTTAAAAACACATTTCTGACCCATGATTTTCCAACAAATTTTGGTCTAATGCAATCTAAGTCTACTAGACGTCTAATAGATATCTAAAGATTTAGCATAGATCCCAGCAGATCTTTCAATGTCGAATTAAAATCTACCAGTAGACTTAGACGTAATAGACAATGCAAAGACGATAAAAAGTCGCCTATCCACCACTAACTGTAGATTTAGATCAACATAGACATTGTAGATACGTATTAGATGGTCTAGAAAATCTGATAGACGTCTATTTCCTGACTGGGTAGCGTCAAACCATAGGCCGGCTCCTTACCGTTCCAAAAGTCTTACGACGCGCCGAAAAGGAAAAAACAGTTCAAGTCATAGGCGTTTAATCGTTAACGCAACCTTAGCACGTTACGGTTATTTGTGAACTTAAACAGCCTTGGTGTGGATACAGTTCGCAGAGCCTGAATCGGCAGCAGCAAGACATTCAAGAGCTTAACGACTTCTTCCCAGCGATCGTCGAGGCTGTAGAGAAAGCGACCCAGCCATGCCAGCTTCCAACGTCTGAGTCTGAATGGCTCTTGAAGGTATTTAATTCGGAATGCCGCTACAAACAAACCTAATACAAAGACAGTTAGTTGTGACTACCGTCACACAGCACTGAGTACTGTCGCTGCTGCGATGGGCTAGGCAAGATATCGCAACTGGCCAGTTCCAACTTTTGATCTCCCACGGTGCATGAGTCCTTGCATGCTTAGGGATTCAGCTGTTATTAACCACTTGGGCAAGGGTTGTCGAAGACTGTTGACAAAAACAGCACCAAATAGTTGTCTCAGCCCTCAAAAGTTCGCTTTAGCGTATGGCGTTCCGTCACAAGGTCCGCGGTTTCTTGTTTGGGCTCCAGAGTCGTGCAAAGGTTCACAATAGAAGTCCATTCCGTCGCGCCTGCTGACGTCACCAAGAACGGCAAGAAGATGAAAGGAATAAGAGGCTCTAGACTATCCTAGTCATCCCTGCGCATGCGCGGACACTATTTTCCGCAGAACAAGTCAGCTGCGCGTGAGCGCATGCGCAGTTGAGGTCACCCCCTGTTTTTCCTTTCATCTTCTTGCCGTTACCTGTGACGTTAGCAGCAGTCTCAACGGAAGTGTCTATTAACAGTTGAGATTTTTTTTTTTAATTTCTGAAGCCCAACAGGCCGAAACCTGAAGGAGAACGTCTCCTTTCAAGCCGTTTTTCCATATTCTCAAAACAGCCTTCTTATTTGGCTGCGCGATAGCGAACACGTGGTTAGTGCTGAAAAAAAGTGTCTGCCTGTCTGTCCACAAGATCTCTCGAGGACGGTTTGACACACACACAGCGGGGCGATTGAAACCAGTATTTTATAATATGATGGGGGTTTGAATTCTGGGGGTTTGAACGTTGGTCTTCGGCCAGGCCTTTTCGGGACCCACACCGGCTCCCAGCCTAGTATACATCTCTTTAGAGCGCATACGTACCAAGGAGTAGGTGCCATGCCATGTATTCCCCTGCAGCGCCTTATGCAAAGCCGAAGGGTCCACAACTCTGTCCAAAAGTGTACACTGATTGAGTTGATTGTTGCAACGTATTTGCAGGAGATCAAACATTTTAGTCTAGTAATGGCGTTTTACAGCTGTTCTTAGCCCTATAATGTAGCTCAAGCTTCATGTTAATGCAGTTCATAAGATTTTTAATCGATGATTGTGTTTGATTGTCTGAAAATGTGTGCACTGATTGTCTCAAATTGTGGACCCCTCGTACAAAGCCCAAAGACTGCCGCCGGCAGGCCAAGGTTAAAAAAAAAGGTGAGTGTGCGCCAGGCGCAGAGCCATCTATGTTCATAGTATGACAAAGTCCCCCCCCCCCCCCCAGAAAAACTTACCCTCTAAGATTTTTCAGCTGCAGAGATTTGAAGCTGGTTTTCAGCCACCGAAAAGACTGTTAGAAAAAAGGCGGTTTCAAAAAGGGATATGTGAAATGTTTTTCCCGCGCCGGCTCTTACAGATTAGAATGACTGCCGCGAGCAGGCGCGAAAGGGGACGGAACAAAGTTTTGCGACGAGCGAAAGTCTGTTACGCCCTGACGTTGTCTGGCGTACTCCTACCATGTTGATATCTAAAGAATTTTTTTTGAAACTACAGGAAGTTAACTGTGTAACCACGACTTTGTACAAATAGATTGTGCCTGGTTGCCCTAGGTGCTAGAGTACAACGCTCGAAGCGTGCGGTTTCCCGGCTGTCTGTCAACGCTGAACGCAATGCGGGAGTTGTCAAGCAAACCACGAAATGAAATGGATCCTGACCATATGCGTAAGGCCAAGTACCTGGCATGGTGTCAAGAGCTGGTAAGTGCAATTGCTTGCCTGAGATTTGGTCGGATTTGGTTGAAACTGTTTTTGCCGTGGTAAGAATATGATTCCACGTGAGCATGACATATGACACCCATGTATGGAACTAGTCGCTTTGCGCTTTTGAGAGCAGTGTTTTAACATGAAGCCTACAGGGTACTGCTTCCAACGGTTGCTCTGTTGGTCAGGTCTGGGACTTACTCTTCACGATCACCGCTTTTAAAAGCAACTTTTCTTTTTCGGCAAGCTTGCTTGTAAACCAGACGAACTTGTCTATATACACTGAGAGAACTAATGTGTGGAACAACGCACGTGGCATGTGTTCCCGAGGAGCAACACATGTAACATGCATTGAGCAAAGGGAACGCATATGTGATTTTCATGGGGGAACGCATATGTGATTTTCATGGGGGAACGCATGACACATGCATTGAAATCGCAACCAAATGGGAACGCATCAATTGATGCGTTGATCAACACATTTGTTTTTTCAGTGATGCATGTATGGATATATATCCACACATCCATATATAATCCGCTTAAAATTTACATCCTGTATCATATATAGTTCAAATACCTGTCAGATGCAAAAGTAGCCATGGAATCCCCAGATTAATTTTGTTGCATTTTCAGGCCTCTCGTCTCACTGTACATTATCTTGTGTTGCAGATACTCGCCGCTTTCAACATTACAGACGACCTCATAGATGGTGGCAAAGTGCGGTGGGATAAGCCCTGTTGGTACTCGCTGCCAAACGTAGGCCTTGCCTCCTGCAATGACGCCTTCATTTTAGAGCAAACCGCTTTCTTTATTCTGCACCAACAGTTTAAAGGGAGCCCGTGCTACGCCGAGCTGATGGATCTGTTCACGACCGTACGTGACAAGCACTAATATCAGCGGGTGGAAACGCCCAGGGGAGCGGTGGGGGCAATGCTCGAGCCCAGCGGAAGCGCGCCGAACGGCGGGAGGATGGTTTCAAACGACGCCGGGGCCGTCTCTGACTGAACCAAATTCCTTCAGAAATCCCGAAATTCGAATGAAATTAAACGCCCAAGCATGCAGGAGGGAAGCGGACACTACAAGGGTCAACTGTTAACAAATTTTTTCTGGTATCTATATTAATGTGATAGCGAAAAAACGAAATACCACAAGTGGCGGGCAGCGATGTAGCGTTGCAGCGTCCCAAAGTGTAAGGTTTTACACCTATATCCAAGCGTTTTACTCCCATAGTGTATGCGAGAGAAATGTAGAAGAAGCATGAGGGGTCAGGATAGGAGGTTTCGTTTTGCGATTCGACCCCTATTTTGAAAGTGCGGAATTTTCAAATGCGAAGTCTCAGATGTTGAGGTTATGATGCACTGCTCGTATTTACTCACTCAGAGTTGTTGAACCCGACGTATTCGTCCGGAGAAGTGTCCTATCCCGAGCCAGAACCCTTGCTTGACTCGATAAGACCATGGTATCCAGTGTTTATCGACTCGTTTCAGTATGCGAAACAATAAGATTAGTCCATCGAACGATACGGACCGCTTCGGCTCAAAACGGGGGATGCTTATTCTTTTAAATGAACCTTATTCGAAGAGCAACGTACACAAATTCTGAAAGGGGATTTACTATTGCTCCGTATAGGCTACTTACCTTAGTCAGAAACACGCTCATGTCTTTGTGAAAAATAAAATCCACACCAAAGCGACGAATCAACGCAAACGACCATTCTATCCGTCTGCTAGCTCGCCGAGCGGGTTCTGACCGCTGAAGTTTTCATACTCGCTCGGTGAACTAGCAGACGGATAGAATGGTCGTTTGCATTGATTCGTCGCTTTGGTGTGGATTTTATTTTTCACAAAGACATGAGCGTGTTTCTGACTAAAGTAAGTAGCCTATACGGAGCAATAGTAAATCCCCTTTCAGAATTTGTGTACGTTGCTCTTCGAATAAGGTTCATTTAAAAGAATAAGCATCCCCCGTTTTGAGCCGAAGCGGTCCGTATCGTTCGATGGACTAATCTTATTGTTTCGCATACTGAAACGAGTCGATAAACACTGGATACCATGGTCTTATCGAGTCAAGCAAGGGTTCTGGCTCGGGATAGGACACTTCTCCGGACGAATACGTCGGGTTCAACAACTCTGAGTGAGTAAATACGAGCAGTGCATCATAACCTCAACATCTGAGACTTCGCATTTGAAAATTCCGCACTTTCAAAATAGGGGTCGAATCGCAAAACGAAACCTCCTATCCTGACCCCTCATGCTTCTTCTACATTTCTCTCGCATACACTATGGGAGTAAAACGCTTGGATATAGGTGTAAAACCTTACACTTTGGGACGCTGCAACGCTACATCGCTGCCCGCCACTTGTGGTATTTCGTTTTTTCGCTATCACATTAATATAGATACCAGAAAAAATTTGTTAACAGTTGACCCTTGTAGTGTCCGCTTCCCTCCTGCATGCTTGGGCGTTTAATTTCATTCGAATTTCGGGATTTCTGAAGGAATTTGGTTCAGTCAGAGACGGCCCCGGCGTCGTTTGAAACCATCCTCCCGCCGTTCGGCGCGCTTCCGCTGGGCTCGAGCATTGCCCCCACCGCTCCCCTGGGCGTTTCCACCCGCTGCTAATATGCAGAGGCTGATGGTGCATACAGATTTGTTGTAACTGGTCGTCTCAGGGACTCGCTTTTACTCGTCCCGGCACATTTCTTCATATAAGCATATGGTTATAGTCGGACGCCGACAGTTCTATCGACGTGTGTTCGTCGATTTCTCGCTCCTGAAATTCCAAGGAGGGCTAATAATGGGCGAAGTTGACACCCCACCGATTTGGCTGACAAATTCAGAGTTCGTTAGGGACCCCTGCAGGAACACCCAGTTCAATTTGCAGGTGTCCCCGTCCACATGTTTCGGGTACAGTTTTTTGGAAGTACGCCGGCATGCTAAGGTCAAACCACACTAATCTACGTGTCAAAAGTGTTTGGTATAGTATTCCTACTAGTAGAGACTAAATTAAGTCATTTTTCGAAATTGTGCTAAATTTTTGTGATGTGATGTAAGGAAAGGCGCCGAGCGCAGCGACGGAGTACCTTGTTCATCACTGCCATTAAGCGTGCGAACCAACGCTGAGTGGTGTGCACGGTGGTGTGAACCAACGCTGAGTAGTGTGCACGGTGGTGTGAGTCGGTGTAGATAATTTTGTTGATCGACCGCATTGTGTCATCACCACCAATTTAATTTATTGTTTATAACTCAAAACTAACGTAAGCCAAAACTAACAATGAACAGTACTACTCGCTAACTGCATCTGACCTCTAACCACAATGAATCGATTCACGTGGCATGAATTAGCTGACATATTATGCTTTCGGTGCTGCGCATGGAAATAAATGCACGTCAGAACAAGGGTTGCCTGCCACCTGCGCAGGGACATCTTCCTCGAACGCAACCCCGCGAACCGGTGCCCCGCGCGCACGACGGGCGACCGCGTCCATGCCAACCTGCACGTTGGAATGAATTCGATAACATGAAGGAGCTGACCGTCCAGATTCACTTGAGAATTCGTTCAAGCCATTCGTTGGTGCACTCACCCTCGCCCATCCCTTGCCGCAGCGACACCCCTCATAGTAAATTGAAAGAAGATAAGGCGTCGAATAGGGTGCCTGACCGTACGGTGCCAGTTAGCGCTGGCTTGGGAGCGGCGTGCTCGGTAACTGTGCGTTTCCGACTCCTACTTCCTTCTCTCAAAATGTTGCCTTCAGCGAGTTCTGCCTTTAGTTTTACAGTGCACATGCTTCGAAATAATTATTATTAGATGCATTATGGACATCCACCCCGCTTATCCCAACGACACATTCTGGCAATTTCCAGACGTCGTTCCTAGTCATGATGGGACAGAACCTGGACTCGCGCTGCTTGTCAAACGGCCAGGCTGTGATCGACGACTTCAATATGCAGAGGTACTTACACGTGGTGAGGCTCAAGACTACGTCGATAACGTTCCACACCCCCGTGTTAGCGGCATTGATTGCGGTATGTATGTGCAGCACTTCGGTGTACTGCTATCAATTTTCATGGAAATTACTAACAAATTGACAGAAATATTCACTGATCTGTTGAACAGGCGTATATCCATTATAACTTGGAGCTCACATGGATATACGCCACAGTAGCATATTGAATGTAAATCGGCTGTCTCAACAACCTATGATCAATATTTATCTCTCCGGAGTGGTCTTAATGGTTTCTAGTGACACTGACATAATTTTGCTCACAGGACTCTTTTTACTGCCGCATGAACTAAAAAATAATGCTCCTGAAAATTTAATGGGAAATTGACTTACGCCAGTATGTCGTGTCGACAAAATGCTTGTATGTCACATTTTAATGAATACGGTTACAAATACGTCTTTGTCAGAAAATGAAGATGACTAAAGCAACGCATAAAATTCATAGGAAGCAGTTACAGAGAGCACTTTGTAAAGCAGCTACCTTCATTATTTGCTTAAACCTAGGGCAACATCTTGCTCATGGCAATGCACAGTGTTGTGCATGGAACTTAAAATCGATGTTTAACTATCTTTTCTCAATACCCTACTCACTTAACGACGAACAATGTAAGCCAGAGAATCTGAAAATTTCTACTACCAGTCTCCTAGACATTAGGCGAGACAAGTAGCCAGTTGTTTTTTTTTTTTTTTGTTTTTTTTTTTTTAGCCAGCCCAGCAATAATATGAGAATTTCAAAGAACATATCAAACAGATATTAAGGCACGAATGATAAAACTGTTCTTGAGTTCCTCCGGTGCTCCACTCACGAAAAAGACCTCTACAAGACGTCTATTCCTATATTAATATTGGTCTCATAAACGTCTAAAGTCTGTCTGCTAGACGTCTAAGTGGTAATTTTTTCTCTTTGTGTTAGACATCTATAGGTGTAGATCATTTAAATCAAAACTAGATACGTTACGAAATACCTTTACTTTAGAAGTCAATAATTTTCCATTGCCAACATCATACAGCAAACAATCAAAGAAGTATCATTACCTAAAAGGAAAATTTCAGTATTAGAACCAGGATCCTCCTGCTTGCTTCTCTGTCCCTCTACCCACTACGCTAGGGTGGTCCATATGCGCAATGTTGGTACAATTGGTTGGGGCGGACTCGTCAAAAGTTTAAAAGTAAAGATTTACGACAATTGTCAACAGGTTTTATGCCACTTTTCCCGGATCACAGGTAAATTCGTCATTTTGACCGAACCAATATCTTTTATAAAACACCAACGCACTTTGAATCATGCTTAGGTACAAAAATATTAAAATCTCAATTAAGCCCAGGACTTACTCTAGTTTGCCTAATAATCAGTGAATTTGCAGCATGAATTGTTTGCGGTTTTCTTGAACACCCGTTGAACTAAGGCGTAACCAACCATACGCCTGTTTTGAAGCATACGTGCTCGAAGCGCAACCTTTACGCTCTTGAAGCTAAAGGAGGGAATTTCACCACTCATTAGTATAGAACAAGGTTCACAGCTAACGACTCCTTCCAAAAATGTCGCTCCATTGGAGGAGGCATCACCGTGCCATCCAAATTGAGCAATGGGTGTTTCTCAGTGGTCTCAGAGACAGAAGACGTTATAATGGAAGATGTTTTCCCATCCGTTTTCTCATCTTCTAATTTTAATTTCATTCCTTTAGAGCGGTGTGCAGAATTCCGAGCCGTACGACATAGCCCGCGACATATCAAGCGATTTCGGTATTCTTATTCAGACGCAGGTAAAAATTCCATGTTCTAATCCAGTGGGTGGAAACGCACTAGGGAAGAGCGAGGGACAAGGCGCGACACCGGGCGGAAGTGCGAGGCCGGAACGACATCGCTCGCTGGGGGAGGTTGTAAACTTTTGAACGGATTAATATTTTACAAAACGCGAAGGAAATTCGGAAAGACGATTAATTTCTTCATGGGGTAGACGTTGTGCCGACGTTCTGTACGTTGTGGTGCTGCGACACGAATTACGTAACCTTCCACTTTTCCCTTACTCAGTGCGCAGTGCGTGAGTCAAGATGGCCAACGTCTTTTGTTTACCCGCATCGGTTTGGCTGCTGCACGCCTATTATTATTGGTGTCGCACGCACAGAACGTCGTCACAACGTCTACCCCATGAAGAAATTCTTCTTCTTTCCGAATTTCCTTCGCGTTTTGTAAAATATTGATCCGTTCAAAAGTTATAACCTCCCCCAGCGAGCGATGTCGTTCCGGCCCCGCACTTCCGCCCGGTGTCGCGCCTTGTCCCTGCTCTTCCCTAGTGCGTTTCTACCCACTGTCTAATCGCGCAACTCGATCCATGTTTCTTTACATTTGCCTCGTTGTAGAGGGAAAATACATGTTATGGCCATGAACGTATTTAATATCAGTGCTTGTGACGTTAGCACACGTCTCTTTAACCTGAAAATTGTTTGGCTTTGCTTGACTTCCCAGGATGACTACAACGACTGCTTCGGAGAGGACGAACAGGACCAGGTGTGCAACGACATCAGAAACGGGACAGGCTGTTGGATGATAGTCCAGGCGAAGAAGAGAGCCAACGTGAAACAGATGAAAATCCTACAGGTTTGCATCAAGGAGTCTTTTGAAGACGCTCATCCCAACATACTGAAAAACTGCTGGTTGAAGCTGCAAAGAAATATCAAAGAAAACTCAACCTTAAGAATTTCCGGCTAGAGTCAAACTTCGCTATGGTTTTCGCGTGACCGAAATCCCTGTATTCCATTTACGTTCGGTATCCTTGCGTTGCAGTTTTAATCCATGCGCAAATCGAGCTGTCAGTCGCAAGGCTGTGTTTCTTAAGATTTTGCTGTCAAATACGCACGATTTTCTGTTAAGGCTTGGAAGCTGCGCGGCTAATTCGCAAGGAAACGAAGGGTAGACATTTAAGTTCTCCCAGACTCTGGGCATTCAAACACGTGTGGCGTTCGCGTCATCTTAGTGCTATGTAGCGTATTCATTTTTTTGGAATAACATGCGATAGCTCACATCACCCTACTAAACAGCTTACAGATGAAATATCTTCGTAACAATGTTGCAACCGTATTACAGACTTAACTACTGCATTAACTTTGCAAGCTTGAAATAAGAACAAAGAAGTGCGTTTCAACGATTTGTCAGTGCATTCATAGTAACCGGGCTATTTGCTTCTGGGCGGGGTACTTTAATACTATTACTGTTTCCAATGTGAGGTCAGCGTACTCATCGGAGTACTATGTTTGCCATACGCCAACCGAATTTACTGTTCTGTCGTTTTCTTTCATCCTTCTTTTTTTCTCAGGAAAATTATGGGCGTGACAATCAAGAGAGTATTGATGCAGTGAAGGAAGTTTACCTTCAGCTCCATCTGAGGGAAGTACTCGTGGATTTTCATCAAAAAATAGTCGAAACAATACAGGCCAAGATCGAACATAATGCTGAAAAATTGCCACCGGCTGTTTTCAATTATGTTCTTGAGACCATGACACAGAACTCAATTGACTGGTGCAGGCGCAATCCAACTCTGTAACTCGACATGGCGAGGTTTCCCGTAAATCTTACAGTGTGGTGGTCGCCACGCCTTAGAACCAGCTGGCCCTTCCCTCTGCCAAACCTTTCATTTCATAAGCCTTTCACTGCATAGCCTCCATTTCATAAGCCGTAACACTGCTTTATCCAAAGTCCTGTGCTTGTACTCACAGTTCTGGGATGAATAGCAACATGGCAGGGAAGAAATTCCATCCTCATTATATTTTAGGTTTACTTTCACGGTATAAATAAACATAAATCTTGTTGCAATGTATCGTTCTTGAATAAGAAGAGTTTTTTCCTGGCATAAAATTCGAGCAAATTTAATGGAATATAAATGAAGTAGATGTGTAAAGAACGAGCACCATTTACACCATTTTTAGTGGTTAATTGTTCTCTTAATTTAATTTGGTATTGAATAACAGTGGTACACAAATTTGTGAAATAAACAGCTTTTACGGCTAAGTATCCAATACAGAGTACAGAACTTACTCAGCTAAACAGCTAAAATTAAACAATTCCAAAGTCCTTTCGTCGCGCCTGCGATCTCGATACAAATTTAGCAAGAATTTCATCGAGGTCCAGAGTCAAGGCTTCGTCCCTGTGTACATGTAGAATTGCTGGATGCGTAAGTCGTTTTGGCTTCATGGGAAGCCGCAAGTACGTCCCAAGGCGGTTAAGGGCACTTAAGGACCGCAGAAAATATTTTATAGGCCCAGGCATACCTGATCTGCAATTGTCAGACTCATTTAACACACGTCTCATGGAAGAATATACCTTAAAAGTTTAAAATGGAAGTGAATGTAAGATCTAAACATTAATAAATCCATTCAGTCATGTTGCTAAAGGCGGGAAAAAAGGGCTTTTCTTTTCAGGTGGATCAAGGAAAAGAAAACCAGAAGGGTAGATGGAGGAAAAATTGGAACATGGTACCATTGGAGAAAATTATAAGAAAATGGGAAGAACTAATAATCTCCACATTGAGACTGCTGATCATGCTATTGTTAACAATTTTCGGCAGAACACAGAATACAAAAGACAGAAGAGCATTTCTCCAACTGAAGAATGTAACAAAGAAGATGGTGAGCACAGTTCAGAGAGTACAAGAGATATAGAAAAGACTGTTTCTCCGAATGGAGACTCCAAAAAAGGGGACAAAAAGAAATTCTTTAAAAATCATGTTCTGCCCCAGGTTGTGCTAGCACAAGTCGAGATCGAACCATGCATCACTCTCCTAATGGTTTTAGATATCAAAATAGAGTGAAGTATAATAATGATGACAATTATAAAAGATGAGTTACAGGAAATATTATGTATAATACACTGGGCGTCTAAATTAGCGGTCCACTTTTTGCTGGCGCTTTTATTCCTAAGTTTTTCAAGCTAGGACCTTGAAATTTGGTACAGACCTGCCCCCAACATTGGTCTCGAGCTTTCCGAAGCGCCAAGTTCATGGGCCACCCCCTCCGGCTACAGCCACCCCCTAAGTGTGGCGAGGTCGGAAAACGCCGTGAAGGGATTCATTAAAACCCATTTGAAGGGCGAAAATTAGGAAAATTGGAGTCAGTGTGGCATTATGGGTGCCTAAAACTGCCAAATCTCACATTTCAACCCTAACCGACCATCCCTTAATTTTGGAGGGGGTGAGGGGTAGTTTTTGATTCTAGATTATGGAGACTTAGTAGGGCAAATGAAACATGATAGTTGCTCAGCATCAAATTTATTTAAATAAATTCGAGTTGTTTGATAATAACAACTTGTACCAATAGTGCACTAAAATAAAAATAGAAAACGAAAGACGAAATCAACATGTATGTATAATGATATCACAATGAACTTTGAATATAGTAACATAAAATCAATAAATGAGAAGTGTGTATCAGATCACAAGCACCAGATAGTTGATATTAAAGTCACTATCTGTATTTAACATGAGTATTTAGCATGAGAAACGTTGATAAGCATACCAACAACACAGAGAACCCCTGACAGTTTTTGGCTGAGGTGGAGTTGCCACATACCGCACATACCTTCGAAAATGGTCAGGTCAGTGCATCTCTGAGAAGATAATTATTACTGAAAACTTTTTGAAATATCCATTTCAGACTGGTCAACACACATGAGTAGACTTTCATTAAATACCAAATAACTTCAAAAAATTATCTTTAACAACACAGCCTTCTAACAATGACGCAGTACAAGAAAAAAAAATTCACCTATTCAAATCTGGGCGCTAGCAAGTTACAACACCCTACTTAAATAAAGCACCGCACAAAAGGCAAGTTTTTTTTCCTTGGGTAACAGTAAAAAAAGGAGACTCCTCAGTTTCTTAAATAAAATCCAAAACAAAAAATGACATTGAAAGTACTACATTGCTGTTCTTGAGGTGCCTACATTCTTAGCCAATGTATAATGGTCATAATTATTAGAGCCACAAACAGACAATCTACTTAAAACCAGGGAAAACAAAACATGGTACAGGAATGACTTGAACAATGCTCACAATATGAGTAACAAACAAGGAGGGGGTAGAAGTACCAATAAAATGTACAGTAAATTACATTTAAGTTGAAATAAGTTTAGAGATAAAATGTGCCACCACTAACTTAGTGGTCTGTTTCCTCACTACTAGGCTTTGTGAGGTCATAAACGTTTAACACACAACACATTTGAGCTACACAAAATTGAAGAATCGACTTGATATAGACGGTCTAGTTCGTATCTTATGGGAAGACCCTACTGGAAATAGTGTAAATCTCAAGTATTATTTTAACTGACCCAAATTAGGAATTACATTTATTAAAACATTGAATCAAGTTCGGAGAGTTTAAAAACAAAATTTCAGCTCAAAATATTTACCAGTTTCTTTTTTCTTTAATGTTTCTGTTCTATTTCAAGGCATATAGCTAAAATGTCCCTTGCAACAAGATATTTGTCTAAGTTCTGATTGACATAGTATAGTGGAGGAAAAAGAGGAACAGGACCCGCAGTGAATGAATCTACAATTGTGTTGTACATGCATTGCACATCCAGTCACCTGGTTCGTTCTCAATACCCACACATGTTTTGTGGAACCACATTCCACATCCATCACAATCCACCATATCATCAAACACATCAGGCAACCTGCAAGTGCAATATACTCTGATGTAAAGCTCTTCGTTGTCTTCCTTCATCTTCTTTGGTCTTTTCTTTCGTGGAAAAGGTTCCAATTTTCCATTTTGGAAACAGCTTAGGAGATGTGGCCTCATTTTTGTAGCCTCATAGTGTATATGCTGTACTTCCTTACTGAAGCAATATTCCGTAGCATTTGCGATTGCAAATATACCACAGTCAACTGAGTTACTTTGTTGCTGGCAAGGAACCCTTACAACCTTAATCTTGTCTCCTTCGAAATGCATCACCATGGCTAGTTGAATTTGGAGATGTGCAGTTATGCGCTTGCTTCGAAGACTGTCGAATATGACAACATTAGGTGACCCTGCAATATTTCCAAGGCACAAGATAAGTTTCAATGTCATTTGAGTTAGCAACATTTTT
Source organism: Odontothrips loti (assembly GCA_038380765.1). NCBI lineage: Eukaryota > Metazoa > Arthropoda > Insecta > Thysanoptera > Thripidae > Odontothrips > Odontothrips loti. The sequence continues at coordinate 4,789,524 of CM076255.1, forward strand.
ATTATGAAATTTGTCAAAATAGGTCTTACTATGTCTAAACACAGTTGTGACCCAATGTTTAGTGCCTGTGTACATTATCTGCACATAGTCACTGCTGCTATTCAATCGTGGGTAGTAGTTAATTTCGTCTACTTTTTCTCCATATGTAACAGCCAGTGGAGCACAAAGGCCATCAATTGATGAACTGAATTGGGTTGACAGAATTGAGCATGCCAAAGATATGTGCTCATCTGTGAGCATTTTCAGTGACTGAATATCAGAGATCATGCTCTTTGAAAGGCGAGTAGCTGAAAAGCAATTTCCATTTTTATAAAAATTGCTATGGTTGAGTATGTTCTATCAAAGACACAAAAGAAAAATAAATCCTTACTCATTGTACTGAAACAATCCTTGCAGATATGGTAGAGGGCATTGTTTTTTTCAACTGCCTGAATCTGAGAGCCACAGTCTTCATGAACTACTCTATCACACCGATAGCAGTGAAAATCAAGCTTTGAATCAGTTTGTATGCCACAGACATGACATTTACACACATGAGGACTGATGGAGTTGTCTAATCGACATGACTTGCACAGACTACTTGAAGAATCTGGAAAAGAAGAGGACGTGACAAAACAAACCATTTTAGAACGGAAGATAGGGACTACATCAATAAAGAAAATATGGCTAATTATCAGAGCGGACAATAATGTGCCAAAAAACATATTTAGTATCAAAATGGTGTGTAGGAAAGTAAAGATAAATACAGTTGAAGCTAGATGAGAATGAAAAGCGTTTCAAGCTATTAAATGTCTTCACTTACAATACATCAAGATGAAAATGAAATGAAATGTCAGGAAAAATATATTATGTCACAAGTTTCTAAACCTTTTCCAAACAAGTGTTAAGGAAGCTCTGTTAAATTATATAAGAGGCAATAAATAAGAAGCAGGCATGCTAAAAAAAAATCCTTTCTAATAGCATGTACTATGGTCAAAGTGAAGAACGGACAATGAAAGTTGAACATCTTGTTTAAAATAAATGCAACAAAAGTAGAGTGATTTGTAATAAATTTGATCATTAAAATGATGAATTGTTTTAAAAATAATAATAACAATTTTTTATATTTTTTTTTACATTTGCCAGAATGTCAAATTAGGGATTCAAGTGTTTCTTGCATGCATTAAAGAGAAGATATGAATTTGTATGATATGAAATTACCTGGCTTGGTGGGGGAAAAATATTTGCGAAGATCACCACCACTAGCCTTCTGAGGGGTTGTAGGATGGCTCTTAGGATTCTCATTTAGAGCTCTTGTGGGAGCCCAGCATGAAAATGGCCTGCAATGTGGACCATTCCTGAAGCAACCAAGGTAGGCTCTTCCTGGATTGGCTAGAGATCTACTCACTCGTCTGGAGGAGAAAAAAAAGAAGCCATACATGAAGCAGACAATGCCAACATCAGTAGCATATTCATTAATCATGCTTTTAATTTTTGATATGTTTAAAAGTGTGTCACTGATAACTTGTGTAGAAAATACATATTGCATGGACAAAGTATTAACTGACCTTTCAAGTAGATTCCCGCACCCGACACCTTTGCAACGGTATACCTTAGGCTGTGGGAAGTCATCTGTGATAGAACGCGAGGAATGACTGGACCGATTTGCTGCTGTATGTCCTGAAGCATGCACCAAAACAATCTGGTTTTTAACATTCTGACTGAAATAAAGATCAATCTAAAACAGACTGCATTACAATTACCTTTGTCAAAACAGGGCCAACAGAGTCTTTCGTCGTTCCCTCCAAACTCCTCTTGACCTTGAATGCTGGATGTGGAACAGCCAAATGCATGGACTGCAATACCACATGAAACACATTTGCGTGCCCCAGCATCATTTGGGGGGCCGTGTTGGATGCAAATAGAGCACGTCCGTTTCACAGCAGCAGCATCAGTTCCATCTAATGAATTAAAAGGCATTTTTAAAATGACAAAATATTTTTATTTTATTTTCAGAAATGTGGTTACTAAATATTTTTTTCACTCAAACTATTGATGATAATAAATAAGAATATATACATTTTTGCCCATATGATGACAAGCAAAGAGCTCTATTCTTTAAAAATGATGAAGAAAAACTGTCTTTATCTGAAATACTTTGTCATGCATGATGTGTGTATAATCAGAAAGAAAACAAAATGTACTCACTCAAGTTACATGAGTGCAAAGGAGCATCTGTTTTCTCTGCCTCGTCAATTAATTCTATAAGTTCATCTAAACTGGTGACGCCATCTGGTAAAAGGTCTGAAACTTCTAAGAAGGACCCTGCTAATACCAAATTAATTTCAACAGGAAGTAAGGAAACGGGAATGAAAACAAACAATGCTTTGAAACAAACAATAAACCGATTCCAGCAGTACTATTGTTATTCAAGGTCGAAAATACCACAGGGAAATAGGCATGCAGACTAGAGGAATGACTGCAGAAATTAAATACAATGAAATATGAGTTAAACAAAATTCAAAAGCTTACACCGTTTACACAAATGTATTCCAAAATGAATTTCTAAGTCAGCATATACATGGATACATGTTGAACAGTACACTTACCCTTGCCACAGACTAACACAAGACATGGAATAGTATTTGAGAGCAGGTTTCCTTCAGTCTGTAAGGGCTCCACTCAGACATACGATTTGGAACTACAAGTTGCAAAACAATTCATGGTTTGATGGGTTAGTATGCTACTACAGATATGCTGTTCCGCTGAAGCCTACTCCACTGTGTTAAAGGAAAGACACACATGCTTACCACCAAACTACATCATTTTTACAGAAATAAGCCATAGTGTCCCGGAATTGCAATCACTGGAAAAAGACGTAGATTAGAGCACACATTTAAAACAGGTCAGGGGTCAGGTACATACCCACTACAATCTTAAGATCAAAAAGTTTACCTGGAGCGGGTACTAAACCACCTACACCTACATCATATATTATATACAACAAATACTTTTACTCCCAGACAGATTTCCTGCTAGATACAGTATCAACCATTTCATTTCAAATGATCTGCTTTTTATACCTTCAGCTTCATCCTTTGAAGAGGGGTCATCATACATTTCTGTGACTTTGTACATGTGTTTGCATGGCTTTTCAATATCCTGATAATCACATAAAAAACAATGCACACATTGTCCCTTCAGGATGCATGTACACATTGTTGACAATTCCAGCGATTTTTGCACAATGTATGTCAATCCTGTTCCTGACTGTGCCTTTACATGCCAAGTTTTTGAATTGATGCAGACAACATCTTCATCAGGAATTTTCATTGCTTTTGTCTTCCGAGCATCCTGCCCAGAGACCCAGCTATTGGTGCCTTGGCTGCTTTTAGCTGAACCAAAAAGTTAAAAAAACGCTTGGGTGAGAATATAAAGAGGCAATTCAAAATTAATAAATATTTTAAAGAATATTGCCTTACATTTTGGAAAACTTCTTTGGGTACCCATCTTTACCTGTCCTTTGGCAATGATCTTTGGAGGAAGTCTTAGTGAAGGTCTCATCGTTGGGTTAGAGCCAATTTCGTATCTTGTGACGTCTGTTCATAAAGATAAAGAGAGTAATTTGTAACGACAATTACAGAGAAATGATAGTTTCCTCTATTGTAGAGCAGCTGACACTCAGTCTTACTCTATACAGATGATGTATATGAACAATAACACTAATTTTACTTGCCTCTCACTGTTGTTGCTGAATACTCAATGCTGTATAAAACCTCCAAGTCATCATCCAGCGAACCTGATGAACAATAACATAATTAGAACAAAAGCAATTAGTAAATACACTTTGATACATACACATAATTACACTCACAAAATGGATTTTTTCCTTGTGCAGCTTTTGTAGTTCCTGGAAGTGACATTTAATTTTAGTTAAGTACAGTACATTACACTGCCAAACAATCAAAAATAAATCCAGCAGAATTGTCCCACCTGCTGCAACTGTGAATAGACTACACGGAATCTGAGTTAGCTTTTTTGGACACCTATAGCAAGTCCTGCCAATTTTTGCCCCATATATAGGAACAAAGCTATAAAGAAAGTATAGAAAAACACTAAGCATACTTTTAATTGTTTAAAATCTCAACTGACAATGAATCGTAGTGAAGAAAATAAACGCTCTACACTCACTTGGGTGGCTGGCACAGACAGAGCAACAACCGCCAAAGCATACAGTTCTGGGTTTGTACGACGCCTTTCTTCCCAATACTGTCAAACATCAGTTTTTCTATTGAGCATTCTAGTCTCTGAAAAATATCTGTCGAACAGAGCTCCAATATTAACACTAGCACTGCAGAGACTTGCTGAAGTAACCCTTTCTTTGTCATTTGCTTTCAATAAATTTAGGAAATCATTATCAGAATTGTCATCGCTTTCTTGATGTGCTGATTCATTTACATTTTCAGTGTTGCTTGTTTCTTCCTCAGGTCCAGAGCCAGAGTAAATGTCCTGCTGCTTTCTGGCACGTTCAATACGAAGCCAAAGCTTCTGAAGGTGACTTCTTGCCACTGCCCGCTGTTCATCACTTAAATAGGTAAAAAACCTGGGGTCCATCGCAATTGCAGCGAGCATTACGGGGTGGTCAAAGAGGGGCAGGGTCTTCTCGCCCTTGTAAGTTCCCCGCTTGTACTTCTCAGCCTTGGCCACGTCTTCCATTTGGGCCAAGATTTCAATGGCGAGAGGAGAGTTTATTTTTCCCAACTTGGACTTGCAGGTGATCCAAATATACAAAAAATCTCCAAGCAGAAGCTGCTCTGCCTGCAGCTTGGTGGTTTCTTCTTTTAGTGGAGCAAGTGTTTGAATCAGCAAGTCTACCGCATCCCAGTCAATAGTAATAACTTCTCCGATGAACTCATTTCCGAGAAAGTCTTTCAATTTTCTCAATGATAGCAACATAGTATCCTTAGTGCTCCACCGCGTTCCGTTGTCAAGGGATGGGACTGTCAAGCCTGCACTGAGGATTTGACGGCGTGCTGTAGGGGTGCGCATCTTGTTAACGGCGTTGCGGACCTCCCGCAAAGTGCCGTGAACACCCTCGACTCTACTCAGAGCGTGCTCGATCGCGAGTTGTAGGGTATGTGCCCCACATCGGAGGCACTGACAGCGGTGGTCTCTCCCCCCCCCCCCCCCCCTAGCACTGCGGTGCACGCTGCATCTTCCCAGGCCTCGCGGTCCTCCCCTTTTAGACCGGCGATGTCTGCGTCGTCGTCATCTTCTCCCTCTCCCTGACGCTGCTGTTCTTCGCCGATAAGCCTGGTGGCCAGCTTCATGTTCCCCCCATTGTCGGCTGTCGCAGTGTAGATGTTCGCCGTTTGGATCTTATAATCAGCGGCGGTGTCTAGGATCTCACACTTGAGATTCCCGGCTACCTGGTCCGTGAACATTTCCTTCACTCGAAGGGTCCGAATTTGGACAACTCCAGATTCGATGAACTGGCAGTTTATTGCAAAAAGAGGTCTCAGACCCTTAGTGCAGGAATCAATCCTTAAGCATATCAGCCTGCCCTTGAGCTCATCAGCGATTGCTGAGCGCACCTTCCTGGCGTTTTCTTCGACTAATTTTCTAACATTTTCACTGCTAACTGTGACCCTGGAAAAGTAAAAGTAAACAAATTTTAGTGGGAAAGTATCTGGATTTTATGACTGAAAATCTCACACTGGAAAAACTGCAGTGCAGCATATGCTGGTAAGCTACATTTTCTGAAAATTTTTGTCTTCCCCCCCAGTAATTTCCACTTTTATTAAGAAAATAATAGCACTATTCACTTTAATACAATGGTACGAATCTAGAGATGGGGGGCACATGCCTTTTTTAAACAATATTTGTAGGAGTCCATTTTTAATTGAAAGGAACGAATAATTTCTTAGCTATCGAATAAATAAGTGGTCTTCTACTTCCGAATTGGTTATAGGGAGAAGGGCCTCACATTTTCTCAATCCTAAAATCAATTTATAAGTTCAACCGGACGATCTCGTTGTGGTAGACATCTTTCCAATCAAATTAATTTCAGTAGTTTCATTCCTTCCGAAATTTTCTCTGATATGAATTTGGCGAGATTTCTCAGCTATCATGAGCTCCATGAGCGTTTGCCGTGGCCGTGACTTAAGAAAGAGAAAATGGGGGAAGATAGGAAGCGAAGCTACCTTCCTGAGATTAATTTGATTTGAGAGATGCAAAGTTTTAAATTCTTGATCTAATGTATTTATATGGTTAAAAAATGGTCGTTTAACAAAACACCTTGCCTTGCATTAATTGTTGGTACTTACTTAACTGCAGGTGGGAGCTTGCTGGTGAGCGGCTCCATCAAGTCCTGGAACTCCGGATCGTCCATCAGCTTCAGAGGTCTGCTGCGGACGGCGACCAACCGCACCAGGTTCCTCTTCATTCGAGAGGGAGACATGGGAAGGTCTAACCCTGACCGCCTCTTCCTCGATTTCCTCGTTTCTTCCCGTCTTCTCTCCAGTTCCTTTTCATAGGTCTTGATCTCCTTCTGCAGCAGACCATGGAGGTTGCTATGGTGGCGTCTCACATGACGTTGCAAATTTCCGACATGATTCCCCTGTAATAACAAAGGTAATTAAATTAGCCTCCAATTTTGAACCAGAGCGCTCGCTCGCTGGGTCGCGATTTCCATTGGCGTTCGATTTGATGCGGTTAACAGACACGGGTTGGTACAAGTAATCTAGTTCAAAGTGAGCACTGAGCACATCTCACACTCCCTCCCTCCCCCGTCGCGCCGCGCGCCGCCCTCGGCCGTAGCATCGTGCATCGTGCAGCGTCGTCACACAGCTCCCTCTCTCCCTCTCCGACGGCTTCATGCTGGCGGACGCACCGCACTCTTTCCCGTTACAGCCGCCATCGTCCAGTCCAACCGCCCGACGCCCGGCCCGAGTCCACGACAACACCCACCACCCAACCCACCCCACCACAATGCCGTCGTTGAAGAAGACGACGTTCGAGACCGCGAGCAGCACGAGCACGACCAGTCCCACTCCCACGGCCACGCCCGTCTCTCGCCCGACACCCGATACGGAGGGCATCGACATCGGAATCAACCAGTTCGAAGTCCCTCCCGGTGCACTCCACTCTACGCTTTAGCCGGCGCCGGCGCCAGCAGAGGAGATGGGGGGGGGGGGGATCCGGGCTCGCTCGAGCCCGACTGCAAGCAGGAAGCAGGCAGGTGCTTCTGGACGACGACGAGACCCGAGCGAGACCCCCTTGGAAAAGGAGAAGTGCTAGTGCTTGCCGTTGCAGCTCCACCAGACCAGCATACCGACGTGGGCGAACCGGCCCGGCCCGGGGCGCCGCCCGCCCTCGTACTCCGTACTCCGTGCTCGTCGACGGCAGGGCGGGCCCGTCGCCGTCGGGTCGGCCGTCGCGCTGCGACCACCACCACCCACCGCATCGTGCATCCGCGCCCCGCGCCGCGCCTCCAGCCTTCGCCCCGCCAGGGCTCAAGCTCAAGGCCCCGCGGCCTGTCTGCTTCTACTAGGGGCTGGGGGTTTGGGACGGGGACGGGTGCAGCGGAAATGGCATTGGCATGTGGCATGAGCATACTGCAATGCAGACACGCTTCTGTTGATGACGACATCTAGCGGGTACATTTGTTCCTATGTCCTCTGGTGGTCGGTTTGCGAACTAAGATCACGGACTCACTAGCGTTCCTACCGGTGGTTTAGGAAACTACGATGGCGAAAGGCCGTGGCGTATGGCTGAGGCGGTTGTGCTGGTGACGACACCTAGCGGCCACATTCGTAATCATGTCACCAACAACACCTGTGGTGGTCGGTTTGCGAACTAAGATCACGGACTCACTAGCGTTCCTACCGGTTGTGGACGAAACTATGGTGGGGGAATGCCGTGGACGCGGTGATTGTAATTTCAAAAAAATGTCAGCATGTATGGGACTTGGAATAGGTACAAGGTATGAATCTAACGAACATATAATTTTTTTAATTTAAAATTCACGAAAAACGAGTTTTGAGAACAATTTTGAGAGTGTGTCAAAGTAGAAATGTCGTTATACGCAGAACTGATGTCGAGTGTGAATAATGAGTTCAACGCGGAAACATTTGATCTGCGCGGAACAATGAAGAGTTGCTAAGTGAAATCTGGTTGTTTGCTCAACTTTTTGTGGTATGTATTGATATTTTATTAGGAAGAAATTTATGGCTTCTATCCAGGGAACTGAATTGAAACGAAGTGAATTATTGTAACTGTAGTACAAAAATGTGAGAGTTGAAATGATGAGTGTTTGTACCTAGGTTTCCTTCCTTGGCTATCTGTGATTGAAGTGGCAGTTTGTAAGTCCTGTTGGTGGTGGTGGTTGCGCAATCAACTGAATGTTTTTTTATTCAAGAGTATAGGTTTGTAATCAGCAATTTTTTTGTCATCTTAAGAACAGAAAAAAAGGATCTCAGTAATAGTGGAAGTCCCATGTGACATGAAGGTGTACAGTAATACTGAGATTTTTTTTTTGCAAATAAAAAATGGACACTTAGTTTTATGCTTCTTCAGCACGGGTTGACGATTTGTTTTTGAAGTGGGAGTTTGGACGTCCTGTTATTGGTGGTGCTTGCAGTCTCCATTGAACTCTTCTCAACAGCAGTGGTTTGTATATGTATCTAAATAATTTGCATTCTGTATTCTTTCCATCTTAATCCTGCAAATGATTTTCTTTGTGAGTATTATTGTATACCATTTTTTTTTAATTGAAGAAAGTCCCATGTCACATCGAAATGTACAGTAAAACTCAGAAATTTTTTACAAACAAAACATTGATGATCAAATGTGTGTTTCTTCAGGACAGATTGGCGATTTCTTATTAAAGTGGCAGTTTCCAACTCCTGTTGTTACTAGTGCTTAGAGTTTTTACTCAACCATTTTCAACACCAGTGGTTTATAATCAGTAATAATTTTGTCATTTCATTTGGATGCCTCTAAAAAATTCACAAACTGTATTCTTTCAATCTTAAGTACAGAAATGGAATTTTTTCTCATTATTATTGTATACCATTCTATTTTAATTTGCAATACTACTATGTCACATGAAGGTGTACATTAATACTGAGATTTTTTTCGGAAACAAAAGATAGGCAGTGAAATGTTTGTGATTTCAGGAGAGGTCCTCATTCATTGTCGTCACCATCACTGACCACTTTTGTGAAGACGTCTTAGGATTCTGATCCTTCCCATCTACTATGCCTTCCTATTCTCGAGACCTTTGAACGTTCTTATCACTTTGGTAAGTCTTACTGAACACGCCATCTATTTTCTACATCCATCATTTCTTCTCCACTCTATTGTCTTCTACATTCTTTGTCTTGAATTTAATTTCACTTAGAATTTTGTTTAACAAGAGGGTATCAGAAAGATACAAATAATTAAAACGTGAGGGAAATCGAGTAAAAGAGAGGGAATCATTAAAACAGAAACGTCAAAGTCGTAGGGATGAGTATAATGCAAAACAAAGATTGCTCATGAGGAGTAGACAGCCAATTTCATAACAATTCCTATGAACATCAACATGAAATGAAGAAAAGAAGAAAAGCAAATGCCATGGGTCTTGCAAAGTCAAGAGAAAAAGCTAAAGAAATTTCAAATTCTAACAAAATTCTATATGAAGAAAATGAAGACAGAAAAAGAAAAGTTGCAAAGAAACTCTGGGAGAAAACTGTACAGGAGTATGGAACAGCTATTCGACAGCATCATTCTCACGTTTGTAATTGTTGTGGTAAGCTATTCAGGAAGAGTCAACTGAAAATTCTTTATAAGAATGGTCTGAGATTGAAAGGAATTTCTGAAACAACTTTAAGAAAAGTTTTCTACGTAAAAAATGTGGAAGAGGCAAAATTTTGCAGAACATGTAGCAATTACATTGAACGAGGAAAAGTTCCTATTGATTGTTTAAATAACGGTTTAGACTTTCCAAAAGTTGACAAAGAAATTAAGAAACTTAATCGAGTTGAAGAGCGACTGTTGGCACCTCGCCATGTATTTCAAACAATTTGGACAGTTAAAAGGCCAAGTGGACAATATAAAGCAAAGGGTGACATTGTGAATGTACCAGTGAATATTGATACAACTGTTACATCAATTCCAAGACCAATCCATGACTGTAGTATGTATGATACATGTAAGAATTGCAAGGAAAATGGAATATGGTCGAGATTACATGTCTGGAGTTGTAAGAACCAAATTGGTTTACGATGCAGCAAAAAATGTGTGAGAAAACCTTTGGCATTGGAAGAAGTGTGCACTTCATCAAACAGTTGGATTATTAATGAAGAAGACAACAGTTTATTAGATTTGAATGATGATTTCTACATTAAAAATGAAATCTATGAAACAATGATGACATCTGATGATTTTTATAAATTGCATGGTGATGGTGTTCGAATTGCACCTGCCCAAAACTATGTCCTAACTAGTGTTCTTTTTGATGAACACTGTGAATATTTGGCTTTTCCAACTGTCTTTGGAGGGCATAAATTAAATCCTGAACATGATGGGAAGAAAATCCCATATTCACATGTTGCAAAATCAATGGCATTACGATATGATCGGAGAGTTGCTCAGAGAAGTGACTTGCTGCTTTTTATTGCAAAGACATTGAAGATGCTAAAATTAAAAAGTGATATAGGATTATGTCTGCGAAAAAAAACCATAAGATCTAATACCATCACAGCTGGTGATATGCTTAACAACTCTTAAGTTAAAAATGTTGTGCAACATAATGATGGATACAAGATTTTAAAAATTGTTAGAAGCACCAGCACATTGGTAAAGTGAAAAGTCAAAAGTTCTGGGAATGATTAGGCAATTTGGATTACCCTCTCTGTTTGTTACATTGTCCTCAGCTGACATCCAATGGCCTGAGTTATTAGTGGCTCTAAAGCAAAATGTTGATCATGAAATTATAACAGAAATAGAAACTCAAAATTTATCATACAGTGAAAGAGCCAGATTGTTACAAAAAGACCCAATTACTTGTACACTGCATTTTGACACTAGGTTCAAAGCTCTCAAGAAAACTTGGGATCATCCTGACGGACCATTTTTTGGTCAGAAGATCAAACATCATTACCATCGAATTGAATTTCCGCAAAGGGGTTCACCACATATTCACATGCTATTGTGGCTCGATGGTGCACCTATATTTGATCCAGATGTACCACAGTCAAGAAAAGATGTTTGTTCTTTTATAGACATCATTATTTCATGTTCATCCTCTGATTTGTCTGAAGAACTCATTGCATTACAAACTCATAAGCCTACATAATCATGTAAGAAGAAAAATGAAGATGGCACTTGCAGATTTGGAATCCCCTACTATCCTATGAAAAAAACATGCATTCTTCGACCACTGGGTGAAAATTATTTGGCTACTGATCTCAGAAGATTTTCTAAATATCTTGGAAAGAATAAGAATCAACAGAAAGAATCACTTAGTCTCAAAATGACCTAGGAAGAATTCCTTTCAGTTTTGAATTTGACACACCAACAATACATCATGGCAATCAGATCGTCATTGGAATGTCCTTAAGTTTTTTTAAAACGTTCACCTTAAAGATATGTTTGTCAGTCCGTTTTCCATAAAATGTTTGCAATTAATGCGGAGTAATCAAAATGTCCAATTTACACTTGATGCTTATGGAGCAGCATGCTATATTATTGATTATATTAACAAATCTGATAGAAGCATGAGTAAATTGGTGAAGGAAATTTCACAACAAGTTAGAGAAGGCAATCACTCACTACAGGAATCTTTACAGAAAATAACAAATGCATTTTATAACAATAGTAAACTCTCAATTCAAGAAACATGTTACAACATATTGCAACTTCATTTATGAGAGAGTAGTGAGGATGATATTATAATAAACACATTTCCTCCAGACCAGAGAGTGAAATTAGTGAAAAGTAGAACAGACTTGGAAAAATTGGAAAATCAATCTAAGGATGTCTTTCAGAGTGGACCCTTGGATCATTATTCACAAAGGCCACAAAGCTTAGAAAATGTAACTATTGCAGAGTTCTCTGCAAATTTTTCAAGATCTCCATCATCAAACAGTTTGTTATTACGAGATGGGCATGGATATATTTCAAAACGTATCAAACCAAAAATAATACGTTTCCGAAACTACCATTATGAAACTTATCCAGACAATTTTATTGGAGAGCATGTTATGTTATACATGCCATGGTTTAATGAACAAGCTGATATCCTGTGTCAAGACCAAGAACTGATTTTCAGAAACAATTACGAAAGAATTTCAGAAACAAACAAGTTGTTCAATAAATTGGATAAAGCAGTGCTATTAACAGCATATTTGGAAGCTTCGGAACGTACAGAAGATATTGAAGAAGAATCGGATTCATTGCGTCTAACATTTGACTTTGATGAATTCTTACTGTTGTAAAAATTAAGATGCAGAGTCAATATTCTCAACGATTGCGATGGATAATAATAGTGATAGGCAGGAGCGAAATAACGACACGTCTAGACTCATGTGAGTGTAACACGGAAGGACCTTCCTTTTATTTCTCATAAGCATCACAGGATACAGGAAGGACCTGTTACATACGGAGCCTATGCCACAAGGCAGTGAGGCGGTAATTTTTAAACATGGAATATTTACAGTGGATGTGAGAAGGAATGCATAAGGATTATTTATTTATACAACACTTACTAAATGATTCTCATTATGTTGATATTGAAAATGAACTAGATGAAACTGACAAAGCAACATCAATGAAATTTGCTAGTCCAGGCAAGTTGGAAGATGAAGAATATCAAAAATTAATGGGAAAGTTAAATCAAGAGCAAAGGAACTATGTTCTCTATCTTGCTCACCAATTTTCGAATTCATCAAACCAAATCCTTCACTTATTAACTGGAGGAGCTGGAGTTGGAAAATCATTGGTCATCAAAGCACTATATCAACTATTATTTAGACAATTCAATTCATCTCCTGATTTTGTTGTATTGTGTTCAAGTGACTTGCAACGTAGTTACGTACTGAAACAAGTATGTCCATTGCGCTGAAGTTTGAAGGGCTTCATTTAAAACGCATTTTTTTAAATTTCAGATCGAATGTCATGGATCCATTTAATATTGACACCGATGATGATATTTTCTTTGGACTGCCGGAAGAAGATATGGACTTCTCCAAACTGGATTGCATCTGGGATGATCCAGTGACTGACACTCCAAGTTCGTCCACCACTGCATCAACCTCCACTGCTACTAAAAAGGCAAAGGCGACCAAGAAGAGCGCAGAAAACCGGCTACAGTGTCCACACTGCCCCAAAACTTATCCCAACGAGAGGACACTGAAAACTCATATGAATGCAATGTTATTGAAAGGTAATTGCAACTGGAGAAACTTATCTTACATTTTCCAGTTCCGCATGTGTAAACATTCTCTCTTTTGCTTCAGATATTTCTCGTCGAGCCCCTGATGTCGAAGCCCTTGTGGAAGCCATGAAGGATTTGTCTTTGGCAGTCTTATTGGACATTCAGAAAGAGATAACCCTTGGAGAAGTAGCTCAGAGATGTTCATCATACTCCAGACAGTTGGCTGATTTCATTTTGAACTCTGATGCAACTCCTTTGATGACGTATTCTCCTCAACAATTTGACCATTCTTTCAATTTTAAAAATATTGCTTTTTAGCCCGTCCCGACACGTTTCTTTAGAAACGGCAGGAGCCGGGCTTATAGTCTGATGCCGACTGTTTGTTCGTTCGGGCGGACGTGTGTACGCCGACTTATCATTCACAGAAAAACTTCAAATTTGGAGGATATACTCCTTTCTTAACGTAGAATCACATACGGTGGCAACAATTTTCGATTTATATCGCATATGTGATAAATGAAAATATATCTGTTTTATACATCGCGGCGCGCAAAGGGACGGGCTCAGGTTAACGATTTTAATCGTAACAAATACATCTGCTATCGGGCACTTCTTAGGAGAATGAGGCGGGGGGCCGAAGGCCCCCGCAAACGCTGCCGGCAGGCCAAGCTGGCCAAGTCCCCCTGTCGAACCGAGGTGCCGGTGGAGCGCAGTGGAACTGGCACCGAGGTTTGACGGAAGGGACGGGCAGCTTGTTTGTCTAAACTCCGTAACAAAGTCACTATTGCAACCAATAAAGTATTGAATTCACCTGAATTTAGGAAGCAAGTGAAAGCTTTGTGCTATGGTATGGTTGAATGTCAAGATGGTCCCCTTAGTTTCTTTATTGGCAAGTTCGTTTTATCCTTGAGCTACAAGGTTCTTATATTTTCCTGCCAATAAATGCGGAGCTCTGCAGGAGAAATGTCTGGTCTCAGAAAAAGATCGAACGACGATTTCTCTTCGCTTCAATTTAAGAAGCTTGTCCATTATATGTGAGGATCAGTTGTTGCAGGAGTGAAGAGGAGGAGAAGAAATTATCCAACAGCTGCCAATGTGCTATGCTTTGCTGCAGTTGTTGAAAAATATTTTGTGGGGAACTAGGAAGATCTAACCACATGGTGTGACCAAGCATTAAAAGAATGGACTGCTGTTCAGAATCGGGGGAGTCTTTGCTTTATAAGCATTAGTGCGTTTGATTTTTTTATGGAATTAATTCCTTTTATATTGTGCCATGAAAAAGATGATGGGCTGTGCTTTTGGAGAAAGTACATCTTAGTGGTCAGGAAAACTTCAAACTTCTCGATCTATGGGATACATTGATTGGAGAATCCATGGAAGATGATGCTTGTTTAGAGTGGCTGATGGGTGTGGTTGATGTGTTGTGTAGGTGTGTTTCTCAGGGTATTATCAAAAGAAGACTGAATGAAGCACTTAAAAAACCCACCTTAAATGTTGCCCATCGTCCTAGGTTGGCTCGTAATTAGGAAATGATGTGAGTGATGTTTCCTTTCATAGTTCTATTCATTTTTCATTGAGGGACTGATTCTTTGTAATGTCCATTCAAATGAATGTCACTTAATGTTCATGCTGATAGATTATTTGAAGTCTTGTGATTTTATTATCTCGCACCGTCTAGGAGTTTGGCCTCCTGTTCCAGTTCCTGTCCGAGAAGGCCCTGTTTTACCCACCGGCACCTGCAGCAGCACCTGGGGTCGTTTTAAGCATTCTCACTTTGTTTCCTGGGTCAGTGTAGGTGGGGTTGGTTCCAAAGTTCATGTTTGAAATACCGCATCCTCAGGCAGTTTTCCGTCCGGTTCCAGTTCCTGTCCAAGAAGGCCCTGTTTTGCCCACCGGCACCTGCAGCAGCACCTGGGGTCATTTTAGGCACGTCTTGTGATTTTATTATTTGTGATTAGACTGCAACAAGATAATATAATATGTGATTGCTTTTTCATTATTGGACCAAAACATAGCTAAGTGTTCCAAAGTGCGGTGTAGCAAGAAATGTAGTTTATTTGATATTTTTAGTGACAATTCTTGTCATAGTTATGTAATTTTATGGACTGTCAGAGAACACTCAGACTGAGGATATAGCTTGACTTCCAAATAGTTTAGTTTTACATGTATGTGACCACATACAACCAAAGATATTTGTGATTGATGCGTGTGCTGCTCATTTGAAGTGAACTATATTGTTGACTGTTGATTTTTACAAAGAGTGGTATTTTGTTATAGCTCCCATGAATAAAACAAGTTTTGTCTATAGAATCACATTTTATTTACTATGATATCACATTTTATTTACCTACTCAGATTAATTTCCAGTAATGAATTCAATTCACTCATGCAAGCCATTACAGTAAGCTAAAAACTTTGAAATATGAAAAGTTTCTCAATAATGGAATATTGCTTTTCGAGAAAAATATTAATACTTATGAATTAAAAAATATAAAAAAGACTTATTTCTTTAGAAATTTTCTCCGCTTCGGCAGAGGTTCATTGCTGACAATCGATTCTGTGAGATCGTCTTGAACATTAGCTTTTCTGCGACGGGTACTTACATGTCTTGAAGCATTGGTTACCTGTGTCCTCAAGAACTGTTCTGTATTTGGATTAGTGCTGCTACCCACATTCCCCCTTTGCAGACTAAAGTGCTGTTCTAAAGGATCTTGGGAGAATGCACGTGCCATTATAAATTTTGCATTCCCTTCAGAGAGAAGCCACTTTGTTGCTGCTGTGAATGACAGAATGGTGGTTTCAATACCCTCCATGGTCTGATAACTAAGTAGAGTCTTGCTCAATCGTTTTAGTGGCATCTTTGTTGCTTTTGCTGATGCATCATTGTCATTCTTCCACTTTAAAAGATAGTCTTCCCAGAAATCTTTTAGCAGCCATATGAAGCGGCTGTCATCAACATTGTCATATGGTGCAAGATCTGGTTTCAGCTGCTTTGTACACTGAGAACTGTGTGCACCATTTAAAATATCAAAAAACTTGTTCATTTTCTCAATAAAATTGATCATCTCTTCAGTCCTTATGGCCACTTTAAATCCCTCAAAACATTTGCCACAGTCTGACTCAGAACTTGTGCTGCATGGCTCACGCTCACCTTCATTTTACTGTAGTTATTCAAAAAAACATTCATGGAATTCAGCTTAAAAGCAGCCCTTAGGGTGTCTCCACTGAAGTGCATATGAAGCCGAACAATCGTTTTCCTCAGCATTATCTGACCGCTAATTGTCAGACACCTGAACTTTTCTTCTCCCTCTCTCGAGTTGAACAAATTGTTCCGGACTGTCTTAATAAGATGAGCCACAACTGCCAGGAAAAACAGAGACCTCTCATCCTCAGAGAAGATGTTCAAAGTATCATAGACAATGCCACTTTCTCGTGGATGTGTTGGTGTGTGATGCTTGAGAAAAGCTATATTATTTGCATTACCATCACAGACTACAACTAAAATTTTAATACCAGCACCTTCACAGTAATGACTTCCCACACTCTTGCAAAAATCTGTTCATGTTCAGATCCTTGCATGGGTATGCAGCAATAACCGATTTCACATTTGAAGTGAGGTCTTTCACCATGAAGGCTAGTATTGTGCTGGCTAAAGGAATTTCGCCTACCTCACCTTTTCCATCCAAAAAAGAATCAACCCTCCTAATTTCTGTATCAACCTCATCGAGATGAACGTATCCCATTAAAGCACCGTCGGATTTCTTATAAACAAGATTTCGAGATATGTACATTTCATCAAAGAGAAGCACGTGGTACTGATTTGTAGGGTCTTCTTGTTTATTCACATCATCCATAACACAACATCCATTCAACAGGTCTTTGTGAACACCAGTTTTAGCTTCAATATGGTTTGTATAATCAAATATACTCCTTGAATGAGGTAGCTTGATAGCACCTGAATCTCGCAGGGCCTCATAGGCTGAGGAGAAAATTGATTTAATTTTAATGGCTAACCTGATCATGGCTGGATGCCATCCATGGGATTTGGAGCTAGATGCAGAGGCATATTTCATTTGTTCTTCTAAGAAAATTCGTTGCATTTTAGACAGACTTGATTTCTCCAATATATTAGAAAAGAATTTGCTTGTGTCTTCATCTAAACTAACACCCTCTTTCTCCAAAATTTCTTCCAGCTTTTGAATTTTGGTCCCCAGGTATGCGACATGCTTTTCACTCTTCCTATATTTTTTATGAACACTCTTTAATTTGGCCTGAGTTTGTTTTCCAGTTAAGTAAATGTTGGGAGTATTTTCACTTAAAATTTCCTGAGAGGCAGATTTGTGGTGCTCCTTCAATGTTTTCAGAACTTTCGAGCATTCACTGCATCTATAAGAATTTAATCTTTTCGTTATTATTCTATGGCACTGCTTAGAGCGGCATCAAGTCTCAAGAATTGGCTCCATGTATGGATTTAGGTCAATGTAAGTGTTAGGCATGCTACTCCACAATTCTTTTCCTTCCTCAAAATCAGCACCAGCACATGCTTGAAACTGAAAAAAAAAAAAACATAATGTTAACCCTCTCTGACAAAATTCTTGATAAACTTTTTCAAACGTGATGGGCTTTGGAAACAGAATGCTTATTTCGTTGTCTTCACTAAGGCAAACACAGTGGACAACTACCGACACTGAACCATTGTACTTCAAATAGATTTCTCTTTGAATCGCTTTGAAGGTCGTAGATGAGAATTGTAGAAAGTGGAAGCCTTGAGTGTCTGCAATTACCATCCAATCATCGGGGAGAAGAGCATAGAGAAGACTCAATGCCTCACTTATTGCTTGAGTGGAAGGGCACACTGCAACCTGGGTAAACATAAAAAAAGGGATTAATGTAGAAAGCACTTAGAAATAAAATATATCTGTAAAAGAGAAAAAAGAAGAAAAAAAAAACATTGATACTTACAGACTTTTTAACAGTACACTCATTTTCCTTGAGGTTTTCTTGGTTGCTGCTGGATCTTCCCAGAACAGAATAATCTCCAGGACTTGTGAAGGACTCTTGTGAAACATTGGTGGTGGATTGGATTGATTCAGGGGTCTGAGAGACATCTGGTTCTAGAGTAGGTGATGCATAGGAATGCTCCACACCAGCATCCTCATAAGTACTGGAATCATCCTTCAATTCATTAGCAATTAGATTGTGAAGAAACATGACATTAATCACAAACACAATTTCTTTACGCATGCAACTTGGAACTCGTCAATATCGAGGTCTTCTTCAGCAAACTCATCATCTCCTCCTTGACTTTCAAACGCAGTTTGGAGATTTGCATCATCAAGGGACTGGTCCTGAACAGCACAAAGAAATTAAGAAAGCCCATTAAACTGCACTCAACTTACATGCCACTTAAATGTAAAACATATAAATTGAAAATAAAACTCTTTGGCTTCAGATTCCAAAACAAACCTGAATGCTTGTGTCTTCTTTTTCTGTGGTGTTGTCAGAGTCTGATCCACTTTTTTTTCGCAATCAGTTGCGAAGTGTGAGCTAGGCCCAGGCTACAGATACAGTAAGGACAGAAGAGTTAACAAAGTCAAAATAAATACTAAGAAGTCATGGAGAGTCATAAGAATGAGGCAGTACCTCCCCTGAGGATTGCTTCTTGGGTGAAGTTTTCTGGCTCTTGTACATACCTCTCCGTTTAGGTCGAGTTATTCGGGCTCTCCAGGACTTTCCCCTTCTTGAGGCTCTTACTTGCTTCCTAGGACTTAGCTTCCTAGGACTTACAGTCGGAGCCAGCACAACAATTTCCACACCTTCAAAATCATCTATGTCTTGGAGTATCACGTTACCATTCATTGTGCACTGAAATTGGTTAAAATGACAACTCTAAATCACTAGAGAGAAAAAAGTAAAATCCAGAAATCATTAAGCCACGAGAAAACTAAGTTTTAGAGTAAAGTAAACTTGATTTCTAAATGATGAATGCAACAAGCAAGTTGCCTAGATACGTAAATCGTGTCGTAATAAGCGTAGTACATGGATATGATCCGTTATTGGAGCACGATATCTTTACAATAATACATGAATACAGATATAATAATCTTTCCAATCAAAAATATCAAACCAAAGCGATAATAAAACTCGACTTACCCAAATTTCTTGCCTGCAGACAGATGTTTCCTTGCAAACTGATGTTAACGTCGGTCTGTGGGCGTCTAACCTGTCGTCTGCTAGTACAGCCAGCGACGGTTCTCTGCCAACGACACAAAATGCTTCCAAAAATCGCCGAAAGGTTTTAAAAATTATGAAACAACCTCTTTTGAATGTTTCTAAAAGTATTTTGCCCACAAAGTGATTTAAAAGTGAAAACGGAACTGTTTTGGAGTGCGGTGCCAACCCGTCCGGCAGTCTGCCGAAAGTGCGAGAAGGCGCGTTCGCGCGGCCGCGGGAGCCAGGGAGGTGGAAGTGTTGGACGAGGTGCTTCTGTTGTGTAGCGAGGACCTTCCCCCACCAGTCTGCGCCGTCGGAGAACTGTCGGTATAGTATTTGCGAAGAAAAGTAGTACAATATTGTGTACTGCAGCGGTAGCGGCGGGGTTCGTACCGACTCCATTGGCCCTACTTTCATGGTAGGGGCTGCCGCCCTTTCGCCTCCTCGGACCAGTTGTTGCCCTCCGCCGCGGCCTGGAACTGTGCCCTTGTGCCCTGTACATGCCGTAGCAGGTCTTGCCATCGAATTCAGGTGCATCCAGCTTCTCCTGTCGTGGCTCTCGTGGTTGCTGCTGGACTTGCTGTGCTGCTTGTTGTGCAGCTTGGTTGGCGGTGGCGACTGCCAGTGGTGCCATTTGGTTCCACTGGTCTGGTGGCGGCCCCTCCACGACGTGGACCCTCAGTGGATGGTTCCTGGGGTCTGGTTGCTGGCCGTGCTGCCGCTGCTGCTGTGGCTGCGGTGCGAAGCCACGGAAGTCCTCGTCGTCGGCGTCCATGGCGTCATCCTGGACGTGCTCGTCGACATCCAGGTCCTCGTTGCCATCGGCGTCCTCTGCGTTGTCGTCGTAGCCATAGCGACGAACCGGCCGCAACACTCGTCGCAGTTGTGGCCCTGCTGCCGCTCTTTGTTGTGCGCGGCCCCCGCGGCCCCCTCGGGCCCCTCTGGCCCTCCTGGCGTCGCGGCCACGGCCACGGCTCCGGACTACTGCGTCGCCCACGCCGACATCGACGTGGTACAAGGCTAAAACTTTAAAGCCTGTCACCACTGTTGTATCGGGCTGGGCAGGGTATGACAAAGGCTTAGTTGCGCATTGTGGCTTTATTCAGGCAGGTCTGAGTCAGAGTGCCCCGCTCCAAGAGCGAGCGGCTGCTTATAGAGGAAATGCAGAGGAACATCAGGAAGAAATGAATTGTATGGAGGGGGTATATTGTAGTGTGTATAAGGAGCAGAGAATGGGCCAGTCGACTGGTTATTGTTGTCAGGAAGAGAATGGATGCATCCAAGATGGCGCCCCGCATGGTAGCTACCAGATCACGTTAAAGGTCTTGTTTACATTTTAATGCTCGATACAACAGTACATTCTTCAGAAACTGAATTGAAATAGATAACATGATGGAAACTAGGATAATCAAGGTTTGTTTATTCATAAAGTAGTTGTTAACAACCTAATTCCTGTATCATTAAGGTATAACAAAGAAAATCAAATGGATGAAATAAAAATAGACTCATAGAAATAAAAATAAAAATAAGAAGTTAATTGTGAAATACATAGAGCTAAATTATTAAATTTGTAAAATTACAGTAAATTTTCATTTTTTTCCAGGCACAAGAAGTTAAAGGAAGGAAAGAAAAGAATTTATGATCTGTAAACAGTAGTGCAGGTATTGAATTTGTAGATGACGCAATCCTCTTCGCAATCTGGGCAAATCTTCAGCAACCGCTTGAAAAATTGAACCCTTCTAAAATTTTCCATAACAAACCGGTAGCGGGATGGAAGAAGCTGACCTTTATGGTACAATGAAATGGGAAATGATGAAACTTGTTTGACATCAATTTCACTTCGTCTCAGTAGATATCTATTTGATTGCATTGTTCAGCATCTGAACAGAGGAAAAAAGGGAGTTGGTTGGGGCGATGGTAAAATATATTAAATTATACATTATAATCTAACAGTAACTAACCATCAGGGTTGGAAAGTCCCATATCCTCAAAGAAATTGTCTAATTCCAGATCCCTCATTGCTTCCATGATCTCCATTTTGAAAGATTGGTTGCTGTGGTTTACTCTTTGATACCAGTGAATACTAATTGTTGATCTCAACATCAATCTGTGACTAGCAACGGTGCAACCACGAAATGAAATACTGTTTGTTTGATTAAAAAGTAATTCACTTTCTATATAATTTTTGTATGATGTATGAACTATACAGATCCAAGGGCAGAATAACTTTCGAAGGGAAAGGTACTTATTGTTGTGAATTTGAAATATAGTAAGGGATAATTGTAAATTTGGAGCTTTGTGATGTTTTGTTCATTTTTAAATGTTGTAGTAGAAGGGAAAAACATTAATGAAGGAGTCCAAAGAATGATAAAGAATGTAGCGAAGAGAAAGTTTAGGTGAAGGGTTACTAAGATAATTTTCATCATGTCATTGGTTGGCAAGCAGAAAAAACATTAGTTGGTAGTGATACAACCTGAGGTTATTGCTGATAGTTTTAGCAGAATACTTGTTGAGGTTAATGTCGTCAAACCGGGAAATGTGGTCATTAGACTGTTAATGTCGTCAATATGAACATCAGCTTCGGATTTCGGTTGATGTTGTCATAAAGTCAACCTTAATCAGGACCTCCGTTACGATGCCAAAATCGACCCCAGGTGCTGCTGCAGCAGGCACGAGATTTTTTCGTGGTTCCAGCGCAGATTTAGGTCGGCAAACGTCCTTCGAGTGCTATGCAGCTCAGAAATCTCACGTAAGTACTGACCACTGTTAAAAAATCGAATAAAACTGCCATTTTACTCGATTTTTAACAATAATCGTGTGAATTGCGCGCTCGCGGTCGTGCGCTTTCCTATTTGCGGGTCCCAAATGATGCCAAATATTTTGTCCCCCCCCCGGCTCCGCCCCGGTGCCTCTCGTACGGACGAAGGGGGGGGGGGCTTTCCGTGTGTAGTGACTTCACGGTAGACGTAGAACGACGGGGAACAGAACGATGCGACCGCTCTCCTCATACGCCCCCCCCCCACCAGGAAATTTTTTTGAAATGTTAGGGGGCCGATCCTTAATTTTGTTCTACCTTTCACCCCATTCACGAAAAAAAAAATTCCGGAATTTTCGGACAATATTTAGAGGTCGCGCATCGCGCCTGAAGTTTCCGGTTTTAGCGTTTTTGCCTTTTTTAAGAATGTAAAGGCGATTTCAACGGTAAGTATGCGTTTTTGAACTATATATCATAGAATAAAAGCTGTCAGAAATGTTTAAATCAGTCAGGACGAGATTTTCATTTTTCGAAAAGTCAACTTTTTGTTGCCTACCTATCAGGGGTGAATGTGAGAATTTTGAAATTTTGAGAACACGCCGTGGGAGCGCTCGCCGTCTACGCTGGCCTTCTAGATAAAGGCATCGACTGCAGAGCAGCTGATAAGGACGCGTCCCGGAGTCCGCCGGGGCGGGTAGCGGCGGTCAAAGTCTGTTCACATATTACGTCACACTACTTCGGCCGTTATTTTCGCCCCCTCCCCCTTACTGTCAATGGCTAACCTAACCTTTCAATGCATTAAAGGAAGGAATGTCACACAAGATTTGCCCTCATCCTCCCCAATGAGTGTGATGTAATCTGTGAACGGCCACTGAGGCGCGATAAGGAAAGGCGGAGGCGCGGATCCAGAGGGCAGGAGCACGGGATGATTCCTCCCTCCCCCCACCCCGCCCCTTTCGGGACTAGGCAAAAAGTGGTACTTTGCGCATCCCTTGGGCCACTCCTGGATCCGCGCCTGGAAAGGTGTGTACGAGCGTGCGCTGCACTGGCCGACGGAGTGCTGTGATGCGGCCGACAACTGGCAACGGCTGCAGTCGACGATGCCGCGGCTGCCAGGCAGACCGGCCATGCTGCCCCGAGCGGTAGGCCGCCCCTGTATGGCCTACGTCATGAAAAGCTCAAGCCGTTTTAGGTTCTTGGTTCGGTGCGCACACGATGCAGCTCTGAACATAACATTTTGGGAAAGAAGAAGGATACTTTAAGGAGGCGCCCCGGACAGGAACGACCCAAACAGGACCCGCTGCACACTCGGCGCCTGCTGGGTAGGCAACGTCTGAACTCTGCACACACGCGTGTCGTGCGAGCTGGCCCACCCTAGCATTGGCAGGCGCCTCGGCGTGTCTCTGCGACCAGGCGCGTACCATGGGGGGGGGGGGGGAAGAGAGAGATTTAGGAAATTTTTCCCCCCTCCCCTGAGCCAAGTCTAGTTACACGCCCATCTTTGACGTCGACGCCTGGTCTCAGCTGCAGGTTTCGAATGCCGTTGTTGTTTGACGGTTTTGCCTTCCCATCGCAGTCCTTCACCTGTGATGTGTGTGTCCAGACTACCGCCTCCTTGGCTGCAATCCACCGCTTGCGGCGGACGTAGAGGATTAGCGTGATGATGTGCAGCGTCCCCAGTCCATAGCAGACAACGAGCCCATGGCAACGAATGCACTTGGATTGCTGCATGCATTGACTGTCACACTTGACCCCTCCCCTTTCCCCTGAGTGTGACGTAATATGCGCACTCCCTTTTAAATGACATAATTCCCCGGTGACGTGAAAGGTGCGACAGTGCCCTACCGGTTTCTATTCGCTTTCAATTACGTGTAGAGAGGATGACTGGCCTACCCTACTACTCGCAGGCGCTCAGCGTCTACGTTTGCGATTAAAGTCTGGAGAAAATTAGAAGTTAGAAAAGCGATATATACACCATTCTTATCCCACTTTTAAGTTGTCTGGTCGAACTATGGTATGGAACGTGTACACGTGATAATGATCAGACGCAACTCATGTGGACGACGTTATTTCGTCACGTGACTACATACAAATTCATACCAACGATTCGTCATATGGAAGAAATATGCAGGGACATATTTTGTATGTGACGACTTGCCACTGTCATCGCTTGGTCGCTTGGTTTGTGACGACTTATTTCACACTCAACTAAACGTTTGCGGATAAAGCAACAACAAATAGTTTCACAGTGCACACATATTCTCTCTATGACCATGTTGTGTGCGCTTTATGAAGGTGCAAGAATGGTTTGGTTTCGTGGTTGCTGTGGTGACCATGTGACAAATGATAATTATGATTAATTGACGATACACGATAGCTAGTAATAAATAATACTTTATCATTGTACAATAGTCCATATTTCTCCGAGAGTTAAAATGTCATTTGATGTTAGTACGAGGTCACTGATAATAGAGGGGTAATGTTTTGACAGTGATTGGACATTATGGTACATGACTTGAAGAGAAGATTTTTCTTTTCTATGGTGTTTGAAAATTGGAATCAATCGATTTGTCTTCCATCTCAAAAATTCTCGACTTTGATACGAATCTGGTTCAATTGGTTTTGTTGGTTGGAACTTTCCAATGATAAATAGTCCTTGGAGGGTTGTTGCGCTTGAACATGCGACATAGAGACGAGGTCTTGATAATCCTGTCTTCACATGGACAACCACATTTGAATGCTTTTACCCTGACTTTAGTTAATTGTAATGCCATGTGCTATGACGAAAGGGAATTGCTTTCTGTTTACTTTTAATGATCCTGTAGCTCGTCTGTTCATGGTGACAGTAATAGGTTTAACTGGTGTCCAATCTTTTGGAATTTTTAGAGATTTCATGGTTGTCCTCTTTTTTGCACGTGCTGCTCCTCCAACATTGTTATCATCAAATTTGATCCAAAGTCTGGGAGGTTTCTTCATTCCATCTTTGTGCCGTAGCCGATTTTCATGAGTCTACCTGTTGCTCCGTTCGTGAGTCCATCCGGCGTATTAATATTGTATGTAATCATATAAATTACTCCTTTTTCAAGATCAAGGTCTTTAGGGATGCCTGCAGTTTGGTTGGACATGAGTTGTCTCTTCATCAATTGTGTTCCATGTCCTTGTATTATATCAGAAGCAGTAGATCTATATTGATTTCCATTGATTTTTTGTATTGCTTTCTGATTATAAATGTCAACATCATTGTTTCTGAAGAAGAGATTGGTTGCATTTTGAATTTCTTCTTTTATTGCTGAAGTTGATAGAAATGTTCTGTCTAGGAAGAGTTTTATATCTTGACGTTGTAAAGTCCCCATTGCCAAGTTATTTAAGGCTTCTTGAAATTTCTTTTCATTTTGTCTCATTATTTTTTTGAGTTCGAAAACTTTGTAAAGGTGCCAAATGTTTTGATTGAAAATTTCGGAATATGGATTGATTGGTACAGAAATGATTGATCTTCCAAAAGGTGGGGGTAATTGACAAAAGTCACCAACAGTAATAATTGAAATTCCTCCGTAAGGTTTGTGATGGTCAAATAGGTGCCTCATTCTTTGATTGACCATTTCAAATAGGTTTTGACTGACCATTGAAATCTTATCAATAATAATCACTTTCAGAGCATGAAGTATTGTTGCCAGTGTGTTTGAAATACTGGCTGATAATTCATCCAATTTTGTAGTATTTATAGGAAGTAGAAAAGCAGAATATAATATTGGCAACGTGCGAAAATTTCCGCCTGTAAGTAACCAAAAAGTGGAAAGAGGCTTGCACAACCGCCATTATATGGAGTAACTATAGTATAACTAGTTACATTTTTTCCGGTAACTCTAACTGTGATTCTCCGAATACGGGCCATTTGCGTTCCTCAGGCCCCCGTTAGTTTATGTTTGCGAATTTCTTCGCAATTTAACAAAAAACTAACAAATTTGCAAAAATTTAGGAGGTTTTCTGCAGTCACTTTTATTGTGATAGCACAATACTTCTCTAAAGTATGTGAGGTATACCAAATATTAGCAAGAGATGCACAAGCTTAATAACTCTTACCTTCAGAATCAGAAGTTAAGAAGTCTGTCAAGGAAGTCGCAATAAGTTTGGACGCGTCACACAGGAGGCCACCAAAACTCCCAATGGAGGAATTTCATTGGAGTTGGGATCTAAAAATATCTTCCCTATAGAAGCAACTCAAAGCCCACAATCTTCTACATAATCATAGAGCATATAAACTACCAAGCTTATACTGAGTTCCAAAAATTGAAACTTTGTGCAGCTGCTCTGCATCAGGAGGCATGTCAGCAGCTACTGAAGGAGGAAGTGCAGCCACATCAACCGGAAAAGAAAAGTCATGCTCAATATGAACAGGTAATAAACCATATTTCCTGTCATAGGCAGCTCTGCACATGTATTTTCTGCCCATGGTGTACAGAACATGTATATACTTCTTACAAGCCTGCATAATACGTTTAAAGAAAGCATGTTTACTTTCAAGTCTCAAAGTAAAAAGTCGTATTATAGGACCGAACCAGATAATAAGATCAGGATAGTGGCGTAGATAATGGTGCTTTGGTGTAAGGCATTCACTTAAGTTCAATTTCACACTTTCAAGATAAAGCTTGATTAGGTTTCTTAAATAATCCAGTTGAGAAAAAGCAATTTAAGGTGCACACGCATATTCAGTTATTTCTTTGAGAGTCAAATACATAACCCAATAAGGATCTTCTTCATCAGTAATCAAGTCACCAATAATAAAGGGTAACAGCCTTAGCAGATTCCAGTTTTCAACAGCATGGCCTGTCAGTGTGAGATCAGTGGAGGACAACTTAAGTGGTTTGGGTTTGTCCAAGGCATCGGTTCCAGTGCACTCAAAAGATGAAATTCTACGATCTAATGTTACCAAATCAAACCACTTCAAATCAATGAAGTGCTTCAAAATTTTAGGTAACACTAACTTCACAATACCTTCAAATAAGGGGCCGTACCCATACTACGTGACCGTTTTAGGGGGGGGGAGGGGGTTGACAAAATACTACGGTCGGTCACTAAGGGGGGGGGGGGCGTGGGGCAAGTCACGTAGTATTCACAAAACGCTATTTTGTTGCCAATTTTTGGAGAGTCTTGGACGCACCGCTACGGTGACTTGAGACGAGTTGCGCGTGGCTGCGTGGCTGCCTGGCGCGGCTGCCTGGCGCGGCTGCCTGGCGTTTCTTACAGAATTTTTTTCTTTTCAAAAACGCATGCATCTTTTGACGAAATACGAGAAATCGGCTTTTATAGAAATACTACGTGAATACAGGGGGGGGGGGGGGGGGAGGGGGTCGGAGCAATACCACGGTAGGTCACATGGGGGGAGGGGGGGTCCAAAAGTAGTCCTGGCGGTACACCAAAACATACCCCGCAAATCGTGTTACAAGTGTGAAACTTGGCATTCTTGTTCCTTAGGGTATTTAGAAAGATTTGACCCGCTTTCCTTTTTGATTTTGGCACAAGGGTTCAATTTTTGAACATTTTTTAACAAAATGGCGGCAAAAATTCGAAATATCTCCATATGTGCCTATGTATACGTTGTGAGTGTCGTTTCCGTATGATTTGAGGGCGCTCCGTCCATTGGCAAGGTCTCCCCACCCCTCCGGCACCACGTTGTGGCCCAAATCCGCAATATTTTCAAAAATGGCAAAAATGGCGGCGTATTTTGCGTACTTTGTTATTTACCGCTACAGAGGCGTGTTTGGTGTCGTTTCGTAGTAAATTGGCGTCACTGAATCAATTTCTGAACTTAAAAAAATGTTTTGGCGACATTGAACGGGTGAACAGGTACCAGAAGATGTTCAATTTCGGTTCAAACTTTCCGTAAACGCGTGCTTGGTGTCGTTTCCTCGTAATTTGAGGTCACTGAATCCATTGCCTTACTTCAAAAATTGTTACGACGACATTGAATAGGTGATCGGGAACCAAAATATGTTCAATTTCGGTTTAAACTTTCCGTAAATGCGTGCTGGGAACCTTTAACGCGGTTTTAGAGGTTTTAGAACGTGATTCTGAGCGCATAACCTGTTTTCGGCAACTTCTGGTCGGGTTATGTATTCCTTCGGTGCTGTAAACGAGACCAAAAGAGCCTCCAAACGCACGTAAAAGGCAGCGGCGAGTGCGAGCGAGCTGCGGCGCAGCCCGTCGCATTGGAAGTAACTGTGGTGGTGTCGGTGCACAATTCTCCCAACCAGACAGAGCTTTTCGAGTTTTAACGGAAAGGCTTGTCTCATCCTTCCAATGCCTTTCATTTGTGACTAACATTAGTGAGGAATTTGCTTCTTCTAAGCGTTCTGGCACTGCTTTACCTGGGGCAAGCTGTGCTCACCAGGAAGAAAGCCGACGGAAGGATCATCTTGCACGTCCGTGACATGGTAGACAATGGTGCAAAAAAAGGTCTTGTCTGCTGTTCAGATACCGATGTTCGTGTTTTTGTAATTTCCTGCTGCCCGTCTCTGAAGCAAAAAGGTCGGAATGAACTTTGGTTTAGATTTGGTTTACAATCGAAACAACTTTTCATTCCTGCACATCTTATTAGTGAAACACTTGGTTATATGATGACCTATACATTCTCTGAATTTTACATCTCCTTATCTTTTTTGAGTGATGCTCACATCTCTTGTCGACTTACCCGTTTACAGGTCATCGAAAGGCAGAAGCTCTGATGGTTTTCCACAGTTTTAGCGGATGTGACTCGGTGTCATATATGTCATCCGTGGGGAAACCCAGAGCGTGAAATGCGTGGGCAAATCATACCAGAGACATATTCACAAAAGCTTGTTGAACTAAGCAGGTTACAAATCAATTTAGACTTTGAAGTGGTAGACGCCCTGGAAAAGTACACAATTAGATTGTACAGGGGAGACAACTCTTGTATTGATAAGGCCAGGGAAAACTTGTTCTGCAGTGGCGATCGGTCACTGACCATGATACCACCAACCAAAGCTGCCCTTGTAGAACACATCAAGAGAGCCGCTTACCAAGCCGGCGATATCTGGGGCACCTGCGATAAAGTAGACACCAAACCACCTTGCATCAAAAGCTGGGGCTGGAGTTGTAAAAATGGCAAGGTAGAGCCATTATGGTGGTCACTCCCAGACATTTGGAACGACTGTCGTGAACTAGACTGGTGCGGATGTGCTTAAGACTGCAGCACAAAGAGGTGCATTTGCAGGAAGTACGGATTTGTCTGCTGTAAAGCCTGCAAAAAATGGAAAGGAGACTGTTCAAACAAAAGGTAATAACATGAGTTCAATAATGACACGCAACTCCATGTTCATACTTACCATCTTTCACTTACCTCTTTCCAGCCTCAGTACTGAAAACAGCCATGAGAATCCAGATGACCCTGCTTGCACATGCATGTTATAGACAGTTTCCAATTGGACATGTATTATTTCACCTGTGTTTTTTTTTTTAATTTACACAATAAAATGTGTACTTTCAAGTTCCCTTATCTATATATGTAAGTTGTGTACTACATATGTACATTTTATGTGAGGCGGAATTGTTTTGTTTTACAGTACATTTTTTTTAATACTATGTTCAGGTTTCATAATATACACGTTTCTTTGTGGCTTGTATTTTTAACATTCTGTTATGATGAATATTTTATATTAAAAACACGAAAGTGAGTCACTGAAACCTTCGTTGGTCAGTAAAGGAAATTTGCTTATTATTCCGAAGTCCTCAAAATTATAGTCACACTATTATTAGGACCAAAATTGAACCAAAAACATTTCGTTTAGCTGTTCGACCATTAAATGATCTCAAACATTTCACACGGGCTTGACATCGCGATCAGACACCTCTACAACCGCAGGAAAGGTTTGAACCGAAATTGAACATCTTCTGGTACCCGATCACCCGTTCAATGTGGTCGCAACAATTTTTTAAGATCAGAAATGGATTCAGTGACCTCGAATTACTAGGAAACGACACCCAGCACGCGTTTACGGAAAGTTTGAACCGAAATTGAACATCTTCTGGTACCCGTTCACCCGTTCAATGTCGTCAAAACAATTTTTTAAGTTCAGAAATGGATTCAGTGACCCCAATTTACTACGAAACGACACCAAACACGCCTCCGTAGCGGTAAATAACTAAGTACGCAAAATACGCCGCCATTTTTGCCATTTTTGAAAATATTGCGGATTTGGGGCACAACGTGGTGCCGGAGGGGTGGGGGGACCTTGCCAATGGACGGAGCGCCCTCAAATCATACGGAAACGACACTCACAACGTATACATAGGCACATATGGAGATATTTCGAATTTTTGCCGCCATTTTGTTAAAAACGTTCAAAAATTGAACCATAATGCCAAAATCAAAAAGGAAAGCGGATCAAATCTTTCTAAATACCTTAAGGAACAAGCATGCCAAGTTTCACACTTGTAACACGATTTGCGGTATTTTGCTGCATCTGGCTGTGTACCGGTAGCACTAAAGTGGCCTCAAATAGGTCACGTAGTATGGGTACGGCCCCTTAAGTCATGAGCAAGACAAGGAGGCTGTGATCCCACAACATGAAAATTAAGCTCCTTCCTGTTAAATGGAGATGGTCGGTATTTTACTCCCCTGAAATTCACAGCTGTGAGCTTTGCATAAGCACTTCTGCTCATAGCTTCATTCTTGTCTGTTTCCGGAGCATCCTGGTTCTTTGCCTTTGCCTTGGCTTTAGCTTTCATATAATCATTTAATCCTTTACGACGATCTGATATCCATTTCTTTTTGGCAATACCAACATACTGATCATATTGCTCTTCAGTTCTAAAGGGCTTGGTATCACACGGGTCATAAAGAAAATCATTTTTTGACATCGGACAGAATCTCCAGGAAAACTGACAAGTGGAAAAGTTTTTAACAAAACTACCAATAAAGTTTTGGCCAAGTGAATCGCCTATCAAAAACATAACACACACTGGTACAATCTGCCCATCAATTTCTATTCCATTTTGGTGAAGATCTCTAAGTTCCTCAATCAAGGGCTTAAGGCATTTTGTAAATCTATCTTAATCATTCAATTCTTCTGATAGCAAATTTTTCAAATCCTTACCCAAAACAGTAAAAGCAAGAAATATCAAGTCAAGTCTACAACTAAATTCTGCAGGAACATTTCCAAGAGTGCAGTAAAAGTCAAGGGGCTTATGTTTCCCTGAAGAAAATGCATTAGGGTCAAATTCATAAAAATAACATAAAACATAAAAATAACTGAATACAAGGTTTCCCTTCATGACACTTGTAATGGGTTTTAAAAGCTGCACCATGAATGAAATCTTCTAAAACTTCGTTATCACCATGATCAGCCTGATGTTGACGGTTAAATGATTATTTTACTGTATTCTTTACTTCTTGATCTTTAAACACTTCATTCTGATTTTCTCTGATAGGTACTCTGTATGCAAACTTCTGTTTGCCTGTTTCTGAAGAAGGTCCACGAGGGACTCTGAGGCTCAACAAAAGAAAAATTTTCTTTCCAATACTTTGAGCGCAATGTACTGTAATGTTTACAAAATTCACTTACATCTCTGAATTTTGTTTTAAAAGTTTTTGTTGAGTTCTTTTAAGGCGGTACGACCCTGAGCTGGGCCGGGTCCTTGGCTAGAGTCACTTATAAACAGTATCCACAAAAGTAGTTTTGCGGATACCCCCTGACAGTTTTTGTTCAGCCATTTTCCGTAGGATAGCGCTACCGTCGCTGAGGATTTTAAAAATCAAAACCACCTATCTGTGTGAGATTCTATATGGGCTACTGGGCCTCCTACTCAAGCTTTCTTGCTGCTTTGGTGAAGTGATTGAGCCTCCGCTGCCCTACCGTTGCCCTCCCCCCTCCCCTCCCCCTATCCCACACCCCTATCTAGTGAACCTCACCTGACTTGTGATCTCACACAAAAAACAGTTATGGTGTCACCTTATGTCGATGCTCTTGCCCCTAATCCTCCGTACTAGCAAGATACGTAGCACTAACAGCAGGAAATGTCCCTCCTGGTCCTAGGGGACTGTATCAACTGATCCACTGAATAGTTTATGAGTAGTAGTCGTTTGGCTCAGTTTTGCTGTTTTGCCTGAGGTGTGTTGTCCCCGTACAGGATGTGTTTTGAATTGGAATAGCTCCTATGTTGTAGTCAAACCGTTCCGTTTCCAATGAAATTCGACAAGTTAATTGGTGCCCGTACTTCAAACCTCCGGTCATACAGAAATCGTGAAAGAGTTTGGCGTACGTACATAACCAGTCCGTTCTGGACTTCTTTTTGTAGGCCTCGTATCATTTTCTTAGGTTCTGTAACAGAAGAAGAACATTAAAATCTATACCGTTCTTTCACAATGCATTTCAAAGGCATTTTATCATGCCGTGAACTGTCCGTAGTGGAATGTGCAATTTTGAACTTAACTGAATTTGCATGCCAGTTCCGTACTAACCGGGACCGTAGCATGTAAATAAAGGATGTGGATATTTTTAACAGTGCACACGGGAGAGGAAGCAATCCAATGCATCGAGTGCCACAAGAAGTTCGGTCATAAAGGAATCTCTGAGTTCACCTACGTACCCAAACGGGAGAGAAACAATTTGAATGCATCGAGTGCAACAAGAGATTCGCGCAGACAGGAGTTCTCCAAGCCCACGTTAGTACCCAAACTGGAGAGAAACCATTGGAATACACCGAGTGCCACAAGAAGTTTGCCCATGCTGCCACTTTTTAAGCCCACCAACGAACTCATTCGGTCAAGAAGCATTAAAGCGTACCAATAGTGGCACTGGTTTGTAGACTTGTGGTGTTGTTTTCGAACTCAATCTACTCCTCCTAGTTTGCCAGTGAAAAACATGTCTACCTCATGTTATTCTGCTGTGGTTTCCATTTAAAGAACGACTCGCCGAGATAAGTGTAATAGTGAGCGCGCGGCGGCCAACCCTAACCTCAAAAAACAAACACAGACATATCTTCATTACTCAAAAATGCGATACAAATCGAAAATTGTTGCCACCGTACGTGATTCTACGTTAAAAAAGGAGTTTATCCTCCAAATTTGAAGTTTTTCTGTTAACGATAAGCCGGCGTACACACGTCCTAACGAACGAACATCCGGCTTAAGACTATAAGCCCGGCTCCTGCCGTTTCTAAAGTAACGTATCGGGACGTGCTTAGAAGTCATCCTAATGACATTCCTCTGATCGTGAAGCATGGCCAAATTCGATCTCATTAAATTTGACGAACGTCTACGGAGTTTACATTTTCCTCACTGTGGTCTTAGGGGAATTCGTAACCCCAATCTTTTACCTGACCTACGTTAGCCAAGCAATGACGAACTCTGAATAAAGTCACAGAATACTTTGGGATACATGACGGCTCCATAAAGCATGTTAAATCATTTCAATCTTGAGAGTACGATAATAGGACGTTAACTCCGTAACGCGTGTCTCCCTGCGTTTGCGAAAATAAAATAAAACGTCACCGTAAAAAAATTGGCTCAGAGGACCTTTAACATCTGTAGTATTGGTGAGATTCAAAATTGTAAACTCCATCGCCTTTTTGTCCAAATTATTGAGGAAATCGGATTTTTGAGTGTGCAGACGAATTAGGTGCTCGGAAATAGCCCAAAATACGTTTTCTTTACATTTCATGCAAAAAGACAACTTTAATTTTTATAAAGTATAGTTTGGTCAAAAGTGCCCCGTAATTTGAGAATCTATCGGCACGGCATTCCAGTTGGCTGTTCCGGGATTCGGTATGCCACACCGACTGGCATCTCTCAGTGCATTCGTATCACCGCATTTAACGATGTCAAAACGCTCGTGTTAAAATTGAAGTATGTTATTAGGCAACAAAATTAATTAAATTTTGATTTTCATGTTTAAAAGGGTCTGAAATCGCTGTTTTGTTGATTTCGATAGTCCAGACCAACCTCATTTTATCTAAAAAAAGTTTCACCACATTAATTTTACATCATAATTTTTTATTTATTATTTTTCTACAGGTGCATATTTACATGATTTTGCAGAACTAAAAGAAAGATAATTAAATATGCCTAGTTCTCAGTCACAAGATTGTAAGAACGTTAACATCACAAAACACCATTTGAAAACAAGTCAATGATTCGGTAAGAACTGTACATAGCCCACCCGGGGGTTTCGGTAGTATTAGCGCTGCACTCACGTCTCATGATATCGCGCAATCCGTCGAGTCATCAGAATCGTCCCCCGTATCATCATCACTATCGTCGAACGAGTATTCCTCGTCCTCATCCGACCCGTCATCGGAACCTGGCTCGTCGTCCTCCCATAAGGCGGAGGGCACCGAGCAGATTGTTTCACCACATGGGAGCGTTGTACAAATCCAATCCAGGATCTCTGGGAACAAGGCACGCTTCAATTTCTTCGTCTGCACCGCCAGGTCTGGACGCTCCGACCGCAGAGCTTCCAATGCAGCGCCGCCAGCCTGCGTCACCTGGTAACATATCGGCAAAAGGCTTTTTCTGCAGCAGTGACCTTTTCATGAACCTCGGAGACGTTTCTTATTTTAAAGGGTTTTAGCCCTGCCCGTTGTTGCTATCACTACCCAACGACCCCATAGCGATACTGCCCAATAAGGTATTCCAGAGAAGAGCTTGACCGGAAACGAGAAGATAACAAGAATCACAAAAGCGGATACGGAAGTCTCCGGTTTGAAAAATTACGCAGCACGTGCAGCGCTGTCACGACCGTTTGATAGGGTAAGACAGCGCATGCTTCAACCGCGCGGAGTAGTTCCGGCGCTGCCTGACCCTACAAAATGGTCGTGACATATTGTCAGCGAGAGCTAAGCCTCCAAATTTTAGAGTCGACTCGTAGCTGACGGCGTGGCACGTGCTGCGTACCTTTTCATACCGTAGACTTCCGTATCCGCTTTTGTGATTCATTCTTGTCGTCTCCTCGTTTACGGTCAAGCTCTATTCCGGAATACCCTAATCCGTTCTTTCCCGTTGCCTGAGAAGTAAGTCATTCACGTTACGGTCCAACGCTTCCATATCTTTATCCCGTACCTGCAGTAGTAGGCATCTGCACTGGATGTCTGCTCTTCAGTTCACAGTCGCATACTTCCTGTAACCCTCAGATCAAGCTACGGTTAGTCTGAAGTCATTCCCGTTACAGTTAGTTTCGATCGGGCCGATCGGGAGAGCAGCGGGAATGACCTCAGAATATCCGGAGCTTGTTTTGGGGGTAACACGAAGCACGCGAGAGCAGAGACAGAAATGCAATGCAGCAGACGCCTCCGCAGCAACAGGAAAGATAGCAGAAACATTTCAGCCAAAACTCAAAGCACTTCGCTTTTGTTTACATATTCCCTTTGGGCGCGGAACAGCCTCCAACATAAAGTTAAGGGTCTCCAATCGCTCTTTTTTAATTTCATAAATTGATAGTCCAAAACACGCTGATTCTAATGATATGTGTCTGAGCCCTCAGAGCTTTCTAGTTTTTGATCTAGAGACGTTCAAACCTTCGTCTTTTTCCATCTTTCGGCATACAAATCTCAAGAATTTGAATAGATATCGAAATAAAACTTCGCAGTATTATAGTTTTTTTACTCTGACTGTGTTGTGAAATATTTTTCATGTCCCTGCGATTTCCAGGTTGGCCCCTGGAAGCACTTGAAAATGACCCGATAATAGAGCAGTTTTTCGCATGTAAGACGAGTACTTACTAAATTGAAATTATATTCACAACATAGCCCAGTCCTTTCTCTACAAGCGAAGACTTCTAGCTTATTCATATGTCAACTAGAACTTGACATTTGTGTGCCGAAAGAAGGGCCTGTTTCGAGTTCCAGGCATGAGTAGACAAGGACAGGCTACACCTCCTCTCTCGCACGTGGCGGGGTGAGGCGGTGCGAGGTGCGGGGAAGACGTCCCTCCCCCTCCTCCCACCGCTGCGACACCGCGCGACGTCTGCCGGAGCATCGGGGACCAATAAACACAACAATAGGACGGATTTGGCGCGGTCCGTCCTTTTAAACCCTGTGGAGATCAACTTTTGACGTTCAAATTTTTCACATTACTAACATGTCCCAACCTTTTCACCGCCTCGCGGCAGTGCGATTCCGTTTTTGAATCGAGATCGTGCGACGTTTTAGAGCCGACTTTGAGTTGCCAAAAATCCGGAAAAATAGCGAAGCTGAGCTAAACTCTGGTCCAGCAGGAGTTGGCTGGTGACACCGACATCGGCGAGGAGCTCATGTCAGCCTACCCACCCCTCCCACCCCCACTTTTGACTAATAAGCGTGACCATTCCGCGAGTAGGAGAACGATTGGAGACCCTTAAGGGATCAGCAGCGTGTTTTGAAATATCAATTTATGAAATAAAAATAAGAGCGATTGGAGACCCTTAAGAGAGACAAACTTATGCATTAGCACACGAAAAAGCACACAAGTACCAGAATTATGGGTTCACTTACTGCGCAACAGTCGAGGGTCAGCTCTCTGAGATTAGGCAGAGCTCCCTCCCCAATCCCGTTGGACACGGTGTACGGAAGGCGCACGTCCACGAGCGTCAGCTTCTGTAGGTCAGCGATCTTGCCCAAGATGAGGTGCAGATCTGTGGGCATTTTCACGGGAGAAGCTCGAGCCAGCTTGGCTCGATACAGGAGGGTCAGGTCCCGAAGTGCCGTGCAGTTGGAGGCCACCAGCTGCAAGCGTAGGGAGAAGAGGATCCGATTCAATATACATGCATAAAACAATGATAGAAACATTTACACTTAATCGGTTCAGTGAAAATAACTGAAGGTGGACTTGGTTTCCTGAGTGCCAGGTTACCATTTTTCTATATCATTTTCGATTTTGGACACAATCTTAGCGAAAAGAATGACGTGAGGGACAGTCGCAAGCCTAGCACTCACGTAACTAAATCCGCAGATCAGCGAAGGTACACAAACATTAAGCAAAATAACATAAAGAACGCACATTGGTCCAAAACTTTAGGGCACCTAATAATTAGGAGCAACGCATTACACAAGAGGGGCATTTCGCAAGAATCAATACGCAACAGAAGATCCTCTGCGAACGGAAAGGAAGCGGATCTAATTTTCTTTGACATTATTACCAAATGACTCATTTTCAAAAA
Source organism: Odontothrips loti (assembly GCA_038380765.1). Lineage (NCBI taxonomy): Eukaryota > Metazoa > Arthropoda > Insecta > Thysanoptera > Thripidae > Odontothrips > Odontothrips loti. The sequence continues at coordinate 4,827,040 of CM076255.1, forward strand.
GCACAATCACGGCATTGGTTCAGTGGGTTCTATGGCGGTTGACCAATTTTTTTTTACCTTAACCCACAAAATCTAATACATTTTGACAAACTCCTTTACCTAAAACAAATTTACCAAATCCTCAAAAGAAGAAAACAAGAAAAAGTGGCAGGACAAAGTTTATTTGAGCCACCGAATTTGTCGATACAAGCGGGGGGAAAAGGATGATTCGTCTCCAAATCCTATAAAGCTGTCAACCTCAGCCCGTTAAGTTGTGAACTTTTAGGAATTTCGTGACGAGATTTGCCGCGCGCTGGTGAAGCGCACTCGATACACAATGAGCACCTTTGCCCGCTGCTGCACAGACTCACAAGTCGACTATTTTTACAAAACAAAATTATTAAAAAGGTTTGATTTTTTTTTTAGATGTAGCAGGGTTTAGGTAAAATTTATTTAGGTTTGATCCATAGTTGAGGTTTCGGCAAAATAGTTTTAGGAATTGCGGGTTTGGGTGAAAGTTTATAGGTCAAAAGTCGTGAGACCCATGGACCGGCTCTAAGAGGTGCTACATCATTACTAACGTACTCTCTCCTCATAGTACGTTCGCCATACCCATAAGTAGAGGAATATTGCTGAGTGAACAACAGGAAGCAAGATGACGTTAGACTCTCTGCGTCCCAATTTTAGTAAAAACCTGTGCATCCAATGATCGACATGCTGCTGGCGCCCGTCTTAATAGGGGGCGAAAATGGACCCAACCGTTCGACCTCTCGCCACTGCCCTACAAATGGTATTGGGTATTACACTTTTCCTTTCAGTGTGATGGTTACCACACTTAAGGAAAAGAATTGTGGGAGGTCTGTGGTGGACATCCACGGTAACCGTAACACTAATTCAGGAAAAGTCTGATACACCCACGTCACGGATGAGTTCATCAAGCGAACATGGACACAGAATTACGTACGTCGATGATGCCACGATGTGCCGACAGGTCTAGTTCGAGGGTGAGCTTCTGCAGCTGCCGTGCCACCGGCGAGGCCTCGAAAAAGGTCTCGACTGCTGCGTGGCCCACCGCCATCACGTCGTACACCTTGAGGGACGTAAGCTCCGGGAACGCGTTGAACACGACAATGTCGCCCCAGGTCGACGACGATAGCTCCTGGAGGCCACAGCACTGCTCTAGCTCCCTCCGGACCGCGACCTGGCGCGTGTGCGAGAACGTCCAGGGGTAAAGATCGGCCCTTTTGGGCTCGAAGCAGACGGAGAACGCCGACAGGGTCATGCGATTAGCCCGGATCAGCTCCGCCATGACTTCCTCGCCCATCTGAGGTGCAGAAATGCATTGAATAAAATTTTCAGCTTCAGCAACATTTAACTCAACCAACACTAGTAAAACGTTGTTCACAGTGATTGCCTTGAGAGGCATACAGCCAGCATACGACACGACAAAGGCGTGTAAACTTTACAACTACTGCAAAGCGTTTTCGCTAAACCTCTCAGGGCACTTGACCGTTTCTCTGCTGTCCCTCTTCAGAGGTGCACACATAAAAAGAAGGTATCGCTGCGATTTGGATTTAATTTAGCCAATGGTAAAGAAGCCCAAGCAAAGAAGAAAGTTACCAGTAGGAAAGTTTCCCGCAGTAATCGAGGACAACATACCGGCGCAGGCAATGATGTCAGTGTAACCGATACTTACAATTCCCATGTTACGTTTTCTCGGGACCGGGCAACCCCGCGGGGGTCGCCTGAAGCGATGCTGTCCGCCTACATATGGGTCGAAATATGTCCACCGTCTTTGCTTAGCATGTATAAACCAGACGACGCACATTTGTAGTGCTTGTTTAATTTTAAGCTACAGTACTTGTACAGAGTACGAGGCTACTTATGTTAACGCCGGGAAATACGCATACGTTCTGAAAGAATGGGGGCAGAGTTGGTGCTTTATTTCTTTTGTCCTTTTCTTAAAAGAGGATCCGGTAAGTTTCCAACACACAGGCAGAACGTTGCTCGCTGGCAGTTTTAAAGGATGCTGAGTGTACATCCTAAAACAGTCAGGCCTATGGATTTTACAAAGGTAAGAAGATGAAATGCACTGGAATTTGAACAAATCGATAAGAACGGGTGCGGCCAGCATCCGCGCCAGCATCGCTTTACCAGTCGTGACATCACTGTCACCTCGTGGTGAACTGAAATACTTTCGCAAGTCTTCATTAAAAAGAAAAGGGACAAGAAGTGAGCGCTTTGCATTCCCTCCCGTCCTTTGCGATCAATTAACCTTACCTGCTTGCTATAATCGAGTTTGCTGACCACCGCACTGCTGCCCGGGTACGCCCGGACCAACTGGCCGCCAACGTGCAGCTCCTGGATTCTGGGCATGCTGTCAATGAGGCGCAGCACTTTAACATCGTGCAGGAAGCCCAGCTTAACCACCTCCAGGTGATCGCCGTAGTGGCGGAGGGTGAAGTACAACCGCCTGTTGTCGGCGGCGGACACCGTATCCTCGTCCCACCTCAGCTCCAACACCTACGAGAAAGTCAAGATTGAAGTCAGAGAAAGGAAAAAATACTATTACACTTCGTGAAATACTGGTAGGCCTGAAGTGTCACAATATTAGGTTTAATGCAATTTTTATATTTATTGATTTTTGTACTGCGCAGTTTCATTTGGTTAGCTCTCAGTTAATTTTCATTTACGAAGGGAATGTTAGGTTTTGAACTGCCCTTTTTTTAACCTAAAAAAGGTTTTACTCCAGAACGCAGGTGAGAATAGACGGGTGGCACGTTATGGCTAACACCGTGTTATATGGGATATGCCGAATTGTCGTGGGGTACAGCGACTGGACACACTACGTCAAACGAGAAATGTGAGGGGAATTGTGGCGAGACTTCATTGTAGCAAGGTTGGCTGGCTGTTCGCGTCCCCCTAGTTCTCACTGGCACCGACCGGTCGGCACATCGACAATGTCCTGCTCTGAGGGTTGTACCTCTTGTGCATACTCTAGGGTCCGCAGCAGTCCCGACTCTTGAGTTGCCTCCCTTTTAACCGGGGCTCGACTCAGCTCGGCACATCAACAATTTGGATAGTTTCACTAGAGAGGGAGAGGTCTGATTTTTAGCGTGGCAGGAGAAGGATAGATGATACTGAAGCAGCCAGTTGACGAGTCGAGCACTCTGTCTTTTTCTTTCGCTATTGGATGGAGTGAGAAAGCTGAATTAGAACTAGGTTTTCAGAATGTTTGCTGCATATTTGGAGTGTAAAATCGCGTCCAGTGCTCTTGTATGGGTACTATGCAAAAGTCAGGAAGGTTTGAAAAACTTCTCAGAGAGACTTTCGGTTTTGGCGTAAGGGGCAATATTGACAATTAAAAATAAATAAAAATTAGTCCGATCTTGGGTGAAACTATAAGGTCACTCCGTGCCTAAAAAACCAGTAATTATATGGACAGAGTTTACAGTAGAGAGGAAACCAGCCAAGTCCAGTCTGGGGACGGATGAGGGCTGCACGTGACGTGCGAGCTGGCCTTCCCTGGCGTGCGCAGGCGCCCGACATCCCGGGGTTTAGCAGTAGGAGAATTCGGACGAACATTATTGACAACAGGTTATGTAGCGACATAAATTTAAGTACTCATCTTGGTGCTCTTCGAGATCTTAGGTTACTTCCTATTTTACGGTACTTCTGGAAAACACTATCTCTCTCTCTCTCTCTCTCTCTCTCTCTCTCTCTCTCTCTCTCTCTCTCTCTCTCTCTCTCTCTCTCTCTCTCTCTCTCTCTCTCTCTCTCTCTCTCGCTCTCTCGTGTCATAGGCAAGTAAAACATAGTTTTTTCTGTTTTTAGGCACGGAGTGAAACGGAGTTGCCTTATAGTTTCGTCAGATTGAACTGTTTTTTTTTTTTTTTTTTTTTTTTCTTGGAAGCATAGCCCCATATGGCCCTCTGACAGAAGTTTTTCAAACTCTCCAGATTATCGAAGGGTACTCATACAAGACACGCTGACGTGTTTTTACATTTCAAAAATATCACACACCGTTTAAAAACGAGTTTTAAAGTCGGCTTTCTCACTCCTTTCAATGGGGGAAGTAAGAGACAGAGTACCTCGTCAACAGGCACCACTAGTCCAAAATCAAAACGATCTAAAAAATCAAAAATCTGTCTAACAGAATTACGGACAATAGTCGTATTAAATAGTCTAGCGTGTTGTTACATTCAAAAAATATCATAGTGATCAGAAAAACCACTTCAAACTTCAGCTTGCTCTCTCCATCCAATAGTGATAGCAAGAGACAGAGCTACTGTTACAACGCCTCGAGACGAGCTATGCTCGACTCGTCAGCAGGCTGCATCAGCAAGCTCTGCCTGACTCAGTATCATTCTATCCTTCTCCAGAGCACAGCCAAATCGGACGTCTTCTTTTTTGTTGCGTAGCCTTTGCCGGGTACCCATTGTCGATGTGGCGAGCCGAGCCGAGGCAAGCCGAGGCCCCGCTAAAGGGAGGCGACCCAAGAGTCAGGACCGTTTGGGACCGTTGGTGGGGACAACAGTGCGAGAGCCTTGCAGGAGGCTAGCGCTAGGCGGCCCGCGTATGAGAATGCATGCGTTACACTGACCGCTACCCAGACGCCCTAGCTCTTCAACTACTCCCTCTCCCCCTCGAAGGAGATACAAACCACCCCCAAACCAGCCCAAAACTGAAACAAGGCTCAAGCAAAATCCTCATTCCATGAACTAAAAAAAAAAAGAAAGCAAACAAAACCAAAAAGAACAAAATATAAACTTAACGTCTATTTTAACCAAACCCCCGTGAAACTCCGGGCCTACCAGCATCTCACACAGTGGGATAGTATTTTTTTTTTTTTTAATTTCCAATATTGCCCCTTACGCCAAAACCGAAAGTCTCTGTGAGAAGTTTTTCAGGCCTTCCTGACTTTCGCATAGTACTCATACAAGAGCGTCGGACGTTATTTTACACTCCAGAAATGCAGCAGACAGTCTCAAAACCGAGTTCAAATTCAGCTTTCTCACTCCATCCAATAGCGAAAGAAAAAGACAGAGCTAGCGTGCTCGGCTCGTCAACTGGCTGCGTCAGTATCATCCATCCTTCTCCTGCCACGCTAAAAATCGGACCTCTCCCTTTCTTGTGAAACAGCCCTTATTGTTGATGTGCCGAGCCGAGTCGAGCCCTGGTTAAAAGGGAGGCAACTCAAGAGTCGGGACCGCTTCGGACCCTAGAACATGCACAAGAGGCGCAACCCTCAGAGCGGAGCATTGTCGATTATGTGCCCACCGGTCGGTGCCAGTGAGAACTAGGGGGCTGCGGGCCGCGCCGCGACCAGCCAACCTATCGACAATGAAGTCTCGCCACAATTCCCCTCACATTTCCCGTTTTACATAATGTGTTCAGTCGCTGTACACTATGACATTTCCCGTATAACGCGGTGTCTTCCCGTCTGTCTCACCTGCATATTTAAGTGAAAACTTGTTTAAAAAAACAAAAAACAAAACCCTTCGAAACCTCAAATCACCTACGTTTCCTCCGTTATTGAAAATTAAGTAAGAGCTAACCAAATAAAAATTCCGAATAACGAATATAGAGAAATAAAAAAATTGAATCCAAATCCATTTTCGTGACACTTCGGGCCTACCAGTATTTCACGAAGTGTAATAGTATTTTTTTTCTTGGAAGCATAGCCCCATATGGCCCTCTGACAGAAGTTTTTCAAACTCTCCAGATTATCGAAGGGTACTCATACAAGACACGCTGACGTGTTTTTACATTTCAAAAATATCACACACCGTTTAAAAACGAGTTTTAAAGTCGGCTTTCTCACTCCTTTCAATGGGGAAAGTAAGAGACAGAGCACCTCGTCAACAGGCACCACTAGTCCAAAATCAAAACGATCTAAAAAATCAAAAATCTGTCTAACAGAATTACGGACAATAGTCGTATTAAATAGTCTAGCGTGTTGTTACATTCAAAAAATATCATAGTGATCAGAAAAACCACTTCAAACTTCAGCTTGCTCTCTCCATCCAATAGTGATAGCAAGAGACAGAGCTACTGTTACAACGCCTCTAGACGAGCTATGCTCGACTCGTCAGCAGGCTGCATCAGCAAGCTCTGCCTGACTCAGTATCATTCTATCCTTCTCCAGAGCACAGCCAAATCGGACGTCCTTCTTTTTTGTAGCGTAGCCTTTGCCGGGTACCCATTGTCGATGTGGCGAGCCGAGCCGAGGCAAGCCGAGGCCCCGCTAAAAGGGAGGCGACCCAAGAGTCAGGACCGTTTGGGACCGTTGGTGGGGACAACAGTGCGAGAGCCTTGCAGGAGGTTAGCGCTAGGCGGCCCGCGTATGAGAATGCAAGCGTTACACTGACCGCTACCTAGACGCCCTAGCTCTTCAACTACTCCCTCTCCTCCCCGAAGGAGATACAAACCACCCCGAACCACCCCAAAACTGAAACAAGGCTCAACCAAACTCCTCATTCCATGAATTTTAAAAAAAGAAAGCAAACAAAACCAGAACAAAATGTAAACTTAACTTCTATAACCACCCCCAAACCACCCCAAAACTGAAACAAGGCTCAACCAAAATCCTCATTCCATGAATTAAAAAATAAAAGAAAGCAAACAAAACAAAAAAAAACAAGATATAAACTTAACGTCTATTTTAACCAAACCCCCGTGAAACTCCGGGCCTACCAGTATCTCACACAGTGGGATAGTATTTTTTTTTTTAAATTTCTCCAAACGACGGTCTTGTGTTCGTGGAACGTGCGCACGCACTCACCTTGACATTCTTGGTGAAGCGCAGCAGGTTGACGGGCATCCAGTAGCCGTCCGCCACGACGACGGTGTGGAGGGCGGGCGCGATCCGTAGCACACCGTACATGTTGAAATGGCGCTCGACGGACTCCAGCCTCCGGGAAAAGGTGGACGGGAAGAACTTGACGTGGTGCCAGGCGCGCACGTCCCGGCACACGGCACGCAGCGCACGGCACACCTGGCCGAGACGGACCAGCTCCGGAGAGTCCAGGCGGCTGCAGATGTCCAGCAGCAGCTCGTTGGGCAGCGCCAGCAGACCTGATGAGTTCTGCGAGGAGACCGGTCCCGATATTAAGCACTCTTACTCGTTGGACGTTTCTCAGTAGAATTTAGTGCATGGGCTAAGAGTAGGGAAGAAAATGACGGGGGGGGGGGGGGGGGGGAATTACAGGCGTTTAGAAAAAATGACACCGACCCAAAAAAATTGCAGCTCAGCAGGTTTGGATTCCTTTATCTGCATGTGATTATTTGAACACGATTTAATTACCTCTTTTACGCCACGTTGTGAATGATTCTGCCTTTGATAAAATTACGCCTTGCTATGGACGACTTGCCACCATTATGTAAGTGTCACAAATGGTCCGTGAAGCAGATGAAGGAGCTAACTCCAAAATCCCTTTTTTTTTAGGAGAAATAAAAAACAGATTTGAAATGTTTCCTTATGATTTTCAACCAGTTTCTTCGTGGAACTGGAGTTCTAACGAAGCAAGGGAGTGGTGGCAACAGTTTGCTGTTTGTAGCTCGTCCCATAGTGAAGGAGTTATCCCCTGAATTTGACTGGTAAATGGAGACAAGTCAACGTATCCCGCTTTCCCACTCAAGAAAGCACACCAAATTGAAGACTCCCGGCACAGCGGAGCTAAAATTAAAGTTGTGGGTCGCATTCAAAACGTTTCTCCGTCACTGCATTAACTCATGTACTAAAATAAGCCAGGCGGAAAAGGGGGTTTAGTCGAGATGTCTCATTTTTCCACATTTCAGAGTCGCTAAAAAGGAGTTAAGTGTACTTGTATCATTTTTCCAAACGTCATATTGGATTAAGGAGAGAATATTACGGCACAAGACTTAAGCGACTGATCACACATGACCTATAGAACGCTTTTGAGCTATAATCTCAATTTTGTCATATCTCGAGTTGTCCCCCCTTCTTCCGCTTCCTGGATCAAATTACACTTGGGGGACATTCACACATTACGTAATCACTAGGAGGGGGGAGTCGGAGCTCTTGATTACGGAAAATTACAGGAGGGGGGAGGGGTACGCCGCACTGATTACGTAATCAAATAACTGCCACTTTCGGCGTTAAACCCTAAACGCTTCGATGTAAGTACGCGCGCTGTCACTGGTGTCTGAACGCCTTAGCCGTCCGCCACCCTCTGCCGGCTGCTCACGACTCGGCTCAGGCTGGCGGCTGGGCGCGACTGGTCGAGCGGCGAGACGAGTGGCGTGGCGCACCCAGAAAATAGTGTTCTCGATTCCGGAAAAATCAAGAGCATTTGCATTGGTTCTAGCAAAATGTCCTTGTTCCAAATGCATCATTACTAGATTCAATGTAAATGCTCTTGATTTTTCCGACCCGTCTGGCGCACCCCAAGGTGCCTGGCAGCGTGGCTCAAAAGAGGGCGAACACGGAGTGAACGGAGTTTAAGAAGAAGTATCCGCGCAAATTCAGTTTTACCGCCACTTTTTCTGTTAAACATGCGTTTTGATTTTTTTTCGATTACGTAATACTAGGTGGGGGGGGGGGGGGGGGATCCTCGGCCGAGATTACGCCTGATTACAAGGGGAAGGGAGCGGTCGAAAAAAACGGAAATCTTGATTACGTAATATGTGAATGGCCCCTTAGCTTGCGGGTGTGCGCAGAATTGTACATATCAGAATTATTCATAACATGCTCAGCATCACGCCAGTTCTGTCGCAAGTTCTGTCGTGTACTTGATTCCTCCTCCATTCGGGATGTTGCGAGGAACATTATTCACAGCCACGTCCTGAATCTCCATTGTCGTATTCAAGTCGTCAAATGCCTGCCTTCAAATAAATTCCCGGTAATTTGTGGCAGAATCCGAAGACGCTTCCTGAACCCCTACCCGGATTGCTGTTAGTTCACAATTCCTTCATACCAATTTTCCGTCGAGAAATCCCAACATAAGTTATACCGTGTATGCACAAAATCCAGTGACCAAGCCGTGCGGGCAATCGAAATTTGAGTCGCAATTTTAAATCGGCCGTCCCGCATTTCCTCCTGATAAAATTCTGTAATTAGTCCTTTTTCCCCGGACCACATTTCCGATTTTCCGAGCACTTTTTCAAGCCGGTTCGCGCCGGCCTGGCCAGGCCGTCTTCCTCACCTGGTTTAGGGGCGTTCATTAATTACGTAAGGGCATTGTTTTTTTTTTTTTTTTTTTGGGGGGGGGGGGGGGTCCGAGACATCTTATGTGCGTGCATACGTTCCATATGAAGATGAGGTTAGGACCCTTACATGGGGGGAGGGAGGGATCCAATATTACGAAAATTTCCCACACGTAATAATTGAGCGCTTCCTTTGTACTCGTAGGTGGCGGCACTCACTACCTACTTGTGAGACAACCGAGATGTCCTCCCGCAAGCCGCGAGGTGCAGCTTTAGTTGGGTGTCCGTCCGTCGCCTGCTTCCGACAGGGACGACAAAACACACCGTGCAGCGGTCGATGTTCTTCCATGTGCATAACGCTGCAGTAGAACTCGTCCCGGCAGCGGCTACACGTCTCCTTGGCCCCAGCGAAGCAAACCACGCAGCGGACCGTAGCCTGGGAAGCAGACAATCATTTATGGGCGAGGGGTCCATAACTAACATGAATCAAGTGTCCGAAGAAGTCAGAGGTATGTAATACAGTGTCAAGAAATCAAAAGTTTAAAAGTCAATAGTTAGAAATCCAATCGGAAAACGTTCAAGAAACGAGAGGTAAAAAAAATCAGGAAAAATGTCAAGACTCGAAACGAAGAGTGAAGAGTCACATTACTTTTAAAAACATTCATCAGAATAATTGAAGCGAAGTCAAAATTGAGACAAATAAAAAAAAAAGTGAGATCACACATAAATACTGTAGATGTTCCCAACGAGGCTCGAAGAACAAATACACTCCCAGCTCGGAAGCTCTACCGAGCACGTATAAGAAATTTTGTTGAACAAGGACGGCGCCAAATATGGCAGATAACCTCCATGTTTACTCAAAACGCCATTCAAGTTTCTCCTGCCTGCCGTCGAGAGTTTCCGGTCTGGAAGTGTTTTTGTTCTTCCTCTTCCGGCTTGGGCCTTGACTAGTGCCCCGGTGCGGTCTATAGGTAAAAACTTTGGCTTAACGGAAGCAGAAAGTTATCAGGCGTGAGTTTTGGGATACACAAAACCTATGTCGGGGAGGGGGGGGGGGTAAAATTCTGAGGGCACAGAGGGGCGTTAACCCTCCATCCATTCTCTATTCTAGGAAGGAACGGCTAGTGTTAAAAACGACAGCAAAGGATATCTGAAATTTAAATTAAAAAAACAAACAAAAAAAAACGAGGGGGCACCCTGACGTCCACTCGCGGAAGGAGAGAAGAACAAAGCGTGCTCTGATTTGACGCGCGCGATGGTAGGGCTACCCCCACTCTCGCCCCGAACAATCAGAGCACGCTTTGTACTTCTCTCTATTTCTCCACTCGGTCTACCATCGGAATATACTAAAGTGACACATTAAAATGACTCAGACACCCGGGTGCCGGTTTTATAGAAGTTTCCAACGAGACTTGTGAACGGAAGTTGATGAACAAAAACACTTCCAGACCGGTAACTCTCGAGGGTGGATATGAGAAACTTGAATGGCGGTTTAGGTAAAATTGGACGCAAGGCTCCACGCAAGGCTAAATTTGGCGCGGCGCTTGTGCATCAAGATTTCTCAAACCTGATCTCGAGAGTTTCCGTTCTGGGTGGGTTTTTGATCTTCAGCCTCCGTTTCCAAGTCTCGATGGAAACCCCTATAGTCAATCACCGTTGCGACTGCTGACATGTTATCCTGAAACGGAAGGAAGACGAAAGAAATAACGAAATAACGAACGCTGACCTCTTCAGCGCATGCGCAGTGATGACTGTGATGAGCCAGCGCTTGTTATTCAAATTATTGTCTTGCCGTTTCCAGTGACGTCAGGAGTCGCAATGGAATCGTCTATTCGTAACCGTCTGCCAGACTACCATTGCATGATGGCCTGTCGTAATTCATACGCACCTCATCGGTTTCAGACTCTCCAACGTCATCTTCATTGGTGACTTGATCAGACGGAAATGCGAACGGATCCATCTCTTCTCCCTCTGCTTCGCCGACGTCTTCGAGAAGGAACGCACCCTCGATCACCTCCTGTGGTTCTGGCATTTCGAGGCTGTAACGTGTAGAAGACAATGGAGGGTAAGTATAAAGTAAACAAGGTAGGTGCACGCCAAATCATGTCGGGGCGTAACAGTCTTTGCTCATTCTGCACCTCTACGCGTGGCGTGCATCTACCTTGCCCAGCCGGCGGAAGTCAGCGCGAAGCAAAGCGGAACAACTAACAGTTTTCCCTTATTCAGCACAGGACCTGCTCGAAAGAGACAACACCCTGTTTCCCATATTTGACAGGGCACCGAAAATGCCTGGGTCAAAGTCCAGCTTCTAAACAGCTAGAGCTTAACCCCACTGGAGAGATTCTCATCCTCGTGACCCCTTTAGCACTTCCCCGCTGTGTACACAACCATTCTCGAGATATACGGTCAGACAAAATTATTCCATCCCCATTGAACTGAGGGCTTGCTTCCCTATCGTTCGGCCAATGAATCACGTTGATTTGAAGGAAACAAATTTCATTATGCAGCCACGAATCACTCCCTGATCATGTGGACAATTTACTCAAAACTTGCGACATTGCTGAGAACTTAGTAAAAATTGTTGATGGACAAATATATAACGCGAGGACGAACCTATTCGACCACCTAGCACGACAGTTTCAAAATCCTCGTTAGTTTTACGGTATGTCACGGAAAGAAACGCCAAACTATAGTCTACAACGAGCCCGCCTCTCTTCTCTATTGCGGAATGCCCTATTCCGTTGCCACTGCCGACGTCAACATTAACAACAATATGTAAAAATATTCATAAAATTTAGTACACGGGGCTAGAACATTAGAAACCAGTGCACCTCTCGACACGTCTCATGTCTATCCTCGAAAGTCCATCTTTGAAATATAAGATGGAAGGAAGAACTCACCCACTACCCCAGCCAAGGAACGCCCGTGAGGGAGTTAAAAAGACCTACGCTTTATGCAGAGTTTGGCGCTACAGAGTGGCGCTGGCCCTGCACACGCGCATTAGTCATTAGGGTGTCCGGAGAAGAGCTAAGCCGGAAGTGCCAAAAGGGTAGGAATCAGAAAGAGCGGAGACGGCTTCGCGCGTGAATGTACTTGTTTTCGCCTACCGCCATTGCGTGCCAAGGTACTTAAGCATGTGGCATTTCACTCTGCCTAAACTGGGATGGTCTCGATTTGTTATGCCGAATACGATTTGCGACGTCAGGATGCATTCTGCTTTAATTCCGGTTTGAACAGAGTTAAATGCCCTGTTCTCAAGTACTAAGACACGCAATTGCGGCAAGAGGAAACAAGCACATCCGCGCTCGCAATTTCTCATACTTCCACGTTCCGTTTCCACTCTTCTTGATTCATACCTTCTCACTTCCGGATCAGCATTTCTCCGGAATACCCTAGTCTTTCGCGGTGCGCCAAACCTGATAACGCCATGTCGTGGTCTGGCGATCGCCCACGCCTACCTAGTTAAGAAGCCTCTAAGCGGAAGTAGGAACTTTAAACCGTATTCAGGTCACACCGGAAACTGTTGGCCTTTCGCTCGTTGTGAGTTTGGGCCCTGAACTTATAAATCGTTCGAACTTTCAAGCTCTCATATCGGCTGACTGAGGGGTTTTCAGCCCGTAAGTAAGCTTATTAGCAAACACGTTCGAACCTTCAAGCTCGCAACATCGGCTGACTGAGGAATTCTCAGCCCGTAAGTAAGCTCATACGCGAACACGTTCGAACCTTCAATCTCGCAATATGGACTGACAGGAGTTCTCAACAAGCAAACACGTAGCCGACTTCTGTCCAACAGATGGGAAATGGCGTCCGACTACAATGGGGCACTGTTATTCAGATCATCTTCTCTCCGCTTCCGGTGACGCCAGTAAGCGCATCCCTTCCCGCTGATATTAAAAGATAATCGACCGCTGACCTCTTCGAAGCAAGCGTAGATTTGCTGCGCCTAAAATCAGTGTTATGAAACTCCCCCGAATATAATAATGGAACTCTCCAACGTGGCTTAGAAGCCGGAGCTGAAGAACTTAACACTTCCAGACCGGAAACTATCGAAAGCAGGTGTGAGATATATTGATTCACAAGGGCCGCGTCAAATATGGGAAATAACCTCCAAATTCGCATTAAAACACCATTCATATTTTTCCTGCCTGCCAACGAGATGAGAGGATCTGGTCTGGAAGTGGTTAGGTTCGGTAACGTCTGTTACCAAGTCGTCGAACCTCTAATCTCCATATTTATATACCAGGTGTATCATTGGCCCCGGGCAGTTTCGGTTTTAGGCAGTCCCGCAAAGCACTATCTCCGTCTCTTTCTGTCTCACGCGTCTGGCCGAGCCAGAAAGAGACGGAGATAGGGGGGCATCCATATACCACGTGACCCAAAATAGGCCACATTTAGACCCCCCCCCCCCCTCCCCCCGCGTGACCTGGCAAACCTAACCTTCCCATGTATTTAATATAGGAGCGTGACCTGGGGCTGACCCCCCCGCCCCCCGCAATAGAGGATTCCAATGCGGTTCAGAAGCGGAAGCTGAAGAACAAAAACCCTTCCAGATCGGAAACTCTCGAGATTAGGTATGAGAAATATCGACGCACAAGAGCCTCGTCAAATATGGGAACTATCCTCCAAATTCACTCAAAACGCCATTCAAGTTTCTCATACCTGCCCTCGAGAGTTTCCGTTCTGGAAGAGTTTTTGTTCTTCACCTTCCGTTTCCAAAGTATTATTGGAAACCACTATTCGGTCACGTGGTATATGGATGGCCCCTAGTGCTTTGCGGTAAAACCGAAACTGCCCGGGGCCAATGATACACCTGGTATGGTCAGTGAGGCAAACTGCACTCTTACCATCTTACCTACTCTTAGTATTCAATAACCTATTCTGTGCCATCGTTATACAAACGCGCAAACGATTTGGTTTCTACTACAAATTGATTAAGTATGTATACCGAAGGTATGTAGTACAAACTGGATGTTTTAAGTACGAATAGAAGTTCTTGCTTGTACAACTGTTGTTTACAACAGGTTCGCATACAAACATTCTATTTTGTAAGATGTTGAGAGTGTGAAGGATTCTGACGAGGTAACCTGCCAACGTTGAAAGGAAACGTTCACTTCTCGATCAATGTTGATCCGGCTTCGATGCATTTCCACATTAATTGTTTCTTTTGTTGCAGATGTTCCTTCCTGAATCTCACGTGTTACACTAGTGTGTTCTACACATTCGTCACTATCACCTCCGCGTCGCGATCGTTCGGAACTGATATCGCATGGCGTTGTTTGTAGTTGCACGACACTCTCTGTTTTTGTAGTCGAGGGTGCATGCCGGTCGCATTTGCATGGTTCTTAAGCATGTCCTGCTGGAATGTATTGTATATATTGCGGGAAAATACCTTTTATTCCATATTTCCGAATTAATAATATTCCATATTTCCGAATTAATAATGCTGCATGTTGGGGATACTTAAGGATATGTGTTGTCTTCTGGTTATAATATGGTTATCAATAGTCAATCCCATTGCGTCTGCTGAAGTACCTGAAACTGGGAGAAGTAAGAAACTGCACTACACTGACCTCATCAGCACACGCGGAGCGAATTTGTTACGTCTTAAAAGGTGACTCCGCATCACTGTAAAAATAATACGCACAGAATTTGAAGAGCGTTTATGGAGTACGGAGCAGGTTGGGTGATCCAGCATGCTACAGGACGGAAGTACATGCCAAACTTGATCCGTACCACTTATGTCTGTTATTTTGGCCACATGGCATTCGGTTCAGTCCTGAATTGTAAGCGCTCCTCATGGCGAATCACGGTCAACCAAAGTCACGAAATCATGGAATTTTCCGTAGTTCTTTTTCTAATACTACAGTGATGCGCAGTGACGACTACGATGGGCCAGTGCTAGTTATTCCCTTCGTTTTCTTTCTGTCTCTTGTGAAGTCAGCAGTCGTGGGGTATTGACTATTTCTGTGAGACTGAGTGCCCGCCACGATCATGGGTCCCCTCACCCTAAGCTTGATTCATGCATACTGATTGACTGCAGCTCTTGGTGTGGCGCGTCTTGGTTTGCAGGTGACCCTGCCGAAGGAGACCAGTGCACCTCTCGAACCGGCTCGGCCAGCCCGAGCGTTGGCGACGAGGTGGGCGCGTCATCTCCGTCAGTCCGGAGCACCTCGCCGCCGGAGACGGAGGTCGTCCTCGTCGGTGCCGAAAGGGCGAACCTCGCTCCGGTGTCGCTGTTGAGCTGCGCCCCGAAGCCCCAACGACGCAGCACGTCACTGCCGGTGGTCGGCATCTGCCGCGCCCTGCAGCCTGCGGCGAGTCCAGTCACATCACTTCCTGCGGCCACTGGCCCTGAAGTCGACCGTGTCGGCGAGGACTGCCCCGTCCCAAAGCCGCCGCCCCAAGCCATGAAGCCCAAGAGGAAGCGCAGGGCGCTGTCGCGGAGGGTGGGGGCTGGCCGTGCGTTTGTGTGCACTGAGTGTGGCAAGAACTTCAACAGTAGGTCCGCGCTGCACAATCACCTGGTGTCGCACATCGGCAGGAAGGACTGGAAGTGCGACGTGTGCCACAAGGTGTTCGCGTACAAGACAACTCTGGCGCGTCACCGGGTGATTCATGTCCGGGACAGCCCTTACGAGTGCCGGCAATGTCCCATGAAGTTCGCCGAGCAGACCAGCCTCGCCGCCCACGAGCGGAGTCACTATGGCTTCAAACCGCACGAGTGTCACGTCTGCGGGCGGAAGTACGTCAGGGAGGGCAACCTGGACATCCATTTGCGCACTCACCTTGTTGAGATTTTCGTGTGAGCCCTTTTGTCAGTAAACTGACGTATAGTTGGTACACTTCGACACCAACAGCAAAAGTTCTGAGCTATTTTAAAAGTGTTTTGTGTTCGTTTCAAACTCAGTGTGAGACTCGCGTTAAACACAACGGGAACGCACTGATATAGAAAGAGCTTGGAAACAATAATTCATTCGTGCTCTTCAGTTTAGTGTAACTAGGTCCCTACACTCAGAAACGCGTGAATGACATAACACACCCTCTACTGTGTGAAGAGACAGCCATCTCACACGGCAAAGATATGTGCATTGTTATTCTTATTTTTCAAAGCGGGTGGACTGTTTTTAAAGTTTTCAACAGGCGCTTTTAGAGCGCATGGGTAAAATATCCGAGCGTTTCCAAACGTATGGTTTACTAGCGCATCGTTTATACCGTGCATACGTTCTGAATATTTGTCAAAACCGAGCTTTTTCATGTAAAAGAAATGTGCGCAGCGTTTCACTTCGAGAATTACTGTATTTTGTATTCTGTCTCTTCCTACTATTTTCAACCTTTGGTTTGACTGGTTTTGTGCGATGGTAAATTCTTTAGGCATTGAGGGAGATAATTTTGATGTGAGCTTAAGTTTTTTTGTCCTTCTTGAAAGTAAAATTGTTGAGATGCTCAAATATTTTTTATTTTACATTTGTTTTGCCAGATATTTTGCATTCTGTTTTATTTCTGTTTGTATTTGTATTTTCTGAATTCTTGCCAATGGTACATATTTTATTTAAATTTCGGTTTTATTACGTAACTACCATCCATTTTATGGCTTGTCAGTCTAGCACTGCTGCTCTTATCTCTAATTTGTGCGAACTATGTCTAGTTTTTAATTGTGAGTTTCACTGTAAAATGATCGGAACTATGTCTAGTTTTTAATTGTGTGAGTTCCGCTGTAAAATGATCAAAGTAAACCTCTTCGTAAGCTATCATTGGTGCTTATATTTACAAACTGCCACGAAACCCTATTGTACTCACAGGTAAACCTATGTATCGCACTCATAGGCTACGTAACGAAATCGCACCAATAGCGGAAGGGTCCAGAACTATGACCCATGAGTTTTGAGGTGAGGATTGGCCGCCGCCGCACACGCCTTATGATAGCGGCTCGCACATAACACGGAACGGGCTCACCTCAGGTTAACGATTTTAATCGTAAGAAATACGTCTGACTTAGGACATTTCTGGAGAGACTTTGGGCGGGACGCCACAATTCTACTTGATCACGCAACTTCAATGTCCTTCCTAATGAAGATCAGAGCATTATTCGATGTTTAAACAGTTACACTGCATATTTGTTACAAAACAACGAAACATTTATGTTTTGGTACACTAATACAAGGATCCGTACAAGAATTTCACTTCCATGAATAAAATCTGCAACACTGAAGCTACTTCCAACATTTGTGCAACGTACTTTAAATCACAGTACACTTTTCTCCACTGCAAAATTGACAGCTTTTTGCATTGATGTCGCACCGTGTCGCACACATGAGTATGTACCTCCTGTACTCGCCACAATTATTACATTGGAATCGTACGAATAAAATGTAAATGCAGGGCAATAGGAGGGGTGAGATGTTGCCGTGTCAGGAGCAAGCGGTCCTTTCTTCGTTCTGACGACCCGCGTCTACGTCCGGGCTCGGACGGCGCGAGCGTTTTGCATTAGCATCAGTGTTTCCCTATCTTCCCTATGCGCGTGGCGGCGCGTGAGTTGCGCTCTGAAAATTTGCAATGTACAAAAAATTTAACGAGGCGTTCTCAAAACAGCAGGTCCTTGAGAACATCAGGTCCTTCAAAGTAGCATTAAGAGCAACCGTACCTGACTCGTCGTTTATGAGCGCTCCAGTATACCCTAAACTGATCTAGCGTAACCAAGCCTAACCAGCTGTAGCTACCACTTTAATACCCAACTCCTCAAATCAGACCCAGACCAGTTCGGCAGTGAATAGCACCAGGGCCCCGGCGAGCCCTGCAGCCAGTGCGATGAAGGCCGAGGCCACCTCGCGTATTTTCAGTTTGAGTAGGGGACCTCGAAGATGATCGCGTTTCCCCCTCCTTGGTGCCCGCCTCACACCGAAGCCAGCGGCGACCGCGAACCTAAACGTTCTCCGCAGCAACGTCTCGAAGGGCGACCCCTTAGTCGTGGTCAAGCTGCTGACCAGATCCCGGACGTGCGGCACCACAAATACGTGCACATGGAGGTCGTTCTGGAGCGACGCCGGGAGCATATACCAGCCAGCCTCGTCCAGCAGAAGGGCCGCGTCCCGCTTCGCCCCTAACCGGAGCACAACTTCGGACACGGAGGCGTTGCTAATGAAGCTGACACGGTCCAGAATCCTGTCAGCGAAAGGGAAGCGATCCAGGTGGACGGGGTTGTGGAGCAGTATGGTGAGGTTGCTATCGATGAGCTGCTCCACGCTGTCGATGTCCGTCGGCCCCGTCTCGATGTAGAGCTTGCCGAGCAGCATGCCCTGGTAGGCCCCCACCATCACGGTGCACATGAGCAGCCAGACCACCAGCAGCGCGCGCAGCGGGCCCCGGGCGAAGCTCGTGGACGGCAGCCCCTGCGCCAGGAGCGGCCTCGCCGCCAGCAGCACGGTCGTGACCAGATCCCGCCGTCGACCCTGCGCCACCACAGAGAAGGCGATCACCATGGAGCCGAAGCTGACGATGATAGCGAGCCACACGGCCGCAGAGAACTCGTCGGTTAGCTGCTGCAGCACGTGGCCAGCTGGCGGGCCCGTGCCTGCCGGCACCACGGCGAAGATGCCCTCTTGCCCCCACGTGAAGGGCACGAAGTTGCGGAGGACGAAGCGCGGCATGAGCGGTATGGTGCCGGCAAGGAGGTCTTTCTGGCACAGGTCCCTGTGCGAGAAGTACTCCGTGGCCGTGATCGACACCGCACGGCCCGCGGCGTGCAAGACCGCGTCCCACACGATCTTCGAGAGGCTGCCGGGGACCAGGTGGCCGTCCTTGACGTCCGCGGTAAGCGGCTGGCCCGGCAGCGGGGGCTGCCACCGGACGCAGGCCGCGGAGAACAGCGCCTCGCCGTGCTGCCAGCCGGTGCCGGGGGTCCAGACGTCCACCTCCCTGACGGGGACGCTGGTGAGGGGGCCGCACGCGTCCTCGGCGGCCAGCACATGCGTCGCGCCCGCGCCGGTGGTGACGGCCACGCGTGCCTCCACCAGGCACAGTCCGGACAGGGCGGAGGCGACGGCCTCGGTGACGGCTCCTGACGGCTTCACACCCGACACGGTCAGCCACACGAGCACGCGCGTCGCGATGGGCATCTGTCGGCCCACCAGGACGGGGCCCACGAGCGACAGCAGCTCCTCGCCGACGAACAGCACGATGGCGCCCGCGGGTGTCAGGCCCTGGCCGTCAGGCTCGTCCATCACCAGACGGCTGGGGTCGGCGGTGAGGATGACGGCCGCGGCCGGCGACAGGCGCTGCAGGAATGCGCCGACCCAGGGACGTGAGCCGAACACGTAGAGGCCGGCGCTGTTACCGGCCTCGGCCAGGTACCGGGGCACCAGCGCCAACGCGCACCTGGCCTCGGCAGGAACTGTGGGCACCGCCCCTGTCGAGAGTTTGGCGTGACAGCATTCGCCCGCGACGACTGCTACAAGGGTGACGAGTACAGATAGAGCCGAGCCCTTACGACGTGGGAAAGATAGCGCAACGGACGCTTTATAATCGAACTTTGCCATAATTGAATCCCAAGTAACGCTGATTCGATTTCGCTTCCCGAAACTGAACGAAATACGAGGTTCGTTCTCTGGCCATTGCGACCAGCAACCTCCTGAATACGCCGCCTGCTGGGTCGATGGCGACAGACCCTAGCCGACCTATACGTCAGTGCTTGTTGACCCTGAAAGGCCTTCCAATATGATCGATCGTCTTTGAACACCTTCGAGGGTCATAATGGCGTGGGTGGCAGGACAAATATTCCTGTAATAAGAAAAGTTCATTTGGATGCGACCCTCTGAAGTCCTAGATTCAAACTGAACTTGGGTTCATAGCTCAAGGGCAAAATCTTGAAATGGCACGTTTTAAAAACTTCCGCTCATATTCGGAGAGAACAGTAGCCAGCCACAAGTTTTAAATACTTACAATTCTTAGATTGCTCTTCTAGGCCTGAATCAAGATTTGTTTTCTCTGGGTGTTATTCACGCAAACCAAACTAATAGTACTATGTTTACCTTGGCTGTGCAAAGCCGTACACAAACTACGTGTCTAAGTTTCAGCCTATTTTTTTTAACCCCCTCCTCCCCCTTTGATCGCTTAGGGAACCCTGGCGAAAAAACTCACACGATAATGTGTTTAAACCGTGTTCTCGATTGGGTTTGAATCGAGTTTGTGTGCATGTTGTAAACACAGTTTAAAAGCTGCGTTTTCGAACCAAAACGTGTTTAGTATGTGTATTTAAAGTGTTTAGAACGTGTTGAGGAACACATAGTGAACGCATAGTTTCAGTCTGTAAAAAACATTGTAAACACATTGCAAATACGCTGGATTGTGTTTGAAACGTGTTTATAACAGGTTTGCTCTGCACTTGGAAACACGATGCAAACACGATGTAAACGCAATATGAACGCACTTTAGGGACGAAAAAAAAACAAAACAATAAATAACCGGCGGGCCGACCGGAAGACCCCCTCCGCACCCCTCCTCTCCCTCCAACGCTACCTGCTCGCTCCGTTTCTATCGCTCTTATGGGGACGAGTGTGAAGTTGGCCTGAAAAAAATCTCTGGCCAGAACTCAGCTTTCCCCGGATCGACTATGTTTCACTCCCAAACGTAATAAATCGATAAAACAACGTACGCACACCCAAAAATAAGCGTGCAAACGATATTTCGGCACAAAATAAGTGTAACTAACGCTCAGGAACCAACTAGAGGCCACCAAGATCGTAAGGCAGTAGGCAGTATACTCGGCATAGCTGTTCTGCCTGGGTATTGCGCCATATATTTTTCAAAGTAGAGCACCGCAAAATCGTTTGAGGCTAGAAAGGGGTCAAGACAGTAGGTCTGGACCCGATTTCATCGAGAACCAATTTTGCGGTGCACTCCAGCGTTCTCCAGGCGCCCTACAAAGTGCCTCTCCGTACAAGATCGCGGCCACCGGCGAGTTTTTTCCCTGTGTATTGCGCTATATATTTTCTAAATTTGAGCACCGCAAAATCGTTTGAGGCCAGAAAGGGGTCAAGACAGTTGGTCTGGACCCGATTTCATCGAGAACCGATTTTGCGGTGCACTCCAGCGCTCTCCAGGCGCCCTCTAAAGTACCTCTTCATACAAGTTATTGACGCTGCCGGCGTGTTTTATCCGAGTGTATTGCGCCATATTTTCTTCAAAGTAGAGCACCGCAAAATCGTTTAAGGCTGGAAAGGGGTCAAGACAGTTGGTCTGGACCCGATTTCATCGAGAACCGATTTTGCGGTGCACTCCAGCGTTTTCCAGGCTCCCTGCGCGGCCCTCCGCGCCAACATGTTCGACCTGGGCCTGCTGCTGAATCCGTTCGCCCATGGCGACTACCCGGAGGTTGTGCGCCGCACCCGCACACCGGCCTCCAAGGCCGACGGCTACCTGCCGAAGTTCACCGAGGAGCAGAAGAAGAGCCTGCCTGGTGAGTAGGGCGTCACGCAGGCTCGGCCTCGTCGTGGATTTCGCGAGCCAGTGACACTCGCGTTTGTCCCTCCAGGCACAGTTGACTTCGGTGGGCTGAACTCGTACTTCGGCCAGACGGTCGCCGACCCCAGCAAGAAGAACCCGGAAACCTTACCAGTCCCAACCTTTAGCTTGGGTGCATGGAAAATCGACCCCAACGTCACCGTGGGCAACGACGCCGTCCCCAGTGGCGTCGGCGGCTTCGGCAATGTGTTCGCCAAGGTTACGTCACGTCCACGCCGGGAAGGTGTCTACACTCGGACGACCTGGCGAGTGAACCGAAAACGGAGGCTGACGGGGTCCCTGTCCTGCACTCAGATCTCTCCGCGGATCATCCGGGACGCATCGATCTTCATCAAGGCGTGCTACCCCGACTTGAAGGTATTCATTACCGAGAGCGGCATGGGCGACAGTACCGAGAACTCGACCGACGACTGGGGCAGCCGCGCCGTCTACCAAGCGTGAGTGATACAACGCGACGCCACGTCCGGTACTTGACATCTTTATCGGCGATCGACTGACCCCCCCCCCCCTCCCCTTCTGCAGGCCTACCTCCGCCTGCTGATGCGCACTATCAACGAGGACCAAGCCAACGTCATCGGCTACACGGTCTGGTCCTTCCTAGACGACTGCGAGTGGGGAGGCGGCTACGAGTGAGTTCCCCGTTCCTTTCACTTTCTCATATCTCGCGGCGCGGACCGCGCGCGAAGTGGAGGCTAACCGCGCCGTCTTCCCACCCGCAGGTGCCGGTTCGGCATCGTCCGCGTTGACTACGAGAACCGCACCCTGGACCGCACGCTCAAGCGCTCCAAGTACTTCTTCCAGAAGATGATGGCTGACCGGTCCGTGCCGCTCGTCGAGGCGGCGTCCGCGGCACCCTCTTAAACGACACCGTCCTCGTCAGCCAAAGCCACGGCCTTCCTGACCGTCGTCTTGGCCTCTGTCATGTCCCTCCTCAAGACCTCCGCCCTGTGACACGCCCAGAGAATATCCACTTGCCCGCGCACTACACGTGCCTTCCAACGATAAACAAATAATGCATAGGAAAGATGTCGTGTCCGTGGATGGGGGAGGAGTGGAAGCAGAGTGGGCGAGCTTAGCTGATAACTGATTTATTTCAAAAAATGCACAGCCTTTTATAAGTTGGCTTCATTGGTACCAACTTACATACTTACAGATAGATCTCATTGTTACCAACACAACACCTTCCCCTTTTAATTTGGTACTAGCAGTTATAAAAGTGTTTGGGTATTTTATCGTACTATCGTACTCTCCTCCCTCTTTTTTTTTTTTTTTTAAATTAGATAACAAGATAGTATTAACAACACAACAACAAAACAAAGATTACAAATAAATGCTATAGATTCACATTGATTAGACACTTGAGTTAAAATCACATGATTTTAAAGATTAAGTCTTTCTCTGGGTTTTACAATTCTGGTCCTCGTTCTATTAACATTAGGATTTGGAAGATCTTGGTTAACATCAGGAACATGAACTTCAACTTCCGGAGGAACTTTTCTAGATGGTAATAGGTACAATGGAAAGTTATTATTATTTTTATTCATGGGTGCACTTGCGGTAGATGGTTTTAAGAATTTAACATTTCTACGCAGGTTTCTGCTAGATCCTGTTTGCACAATATATGACCGAGGTTCACTACAAACCTCCAAAACCATTCCTGGTTCCCAGGTTTTGGTAATTGGGTTTTGGACATAAACATAATCATGAACATTGAAGGTAATTTCTTTTCTAGGGGAAGTCTTATCATAGTTTGATTTCATTTTATCTTGGCGCTTATGAAGCAATTCTTTGGCACTAGATATCACAGTTGGTTTCAATAAAGTGGTTTTAATTGGCAGTTTGGTTCTTAACTGTCTACTCATGAGCAACTGAGATGGGGAGGCATTGACATCAGCTAGAGGGGTTGCTCTATATTGCAATAAACAATTATGAAGGGAACAATTCTTATCAACTAAACATTTTTCTAGCCATTTGCGTGCCAAGCCACAGGCTCTCTCAGCCTGCCCATTGGATTGATGAAAATGGGGGCTACATGTTAACAGTTTGAAGGAGTGCTGTTCAGCAAACTGAAGGAAGCTTTTAGATTTAAAAGGAACATTGTCAGCATAGACTAATTGGGGTATGCCATGAACTGAAAACAATGGAGTTAAACAGATATTACTGAGTCTGCTGACTTATTCTTTAGTGGTAAAACATCAATCCACTTGCTAAAATTATCAATGGCAATGAGATATGGCTTGTTCTTATGTTCTAAAATATCACAGGATATCTCTGCATATGGCAGCTCAGGTACATTTTTGGGAATCAATGGTTGCCTTTTTTGACTTGGTGCACTACATGACATGCCTTGATATAGGACTCAATGCTCTGAGTCATACCAGGCCAAAATATGGATTGAGAGGCTAAGCTTTTACACTTGACTATGCCTTGATGGCCCTCGTGGAGTAATTGTAACACTTGTTTACGTAAAATAGAGGGAACCACAAGGCGGTTTTGATAATACAATAAGTCGTCTTCAACATACAATTCATTTCTAATATTATAAAATTTGATCATATCATTACTAAGCCCTTTGGAAGTAGTAGGCCAACCTTTAAAACAATATTTAATAATTTGTTGTAAAACTACATCATCATTTGTGGGTTGGGTCGAGACACTCTATTTACAAGTCCAAAGGCTTCACATGCTTCTAATCCTAACAGGGGCACCGACTCTACATCAGCAACTATAAACTCAAGTGACATAACCTTATCATTTAACAAACAATGGTCAAAGGTTATGGTGCCCATTGGCCTAAGAATTTGACCTCCATAAAGTTCTAATACAACAGGGGTTGGTTTCACAATATAACGTTTACCAAGCATTTTATCCAACAGTGACTTGGGTAGTACATTTACTTCAGCACCTGTGTCCAACTTAACCTGTATGCTGGCACATGGTAATTGTAGATATTCAAACCACATTTTAGGAGAAACAAATTCAGGTTTAGCTTTAAATTTGGGCAACCTATTGCTGTTGACATTTGAAGGCGAAATGTCCCTTCCTATTACAGGCGTGCCAGATTTTGTTTGCAACAGGACACGAGTCAATACCATGAGCACGACCACAATTCTGGCATTCATCATCAGAATCATCTTGATGACGGGTACTCACACGTCCTGGTGTTGGAGATCTGGCTCTGTAGGATCTCGCACTCGCTCTGGGCTGGGCTCTTGTTCTGCTGTTGGATCTGCTGCGAGATCTGGATCGATGACGGTCTGGAGTTCTGGACCGAGAGCGGTACTCCCGCGGTCTTGACCCGTGCTGCTGAGTTGATCTGGATCTTGATCTGGGATGGTCTTGATCTCGCGAACGCCCGCCTCTTCGGCCCTTTCTCGTCCATGACAGACATCCGAGACTAACAACTGAGCAACCACTTCACAGCTGACCCACAGAGTGTAACTTGCCGTCTGCTCCCGCGGCCTAGAAGTTGATCAGGCTTCTGTCCCGGAATGCCAGAGTAGTCCACCCTGCGGCGTGCAGATTGTTGAGAGCGATGATCACTTTGTTCTTTTACGACTGCGCCATGTCGTGTCCGTGGATGGGGGAGGAGTGGAAGCAGAGTGGGCGAGCTTAGCTGACAACTGATTTATTTCAAAAAATGCACAGCCTTTTATAAGTTGGCTTCATTGGTACCAACTTACTTACAGATAGATCTCATTGTTACCAACACAACAAAAGAAAACCTTTTTTTTTAAGCATTTATTTTTTCCGCAACCGCAATGGTCTCTGTCCACTGATAAACAAAGCACACACGCGAAAAAAATTAAGACGCGAACTCTTAACTCCTATCCGAAGACTGCCGCCATAACGACCCGTATGCGGCTGTTGTAGGTTGGCAGTCCTGAAAGGGAACACGCCATTGGCTGACGAGCCTTGTCACGTGACTCGCCGCTAACCAATGAGAACACAGCACGAGTTCACGTGACCGAACGTCACTTCCGTCGTCTAAATAAACGCCATTCTATTACTGTCAACCCGTGTGTGTAGTCCTTTTACGTATCCAACTCCATCCACGAAACCACGAGTGCAAGACCCGTTTACAACATGGCGCAGTCACAAGGAAGGACCAGTGTAGCGATAAGTAAAAGTTTCGACGAAGCCCAGTGTCGGTAATACGTATAGTAAGAACTGAAAAGTGGGAAAAAACGTGTGTCAGTGCTCAGTGAAAATGAACGATAGAGTTACGGTTCAGAGGCCGGGGCCGGTTCTCATGAAGACAGGGAACATCCAAGCGGCCTGGGAGCGGTTCAAGCAGAAGTTTGATTTCTACATTGTGGCCATTGGGCAGAAAAGAGCCACATCAGAAGTTAAATGTGCTATTATGATGGGAGAAGCGGGGGCTGAAGCTCTAGACGTGTATAACAGCTTCAAAGATAAGTTGATCACCTACAAGAAGGACGACGACGGCAATGATGTTGTAGATTCGGATAAGACCCATGACTATGAAGAAGTTGTCAAGATGTTTGATTCATACGCGGCTGAAAAGAAGTGCGTGACGGGATGTCGTGAGATCTTTAATGCAAGACACCAGAAGTCGGGGGAAGGCTTCGCAAATTGGCTAACAGACCTAAGAAACCTCGTTAAGCAGTGCGAGTATGGCTCAATAGAAGACAGCATGCAGAAAGATCGCATCATCTGGGGCACGAGGGACAAGAAAGTGAGAGAAAGTCTTCGCGCAAAGTCAAACATGTCCTTAAATGAAATCATCGACATTAGCAAAGCTGTGGAGGCCACAGCCCGTTACCCGGTCCTTGACAGGGGAGAGTCAGAAATTGACACAGTGGAAATGGTTCACCAAAGGAACCGAGTGGTCAAAGGCCCAGCAGTAAATGGCAGGGTCTCAAAGTGTGGGGCAAACCGGAGAAACAACACGAGGCCGGGGAAACCTGCTGCCGGACCCTTGAAGCACGTGGAGAAGTACCTCTGCAAAAAATGCAATAAGTGGCACGAGGCAGGGTGCTGCCCGGCGCATGGAAAACAGTGTTTCAGATGCAAAGGAATGAATCACTGGGGCACTGTGTGCACGAAACCGCTAGACTTCCAAACAAGGCCCGCCAGCAGACAAGGAAAGAGGAAGGCATCAGTAGACGCTGTCGAAACAGTGACTATGGACCTCGATGAGGAAGAGGCATTGCTTCAGGGAGAATGGTTAGAGGTAGGAAGTTTCTGCGATTTTTCGGCGTCGATTTTGCGATTTTGTCGCAGCTAATTTTGCAGGCAATTTCGCTCTATTTTGCGACTATTTTGAGAGCAAAATTACGCGATTGTGCGACTTCTTTCGAGTAATTTGTACCAATTTTACGACTTTTGCAAGAAAATTTTACTAATTTTACTACTTGTGTGATAATTTATCCGGTCGCTCCGTCCCCTTACTTGTCGCCGCCACCGCCATCGACATCGTTCCACCCTCGAACCTTGCAAAACGGTGAATGAATCCCCAAAATAGTCAAGCAATAGTCATTTTACGACTGATCTTGCGGGTTTCTAGTTGATTTTGCGGGATTATCGTCGATTTTGCGAGTTTTACACCGAGTTTGCGACTTTTGTTGCGATTGCGCGATCTTGTTGTTAACAAAGCCCGATTTTGCGTTTTCTTGCGAGTCGGATTTCGGATCAGGGGGGTGTGGGGAGGTTATAAAAAAAAGTTTGGGAATCGTACGATTTATTCTAAAATATCTTGCGATTTTGCGACTTGCAGAAACTTCCTGCCTCTAAGGATGGTCCTCGCCTCCTTCTAACTCAAAGGTAAGAGAAGTGCACGTGGTAGGCTCTATCCCTGACCTACCTGTCAAAAGAGTACGCAAGGAGTACACTGAAAATTTGAGACTGGATCGAGAATATTTTGTAAAATTTAAATTAGATCCAGGATCTGAGGTAAATGTCTTGCCATTGAAAGTGTTTAATTTATTCACAAATAAGTATCGGGTGCTACCAACTGACATCAGGCTTAAGGCCTTTGGTAATGTGTTGAGCACTCCGGTAGGGCAAGTACAACTCCTAACAGAAACCCCTTATGGTGATGAAATGATCTGTACATTTTATCTAACCAGTAACGAACTCAGACCAATATTAGGTATTGAAGCCTGTGACCTGTTGAATCTGGTGAAACGAGTAGAGCATCCAGAGCAGAGTATTGATTCTGTGTTTGCTATGCCACTCGAATTGCCAGCAACTAAGGAAAACTTTGTATCAAAGTACAAAGACTTATTCACTGGTATAGGTGAATTTAAGGAGAAAGTAAAACTTCTCATCGACCCTAGTGTGCAACCTGAAATGTGCCCTTCAAGGAGGTACCACTTTTCCATTGTGGAAAGATTGAAAACAAAATTGGAAAGCCTGGAAAAGTCAGGCATTGTCACTAAAGTGACTAAAGAAATACCTAAATTTGTCAGCAACCTTGTAATAAGGGAAAAAGCTAATGGTGACCTGCGGATCTGCCTTGATCCACAAGTACTAGACAAAGCCTTAATAAGAAAGAAGTATTCGATTCCTACAATGGAAGAGTTGTCCCAAAAAGTTAAAGATAAAGCTGTGTTCACAGTGCTGGATTTGAAAGATGGCTTTTGGCATGCCACATTGGATGAGGAGTCAAGTCTACGCTGTACTTTCTCCACACCATTTGGGCTATATCGTTTCAAAAAGATGCCTTTTGGTTTGAGCTGTGCACCTGAAATTTTTCAGTTCATGACAGAGCAGGCATTCAAAGGCACAGGTGCCATCTATTATTTTGATGATGCTTTGATTGCTGGAAAGGATCATGAAGAGCATGATGGGATTATGAATAAAGTACTCGAACTAGCTGTAGCAGAAAATGTCAAGTTTAATGAGGAAAAAATTCAGTACAGACAGTCCCAGGTAAAATTTTTAGGTCACTTGTGGTCTAAAAATATGATACAAGTTGACCCAGAAAGAGTGAGAGCAATCACTGCAATTGAGGAGCCAAAAACTAAGAAAGAGTTACTAAAACGTCTGGGTACATTTAATTACCTAAGGAAATTTATTCCTCAAATGGCAACAGTGGCAGCCCCTCTCTATGAGTTGTTATCAAACTCTGCTAAATTTACCTGGTTACCTGTTCATGCTCAGGCTTTTCAAGCACTGAAAAATAGTGTTTCTAAAGCTCCTGTGCTTGCAACTTTTGATAGTAAAAAACCCATCATTGTGCAGGCCGACGCCAGTCAGTATGGCTTGGGTTGTTGCTTGCTGCAGGATGGCAAACCAGTGGCCCTGGACTCCAGGTTGCTCACAGATTCTGAAAAGAATTATGCCCAAATTGAAAAAGAATTGCTTGCATTAGTATTTGCTGGTGAAAAATATATAAAATATATTTGGGGAATGCAGGATGTAACCTGGCAAACGGACCATGAGCCCTTAGTTAAAGTGTGCAGAAAACCACTGCATAAAATAACAAATAGACTCAAAAAGCTCATGCTCAAATTGGTTAAGTTTCAACCTAATGTTGAATATTTACCTGGCAAATACATGCATATAGCAGACTTGCTCTCTAGGCAGTGTTTAAAAGATCCTGTCAAAGAGGACCCAGAAATGCTGGAAGAGGTTCATGAGGTAGTAAAATATATACCGGTGTCCCAAGGTATTAAGTCTGACTTGCAAAGAGAGACAGCAAGTGATATGGGCTTGGCAGCTGTGATACAATATCACAAGTCTGGATGGCCAAATGATAGGAAAAAGGCTGTGCTCGAGGCTAGGCCTTATTGGCAAATCCGTCATGAACTCTTTGAAGAGGAGGGCTTGGTAGTCCTTAATGACAGGATTGTTGTTCCAATATCTCTGAGGTCGAAAGTTCTGGAAAAATTGCATGTGTCCCACTTGGGAGAGGAAAAAACTAAGGCAAAGGCACGCCAGAGTGTGTACTGGCCTGGAATGTCTAATGACATTGCGACTCGAGTCAGAGAGTGCAGAACCTGTGAAAGACACAGTGCATTAAATTTTAAAGAACCTCTCGTACCTCATGAGATACCAGAACGAAGATACCAAAAAATTAGTATGGATATACTGGAGTTGGATGGAGAGTGCTATCTTGTCAGTGAAGACAACTTTTCCAAATATTTGGAAATAAAAGTATTACCTAGTAAAGGCAGTAAATCTGTGATTGAAGCTCTTAGATTTGCCTTCTCCACTCATGGGTATCCAGAAATAATCTTTGGTGACAATAACCCTCTAAACTCAAGGGAGTGTCATGAGTTTGCTGCAAGTATTGGGGCTTGTATTAAAACTAGTTCACCAGAGTATTCCCGCAGCAATGGCTTGGCTGAGAAAGGAGTACATATCGCCAAGCAGATGCTGAAAAAATGCAAAGATGAGAAAACGAATTACTTAAATAGTTTGTTAGAGTACAATAATACTCCACTTACGGGTATGGATGTGTCGCCATCACAGATATTGATGAGCCGAACATGCCGAACTCTAGTGCCCACACTTGCCAGAAACCTTGAGCCACAAGTGGTTGATGTGAAACCTTTACTCAAACGCTTGCAAGAGAAGGTAAAGTCACATCATGACATTCGTGCTCGTAGACAACATGTCTCCTTTGAGGAGGGAGATAAAGTGGTGTTAAGACGGGGGAAAAAATGGCATAAAGGAAAGGTAGTTAAGAAATATCCTGCAGACAGAAGCTACATAGTTGAGCTACTTGATGGGGGACAGTTGAGAAGAAATACGTTTTAGGCTCATAGGCAGAAGCTACAGGTTATGTTTGATTTTGTTGCTGTTTGTCACCGGAAAATAAAAATAAAAGAGTGGTAACATGTGCACCAACCTCAAAACCCAAAACACACCATTCTTCAGTCTCAACCCCGAAAAGGAGGGAGCTGTTGTAGGTTGGCAGTCCTGAAAGGGAACACGCCATTGGCTGACGAGCCTTGTCACGTGACTCGCCGCTAACCAATGAGAACACAGCACGAGTTCACGTGACCGAACGTCACTTCCGTCGTCTAAATAAACGCCATTCTATTACTGTCAACCCGTGTGTGTAGTCCTTTTACGTATCCAACTCCATCCACGAAACCACGAGTGCAAGACCCGTTTACAACAGCGGCTACTTTATCGCCATCCAGAGACGAATTATGGCCTGGTCAAGTAAATAATGGGCTAGATTCCAGTATTCGTAGCTGAGGATAACTCGAATCCAACCTGGTTTCAATTTTACCAGGCAAAACTCCCGATAAACTCCTATCATAAGGCAGAGGCCAGAACGACGACTTTAAAGATGTGGCTGTTTGATCGCTATCCAGAGACGAATCATGGCCTAGCAAAATAGATAACGGGCTGGATTCCAGTATTCCTAGCTGAGGATAACTCGAATCTACCCTGGTTTCTATTTAACCAGGCCAAACTCCCCAGAAACACGGCTTCGAAGACAGGGGCCAGAAAGACGACTTAGCGTATATGGCACCGCCATCCAGAGACCAATCTGGGCTGGTAAAACAGATGCCGGGCTTAATTCTAGCAATCGTAGATGTGGATGGCTTAAATCAAATCTGGCTTAGGCCAGCCCGCTTAGAAACGTCGGTGTCGAGACGGCTGAGATATTCAGTCGACGCTCCTTTATCTGTAAGTCCCGGCGAAAAACCGTAAAGTGATGGGGCCTTCTACCCTGACCTCGCAGGGCCTGGCCTTATTTATTTCCTGCTGTAGCATGGCATGCCTGTCATAGTACCCTTTCTGCTTGTCCTGTTTGGCCTCAGAATCATTCTGATCCGGCTCGGGTCATTCTGCTTTGGTTCTATTAGTTGTGGAGAGCACGGCAGCTTGCTTTTTATTCTGCGACCCAATAGTACCTGCGCTGGAAAAAAGGTCATTAATGAAAGGAGTTGAGCACAGCTCTTATACATACTGATGAAGATCCTTTCCCGCAATGATGGCTTTCTTGACTTCTTCCTTGACCGTCTGAACATGTCTCTCAGCTATCCCATTGGCCTGGGCACACTGGGGGCTGGTTGTGGTAGTGTCGCTTTCCCATTTCCTGGTGAAGTTGCGGAATTCTTGTGACTTCAAGTTGGTAGCATTGTCACTTACGATGACATCTGGAGTGCCATGCTGGGAAAACACAAAATTTAAGTGCTATTATTTCCTTAGATGTTAAGCTTCGCAGCTTACACAAAACCACAAATTTTGAATAATAATAGATCATGAGTAGATAATGTTTTCTTTGGTATTCAAATGGATCTATTGCAATTACACTCAATGGTCTGTCCGGTACTGGGAATGGGATCATTGGTTGCCTTGCCTCAGCATTTTTTAACTGATTGCAAACTATGCAATTGGCAACTAGATCTTCTATTTGTCTTGCCATTCCTGGCTAGAATAAAACTCCTCTTGCTCTAGCCATGCCTTGATGTGCAAAGTGAATTTTTTCTAGCATGGATTTTTGAAAAGTGCTTGGGATGACAATCGCGTACGCTGTTTGAATCAGGCCAACCAGACTTCAGGTACATACGCAACAACTGAAGATTTGAATCCTTAGCTGTTTCCTGCTTGATTTTTTGTAATCTCTGATTAGAAATGGGATGCGCAGTAGTGATGGCATCTCCTTGCACGTTCATCTCATCTTGAAGTTCCAGTTGGCTGATCTCTGTGAGATTGGGTCTTCATTGTCCAAGAAAGCCACATAAGTATTTACTGCATGCTGACGAAGGATCATTCCCTGAGAACGTGGAGGACAGGCATTGATTAGTTAACGAAAGATTGCTACAAGTGGGTTATGGTCCGTTTCCACCAACACTTCTCTGTCATACAGGTATTGATGAAATCGTTCCATTCCAAAAACAATTGCAAGCATTTCTTCTTTATGAATTGGTGACCAGCGAGTTTCTGCTGAAGTGCTCTTGATGCATATGCTACAGGATGACCATTTTGAAGAATTACTGCTCCAAGTCCATTTTTTTGAAGCGTTAGCTGACATGGTTACCGATTTAACATCATAATATTGAAGTACCGGTTTTGATGACAAAATTTTCTTGAGTTTGCCAAAGGCTTCCTTCTGTGCATTTCCCTAATGCCACTCAGTATCCTTTTTCTCAAGCATCGTAAGTGGTGCTGATATATTAGCTAATTGGGGGATGAATCTACCCACTTCGATACCTCAGATCAGGAAGGTCGTATCTCAGCGTAGCGCTGTGGAAGCTCCTATCTCACGGGGTGAGCCGTGGATCGTCCTATCTCAGAGTAGCGCTGTGAAAGCTCTTAAGTTGGCGGGGCGGCTGTGTAACGTCGTAAAGGGCAATTTGGGTTTTTTCAGGTGTCGGTCACATAATAATCTTTGGATTTTTCTCCTTTATTGTCATTACACTCCACTCTTAATCGATCGTTTCGGAGATATTAATCGAGAAAGATTTCGGCACCTTCCGCGCCTTGTGAGCAGGACTGTCGTATCTTCGAGGCTGACCTCACTGGATTCTCGGTGGTAGGCGAGGAGTAGAGAGGCGGCTCGAATCCGTCAGGCGACCGCCACCGCGTCGTGGTTTTCGGAAGTCAATCTTGGAATCGTGTGGTGGGAGAGGAACAAAACTTGTCGGAGAACACATGCTGAGTGATCATTTATTAGGGCAAAGCTTTATAGGCAGACAGCATACAGGTTGTACAACTGAATAAATTTGTGCAGTCAGAAACAGTATTGCCAATCTAATTTGTGACATTCGCCCTCTTCGCAAATTTACAAAACCTTAGGTAAAGGAAAATTATACAAAGCTAAAGTAATCTATCACAAGATATCAGCCAATCAATGTATAGTGCATATCTACAAGAAATAATTGATAAAGAAACTTATGGATCTAAATTAAAGCTATAGCATAATCCCTTACATCATAGCAAATTCATTAGCTGAAAAAAGGAAAGACATAATTGGGTACAAGTTCATAGTTCATGATTGATGAGGTCTAGCCTTCCAACTACTACATAATCGGGTACAAGTTCATAGCTCATGATTGATGAAGCCTAGCCTTTCAACTACTTTCTTGGTTACAGGTCCACTCAAGACTTTAGTTAATATATCAGCCACATTTGTTGTTGAAGGTACATAGATGAATTTAATTTCCCTGTCTTCGACAGCGTCTTTAAGAAAGTAACTCGCTTTGCTCGCTGGGGGCTCCGCCCCCAGACCCCCATGCAGGGCTACGCCCTGCTGTTTCTCCCTTTGGTTCTATATTTGGTAGTGTTTATGATTTCAAGCAGTCCATTAGCAGGACAAGGAACGAGAAAAAAAAACTGTTGTTTTGCCCACCGTCACCTGCAGCAGCACACGTGAATTCAATTTTGTCATTGTCTCTGGGTTCCTGGAGCCATTGTTAACGGGTCCATTCTCATGAAAAAAATCGTATCTGGGTCCGTTCTACCCAAACATTTACATGAGTCAGTTATTATTATTATTATTATCATCATCGGGATGGCGTTATAGAGAGGTTTGATGAAAAACCACCTCCAAATATTTACTATTCTCTGAGACCGCCCCCTTTTTCTCAGTGAAGGCAATGGCTGATTGGTTGTCCGCGTAGATTTGATAGGGTTTTTGCATGACAAAACCCAGTTCAATCTCGTTTAATAACTTATACGACCATCTTAATTCTGTAACAATTTCTGCTTTTGCAATGAGTTCAGATTCATATGGATGTTTCGCTGGCCGGTTTTGTTTTGAGCATTTCCATAAGACTGCCCCTCCAGCTAGACTTACTACGTATCCAGAGAAAGATCTTCTGTCCTTTTTGAGCCCGAGCGGAGCGAGGTGCTCTCTGCATCGACTATTCCGCTTTTTTATTCTCCCCTCAGCAAGTGTCTCTATTGCCACATTCTGCCTTCAAGTTCATTCCACTGCCGCTAGATGGCGCCACAAAAATGGGCGGAGCCATGCTACCGTTCTGCCAACTTTAGAAATTTATATTCAGTTCAAAAACATTCAATAATGTTGTGCCCACATTATACTTTACACCTTCCTTATCATAGGATGTAACTGAACTCGTGGTAACTAACTGCATATTAAGACAATGTGCAAAATCTCAATGTGGCTGCTTTATGTTTCAAAATGGCACATTAGCATTGCACGTAGCGGGCAGAGAACCCAAAACAATTGTACCAATATGCCTAAAAAAATTCCCCCTCTTTTTTACAGAAGCAGACTTAACCAATCTCGTCTAGTCCAAAGTTGCCCATGTGATCACATCAAATCCGGTTGATTTTAGAGTGGCCCCTAGTTCAGTGAGTAGGCATGTTGTCGCTTACTCGGTTGTATATTCGCATCGTTCTGCGCTTTGGTTGGCGCTTCGTACGGCGGCAGTGGCTTGTGACGGTCGGCCACGACCAGTCTCGTAACAATGTCGGCTTGGTCGCGCGGTCAAATGGACCGCTTCACCGTGCAGAGGGTCGCTGGTTCAAAAGTTAAACATGTCCGTTTTCATTTCAATTTTTTCTTCACTTAAATTTTTAAGCTGTGATTGACTATTATCAAAACACATCGTTCGGTTAACGAGGGCGACTCAGGGCTTGTAGCGCTGGAATTTTTGTTGTTGGCAAAGTCTGCATCAACATATGATACAATCTGGGTCTTTTCACTTCTTTCATTCTTTAGTTTGGCATTCTTGGTCCTTTGGGCATATCTTAGTAGGTGCTTTACTGCTGTCCAGTGCCTTTCTGTCGGATTTTGGTTGAATTGGCTAAGGAAGCAGACTGAGAACATAATATCTGGCCTTGTAGTGTTCGCCAGATATAGTGAACTCCCCATAGCCCTTCTATAGAGAGTCTGGTTAACAGGTTTTGTGCAAGTCTCGGCACCGCCCTCAGGCTGTTTAGAGGACAGTGCTAGGCTTGCGGGAATGTAGCCCAGTTCTGGTCTGGGGAACCTTAAGGGTTGAAGGTAAAGTGGAATAAAGAGGCCGCTGGATTACCTTTACAATGCTTGTACGTCCCGGCCTCCCCCGGTCCGCTCTGCGCCCCTCAGCTGGCACTTACCGACTGACGAGCTCCGCTCGGTCAGGCGGGCTCGCGACTCGGTTGCTCGGTGCAGTCTTGCTGACTTTAGAAGTTATAGGCTTTGGCGGATGGGGCAGTGCCCCGTTGCGCCACAACGCAACACCCCCCCCCCCCCCCGAAAGAAGTGTGCGGCCCCGTCGCACAAAGGATTTCACGCAAGGGGTGATCATCCCGAATTTTAGCAAAATCGAAAAACAAAACAAAAAGAGCAACCGGGATTGAAGCTAATTCTCATTTTAATTAAACGTGGGCAAGGTTAAAACTTTAGACAAAATTTACACGAAGTGCAAATCAAGTGACTACCATCCCAAAATGCATGTGCAAACTAAGGCAAAAGCAAAAAAATTACTGGAAAATTTAAAGTCACAACAAGGACATGAAATAATGAAAAATTTAAAAGAAAATTAACTTTAAACACATTTGTAAAACACTCAACTGAATTGAATGATGCCCATACTTTTTGGCGATGGCTTCCAAACGAATCGGGATTGGGGGTAATGATGGTACAATATTTAACAAAGTTTATTCATCTCGGTGACATAGAGAAAGGGAAGGAGGCATGTGGTGAAAATTGAAATAAGAGAAACGGGAAGGGCGCGGACGGTCTACGACGGATGGGCGGATGGGTCTGGATGGCGAATTGTCTCAGAAAAGCGGAGGTGGGTCGTCGGTTTTCGGTGTTGCAGGGGCGCGGCGTAGCGTGGCTCCCCTCTGTGGTGGAGGCGGTCAGGCGACAATCTGACGGAGCGCTGACTCGGCGAGGTGGATTCTGAACGGACGCTACGTCTCCTCGCAGAAACTATGCATTGTAGGCCCGTAAGGCAGGCATGGCCCTACGGGATGCTGGCGCTGCGTCGTCGGCAAGGCAACGAAGGACGACGGCCGAAGGAGGTCGAAACGCTGCAACAAAGATAACCCAGGCGGCAGGAAAAGGGAGAAAGCACGAGTGTGCAGGAGCGTGGAAGTTTTGGAGAGGGGGACAGAAAAAAAAGTCCCGCAGACCGAAGCAGACCATCCCTGGTGGAGAGGGCTGAAAAACAAAAATAAAAAAATAAACATGACAAAATTTAAGAGAATCGAAGGTCACTGATAATTTAAAAACGCGGAGGAACCCGGCTACTCAGTCCACCGGTCCGTTACAAATTGTCGGAAAAGAGAAAAATTACAGAAAAATGTATTTACGACGGCGCCGTAAGGTAAGCCTCCAAATTCCATGCATGCACCCTCCAAATTCCATGCATGCACGGGCTTATCCACCACCAGCTTCCCTCGGACAGGGTACCGCACTATGTAGGTTTGATCGTTAAGTTTCTGCAACACCTCATGAGGACCGCTGAAACCTCCTCGTTTCCAGCCGAAGGGTGACCCTGGGTGAAATAGCTTGACCTTGTCCCCTGGCTGGAACTCGACTCGCCGGTGTTGTGCGTCGTAGTGTCGCTTCATGCGTGCCCTGTAGCCCACAAGGTCGACCCTAAGCTTTTCACGGTCGTCAGCAAGCTGTCTCATCTTTGCTTCCAGTGTGACACTGCGAACTGGAACAAGTAGGTTGTCAATACTCAGACGAGGAACGAACCCGTGAAGAGCCACAAACGGTGAAACCTTCCCGGGTAAAAATTTGCTTCATATATAATTTATATATGCTGCAGTATATATCACTCGATATATGAAGTATATATCACTCGATATATAATGTATATATCACTCGATATATAATGTATATATCACTCGATATATAATGTATATATCACTCGATATATAAAGTATATATCACTCAATATATAAAGTATATATCACTCGATATATAAAGTATATATCACTCGATATATAATGTATATATCAAAGTGTCAATGGGGATTGTAGTATATATATTACTACTATATATATGTATCAGGGCTCTATATATAATTATATATCATAATGTGGACTGATATATAGCCTAAAAAGGCCATTAATTGGGTATAATCCAAATATTGCCCTGAAATGGTTCTCATAACATAAAACCATCAAAAGGCTCCATAAAATTGCATTTGTGTGAAATATGCCTTAAGAGCAGGCACCTTTCTGATCAGGTGTACACTGTGTAGAGTTGGTAGCAGTTTCAATTAGGGCTGTGCGGTTAACCGGTTAACCTGTTATTAACCGGTTATTTTTGATAACCGGTTGCCCGGTTATTTTCTTTTAGAATAACCGGTTAATTAGGGATTTAAAAATACCAGTAAGATTCAACCTTACGGTAAGTTACGGAAAGATAGGTAAGTTACGGGTATTTTTGGTAAAAATGAGAAAGATTTATTTACAGCGGGTATTTGTTAAAAATAGTACGCTTTAGTATGTTTTTCCACATAACATAATCATCCCATCGGTTCTGCTCTCTGCGGGACCACAGTAAGCGCCAAGAGCGCGCTCCTCTCCATCGTAGCACCGTAGCACCGTAGCACCGTAGGATGGCTCAAGTTCCTCGCCCTCCTTACCCGGACGGCACTGAGACCCCGAAGGAGGTGGGGTACTTCGCGACCGTGAGGGAGACGCTTTCGTCCCCCCTCCTCCCCGCCGCGGTGGTCGGCAGGGACCTGTCGAGGACCATGTACGCGAGCGCCCTGGAGTGGGACGGGTACTGCGGGACAGGACCGACATCGAGAGGGCCGTGGAGTGGCGGCGCGTCCACTGCCCGTTGCTCCCACAGGACGCGCGGACGACATGGTTTGAGGTCGTGCACGACATTCTGCCGACAGCCAGGAGGCTGAAGGCAGCGAACATGGTGGACTCGGCGGCGTGCCCGCGATGCGGCTGGCGCCTGGAGACGGTCACACACCGCGTGGCGGCGTGCGGGCCGTCCAGAAGGATGGCATGGCGGTGGACGGCGACAAGGCTGGCGGCGATCCTGGGTACCTCCCGGGATGCTGTCAAGGCGACGGTGATTATGGCGCCGACCTACGAGGGCCCCACCAACGCCCACAACGGGGCCGCGACGTGGCTCTTGGGCACAGCCGTGCACTACATGGCGACGAGGGCCACAGTCGAGGTGGCCAGCCTAGTGAGGTTTTTAAGAATCAGAAGGGAGGAAGCAGGGCTACCGCGTAAAGTGCTAAAGTACCTGATGAATAAAAAAGACTGATTTTAATTAATTCATAGCCATTGCCAACATTTTAAATCTATTTTTACTATAATTGTTATTTCTACTATAATTTGTTATTGTTAATGCTGTTGCTTTTATACTGCTAATAAAGATGTTAAAAAAAAAAAAAAAGTGGGCTAGCGGACTGATCGGTGACCGCAAGGTTCGAGGTTCAACTCTTTGCCGGGGTGAAAATTTTTCTGAAGTCTGCCGACCGAGTATGGTGGGTAAAATATACCAAAAGAACGTGTTCCAAGTGTGTTGTCTGAGTGACCGCGGACGTTGGGCCGCGGCCATTCCCCGGAGGTTGAATACACTGCTGAGGAACAGTGGTTCGACGCCCAAGCAGGGGAATGGTGCTTGCCAAGACTCGGCAGAAGTTAAATGTAGAGGCCTAGGG
The DNA here is from genome assembly GCA_038380765.1 of Odontothrips loti. Taxonomy (NCBI): domain Eukaryota; kingdom Metazoa; phylum Arthropoda; class Insecta; order Thysanoptera; family Thripidae; genus Odontothrips; species Odontothrips loti. The sequence goes on from CM076255.1 coordinate 4,866,240, forward strand.
TTCGGCTTTCTACATTTTTCAAGCGTAAGGCCTCGGAATCTGGAGTATTCGGGCAACACCTACTCGGCTTGCTGGGTAGAGTACAATCGGCTTCGGCCGTGTACGATCTGGGCATCCTACCTCCCTCTCAATCCGCGAGGGAGTGGCCTCAGGGCCACAGACCAACTGGCTGGTCGAAGGGGGCTGACTCCTGAAATCTGGTCAGCGGAAGGGGCGATGTTGGCCGTTGCGGAAGCCTGCCTACCAAGGTGGCTGCGTCGTGCCTGTGTCTTAGCGGCGGTCAACTCCTGGTACAACGGTTCCCATCCGAACACCGAAGTTAAGCAGGAACGGTTCCGGACGGAAGTCTGGGACGAGGTAGGACCCACCCATTTTTGCCGTTTTTTTTACACCAAATGCAGCTAATTTTCAATTTGAAAATCTGACTATTACCGAAAAATAGCACATTTTTCAAGGTCGGGTAATATTACCGTAAGTTACGGTAACTTAGAGAATCTTACCGGTAATATTACGGGCCTTGAAATCCCTGCGGTTAATACACTAACCGGTTAAACCGGTGAAAGGGTCAACCGGTTGTCACAGTTTCAGGAAATAAACCGTTTTTGAACTAACCGAGTGGTTAATTTTTATGTCAATGAACGAAGCTTCTGTCGGCTTTTATTATTTTGTATATATTTTGTACTTCCCGCTCATTTCCTGCACTATGATAATCTTCCGAACAAATTATTTAAAGTGGTTCTACACCCATTACTATGTTGTCATTTCTGCCATTCTGTACATTTTAGTTAAAATTTTTCCACAATAACCGGTTAATTTGAAATAACCGGTTAGTTCGAAGAAACCGGTTAGTCTGAAATAACCGGTGAAAAATAAATAACCGCTAACCGGTAATAACCGCGGTTATTCTAATAACCGATAACCGGTTTTGAAATTCACTAACCGCACAGCCCTAGTTTCAATGACAAAATTGGATTTGCTTACAAGATATAATTAATTGTAACATAACAAAAACAATTTCCACTTAAAAAGTGTAGCTAACACATTTCACCATAACCCTCCCCCGCCAAACGCTCACTGACTGACTGACTGACTTCTCATTTAAATGTTCCGGGAGAACCAGTGGGCCGATTTCATTGCGGTTTTCGCCATTCGACGCGGACTCTCAACAATTGGGGACCGAAAAATCGTCAAAAGTTGACATTTCCCCCTCCTTCCCACCTTAAACGCGATAAAATCGTCAAATTTCACGAGATCTCGTAGAAGGAGCGGAGCTGGACGAAAAATGACTTCTCTCGACCCCCCTTAAATGACGAAGGAGAACGACATCCCGTAAAAAAAATTTCGCCGACGCGTTAAATTTGGGGAGAAATCGGGGGACCAGAGACGTTTCGGACGCAGCCATTTTTGAACGGGGCGTCCGACAAAGTTCGGACAGGGTGGGTTTTCTGGGGTTTTTCAACACCTTTCTGATGATGTATAGGTTTCGTTGTTTCAAATTTTCGGGTGAACGGGGCGTCCGACAGAGTTCGGACAGGGTGGGTTTTCTGGGGTTTTTCAACACCTTTCCGGGGATGTATCGGTTTCGGTGTTTCAAATTTTCGGGTGCGAACGAGGACGAGTGGAAGATTTTGGCAAAGCGTGGGCTGCGTCTGGAGGTGCACCGGGCACGGGCATTGTCGACCACGTGTGGCTAGGGGGAATAGACCCGGTGCGGCGCGCGCGGCGCCTGGCCGTCGTTCGCTTGTGTTGGGCGGCCGCGGGGGTTGAGGTCAACAACGCCTAGCCAGCCGCGCGGTCTCGCGCGGCGCTCGGGCATGGTGAAGGTCGGCGGTTCAAATACTGGTGGGGGGGCTTGCTTTTGTTCGTTTTTCTTGGCGTTTCTTGCGTTTACCCGGGCACCTGGCCCCACAGACACCGTGGGCGGGCGGAGCCCCCACACTGGGCGGCCGAAGGCCGCCTCGGGGGGTCTGGGGGCGGAGCCCCCAGCGAGCGCCGCAGGCGCGAGTCACCATAACCCTCTCCTCCCAAACGCTCACTGACTGACTTCTCATTTTAATGTTCCGGGAGAACCGGTGGGCCGATTTCATTGCGGTTTTCGCCATTCGACGCGGACCGTCAGATATTGGGGATCGAAAAACTGTCAAAAGTTGACATTTCCCCCTCCTTCCTCCCTTAAATGCGATAAAATCGTCAAATTTCACGAGATCTCGTACAAGGAGGCGTGCTGGACGAAAAATGACTTCTCTTGACCCCCCTTAAATCGAGGAGAAGAACGACATCCCGTAAAGAAAATTTGGCCGACGCGGTAAAATCAGGGTGAAATCGGGGGACCAGAGACGTTTCGGACGCAGCCATTTTTGAACGGGGCGTCCGACAGAGTTCGGACAGGGTGGGTTTTCTGGGGTTTTACAACTCCTTTCCGGGGATGTATCGGTTTCGGAGTTTTAAATTTTCGGGTGCGAACGAGGACGAGTGGAAGATTTTGGCAAAGCGTGGGCTGCGTGTGGAGGTGCACCGGGCACGGGCATTGTCGACCACGTGTGGCTGGGGGAATAGGCCCGGTGCGGCGCGCGCGGTGCCTGGCCGTCGTTTGCTTGTGTTGGGCGGCCGCGGGGATGCAGGTCAACAACGCCTAGCCAGCCGCGCGGTCTCGCGCGGCGCTCGGGCACGGTGAAGGTCGGTGGTTCGAATACTAGTGGTGGGGTTTGCTTTTTTGCGTTTTTCTTGGCGTTTCTGGCGTTTCTTCGGGCACCTGGCCCCACAGAAACCGTGGGCGGGCGAAGCCCGCCACACTGGGCGGCCGGAGGCCGCCTCGGGGGTCTGGGGGCGGAGCCCCCAGCGAGCGCCGCAGGCGCGAGTCACCATAACCCTCCCCTCCCAAACGCTGACCACTGACTGACTGACTGACTTCTCATCTAAATGTTCCGGGAGAACTAGCGGGCCGATTCGATCGCGGTTTTCGCCATTCGACGCGGACGCTCAACAATTGAGGACCGAAAAACTGTCAAAAGTTCACATTTCCACCTCCTTCCTACCTTAAATGCGATAAAATCGTCAAATTTCACGAGATCTCGTACAAGGAGGCGAGCTGGACGAAAATTGACTTCTCTCGATCCCCCTTAAATCGGGGAGGAGAACGACATCCCGTTACAAGAATTTCGCTGACGCGATAAAATCGGGGAGAAATCGGGGGACAAGAGACGTTTCGGACGCAGCCATTTTTGAACGGGGCGTCCGACAGAGTTCGGACAGGGTGGGTTTTCTGGGGTTTTTCAACACCTTTCCGGGGATGTATCGGTTTCGTTGTTTCAAATTTTCGGGTGCGAACGAGGACGAGTGGAAGATTTTGGCAAAGCGTGGGCTGCGTCTGGAGGGTCACCGGGCACGGGCATTGACGACCGCTGTGGCTGGGGGAATAGGCCCGGTGTGCCGCGCGCGGCGCCTGGCCGTCGTTTGCTTGTGTTGGGCGGCCGCGGGGATGTAGGTCAACAACGCCTAGCCAGCCGCGCGGTCTCGCGCGGCGCTCGGGCATGGTGAAGGTCGGCGGTTCAAATACTAGTGGGGGGGTTTTTTTTTTTTCGTTTTTCTTGGCGTTCCTGGCGTTTACCCGGGCACCTGGCCCCACACACACTGTGAGCGGGCAAAGCCTGCCACACTGGGCGCCACGCCGGCTCAGGTCAACAACGCCTACTCAGCTGCGCGGTCTCGCGTGGCGCTAAGGCACGTTGATGGTCGGAGGTTCAAATACTGGTGGGGGGTTGGCTTTTTCGTTTATTTTTGGCGCCTCTGGCAACTGCGGCCAGTGCCCGCGCGCGGTGCTGTAGCAGGCTGCCGGGACCCCTACCTCCCCCCGCCCGCTACTCACCAGCCGCGGGCCGCGCGAAGCGTTCGGCATAATAAGGCACTTGGTGATCTTCTAGTAGACCAGGATCAATGCACTGCCCCCCCCCCCCTCCCTCGCGCGACACGTCACCTCTATTCATTGGCCGCAGGCCGCGCGAAGCGTTGGGCATAATAAAGCACTTGGTGACCTTCTAGGAGAGCAGGATCAACTGGGGTCAGAGCGCGCGTGCGGTGCTGCTACAGGCCGCCAGGACCACCAACTCCCACTGCTACTCGTCAGCCGCGGGCCGCGCGAAGCGCTGGGCATAATAAGGCACTTGGTGACCTTCTAGGAGAGCAGGATCAACTTTGGCCAGTGCGCGTGCGCGGTGCTGCTGCAGGCCGCCGGGACCACTGCCCCCCCCCCCCCTCCTTCACGCGACACGTCACCTCTATTCATTGGCCGCAGGCCGCGCGAAGCGTTGGGCATAATAAAGCACTTGGTGACCTTCTAGGAGAGCAGGATCAACTGGGGTCAGTGCGCGCGTGCGGTGCTGCTACAGGCTGCCGGGACCACCAACTCCCACCGCCACTCGTCAGCCGCGGGCCGCGCGAAGCGTTGGGCATAATAAGGCACTTGGTGACCTTCTAGGAGACCAGGATCAACTTGGGCCGGTGCGCGCGCGCGTGGCTGCTGCAGGCCGCCGGGACCACCACCTCCCCCCCCCCCCCCTCCCCCTCGCGCGACACGTCAGCTGCGGGCCGCGCGACGACAATGCAGCCGGCCGGCAGGTCCCGACACGCCCGGCCGACAACAATGCCTCAGCCAGCCGCCTGCCCGCCTCCGCCCCGTTCGCTCGCTGCGGGAGCTTTGGCAGTGGAATAGTACAGACGTGTTTTTCGCGCTTGGCTATTTTTCGCTGTTATTTTATCCCAGAGAGTTGTGCGACGGCTCCTTTTGCTCGCAAAAGGATTCCCTAGCGTTCTCCGACTAGTGCGAGAGTATCCGAGTGGTTTTACTAATTTTCTTTCCTTTTCAGCACTTTTTTCTCCCTCTCCAGTGGAGTCTGAGTCGTTAAGATTCTTGGGTTGGCCCCGGTGACAGTAGTTGAGATAACCAATCCTACTGGTTCTAACGGGTTGATTACCTTGTCTGTGGCTTAGACTTCCGTGAAAACGAAAGTTTTCTTGGAGGCAGTGGCCAGGAGTCCATACCGTCTAGAGTTGCCTGACACGGCGTTCTGGGCGCGACTGGGTCGCTCCGCGTCGCATACCTCTGGTTAACGAGTAGGAAGTAGTGGTGAGGCATAGGGACCCAATTGAAACCTAGTTTTAAGTTTAATTTAAGCATTTATTTAGTTTTCTTAGTTAAGCTTCCTAGTTGTAAGTTTCATTTACGCATTCATTTAGTTTTCTTTTTAATTTTTCAAGTTTACTTTCACTAGCTTTACGTTGCGATTTGCCCTCTTATTAATTTCTCTTGCGTTCTTTTACTGATTCTTGCGTAAATTACATCGCGACTGCGTAACGATTTTATTATATTCCTATCGGATATCCAGCGTTTAATTTCTTAATAACGATGGACCCCCAGGCCATTGAGCGTTCGGGCCCTTTCGCGGGCATTGCCTACTCGGTAATTAACGGGGACGGCAACTGCTTTTTTTCATCGGTCGCGCTCGCCGTGTACGGCTTAGCCGATCTACACGGCGTGGTCAGGGAAGAAGCTGTGGATTATGCAGCACTCAACTGGGGTTTCTATGGGCTCATGGCTAATTACGCCACTGCCGATCACTACCGCGCCGAGATGTCCCGGCCCGGCGTGTGGGGGTCACACCTGGAGGCCGCGGCACTGTCCTCCCTTTACAACAGGAGGATTATCATCATTAATGCACACGACGGCGACCTGCTGGCTATCAACGGTCCGCGCGACGACCCCAGCCCGGTGCTGCTTAGGTATAGCGGGAACAGTCATTACGACTTATACAGCGGTGCGCCCGAGGGCTACAACCTCCTCTCGGCAGAGGACCTCGAGGACGACATCCGGCGGATGGACATCGACGCCGAGAGTGACGGAGACTCAGTGCAGTCCGTGCACTCACACACTTCCAGCGAGGACATCCCGCTAGGTCAGCGACTGGCTGGCATTACAATTTCTGACAAGAGCACAGCAGGCTGTGCTCAGGGTTCATTGCCTACCTCCAAGGCGTCGAAACCAGAGAAGCGACAGAGATGCGACTCCACCGATTCTGATTCTGACGCGCCCCTCGCAGGCCGACTACCTGCGCCAAAACGCGTAAAAATTCGTGCGAGCGATTCCGAATCTGACTCCCCTATGTCAACGAAATTGCCTAATCCGGAGCCAAAGCGTGGGCGTGGCGGCCGACCCAAAAAGGTAAAACGAGGTAGGCCAAAGACTTCTACTCTCACTAAGCAGGAGACAAACCGAATCGCTAGTAAGAAATACTACGAGAAAAATAAACAGGCGCAGATTGAAAAAGATAGGATATACCGAAATAATAATCCCGAAGTTCATCGCGAGGCAAGCAAGAACTACGTGGAACGGCACCCTGAGGTAAATCGCGAGACAAGTCAGAAGTACGCGAAGCAACATCCGGAGGTAAATCGAGAGACAAGTCGTAAGTATACGGAGGAACACCCGGAGGTAAATCGAGAGACAAGTCGTAAGTATGCAGAACAGCACCCGGAGATAAATCAAGAGGCATGTCGTAAGTACGCGGAGCAACACCCTGAGAAACATCGCGAGGCTGTTAAAAATTACAGCACTAATAACCCCGACAAGAGAAAGGAAGCACAGTCGGCCCGCCATCTCCCAGCCAACCAGCGACGCGGGGCCCTCCTTGGACTACTGCGCGGCATCGAGCTGGACATCATCCAGCCTTTTAATCTAGAGACATGTCTCAACGACGAGGACTGCCCACACTGTCCTCACTGTAACGCGCGGTTGTTCAAGGAGGAACTCGGCAGACTGAAGTGGTGCTGCGATGAGGGCCGACTGTGCTGCCTCGCTCTACCACCACGTGAGAGTGAATTCTACAACAACCCAGAGTACAAAAAACACCCGCGGGCCTACAATGATTTATTTGCTATGAGCGCTCTCTGCCTCAAAGGGGACTGGGTACACGCAAAAACAGGTATTACACACATGAAGCTGCAGGGTCGCACTTACCACCTGATGTTCGATGGGGGCCGCGCACCATCCAAAGGCCGACCTAACTACACAAACATGTACATAGATGACGGCGCAGAACGCAAAAGGCTCGCGGACGGCCTGTCTTTGAAAGCACATCTTATTCAGGAAATCAAACAAGAATTACACCGCCTCAACCCCTTCGTCCATCTTTTCAAAAAGCTGGCGGAGGAGGAATCTGTCGACGCGAAACTCATATTTAGGCACGTAGAGAGACGAACAGGTACTAACAACTTCTTGGACCACGATCCTAACGCGGAAGTTGCGGCCCTCATCGCTACAGAGGATATTCCATACGAGAGACGCCAGCTCATAGTTAAGAAACACGGAGGGGGACAGCACTATATCGACACCATGAGCCCCTTTATGGAGAGCCTACAGTACCCCCTACTTTTCCCACACGGAAACTTAGGTTGGTCATATGATTTAAAATCACCCGATGGGAAAAAGATCTCCCAACTGAAATACATGCGATTTTTGCTCCTCTCCGACGAAAGGTTCGGAAGTGACGGCAGGCTTTCTGACACTTGGCTCCTAGACGTGTACTGCCGCCACGAGGAGGAAAAATTGCGGTTCTTAGAGGAATCGCAAAAGCGAGGCAATTCTAACGGCCAGCGTGTAGCTCCGGCCAGCGAGCTCCGAGCAGTCCTCGGAGCTCCCTTCAACGCAGACATCAATCGTGACGAGACCATCCAGGGTGAGGGAGGACGTGATGCCGGCCGTATTTACCTACCGAACACCTATGTAGGATCAGACAGGTACTTCAAAACCAAGTACCTGGATGCCATGGCCATCGTATCAAAAAAAGGCGGCCCCACGTACTTCCTTACCGTCACATCTAATGGCTCCTGGCCAGAACATAGACAATCCCGACGCGGCGCGAATACTGAGGCCCACGTGTTAGCAAGAGTTTTCAAAATTAAGCTCGACGAGCTTATGAGAGACCTACGGAGCGGTCGCTTTTTCGGTAAGCTCACATATATTGTCTGGGTCATAGAATGGCAGGCACGCGGGTTGCCCCACGCTCACATCTGCTTCCGCGTGGCAGACAACCACATTCCCACGCAGAGCCATGAGGTCGACGAGGTAATCAGGGCGGACATCCCCTCTCCTGAGGAGGCGGGAGGCCGCCTCAGAGAACTCGTCCTCAAGAACATGATTCATGGTCCATGTGGACCCGGCTCCAAACTACCATGCTGGGATGAGGAGAAAAAGCGTTGCAAGAAGTTCTTTCCGAAACCACCTACACCGGAGACTTTTTGTGACGAGCGGGGGTTCTGGCACTATAAACGAGACCCAGACAATAAGGCAATCAAATTTAAGAACGGCAGAGCTATCGAAGTAAGTGACTGCGATGTGGTCTCCTATAACGCGGCGCTGCTTCTCAAGAACGATTGGCATAGTAATTTAGAACTTGCTGCAAAACGCGGCGTGGTAAAGTATCTCTTTAAATATATCACTAAAGGCAACACGAAGACTCAGATTCGCGTCGCAGTCTCTAACGAAGGACAGGAAAACCTCCCCATCAACGAGGTAGAGGAGTACCTAACACACAGGTACATGGGAGCCAGTGATGCCGCCTGGAGAGCACTGGAGTTTGACCTCACGGGCAGGGACCCTGCAGTGGAGTGCGTTCCCGTCCACCTGGAAGGACAGCGCATTGTGTCTTACCGCCGAGGCGAAGAACAAGCAGCTCTGGAGCGTGACGGAAAATTAGAATGGTACTTTAATCGTCCAGATATTTCGGAACTTGAGAATGTCACTTACGCTGACTTCTATCAAAATTACATTGTTCATCCCAAAAATCCTAACAGGAAACGGGGAGAGGAGGTATGGAAAAGTTTGGCAGGAGGTCGCTTTGTCACACGCAGGCAGCGTGGAGAGTGCGTCGTCCGCCTCTTTTGGGTGTCACCCCACAGAGGCGAACAGTACTACCTGCGAATCCTCCTGGCAAACTTCCCCTGCCGCAGTTACGCTGACTTGTATCGTCTCGGTGGCCCAGACTGTAAGACTTTCCAGGAGGCAGCCTGTGCCAAAGGCCTCCTGGACAATGAGAAAGAGTACAGTGACGCTCTAGTTGAAGCTCACACTTTCTTGCTCGGCTATGCTTTTCGCCGCCTGTTCGTCCTCCTCTGTAACATCGGAGCGCCCGCAGCAGTTCTGTGGGAACAGCACAGAGACATCCTCAGCGAGGATCTCTACGAGGGCGAGGAGAACAGGGAAAGGGCTTACAATCGCGCCTTGGTCCAGATTGACAGGGGTCTCCGCCGCGCCGGCAGCAGCAATGTTCAGCACGGCCTTCCCGACGTTGCCGATGATAACACCGAACTCGGCAGGGAGAGAACCGCCTACAGCAAGGAGGCTCTCCAGCGGGAAGTGGACGAGTGGCTGCCTCGCCTGTCCGACGAGCAGCTTAATGTGTTCAACTACATTAAGATGCTCGTCGAACAGAGTCAATCTGCGATGCCGGTGAACAGCTGCCCGAATGCCGTATTTTTAGACGCACCAGGAGGTTGCGGGAAAACACTTCTCTGCAGGGTCATCACCGCCTATCTCAGATCTAAGAACATCATCGTGATCTGCGTCGCCAGCTCGGGTATCGCAGCCCTTAACTACGAAGGCGGCCGCACAGCGCATTCCATGTTTGGTTTTCCCCTAGAAATCGTAGACCCACGGGGTGTCTGGAGCTACACCAACGGCACACAGCGAGCAGAACTCATTAAAGCCGCAGGCCTTATAATATATGACGAGGTGACGATGGCAAACCGCGGTCTGATAGAGATGCTAGACCGATCTCTCCGCGATTTGATGGGTAAAGATAAGATTTTTGGGGGAAAACCAATCATGCTATGCGGCGATTTCCGACAACTCGCCCCGATCGTAAAAGGATCTCACAACGCTGGCGACGTAATAAACGCTTCACTCATCTCCTCTCCACTCTGGGGTTTCATCAAAAAAATGCGTCTCACGGTCGGCCAGCGCTGCACGGACCCTGAGTACTCCAAGTTCTTGCTGGAAGTCGGAGAGGGACGGCTTCCAGAAGTCATGTTCAGAATGAGTGAGGCCGAAGGCGATGACCGGACTGAAGCTCTCATCGGGATAGACAAGCGGGTGAACCACGCCACCACCATCGAACAGCTCGTGTCGCATGTCTTTCCCGATGAGGTGCTCCAGAACCCGGATCAGTGTGCAGATCGGGCAATCCTCTGCACACACAACATCAACGTTGCCGCCACGAACAAACTCATTCTGGGCCGACTTGACACGGAGGAAAAGGAGCTGCTCAGCGCAGACTCCATCGCCGCAGAGGATGGTGATCATGCGGATCTCTACGACATCGAAATGTTACACCACGCCGAGAGTAAAGGCGTTCCACCTCATGTACTCCGCCTTAAGAGGGGAGCCCTTTGTATGGTAATGAGAAATCTTAATTCAGACGACGGCTTGGTCAACGGGGCCAAGGTAATTATCGTAGAGATCCGCAAGAACATCATCCTCGTGAGACGTCCCGGCAGCCAGGACATCATGGCATTACCACGAATTAGTTTCAAATTTCCCATCTTTGAGAACAGCCACGTGAACATGATCCGTCGGCAATTTCCACTTCAAGTCGCCTACGCCATGTCCGTCCACAAATCTCAGGGCCAAACCATCCGCAAGTGCGCCCTGGATCTACGATCGGGTTGCTTTGCCCACGGGCAGCTCTACGTCGCTTTGAGCCGCGTGCCCAGCCCTGAGAGCCTTCTCATCTTGTCACAAGAGAGAAGAGTGGCGGACGGGCAAATTTTCGCCAAGAACATTGTGCACCGCGACCTAGTAAACCGAAGATCCGGTTAATTCACATCAGTTATAGCACATGGAGGTCAAAATTAATGGGCGAGACGCAACAAACTGTAAATACTTCGAATTAAATTGTACATATCTATATTATGAGCATATCTAAACTGTTGTACATATCTCCTTGCACGATAATCTCTTATCTCCTGACAGGTACTTTTATTCTAAAGAATGATAATCTCACAATACCATATGTAAATATGTAATATATCCCAACTAGTATATATATATATCCTTTCCTTTCTATGCACATCACTGTAAATACTTGCACGCCTATATTATATATCACGCTTCTTGTTACAAAAAAAAAAAAAAAAAAAAAAAAAAAAAAAAAAGGGTTTCAATACTGCCTGCCTCCACGTGGCGAAACCCGGGCAACGTAATTTAAATTGCGGCAGAACGGCAGATCATCACATCTCTTTATTACACACTACAAAGCCCAACAACAGTTAGTACCGCGCGCGGGTGGGGTAGGTAGAACGTTCGGACGCAACAACGTCCTATTCCCCGCACACTCCCACGGCGGCGTGCGGATGACAGTTCGCTTGTGTTGGGCGACCACGGGCGCTCAGGTCAACAACACTTTCTCAGCCGCGCGGTCTCGCTCCGCGCTCAGCAACTGATGGGTACCTGGTTCAAATACTGGCGAAAGAATGGTTCCCTTTTTGGCGTTTACCCGGGCACCTGGCCCCACAGACACCGTGGGCGGGCGAAGCCCCCACACTGGGCGGCCGAAGGCCGCCTCGGGGTCTGGGGGCGGAGCCCCCAGCGAGCGCCGCAGGCGCGAGTCACCAGAACCCTCCCCTCCCAAACGCTGACTGACGGATCTCTTACCTAAATGTTCCGAGCGAACCGGCCGGCCGATTTCATCGCGGTTTTCGCCATTCGACGCGGACGCTCAACAATTGGGGACCGAAAAACTGTCAAAAGTTTACATTTTCCCCTCCTTACTACCTTAAATGCGATAAAATCGTCAAATTTCACGAGATCTCGTACAAGGAGGCGAGCTAAACGAAAAATGACTTCTCTCGACCCCCTTAAATCATGGAGGAGAACGAGATCCCGTTGAAAAAATTTCGCCGACGCCGTAAAATCGGGGAGAAATCGAAGGACCACAGACGTTTCGGACGCAGCCATTTTTGAACGGGGCGTCCGACAGAGTTCGGACAGGGTGGGTTTTCTGGGGTTTTTCAACACCTTTCTTAGGATGTATCGGTTTCGGCGTTTTAAATTTTCGGGTGCGAACGAGGACGAGTGGAAGATTTTGGCAAAGCGTGGGCTGCGTCTGGAGGTGCACCGGGCACGGGCATTGTCGACCACGTGTGGCTGGGGGAATAGGCCCGGTGCGGCGCGCGCGGCGCCTGGCCGTCGTTCGCTTGTGTTGGGCGGCCGCGGGGATTCAGGTCAACAACGCCTAGCCAGCCGCGCGGTCTCGCGCGGCGCTCGGGCATGGTGAAGGTCGGCGGTTCAAATACTAGTGGGGGGTTTGTTTTTTTTTCGTTTTTCTTGGCGTTCCTGGCGTTTACCCGTGCACCTGGCCCCTCAGACACCGTGGGCGGGCGGAGCCCGCCACACTGGGCGGCCGGAGGCCGCCTCGGGGGTCTGGGGGGCGGAGCCCCCAGCGAGCGCCGCAGGCGCGAGTCACCATAACCCTCCCCTCCCAAACGCTGACCACTGACTGACTGACTGACTTCTCATCTAAATGTTCCGGGAGAACTAGCTGGCCGATTCGATCGTGGTTTTCGCCATTCGAAGCGGACGCTCAACAATTGGGGACCGAAAAACTGTCAAAAGTTCACATTTCCCCCTCCTTCCTACCTTAAATGCGATAAAATCGTCAAATTTCACGAGATCTCGTTGAAGGAGCGAAGCTGGACGAAAAATGACTTTTCTCGACCCCCTTAAATCGGGGAGGAGAACGACATCCCGTTAAAAAAAATTTCGCCGACGCGGTAAAATCGGGGCGAAATCGGAGGGCCTGAGACGTTTCGGACGCAGCCATTTTCGAACGAGGCGTCCGACAGAGCTCGGCCAGGGTGGGTTTTCTGGGGTTTTTCAACCCTTTCTAGGGATGTATAGGTTTCGTTCTTTCAAATTTTCGGGTGCGAACGAGGACGAGTGGAAGATTTTGGCAAAGCGTGGGCTGCGTCTGGAGGTGCACCGGGCACGGGCATTGTCGACCACGTGTGGCTGGGGAATAGGCCCGGTGCGGCGCGCGCGGCGCCTGGCCGTCGTTCGCTTGTGTTGGGCGGCCGCAGGGGTTCAGGTCAACAACGCCTGGCCAGCCGCGCGGTCTCGCGCGGCGCTCGGGCATGGTGAAGGTCGGCGGTTCAAATACTGGTGGGGGGGTTTGCTTTTTTTCGTTTTTCTTTGGCGTTTCTGGCGTTTATCCGGGCACCTGGCCCCACAGACACCGTGGGCGGGCGAAGCCCGCCACACTGGGCGGCCGAAGGCCGCCTCGGGGGGTCTGGGGGCGGAGCCCCCAGCGAGCGCCGCAGGCGCGAGTCACCATAACCCTCCCGCGCCAAACGCTCACTGACTGACTGACTTCTCATCTAAATGTTCCGGGAGAACCAGCGGGCCGATTTCATTGCGGTTTTTGCCAATCGACGCGGACGCTTAACTATTGGGAACCGAAAAACTGTCAAAAGTTCACATTTCCCACTCCTTCCTACCTTAAACGCGATAAAATCGTCAAATTTCACGAGATCTCGTACAACGAGGCGAGCTGGACGAAAAATGACCTCTCTCGACCCCCCTTAAATCGGGAAGGAGAACGCCATCCCGTTGATAAAATTTCGCCGACGCGGTAAAATCGGGGAGAAATCGGGGGACCAGAGACGTTTCGAACGCAGCCATTTTTGAACGGGGCGTCCGACAGAGTTCGGACAGGGTGGGTTTTCTGGGGTTTTTCAACACCTTTCCAGGAATGTATCGGTTTCGTTGTTTCAAATTTTCGGGTGCGAACGAGGACGAGTGGAAGATTTTGGCAAAGCGTGGGCTGCGTCTGGAGGGGCACCGGGCACGGGCATTGTCGACCACGTGTGGCTGGGGGAATAGGCCTGGTGCGCCGCGCGCGGCGCCTGGCCGTCATTCGCTTGTGTTGGGCGGCCGCGGGGGTTCAGGTCAACAACGCCTAGCCAGCCGCGCGGTCTCGCGCGGCGCTCGGCCATGGTGAAGGGCAGCGGTTCAAATACTGGTAGGGGGGTTTGCTTTTTTTCGTTTTTCTTGGCGTTTCTGGCGTTTACCCGGGCACCTGGCCCCACAGACACCGTGGGCGGGCGGAGCCCGCCACACTGGGCGGCCGAAGGCCGCCTCGGGGGGTCTGGGGGCGGAGCCCCCAGCGAGCGCCGCAGGCGCGAGTCACCATAACCCTCCCCTCCCAAACGCTCACTGACTGACTGACTGACTTCTCATATATATGTTCCGGGAGAACCAGTGGGCCGAATTCATTGCGGTTTTCGCCATTCGACGCGGACTCTCAACAATTGGGGACCGAAAAATCGTCAAAAGTTGACATTTCCCCCTCCTTCCCACCTTAAACGCGATAAAATCGTCAAATTTCACGAGATCTCGTAGAAGGAGCGGAGCTGGACGAAAAATGACTTCTCTCGACCCCCTTAAATGACGAAGGAGAACGACATCCCGTAAAAAAAATTTCGCCGACGCGTTAAATTTGGGGAGAAATCGGGGGACCAGAGACGTTTCGGACGCAGCCATTTTTGAACGGGGCGTCCGACAAAGTTCGGACAGGGTGGGTTTTCTGGGGTTTTTCAACACCTTTCTGATGATGTATAGGTTTCGTTGTTTCAAATTTTCGGGTGCGAACGAGGACGAGTGGAAGATTTTAGCAAAGCGTGGGCTGCGTCCGGTGGGGCACCGGGCACGGGCATTGTCGACCACGTGTGGCTGGGAGAATTGGCCCGTTGCGGCGCGCGCGGCGCCTGGGCGTCGTTTGCTTGTGTTGGGCGGCCGCGGGGGTTCAGGTCAACAACGCCTAGCCAGCCGCGTGGTCTCGCGCGGCGCGCGGGCATGGTGAAGGTCGGCGGTTCAAATACTGGTTGGGGGTTTGCTTTTTTTTCGTTTTTCTTGGCGTTTCTGGCGTTTACCCGGGCACCTGGCTCCAAAGACACCGTGGGCGGGCGGAGCCCGCCACACTGGGCGGCCGAAGGCCGCCTCGGGGGGTCTGGGGGGCGGAGCCCCCCAGCGAGCGCCGCAGGCGCGAGTCACCATAACCCTCCCCCGCCAAACGCTGACTGACTGACGGATCTCTTACCTAAATGTTCCGGGAGAACCGGCGGGCCGATTACATCGCGGTTTTCGCCATTCGACGCGGACGCTCAACAATTGGGGACCGAAAAACTGTCAAATGTTCACATTTCTCCCTCCTTCCTACCTTAAATGCGATAAAATCGTCAAATTTCACGAGATCTCGTACAAGGAGGCGAGCTGGACGAAAAATGACTTCTCTCGACCCCCCTTAAATCGGGGAGGAGAACGACATCCCGTTAGAAGAATTTCGCCGACGCGATAAAATCGGGGAGAAATCAGGGGACCAGAGACGTTTCGGACGCAGCCATTTTTGAACGGGGCGTCCGACAGAGTTCGGACAGGGTGGGTTTTCTGGGGTTTTTCAACACCTTTCTGGTGATGTATCGGTTTCGTTGTTTCAAATTTTCGGGTGCGAACGAGGACGAGTGGAAGATTTTGGCAAAGCGTGGGCTGCGTCTGGAGGTGCCCTGGGCACGGGCATTGTCGACCCGGTGCGGCGCGCGCGGCGCCTGGCCGTCGTTCGCTTGTGTTGGGCGGCCGCGGGGGTTCAGGTCAACAACGCCTAGCCAGCCGCGCGGTCTCGCGCGGCGCTCGGGCATGGTGAAGGTCGGCAGTTCAAATACTAGTGGGGGGGTTTGCCTTTTTCCGATTTTCTTGGCGTTTCTGGCGTTTACCCGGGCACCTGGCCCCACAGACACCGTGGGCGGGCGAAGCCCGCCACACTGGGCGGCCGAAGGCCGCCTCGGGGGGTCTGGGGGCGGAGCCCCCAGCGAGCGCCGCAGGCGCGAGTCACCATAACCCTCCCGCGCCAAACGCTCACTGACTGACTGACTTCTCATCTAAATGTTCCGGGAGAACCAGCGGGCCGATTTCATTGCGGTTTTTGCCAATCGACGCGGACGCTTAACTATTGGGAACCGAAAAACTGTCAAAAGTTCACATTTCCCACTCCTTCCTACCTTAAATGCGATAAAATCGTCAAATTTCACGAGATCTCGTACAACGAGGCGAGCTGGACGAAAAATGACCTCTCTCGACCCCCCTTAAATCGGGAAGGAGAACGCCATCCCGTTGATAAAATTTCGCCGACGCGGTAAAATCGGGGAGAAATCGGGGGACCAGAGACGTTTCGAACGCAGCCATTTTTGAACGGGGCGTCCGACAGAGTTCGGACAGGGTGGGTTTTCTGGGGTTTTTCAACACCTTTCCAGGAATGTATCGGTTTCGTTGTTTCAAATTTTCGGGTGCGAACGAGGACGAGTGGAAGATTTTGGCAAAGCGTGGGCTGCGTCTGGAGGGGCACCGGGCACGGGCATTGTCGACCACGTGTGGCTGGGGGAATAGGCCTGGTGCGCCGCGCGCGGCGCCTGGCCGTCATTCGCTTGTGTTGGGCGGCCGCGGGGGTTCAGGTCAACAACGCCTAGCCAGCCGCGCGGTCTCGCGCGGCGCTCGGCCATGGTGAAGGGCAGCGGTTCAAATACTGGTAGGGGGGTTTGCTTTTTTTCGTTTTTCTTGGCGTTTCTGGCGTTTACCCGGGCACCTGGCCCCACAGACACCGTGGGCGGGCGGAGCCCGCCACACTGGGCGGCCGAAGGCCGCCTCGGGGGGTCTGGGGGGCGGAGCCCCCCAGCGAGCGCCGCAGGCGCGAGTCACCATAACCCTCCCCTCCCAAACGCTCACTGACTGACTGACTGACTTCTCATATATATGTTCCGGGAGAACCAGTGGGCCGAATTCATTGCGGTTTTCGCCATTCGACGCGGACTCTCAACAATTGGGGACCGAAAAATCGTCAAAAGTTGACATTTCCCCCTCCTTCCCACCTTAAACGCGATAAAATCGTCAAATTTCACGAGATCTCGTAGAAGGAGCGGAGCTGGACGAAAAATGACTTCTCTCGACCCCCCTTAAATGACGAAGGAGAACGACATCCCGTAAAAAAAATTTCGCCGACGCGTTAAATTTGGGGAGAAATCGGGGGACCAGAGACGTTTCGGACGCAGCCATTTTTGAACGGGGCGTCCGACAAAGTTCGGACAGGGTGGGTTTTCTGGGGTTTTTCAACACCTTTCTGATGATGTATAGGTTTCGTTGTTTCAAATTTTCGGGTGCGAACGAGGACGAGTGGAAGATTTTAGCAAAGCGTGGGCTGCGTCCGGTGGGGCACCGGGCACGGGCATTGTCGACCACGTGTGGCTGGGAGAATTGGCCCGTTGCGGCGCGCGCGGCGCCTGGGCGTCGTTTGCTTGTGTTGGGCGGCCGCGGGGGTTCAGGTCAACAACGCCTAGCCAGCCGCGTGGTCTCGCGCGGCGCGCGGGCATGGTGAAGGTCGGCGGTTCAAATACTGGTTGGGGGTTTGCTTTTTTTTCGTTTTTCTTGGCGTTTCTGGCGTTTACCCGGGCACCTGGCTCCAAAGACACCCTGGGCGGGCGGAGCCGCCACACTGGGCGGCCGAAGGCCGCCTCGGGGGTCTGGGGGCGGAGCCCCCAGCGAGCGCCGCAGGCGCGAGTCACCATAACCCTCCCCCGCCAAACGCTGACTGACTGACGGATCTCTTACCTAAATGTTCCGGGAGAACCGGCGGGCCGATTACATCGCGGTTTTCGCCATTCGACGCGGACGCTCAACAATTGGGGACCGAAAAACTGTCAAATGTTCACATTTCTCCCTCCTTCCTACCTTAAATGCGATAAAATCGTCAAATTTCACGAGATCTCGTACAAGGAGGCGAGCTGGACGAAAAATGACTTCTCTCGACCCCCTTAAATCGGGGAGGAGAACGACATCCCGTTAGAAGAATTTCGCCGACGCGATAAAATCGGGGAGAAATCAGGGGACCAGAGACGTTTCGGACGCAGCCATTTTTGAACGGGGCGTCCGACAGAGTTCGGACAGGGTGGGTTTTCTGGGGTTTTTCAACACCTTTCTGGTGATGTATCGGTTTCGTTGTTTCAAATTTTCGGGTGCGAACGAGGACGAGTGGAAGATTTTGGCAAAGCGTGGGCTGCGTCTGGAGGTGCCCTGGGCACGGGCATTGTCGACCCGGTGCGGCGCGCGCGGCGCCTGGCCGTCGTTCGCTTGTGTTGGGCGGCCGCGGGGGTTCAGGTCAACAACGCCTAGCCAGCCGCGCGGTCTCGCGCGGCGCTCGGGCATGGTGAAGGTCGGCAGTTCAAATACTAGTGGGGGGGTTTGCCTTTTTCCGATTTTCTTGGCGTTTCTGGCGTTTACCCGGGCACCTGGCCCCACAGACACCGTGGGCGGGCGAAGCCCGCCACACTGGGCGGCCGAAGGCCGCCTCGGGGGGTCTGGGGGGCGTCACCATAACCCTCCCGCGCCAAACGCTCACTGACTGACTGACTTCTCATCTAAATGTTCCGGGAGAACCAGCGGGCCGATTTGATTGCGGTTTTTGCCATTCGACGCGGACGCTTAACTATTGGGAACCGAAAAACTGTCAAAAGTTCACATTTCCCACTCCTTCCTACCTTAAATGCGATAAAATCGTCAAATTTCACGAGATCTCGTACAACGAGGCGAGCTGGACGAAAAATGACCTCTCTCGACCCCCCTTAAATCGGGAAGGAGAACGCCATCCCGTTGATAAAATTTCGCCGACGCGGTAAAATCGGGGAGAAATCGGGGGACCAGAGACGTTTCGAACGCAGCCATTTTTGAACGGGGCGTCCGACAGAGTTCGGACAGGGTGGGTTTTCTGGGGTTTTTCAACACCTTTCCAGGAATGTATCGGTTTCGTTGTTTCAAATTTTCGGGTGCGAACGAGGACGAGTGGAAGATTTTGGCAAAGCGTGGGCTGCGTCTGGAGGGGCACCGGGCACGGGCATTGTCGACCACGTGTGGCTGGGGGAATAGGCCTGGTGCGCCGCGCGCGGCGCCTGGCCGTCATTCGCTTGTGTTGGGCGGCCGCGGGGGTTCAGGTCAACAACGCCTAGCCAGCCGCGCGGTCTCGCGCGGCGCTCGGCCATGGTGAAGGGCAGCGGTTCAAATACTGGTAGGGGGGTTGCTTTTTTTCGTTTTTCTTGGCGTTTCTGGCGTTTACCCGGGCACCTGGCCCCACAGACACCGTGGGCGGGCGGAGCCCGCCACACTGGGCGGCCGAAGGCCGCCTCGGGGGTCTGGGGGCGGAGCCCCCAGCGAGCGCCGCATCACCATAACCCTCCCCCGCCAAACGCTGACCACTGACTGACTGACTGACTTCTCATCTAAATGTTCCGGGAGAACTATCGGGCCGATTCGATCGCGGTTTTCGCCATTCGACGCGGACGCTCAACAATTGGGGACCGAAAAACTGTCAAAAGTTCACATTTCCCCCTCCTTCCTACCTTAAATGCGATAAAATCGTCAAATTTCACGAGATCTCGTAGAAGGCGTGGAGCTGGACGAAAAATGACTTTTCTCCACCCCCCTTAAATCAAGGAGGAGAACGACATCCCGTTGAAAAAATTTCGCCGACGCGGTAAAATCGGGGTGAAATCGGGGGACCAGAGACGTTTCGGACGCAGCCATTTTTGAACGGGGCGTCCGACAGAGTTTGGACAGGGTGGGTTTTCTGGGGTTTTTCAAGACCTTTCTGGGGATGTATCGGTTTCGGTGTTTCAAATTTTCGGGAGCGAACGAGGACGAGTGGAAGATTTTGGCAAAGCGTGGGCTGCGTCTGGAGGTGCACCGGGCACGGGCATTGTCGACCACGTGTGGCTGGGGGAATAGGCCCGGTGCGGCGCGCGCGGCGCCTGGCCGTCGTTCGGTTGTGTTGGGCGGCTGCGGGGGTTCAGGTCAACAACGCCTGGCCAGCCGCGCGGTCTCGCGCGGCGCTCGGGCATGGTGAAGGTCGGCGGTTCGAACACTAGTGGGGGGGTTGCTTTTTTTCGTTTTTCTTGGCGTTTCTGGCGTTTACCCGGGCACCTGGCCCCACAGACATTGTGGGCGGGCGGAGCCCGCCACACTGGGCGGCCGAAGGCCGCCTCGGGGGGTCTGGGGGCGGAGCCCCCAGCGAGCGCCGCAGGCGCGAGTCACCATAACCCTCTCCCGCCAAACGCTGACTGACTGACTTCTCATTTTAATGTTCCGGGAGAACCGGTGGGCCGATTTCATTGCGGTTTTCGCCATTCGACGCGGACCGTCAGATATTGGGGACCCAAAAACTGTCAAAAGTTGACATTTCCCCCTCCTTCCTCCCTTAAATGCGATAAAATCGTCAAATTTCACGAGATCTCGTACAAGGAGGCGAGCTGGGCGAAAAATGACTTCTCTCGATCCCCCTTAAATCGAGGAGGAGAACGACATCCCGTGAAAAAAATTTCGCCGACGCGGTAAAATCAGGGTGAAATCGGGGGACCAGGGACGTTTCGGACGCAGCCATTTTTGAACGGGTCGTCCGACAGAGTTCGGACAGGGTGGGTTTTCTGGGGTTTTTTAACACCTTTCTAGGGATGTATCGGTTTCGGTGTTTCAAATTTTCGGGTGCGAACGAGGACGAGTGGAAGATTTTTGCAAAGCGTGGGCTGCGTCTGGAGGTGCACCGGGCTTGGGCATTGTCGACCACCTGTGGCTGGGGGAATAGGCCCGGTGCGGCGCGCGCGGCGCCTGGCCGTCGTTCGCTTGTGTTGGGCGGCCGCGGGGGTTCAGGTCAACAACGCCTGGCCAGCCGCGCGGTCTCGCGCGGCGCTCGGGCATAGTGAAGGTCGGCGGTTCAAATACTGGGGGGGGGGGTTTGCCTTTTATCGATTTTCTTGGCGTTTCTGGCGTTTACCCGGGCACCTGGCCCCACAGACACCGTGGGCGGGCGAAGCCCGCCACACTGGGCGGCCGAAGGCCGCCTCGGGGTCTGGGGGCGGAGCCCCCAGCGAGCGCCGCAGGCGCGAGTCAAAGTCACCATAACCCTCTCCCGCCAAACGCTCACTGACTGACTTCTCATTTAAATGTTCCGGAAGAACCGGCGGGCCGATTTCATCGCGGTTTTCGCCATTCGACGCGGACGCTCAACAATTGGGGACCGAAAAACTGTCAAAACCTCACATTTCCCCCTCCTTCCTACATTAAATGCGATAAAATCGTCAAATTTCACGAGATCTCGTAGAAGGAGCGGAGCTGGATGAAAAATGACTTCTCTCGACCCCCCTTAAATCGAGAAGGAGAACGACATCCCGTAAAAAAAATTTCGCCGACGCGGTAAAATCAGGGAGAAATCGTGGGACCAGAAACGTTTCGGACGCAGCCATTTTTGAACGGGGCGTACGACAGACTTCGGACAGGGTGGGTTTTCTGGGGTTTTTCAACACCTTTCCGGGGATGTATCGGTTTCGTTGTTTCAAATTTTCGGGTGCGAACGAGGACGAGTGGAAGATTTTGGCAAAGCGTGGGCTGCGTCCGGAGGGGCACCGGGCACGGGCATTGTCGACCACGTGTGGCTGGGGGAATAGGCCCGGTGCGGCGCGCGCGGCGCCTGGCCGTCGTTCGCTTGTGTTGGGCGGCCGCGGGAGTTCAGGGCAACAACGCCTAGCCAGCCGCGCGGTCTCGCGCGGGGCTCGGGCATGGTGAAGGTCGGCGGTTCAAATACTGGTGGAGGGGTTTGCTTTTTATCGTTTTTCTTGGCGTTTCTGGCGTTTACCCGGGCACCTGGCCCCACAGACACCGTGGGCGGGCGGAGCCCGCCACACTGGGCGGCCGAAGGCCGCCTCGGGGGGTCTGGGGGGCGGAGCCCCCCAGCGAGCGCCGCAGGCGCGAGTCAAAGTCACCATAACCCTCCCGCGCCAAACGCTCACTGACTGACTTCTCATCTAAATGTTCCGGGAGAACTAGCGGGCCGATTTCATTGCGGTTTTCGCCATTCGACGCGGACGCTTAACTATTGGGAACCGAAAAACTGTCAAAACTTCACATTTCCCACTCCTTCCTACCTTAAATGCGATAAAATCGTCAAATTTCACGAGATCTCGTAGAAGGAGCGGAGCTGGATGAAAAATGGCTTCTCTCGACCCCCCTTAAATCGGGGAGGAGAACGACATCCCGTAAAAAAAATTTCGCCGACGCGGTAAAATCAGGGAGAAATCGTGGGACCAGAAACGTTTCGGACGCAGCCATTTTTGAACGGGGCGTCCGACAGAGTTCGGACAGGGTGGGTTTTCTGGGGTTTTTCAACACCTTTCCGGGGATGTATCGGTTTCGGTGTTTCAAATTTTCGGGTGCGAACGAGGACGAGTGGAAGATTTTGGCAAAGCGTGGGCTGCGTCTGGAGGTGCACCGGGCACGGGCATTGTCGACCACGTGTGGCTGGGGGAATAGGCCCGGTGCGGCGCGCGCGGCGCCTGGCCGTCGTTCGGTTGTGTTGGGCGGCCGCGGGGGTTCAGGGCAACAACGCTTGGCCAGCCGCGCGGTCTCGCGACCCCTCTATAACGCCATCCCGATGATAATAATAACTGACTCATGTAAATGTTTGGGTAGAACGGACCCAGATACGATTTTTTTCATGAGAATGGACCCCCTCTTAAATGACCCTAAAGCCCCGGGAAAACTTCCAAAAATGACCCCAGGTGCTGCTGCAGGTGCCGGTGGGCAAAACGTGGCCTTCTTTGCCAGGAAGTGGAACGGGACGGCAAACTGCCGGAGGGTGCGGTATTTCGAACTTGAACATGAGAACAAACCCCTACTAAACTTAAACCAGGACCTCCGTTACGATGCCAAAATCGACCCCAGGTGCTGCTGCAGGTGCCAGTGGGCACAACAGGGCCTTCTTGGCCAGGAAGTGGAACGGGACGGCAAAATGCCTAAGGGTGCGGTATTTCGAATTTGAACATGAGAACCGACCCCTACTAAACTTAAACCAGGACCTTCGTTGCGATGCTAAAATCGACCACAGGTGCTGCTGCAGGTGCCGGTGGGCAAAACAGGGTCTTCTTGGCCAGGAAGTGGAACGGGACGGTAAACTGCCTAAGGGTGCGGTATTTCGAACTTGAACATGAGAACCGACCCCTGCTAAACTTAAACCAGGACCTTCGTTGCGATGCTAAAATCGACCACAGGTGTTGCTGCTGGACAGGAACTGGAACAGGAGGCCAAACTCCTAGACGGTGCGAGATACGAACTTTTTCCCGCAAATGAACCCCTCTCAAATGACTCCAAAGCCCCAGGAAAACTAGCAAAAACGACCTCATGTGCTGCTGCACGTGCCGGTGAGCAAAACAGGGCCTTCATGGACAGGAAGTGGAACGGGACGGAAAACTGCCTGAGGGTACACTATTTCAAACTTGGGCATAGGAACCAACCCCACCTTAAGTGACCCTAGGAACCTGGTTAAAGTGCTGGAAACGACCCCAGGTGCTGCTGCAGGTGCCGGTAGGTCAATCAGTGCCTTCTTAAGTAGGAAGTGGAACGGGAGGGCAAACTGCTAAAATGTGCGGAATTTTAAACTTGAACATATGAACCGAGCCCTGCTCAAACAACCCAATGACCCAAGTTATAGTGTCAAAATCAACCTGAAGTGCTGCTGCAGGTGCTGCCCTACCACTGGACTGCTTGAAATCATAAAACCTACCAAATATGGTACCAAAGGGAGAAACAGCAGGGCGCAGCCCTGCACGGGGGTCTGGGGGCGGAGCCCCCAGCGAGCAAAGCGAGTCATTGTATAAAAGTATAGTAAAAAAAAATAATGCTGCAGTGACATTGATGATGAAAGACAAACATCAAAAGATTCATTAACTTAAAAAAATAAGTTATAAAACTATGAAAATAAAAGTTCCGTCCTGAAGGCTAGATAAAACAAAAAACAAAATTGTCGCTGGAGAGATCACGACCGTTCAAAAACTAAAACAAATTAGGCAAGTTCCTGGCCTTCCTTGAGTTTCCCGCTTTTAATCAACCTCTTTATTTCCCCCAACCTCTGAGTCAGTTTAGTACTCATTTTTTGGTAGGGGGTGACCTTCCAGCTCTTTCTGGCAGCGAGGGCATTTGCATAAGCTGAAAACACAAAGACATGAAAGTTAAAAGAATGGATAGAACTATGTCTGGAAATGGAGGTGGGCAAGATAAACTATTTAGATTCTTAAGAGTTCAAGAGCTTTGTAAAGTACATATAGAAGGCCATGCCAATTTGGAAAATAAATTTCTAGTTTTTTTTAAATAGGAAATGAGAACCATGCGACTATGCGACATACAATTTCATTTCAAATTCATATTTTAAACTCACACATATTCTTAACTAACAGTCCACCATTCCCTCAAAACTTTAAATGAAACCAGAAAAATTATGTGATTTGTAAGACTGACCTATTATCACATTAAGGGACTCCCTATGCAAGGCTTCCTTGCTCCCTGTTTGACCACCAGACCTCCAGACCTGGCCTGTGAGGGTGACGGTGCTCAGTGCATCAAGCTTGTAGACCCCAGTGAGGGCTCGTTTTACAAAACATGGAACAGACCCAGCTTTGTAGGCATGGTCTAGCACGTCACTTTTGCAGTAGACACCTTTGCCAAGGTGCATCATGTCCTAATAACAAAGAGCACAGAACAAGGGCATGACAGTATTATTTATTGTTTCAAAAAGGTAAATGAACAATTGTTTTCTTTAATTATATACTCACTTTTCCTTTTCCAATTAGTTGTGGGCTATCAACCACAGGTTTTTTTGGAGTTTTTGGAGTGTTGTCAGGAGACTCCTTTCCACTTTTATCCCCTGGAAACCAAAACAAAATACAAAACCACAAAACTAAAAGATTTGGTACAACTATCTAGTGACTTCAGCTTACCAAATGATTTTTCCTCTTCTATTTCTTTAACCACACTGTCGTTATCTTCATTATCAACATCTCCTTTATTTGATAATGTCTCCCACTTTTCAAGGCTATTATCTGCAAATGAAAATAGTGTGGCAGAAATTAATTTAAGAAGGATGTGACAAGGATGACATCTTAACCAAGAAATGCTAGACTGAGCAGAGAGTTTGAGGGTTCAAGCTGAGGGTTCAAAAAGAATTACCATTGTCACCATGATCACCAGCTGAAGGAATCACATCTTCTTTACATTCAGGGGTCGTTTCCTCATTGACTTCGGACTTAGAAAGTCCTTGTTTTGAAGTACCCTGACTACTGCCCACTGTGAGTAAAGCAAAGAACATGAAATACTTTTAGTCATGGATGACACTTGATTCAATTTTTCTCACATGTGTAACCATTTTTTTCAATGCCTTAAAGGAATTCAATAAGTTAGGAGTTTTAAATAGGAATAAATAGGAATTTAAACCAAATGGCTTGGAGTCTCACACACACACATGAAGTTGCAGACTACTAACCCTTTCTATCATAAATAAGCTGGAGTTTTATTTCCATTTCATACAACTTCCGTTTAAGTTCGTCCTTTGATGGGCTTGGACAAGGGTTAAGAGTCTCCTTGGCCTTGGGCAGCTCCTCTATTCCTTTTAGGCCTTTAACCAAGTTGCGGCGTTGCTGTTGCCTCTGTGGAAAGAGAAAGCAAACTATGTTGTGGAAGCACGATCCCCTATGCACTCAGCAGAGTGCAGACATAACCCTCACCTTACATCTACAAGCACACGACGAATAAAAATATTGACAAGGATCACTGACCTGTTTCATTGAATTTAATAATTCATTTTCACTATCAGACCCATCCTCAGATAGGGTTTTCACATCATCATCTACTGGATTGTATTCTGGATCAGTTTCATGAGCACCTTTCTGACTATCTTTTAGCCAATCCAGAACCTTTTCACTTCCTTTCTTGGCAGCAGCTTTCACATTCCGCTCCTTGATTCTCATTCTCGTCTCCTCCTCCTGAAACACACGTACTTACAAAGATGGCACTGCCAGTTAAACTATTTCATTTAAACTGAATTTTATGTACCTGAGATAATGCGGGCTTCTTTTTTCTGCTTGACGAAGATGCGTCACATCCCGCGACGAACTTAACTGGCGGCTCTCGGCTTCGCTTCCCAAGCACTGCGGTCGCCTGTACGGCCTTAACAGGCACTTTTGATTGACGCATTGTGTTCACCCCAAGAAGGTTGAGGTCCTTGTTTAGCACCTCTCTGTCCTCTGCAAATAAGTGACACACACAGGGGTATAATCCAAATATTGCCCTGAAATGGTTCTCATAACATAAAACCATCAAAAGGCTCCATAAAATTGCATTTGTGTGAAATATGCCTTAAGAGCAGGCACCTTTCTGATCAGGTGTACACTGTGTAGAGTTGGTAGCAGTTTCAATGACAAAATTGGATTTGCTTACAAGATATAATTAATTGTAACATAACAAAAACAATTTCCACTTAAAAAGTGTAGCTAACACATTATCAAAGTCAATCAAACCCCTCTATAACGCCATCCCGATGATAATAATAACTGACTCATGTAAATGTTTGGGTAGAACGGACCCAGATACGATTTTTTTCATGAGAATGGACCCCCTCTTAAATGACCCTAAAGCCCCGGGAAAACTTCCAAAAATGACCCCAGGTGCTGCTGCAGGTGCCGGTGGGCAAAACGTGGCCTTCTTTGCCAGGAAGTGGAACGGGACGGCAAACTGCCGGAGGGTGCGGTATTTCGAACTTGAACATGAGAACAAACCCCTACTAAACTTAAACCAGGACCTCCGTTACGATGCCAAAATCGACCCCAGGTGCTGCTGCAGGTGCCAGTGGGCACAACAGGGCCTTCTTGGCCAGGAAGTGGAACGGGACGGCAAAATGCCTAAGGGTGCGGTATTTCGAATTTGAACATGAGAACCGACCCCTACTAAACTTAAACCAGGACCTTCGTTGCGATGCTAAAATCGACCACAGGTGCTGCTGCAGGTGCCGGTGGGCAAAACAGGGTCTTCTTGGCCAGGAAGTGGAACGGGACGGTAAACTGCCTAAGGGTGCGGTATTTCGAACTTGAACATGAGAACCGACCCCTGCTAAACTTAAACCAGGACCTTCGTTGCGATGCTAAAATCGACCACAGGTGTTGCTGCTGGACAGGAACTGGAACAGGAGGCCAAACTCCTAGACGGTGCGAGATACGAACTTTTTCCCGCAAATGAACCCCCTCTCAAATGACTCCAAAGCCCCAGGAAAACTAGCAAAAACGACCTCATGTGCTGCTGCACGTGCCGGTGAGCAAAACAGGGCCTTCATGGACAGGAAGTGGAACGGGACGGAAAACTGCCTGAGGGTACACTATTTCAAACTTGGGCATAGGAACCAACCCCACCTTAAGTGACCCTAGGAACCTGGTTAAAGTGCTGGAAACGACCCCAGGTGCTGCTGCAGGTGCCGGTAGGTCAATCAGTGCCTTCTTAAGTAGGAAGTGGAACGGGAGGGCAAACTGCTAAAATGTGCGGAATTTTAAACTTGAACATATGAACCGAGCCCTGCTCAAACAACCCAATGACCCAAGTTATAGTGTCAAAATCAACCTGAAGTGCTGCTGCAGGTGCTGCCCTACCACTGGACTGCTTGAAATCATAAAACCTACCAAATATGGTACCAAAGGGAGAAACAGCAGGGCGCAGCCCTGCACGGGGTCTGGGGGCGGAGCCCCCAGCGAGCAAAGCAAGTCATTGTATAAAAGTATAGTAAAAAAAAATAATGCTGCAGTGACATTGATGATGAAAGACAAACATCAAAAGATTCATTAACTTAAAAAAATAAGTTATAAAACTATGAAAATAAAAGTTCCGTCCTGAAGGCTAGATAAAACAAAAAACAAAATTGTCGCTGGAGAGATCACGACCGTTCAAAAACTAAAACAAATTAGGCAAGTTCCTGGCCTTCCTTGAGTTTCCCGCTTTTAATCAACCTCTTTATTTCCCCCAACCTCTGAGTCAGTTTAGTACTCATTTTTTGGTAGGGGGTGACCTTCCAGCTCTTTCTGGCAGCGAGGGCATTTGCATAAGCTGAAAACACAAAGACATGAAAGTTAAAAGAATGGATAGAACTATGTCTGGAAATGGAGGTGGGCAAGATAAACTATTTAGATTCTTAAGAGTTCAAGAGCTTTGTAAAGTACATATAGAAGGCCATGCCAATTTGGAAAATAAATTTCTAGTTTTTTTTAAATAGGGAAATGAGAACCATGCGACTATGCGACATACAATTTCATTTCAAATTCATATTTTAAACTCACACATATTCTTAACTAACAGTCCACCATTCCCTCAAAACTTTAAATGAAACCAGAAAAATTATGTGATTTGTAAGACTGACCTATTATCACATTAAGGGACTCCCTATGCAAGGCTTCCTTGCTCCCTGTTTGACCACCAGACCTCCAGACCTGGCCTGTGAGGGTGACGGTGCTCAGTGCATCAAGCTTGTAGACCCCAGTGAGGGCTCGTTTTACAAAACATGGAACAGACCCAGCTTTGTAGGCATGGTCTAGCACGTCACTTTTGCAGTAGACACCTTTGCCAAGGTGCATCATGTCCTAATAACAAAGAGCACAGAACAAGGGCATGACAGTATTATTTATTGTTTCAAAAAGGTAAATGAACAATTGTTTTCTTTAATTATATACTCACTTTTCCTTTTCCAATTAGTTGTGGGCTATCAACCACAGGTTTTTTTGGAGTTTTGGAGTGTTGTCAGGAGACTCCTTTCCACTTTTATCCCCTGGAAACCAAAACAAAATACAAAACCACAAAACTAAAAGATTTGGTACAACTATCTAGTGACTTCAGCTTACCAAATGATTTTTCCTCTTCTATTTCTTTAACCACACTGTCGTTATCTTCATTATCAACATCTCCTTTATTTGATAATGTCTCCCACTTTTCAAGGCTATTATCTGCAAATGAAAATAGTGTGGCAGAAATTAATTTAAGAAGGATGTGACAAGGATGACATCTTAACCAAGAAATGCTAGACTGAGCAGAGAGTTTGAGGGTTCAAGCTGAGGGTTCAAAAAGAATTACCATTGTCACCATGATCACCAGCTGAAGGAATCACATCTTCTTTACATTCAGGGGTCGTTTCCTCATTGACTTCGGACTTAGAAAGTCCTTGTTTTGAAGTACCCTGACTACTGCCCACTGTGAGTAAAGCAAAGAACATGAAATACTTTTAGTCATGGATGACACTCGATTCAATTTTTCTCACATGTGTAACCATTTTTTTCAATGCCTTAAAGGAATTCAATAAGTTAGGAGTTTTAAATAGGAATAAATAGGAATTTAAACCAAATGGCTTGGAGTCTCACACACACACATGAAGTTGCAGACTACTAACCCTTTCTATCATAAATAAGCTGGAGTTTTATTTCCATTTCATACAACTTCCGTTTAAGTTCGTCCTTTGATGGGCTTGGACAAGGGTTAAGAGTCTCCTTGGCCTTGGGCAGCTCCTCTATTCCTTTTAGGCCTTTAACCAAGTTGCGGCGTTGCTGTTGCCTCTGTGGAAAGAGAAAGCAAACTATGTTGTGGAAGCACGATCCCCTATGCACTCAGCAGAGTGCAGACATAACCCTCACCTTACATCTACAAGCACACGACGAATAAAAATATTGACAAGGATCACTGACCTGTTTCATTGAATTTAATAATTCATTTTCACTATCAGACCCATCCTCAGATAGGGTTTTCACATCATCATCTACTGGATTGTATTCTGGATCAGTTTCATGAGCACCTTTCTGACTATCTTTTAGCCAATCCAGAACCTTTTCACTTCCTTTCTTGGCAGCAGCTTTCACATTCCGCTCCTTGATTCTCATTCTCGTCTCCTCCTCCTGAAACACACGTACTTACAAAGATGGCACTGCCAGTTAAACTATTTCATTTAAACTGAATTTTATGTACCTGAGATAATGCGGGCTTCTTTTTTCTGCTTGACGAAGATGCGTCACATCCCGCGACGAACTTAACTGGCGGCTCTCGGCTTCGCTTCCCAAGCACTGCGGTCGCCTGTACGGCCTTAACAGGCACTTTTGATTGACGCATTGTGTTCACCCCAAGAAGGTTGAGGTCCTTGTTTAGCACCTCTCTGTCCTCTGCAAATAAGTGACACACACAGGGGTATAATCCAAATATTGCCCTGAAATGGTTCTCATAACATAAAACCATCAAAAGGCTCCATAAAATTGCATTTGTGTGAAATATGCCTTAAGAGCAGGCACCTTTCTGATCAGGTGTACACTGTGTAGAGTTGGTAGCAGTTTCAATGACAAAATTGGATTTGCTTACAAGATATAATTAATTGTAACATAACAAAAACAATTTCCACTTAAAAAGTGTAGCTAACACATTATCAAAGTCAATCAAACCCCTCTATAACGCCATCCCGATGATAATAATAACTGACTCATGTAAATGTTTGGGTAGAACGGACCCAGATACGATTTTTTTCATGAGAATGGACCCCCTCTTAAATGACCCTAAAGCCCCGGGAAAACTTCCAAAAATGACCCCAGGTGCTGCTGCAGGTGCCGGTGGGCAAAACGTGGCCTTCTTTGCCAGGAAGTGGAACGGGACGGCAAACTGCCGGAGGGTGCGGTATTTCGAACTTGAACATGAGAACAAACCCCTACTAAACTTAAACCAGGACCTCCGTTACGATGCCAAAATCGACCCCAGGTGCTGCTGCAGGTGCCAGTGGGCACAACAGGGCCTTCTTGGCCAGGAAGTGGAACGGGACGGCAAAATGCCTAAGGGTGCGGTATTTCGAATTTGAACATGAGAACCGACCCCTACTAAACTTAAACCAGGACCTTCGTTGCGATGCTAAAATCGACCACAGGTGCTGCTGCAGGTGCCGGTGGGCAAAACAGGGTCTTCTTGGCCAGGAAGTGGAACGGGACGGTAAACTGCCTAAGGGTGCGGTATTTCGAACTTGAACATGAGAACCGACCCCTGCTAAACTTAAACCAGGACCTTCGTTGCGATGCTAAAATCGACCACAGGTGTTGCTGCTGGACAGGAACTGGAACAGGAGGCCAAACTCCTAGACGGTGCGAGATACGAACTTTTTCCCGCAAATGAACCCCCTCTCAAATGACTCCAAAGCCCCAGGAAAACTAGCAAAAACGACCTCATGTGCTGCTGCACGTGCCGGTGAGCAAAACAGGGCCTTCATGGACAGGAAGTGGAACGGGACGGAAAACTGCCTGAGGGTACACTATTTCAAACTTGGGCATAGGAACCAACCCCACCTTAAGTGACCCTAGGAACCTGGTTAAAGTGCTGGAAACGACCCCAGGTGCTGCTGCAGGTGCCGGTAGGTCAATCAGTGCCTTCTTAAGTAGGAAGTGGAACGGGAGGGCAAACTGCTAAAATGTGCGGAATTTTAAACTTGAACATATGAACCGAGCCCTGCTCAAACAACCCAATGACCCAAGTTATAGTGTCAAAATCAACCTGAAGTGCTGCTGCAGGTGCTGCCCTACCACTGGACTGCTTGAAATCATAAAACCTACCAAATATGGTACCAAAGGGAGAAACAGCAGGGCGCAGCCCTGCACGAAGTCTGGGGGCGGAGCCCCAGCAAAGCAAAGCAAGTCATTGTATAAAAGTATAGTAAAAAAAAATAATGCTGCAGTGACATTGATGATGAAAGACAAACATCAAAAGATTCATTAACTTAAAAAAATAAGTTATAAAACTATGAAAATAAAAGTTCCGTCCTGAAGGCTAGATAAAACAAAAAACAAAATTGTCGCTGGAGAGATCACGACCGTTCAAAAACTAAAACAAATTAGGCAAGTTCCTGGCCTTCCTTGAGTTTCCCGCTTTTAATCAACCTCTTTATTTCCCCCAACCTCTGAGTCAGTTTAGTACTCATTTTTTGGTAGGGGGTGACCTTCCAGCTCTTTCTGGCAGCGAGGGCATTTGCATAAGCTGAAAACACAAAGACATGAAAGTTAAAAGAATGGATAGAACTATGTCTGGAAATGGAGGTGGGCAAGATAAACTATTTAGATTCTTAAGAGTTCAAGAGCTTTGTAAAGTACATATAGAAGGCCATGCCAATTTGGAAAATAAATTTCTAGTTTTTTTTAAATAGGGAAATGAGAACCATGCGACTATGCGACATACAATTTCATTTCAAATTCATATTTTAAACTCACACATATTCTTAACTAACAGTCCACCATTCCCTCAAAACTTTAAATGAAACCAGAAAAATTATGTGATTTGTAAGACTGACCTATTATCACATTAAGGGACTCCCTATGCAAGGCTTCCTTGCTCCCTGTTTGACCACCAGACCTCCAGACCTGGCCTGTGAGGGTGACGGTGCTCAGTGCATCAAGCTTGTAGACCCCAGTGAGGGCTCGTTTTACAAAACATGGAACAGACCCAGCTTTGTAGGCATGGTCTAGCACGTCACTTTTGCAGTAGACACCTTTGCCAAGGTGCATCATGTCCTAATAACAAAGAGCACAGAACAAGGGCATGACAGTATTATTTATTGTTTCAAAAAGGTAAATGAACAATTGTTTTCTTTAATTATATACTCACTTTTCCTTTTCCAATTAGTTGTGGGCTATCAACCACAGGTTTTTTGGAGTTTTTGGAGTGTTGTCAGGAGACTCCTTTCCACTTTTATCCCCTGGAAACCAAAACAAAATACAAAACCACAAAACTAAAAGATTTGGTACAACTATCTAGTGACTTCAGCTTACCAAATGATTTTTCCTCTTCTATTTCTTTAACCACACTGTCGTTATCTTCATTATCAACATCTCCTTTATTTGATAATGTCTCCCACTTTTCAAGGCTATTATCTGCAAATGAAAATAGTGTGGCAGAAATTAATTTAAGAAGGATGTGACAAGGATGACATCTTAACCAAGAAATGCTAGACTGAGCAGAGAGTTTGAGGGTTCAAGCTGAGGGTTCAAAAAGAATTACCATTGTCACCATGATCACCAGCTGAAGGAATCACATCTTCTTTACATTCAGGGGTCGTTTCCTCATTGACTTCGGACTTAGAAAGTCCTTGTTTTGAAGTACCCTGACTACTGCCCACTGTGAGTAAAGCAAAGAACATGAAATACTTTTAGTCATGGATGACACTCGATTCAATTTTTCTCACATGTGTAACCATTTTTTTCAATGCCTTAAAGGAATTCAATAAGTTAGGAGTTTTAAATAGGAATAAATAGGAATTTAAACCAAATGGCTTGGAGTCTCACACACACACATGAAGTTGCAGACTACTAACCCTTTCTATCATAAATAAGCTGGAGTTTTATTTCCATTTCATACAACTTCCGTTTAAGTTCGTCCTTTGATGGGCTTGGACAAGGGTTAAGAGTCTCCTTGGCCTTGGGCAGCTCCTCTATTCCTTTTAGGCCTTTAACCAAGTTGCGGCGTTGCTGTTGCCTCTGTGGAAAGAGAAAGCAAACTATGTTGTGGAAGCACGATCCCCTATGCACTCAGCAGAGTGCAGACATAACCCTCACCTTACATCTACAAGCACACGACGAATAAAAATATTGACAAGGATCACTGACCTGTTTCATTGAATTTAATAATTCATTTTCACTATCAGACCCATCCTCAGATAGGGTTTTCACATCATCATCTACTGGATTGTATTCTGGATCAGTTTCATGAGCACCTTTCTGACTATCTTTTAGCCAATCCAGAACCTTTTCACTTCCTTTCTTGGCAGCAGCTTTCACATTCCGCTCCTTGATTCTCATTCTCGTCTCCTCCTCCTGAAACACACGTACTTACAAAGATGGCACTGCCAGTTAAACTATTTCATTTAAACTGAATTTTATGTACCTGAGATAATGCGGGCTTCTTTTTTCTGCTTGACGAAGATGCGTCACATCCCGCGACGAACTTAACTGGCGGCTCTCGGCTTCGCTTCCCAAGCACTGCGGTCGCCTGTACGGCCTTAACAGGCACTTTTGATTGACGCATTGTGTTCACCCCAAGAAGGTTGAGGTCCTTGTTTAGCACCTCTCTGTCCTCTGCAAATAAGTGACACACACAATTTAAGAAAACAAATCCCAACATAGCCAAGACAGCAAGAACAAGTGGCATGTAAGAGAAAGTGCTGCAGGGTAGTAGGGAAGGACCACATTTCATGTAACCAACTTTGTATAGCAAGTGTAACTAACCTAAACGCGATCTGTCGTATTTCGTTGGCTACTAGCAACAGGTGGCATAAGAAAATACGTTACAAATTCAAAAACACGATGAAAAGTATTAAGAATAGCGAATGTTTAGGTTAGACGGGCGTCCATTGGAATCCCTATTGCACTACCACGGCCTACGTAGCCTCCGACAGAGATGAGCGTCTCTAACTTAAGAGAAAACGAGAACAAAACTAAAATGTCACATGGCTCAGTACTTTCACATGTGAAAGAACTCGTGTAGCTTTTGAACGGACATGTGAACAGATCATACTTCCTTCAAAGTCAGGACTATCAACGAAAGCCGTACCTAACCCTAATACGCACTTCCAAGGAGATACAAAACTGCAGAATAACAATTCAGCTCTGAAGTATTTTTATAATCTAATTGTATCAGAACAGCCTCTCATTACTCACCGTTCATATTTATTATCACGCCAACGTACGGACGATTGCGAAAAAAAAATTTTACTTCGTCACCGCGAGCAAGGGCTGACTCGTCTACTTTAACTAAGTCCGCAGACTCTATTAAAGAATGCGAGTTATCTTTCTCAGCAAAAATTGTATACCACATGACTATTGAAAGCGTGCGTACTTCACCTGCACATGCACAAGATACACAGAACAAAGTGAAAGAGAGGGTTCGTTGTTGGAACAAAGTCAAACCGTTGGGGCGAAGACACAGAGGGGAAGAATGTATACGTCGTAGATGCTCGAGTGCCGATTTCGATGCTGCCAACTGTTGAATACAACACAGCTCCATCTTCACCATCCAACCAAGCTAGAATATATTAAGCCCTCTTATAACCTTTCTCCAAAAGAAACTACAAAAACTGTGCGTACAATACGTCAAACACAGTATTTCGGCAAAAATTCAAATGTAAAGTCAGCTCCGTGCTGCACAAACAACCGATCTACGATCCAACTGCTCTTTTCGAACGTCAAAGATCAATAACTACTCCATGAAAATGGCCGCCAACGCCACACTTGCACCGGTGCGTACGATGATGCATGTTTGAATTCACAGCGGAAATGCGTCGATCTACTCCACCAGCGTCAAGAGAAGACGGCAAAAGAAGACGGCTTGTGAGTGGACAGGTCAGTGTTACGGAATATGAAATGAAATATAATAAATAACTAGCATTCCTGTCTCATTCATGGTCCACCAAATAAATGTCTGCTTGCTGGTTGTTGTTTCGGACAGAGTCAAACCAACCTTATTTTCTGTTAGATTACATGGTAGTAATCCAGTTCACAATCTGTGATTGACTTGAATTTTCACAATATGAGTGCCATTTAATGCAAGGTCCTTTCTTCATGTTTTAAAAATTGTCTTACCAATTGAATTTTTATTCAAATTTCAGTCAGAGTTTGATGATGCTGTGGATGGTCCTACCAGGCCTGGAGGAAGCCGAGGAGATCCAAGTGATGTGATTGTTCAGCGTGAACTCTTAGACGAGGTAAGTATTATTAATTTTACCTTCGAATGAAAGTGTCCTCTTGGAATCCTTTTATACTTAAGTGTGAGTGCGTTTTGTTTTGTGTCAACCAGAATTTACCGAACCTTGATGAGTCGTCCACAAGCTTAACTTTGGACCATCACCAGGATGTTTTGGAGAAGCTCACTCGAGACGTATCTGTCAACACCTCAAATGATGCAAGTGACCGAAGCCATGACATTGGTCTTTTTAACAGTAGCATATGCAGGCATGTAGAGCACGCTCTGGTCGAAGCACATCAGGTTTGTGTGACATTGGTTCCTCTCTTGACATGTTTTAGTTTATAAAAATCCGAAGTGTCCAAGATTTATTTATAGCATGTTTAGGTAAATTAGAAGCTCAAAACTATTTGTAGTTCCCATGAGATAACTGAGAGTAGAATTGAATTTTTCTGACCACAATATGTTTTTCGCTCAGAGATTTCTCTCTTTTTTTTCAGCTGCCTGCTGTAGCTGATTTCACCACTGGAAAAGAAGATGGATCAGCGGCAAGTACTTATTCTTCAGGTATGCAGCTACCATTTAGTGTGATTATGTTAGCACGTATACCTCACTTTAATATCCAACATCTTTTTTCAGTTGAGTTGCATTCTCTGTGCAGCAAATGGAGTACTCCCAAGAAGGATGCTTCATCACCTCACATCTTTGAACCAATCTCACCAATATCCAGCAGTTGCAATCCTTTTTCTAAATTTTCTTCAATCCATGAAGACAATCTTGACAGTTCCATTAACACAACAGATGAAATAGCTGCTCTCAACCCTGAAGTTGTCAAAAAGGTATGGAATGGCGATTTCTACATGTCACTCAGCTTGCTGAGTTTCAAAGCTTTGCAGCATTCTTTGAGTGCTTGCACATTGGTTGATCCAAATTACCACCCCCACTCACTTCTCGTAAATTTTTGTGTTTGTATTTAAGTTACATTTTTTGAATGTTATTTTGCTTCATGTTGTCATTCCATGAACTTTTTTTTTATTCAAAGACTACCAAATAAGTGATTACTTCCTCCTTTTTTTGACTTGAACGTCAAGTCAACTCGTTACTGGAACCATATCTCACTTTCTGTTAAATTCATGACATTAATCTAGTTCAAAATCTTTGATTGAACATAATGAATATGTGTGCATTGTATTGCTACCTTTCTCTTTATGTCTTTAGAGTTGTTGTTCATCTTTTAATATTTTTTTAAATTTCCAGTTAGAGCTTGACTATGATTCTGTGGCCAGTCTTACCAGTCCTGGAGCAAGCCAAGAAGCTCCTAGTGATGTATCAGCTCAGGGAGAACTCGCAGACATGGTAAATGATAAAGTTGATTTTGTATGATAGTGTAACCTTGTACGTTAGTGTGTCAGATTGTTTGAATTCTTTTGTTTGTTTTTTGTCAACAAGCATACACTTGATTGTGACAACTCAATCAGAAGTGGTATTTTTGACCATCACAGTGCTTGTGTGGGAAAGCTAGATCGAGATGAATCCATGAACAAACCTCTCTCGTGGTATGATTCAACCCAATCATTGCCTGGTTTGTCTCAAATTGATTGTGAACATATTTCCAGTCCTTCTAAATGTGCACACAAAATAGCTGCTCTTCAAACCGAGGTATTTATCTATGTAAAGTAGCACATACATTTCTCCTTTACATACTGTGTCCTGCAAATTCTCATACTTTTTTATGTTACAGTTGCAGTTTCCTTGTTTTTCCTTCCCTCATCGTACCAGTGCAGAAGCAAGCGTAGGTGCTCCCAGCAAAACTGTTGTGCTGGGGGACGTGAAACAGTCTTCACATCAGGTACTCACCCTTGCATATGTTTTCTGTATAAGTGCTCAAGAGACTCCCAATTCTAGTGTTCCTTTTTCTCTCACCAGCATTTACTTGAGAACGAGAACTCCACCACATCCAGTATTTTTGACCTTCATATCAGCACAGCGAGGCATGTAGAGGATATTCAGACTGAAGATCAGGTTTGTAATATTACATTGGTCTCTTTAAGAATATTTTCAGCATTTGCTTTTCAGATGTTGCAGCAAATTCTTATACTTTTTATGTTACAGTTGCAGTTTCCTAGTTTTTCCTTCCCTCATCCCACCAGTCCAGAAGCTAGCGTAGGTGCTCCCAGCAAAACTGTTGTTCTGGGGGACGCGAAACAGTCTTCACATCAGGTACTTACCCTTGCATATGTTTTCTGTATAATTGCTCAAGAGACTCCTAATTCTAGTGTTCCTTTTTCTCTCACCAGCATTTACTTGAGAATGAGAACTCCACCACATCCAGTATTTTTGACCTTCATACCAGCACAGCGAGGCATGTAGAGGATATTCAGACTGAAGATCAGGTTTGTAATATTACATTGGTCTCTTTCAGAATATTTTCAGCATTTGCTTTTCAGATGTTGCAGCAAATTCTTATACTTTTTTATGTTACAGTTGCAGTTTCCTAGTTTTTCCTTCCCTCATCCCACCAGTCCAGAAGCTAGCGTAGGTGCTCCCAGCAAAACTGTTGTTCTGGGGGACGCGAAACAGTCTTCACATCAGGTACTTACCCTTGCATATGTTTTCTGTATAATTGCTCAAGAGACTCCTAATTCTAGTGTTCCTTTTTCTCTCACCAGCATTTACTTGAGAATGAGAACTCCACCACATCCAGTATTTTTGACCTTCATACCAGCACAGCGAGGCATGTAGAGGACATTCAGACTGAAGATCAGGTTTGTAATATTACATTGGTCTCTTTCAGAATATTTTCAGCATTTGCTTTTCAGATGTTGCAGGGAATTCTTATACTTTTTTATGTTACAGTTGCAGTTTCCTAGTTTTTCCTTCCCTCATCCCACCAGTCCAGAAGCAAGCGTAGGTGCTCCCAGCAAAAATGTTGTTCTGGGGGATGCGAAACAGTCTTCACATCAGGTACTCACTCTTGCATGTGTTTTCTATATAATTGCTCAAGAGACTCCCAATTCCACTGTTCGTTTTCTCTCACCAGCATTTACTTGAGAATGAGAACTCCACCACATCCAGTATTTTTGACCTTCATACCAGCACAGCGAGGCATGTAGAGGACATTCAGAGTGAAGTTCAGGTTAGTATTATTACATTTGTCTCTTTCTGATTAGTTTCAGCTTTTGCCTGAACATATTGTTAGGGTGTGCCCACAATCCTCACCTCACCACACTTCACTTCACTTCACTTCACTTCACTTCACTTCACTTCACTTCTGGACACTGAACTCTGGATGTATTTTACTAGGAGTACTTCACATGCCAGAATAATTTTTTTGAATGCATACTTGACTGAATAGAGGTGATCTAATGTCATGTTCAAAAATAATTGTTGCTTGGATGCTTAAATCAGAAAGACAGATGCCTTAATAGTATATGTTTCTACTATTTTTAGGAACCCTGTAATTCCTTTTTGTAGGAGGAGCGTGGATTAAGTAAAGTACACTCCGTTCTGTGCATGACACAAATTTAGAGTTCATACTTATTCTGAGAGGCCAAATTTGCAGCCAGGAAGCTGTCATCAAAAGTGTAGTGAGGTGAAGTTAAGGTTACATTGTGGGAGGACCCTTACAATTTGTCATCTCTGAGTGGTGATTTTATGTATTCCAACAAATTTATGAATTTGATGATTTTATATCCTGCATTTCAGGAACACATACCTTTTTCTCACTAACTCTGGTTGGGTTTTCTGACAGCTTTCAAATTATTTTAGCACATGCATGTCCTCTGAAGAATTCATTTTGGTTTCTTTTTATGTTCTTTTCTTGACAGGGCTCATCAGGCTCATCTGATTGCTCTGACACCAGCCATTCTCCTCATCTACATTCTTCTTACCCACACGATAACAACAAAAGTCAAGAGAATAATCATGAGCTCAGTAACAGTGCTCTGTGCATTGTGGAAGAACATACGAAGAAATGGGAAAGAGACCATGAGGAGGTTTGTGTCCTATTCGTTTGCTTATAAAAACCATGGGACTTCTGAATAATTTTGAATGTTGCCATCAATCTTCTTTTCATTTCTATATTTTGTAGGTGGCTCGAGTGGCTCTAAGTGATACTGAATCAGATATAAGTGATGAACCATCCTTGCTATCTATTGAAGAAGCTGAAGATGATGAAGCTGCTTTCGAAAAGCATAGTGGTTCCGAATTAGGTAAACTAAATTAGTACTGTTCTTGTTGCAATGAATGTTAAATTCAGTTGTTGAATCTGCGATGCTCACGCAAATCTTTCATTTTTCAGAAATCCAATCTGTTGCAGATAGTGAATGTTTGGATGAAGCTGCAAAACACCGAGCGAAGATTATGGAAGCCTTTAAGAAAAATCATCAGAAATTGCATGACCATACAGATCTCACAGTCAATGAAGGCATTCTCAAAGTACTAGAGCTATATGTAAAAAATTTTGATTCGAAAGCAGGTTTACAGAGAAGTATTGAAACAATTTCTAAACTTCTGCCTGAGGAGCACAAACTGCCTACCAGCTCCTTTAGGATTTTAAAATATGTTGAAAATTTAGCTCCTCCTGTTATTGCAAGTTGTCATTACTATTGTAAACACTGCCTAGATTACATTGGCACAGAAATTGGCAATGGCTGTTCTGTGTGCTCGGAGAGAGATCTCCCTCCCAAGATTGGACATTTCTTCAACTTTGACATAGGGACAACTTTGAAGCATCTCTTCGAGTGTAGAAATTTGGCATCGGCAATGGATGAAAGCAGTAGGCACAGTGATGAGAGACGTGGTACCTCTCTCCGAGATGTAAAAGATGGAAGTATTTATAAAGCTTTAAATAGAAATAGGAACAGGTATGATGTCAATTTAGCTGTCAATTTTGATGGTGTTACAATCAGAAAAAGCAGTGACTGTGAACTTTGGCTACTTTTGTGTGCTCCCCTTGAGGTACCAATTCATGTGAGGGACTCTTTCATTGTAGTCGCTGGGGTATGGTATGATGAAGCCAAACCAAACATGACAACGTTCCTTCGCCCATTCACCCAGAGGATGGTTCAGCTGCATTCACAGGGAGTGGAGTGGAAGCACCCACACTCTGGCCATAATCACACAAGTCGTGTTCAGGCACCTCTGGTGATAGCAGATGCTCCTGCCAGGGCGAAAGCTCAGAATACTTTGCAATTTAATGGGAAGTATGGGTGCAGTATTTGTGAACTAAAGGCAGTGAAGACAGCTAGACAACCTGGGAAACGGATTCAATTGTCAAGGGTGTGAAAGGACCCTCTATCCTGAGCCTTATTCCCTCCATGGATATTTCTTTGTGCTTCATTCCAGAATATATGCATGGTGTACTACTGGGCGTGGAAAATCACTTATTGAGTATATGGGTTAAGGAGCCTGGTGACTGGAACATAAAGAATGTTATACCTGACATTGATGCTATCTTGTCCAAAATTCCACACCCTGATTTTGTCCATCGTACTTTAAGACAAGTTAAGTCTCGAAAATACTGGAAGGCCTCTGACCTGTATTACTTTCTTTTGTTTGAATCAGTGCCTGTTTTGTATAAAAAACTGCCTGAAAATTATTTTCAGCACTATATACTTTTTGTAAAGAGTATATTTCTTCTTCTGAAAGGTAGTGTGGAAGAAGAAGATATTCAGGAGGCAGAACTCATGTTAAAGTTGTTTGTGTGCCAGTTTCCAGATTTGTATGGCAATAGAAAAGTAACTTACTACATTCATCAATTAATGGGAAACTTCCTTCTTTCTATGCTAAAGCTAGGATTGGTTATGATGTTTTTACCTCTGAAATATATAAGAAGTTGCACTCTGAAAATTTTCATGCTGCTTGGAAATACAATGCAGGAATGCAGTACGGGACAATAAAATATTTTGTGAAGGTAGAGAATAAGTTATATGTTTGTCTGAAATTGTACGAGATAGACCATTTAAATGTATTCTACCACAATGAAACTGTTAAGTGCATCACACACATTATCCCTGTGAAGGTTTCTGGAGAAGTTAAGATAGTCGATGTAGCTGAAATTGTGAGAACTTTAGAGAAGGTAGGTAGGGTTGGTAACTATTTGTTCAGGCGACCAAACTTATATCGTCATGTGTTGTAAAATAATTACTGCAATATCAATATGATGGGAATGTTTGTTTTGAAAGTCCAAAAAAGGACACATGTTAATTGATTTGGTTTGGTGGTTGCAGCATATGTCAAAATAATAAACTGTACTTTGCAAAAATGACTATTAGTTTTCATTTATCTGCAGTGGTTGTAGAATTCAAAACGAACTGCCACATGTATCTTCCCACAAAAAGGCTAAGCAGTGCAGTTTTCGTGAGGTGAAGCCAGGGCATATGGCTGTCGTGACTTAGTGTTCATGCCATGTCCCTTAGTTTATCCCAGAGCCAGACAAGCCAGGAAACGGCCATAAAGTTCCAAAGTCGAGCCGATATCGACGGGT
Source organism: Odontothrips loti (assembly GCA_038380765.1). Taxonomy (NCBI): domain Eukaryota; kingdom Metazoa; phylum Arthropoda; class Insecta; order Thysanoptera; family Thripidae; genus Odontothrips; species Odontothrips loti. Next base: position 4,908,395 of record CM076255.1, read on the forward strand.
AACTATCTTCTGAAAAGTAGGGCGGCGTCCAGAAGTTCTGAATTTCCTTCGAACCAAAACAGCGCTTGCGAATGCTAGGGTAGGCCAACCCGGACGATCCGTGTGCATGCAGATGTTAGGTTGCCTACCCAGTAGGCGCCATATTGCTTAGTGCGCTATGACTGGGCTCTTCGCCGCACCGGATCCATCCAGGCAGTGGAATCCTGCTGCGGAAAGCAAGCGTGGCCGAGCCTCAGCCGGGCCATCGCAGTGATAATGCCCACCTTTTTCTTTTCGGGCGTGGGTCAACCACGGCTTGGCGGGGGGCGTGTGGCGTGTGGTGGGAGCCGTCCGCCACGTGCGCGGCGTAACATTGGTTGGCGTGGGTACTGGTGTGAAGTCTCTTCTTGCGGCCACTCCAGGAAGGGGGGCGAAAGGTTCGGCCTCGTCCCTTCGGTGGCGTCAAGCTTGAATTCCAGTGGTGTAGCAAGCTGGCCTCAGTGGGGACCCACCCACCCCTCAGACCGCTATTAACGCTATAAAACGCTATTAAATGTGCATGTTTTTGCGCTTTCTTCCCTTTTCCTTCCTTTCTTCTCATGTTCCGCCTCTTTCCCTTCCTTTTTCCTTTCACTTTTCACCTTCACCACCCTCTCGAGGGGGGACCCACCCCCTCAGAGCTGTAGCAGCCGCTACGGCAAAGCCCCCCGCTTGACGCCACTGCGTCCCTTCCCTTTTGCCGTGGTTCGCCGTGCAGTTGGCTCGTTGAGAGGGATGTTTCTGTGCGCGGGCCCCTGATGATGGCCAGCTGAGCGCGGCATGACTGCCGGCTGCCGTCGGTGCCGTGGAAGAGCGCCTGATTTGTAGGCAACCTCAGCTAATGCATGCACGTGCGTCGTGCGGGCTGGCCTACCCAAGACATAGCCTGCCGTAATTTTGTAGAAAGTTGTGAACTTCCTCTTTGCAGGGATCCTTAATGTGCATATGAGTTTTCCCTATAGGGTTTTGGACAATTCGACGTAGATAGAATGGTGGTGGAGGAATAATTACCATCACCCAAATGTCTTTATTGCCCTGTTTGCACGCGAAACGTGGCCAATGCTCATGGCAAGACCATATGTACACGTTCTTGGTGATCCTGTTGTAGATTAGGTACAGTCATATATATATATTATATATAATTTCCGACACTATTGAATTCACTTCTATATATAGACGCGCCGCTCCATATATACGTATATATGAGGGCATTCGTACACATGTATGGTTATATATAGTGCTATATATTGTTATATATGTTTATATATGAAGCCACGTTATATATAGGGTCCATATATATGACTATATATAGGTTTATATATAGCCATATATCAGTCTATATATAACCACATATAATCATATATAACGCCATATATAACCACATATAACCATATATAATACTATATATCCCTATATATGAGGCTATATATACTCATATATAACCATATAGAAGGCTATATATACTCCTATATAACCATATATTTGATTTCCGGTATCACCGAATTATTCAGCATGAAGGCTACTTTGGGGAGACACGGAAACCAGTTGGAACCTTCCTCATTTGCCATGAAGTGAAGCTGGCGCTTGACTCTCCCCACGGCTTTTTCCGCTGCACCGACGCAGAAGTGAGTGTTCGGTGGCGCGACGTTCTGCTGCACGCCAGCTGCAGATAGGTGCTCGGAAAATTCGGTGGAAGAGAAGGGGTGGGCGTCGCTGTAGAAGCGCTGAGGTAGACCGTAAAAGTAGGCCATTACGTCATAACAGCGAATAGCATCACTGGCCGCGTTGGAGGCTGTGGCATAGCAGAGACAAAATTTGGTAAAAGTATCCACAAAAACAAGGATATAATACTTTCCGTGAGCCCGGAAGAGAACCCAAAAAATCTCCTACAACTAGCTCGAAACAGTCGTGAGACTCCAGAGGGCTCAGCTGGTTGGGGTTGCGGGGCTTCGTAACCTTCTTCAACTGACAGGCATGGCAGGTGGTGCAGGTCTGCTGGACGTCAGCTCGGATGGTGGGCCAGTCGTACCGCTGCCGAATTGACTGAAGGGTCTTCTCGGCGGCGTAGTGCCCAGCGGAGTGGTAGGAGGTGATGATGGCCGGTCGCAGCGCCTGCGGGACGATCAGCTGACCGTGCCGGGCGCGGAGGAGGCCGTCACGCAGTTGGTAGCGGCGAGCAGGGCGATAGCCGTTGTCCCCGGACTCCAAGGCCGTGATGATCTCGGCGAGGTCGGCGTCACTGCGCTGCTGTGCCCGCACATACTCAGCGGTGCTGCCTGCAGGAATCTGCAAGCCAGGTGGAAGCTGCAGCACTGGGTCAGGGAGAGGCACAGGTGCGGCGTCGGGCTCGTCTTCCGCCGCGTCAGCAGCAGTGTCCAGGCCGCTCCGCGTCACTGCGAGAACTGCAGCATCGGCGTCGCTTTCCTCGAAGCTGCGATCAGGGGCAGGGACGGCTGTGAGGCGACTGAGTGCATCCGCAATCACTTGATCTTTGCCTGGAAGGTACAGAATTTTGTAGTCAAATGGAGAGAGATACAGCATGAACTTGGCGAGGCGCTGGTTGGTAGTGGTCAGAGAGTCGATGAAAGACAGTGCCTTGTGGTCGCTGAAAATGGTGAAACGGCGACCAAGGAAATAGTGCCGGAACTGTTTGACGCCAAAGCAGCAGGCAAGCAGTTCAAGCTCAGTTGGAGAATACCTCTTTTCGCTCTTGTGGAGGGAGCGGGACGCGCAGTAGACAGGCTGCCACGACTTGCCTACCTTCTGGGCGCAGGCCGCGCCAAGGCCGACACGGCTCGCATCACAGAAGAGCGCTGTTTCCCGAGATTCGTCGAAGAGCAGGAGTGGGACTTTCTTGCATAGCTCGGACTTCAGGAGCTCCAGGGCTGATTTCTGCTCGGGGCCCATTTTGAACCGAGCGTCCTTCACCAAAAGGGCGTAGAGGGGGGCTGCCTTTTGGGCATAGGAACGGACGAAGCGGCGGTAGAAGTTGAAAACGCCTAACATGCTCTGTAGCTGGGTGACGTCCGACGGCTCCCTTAAGGCCTGGATGCACGGTAAAACAGTTTCCTCTGTTTTGGAGATGAATGCCCCGGTTTTTGAGGCGCCCCTACAACGGGCGCACCGAAAACAGTTTTGCGACGCTTCGAAACTGTAAAAGAGTTGCCGCGCTTAAAATCGGGGCGCTTCCCCGGTTTTCGACGTCGACTCTCGAATTGCGATTAGGTCGATCATTTTCGACACGCCGTAGGCGGAAACCGATGTTGTGAGTTCGGTTCTGCTCGTTCTGCTCCGTGTTGCCTGTGCAGGGCTGTTTGTGTGCTATTTAGCTTATTAATAACGAGTTCTAATCATTTTCACAAGGTGGATTCGTGGCGGCATGCGTTCCTTTACGTTACATCACTAATGTAAGTACATGTTAATCATGTGTTATGCTTGACTGGCACGAATGACACCTGTTTGAGGGTTATGTCTGCTTGCTACACGTATCTCCTAATTTGCGTCTCATATTACCCAAACCAAAGTAGTGTGTTTTGACTGTCACGTCCTTATTTCTATTTTCGTAGATAATTCTCACAATTTTCTTTACGGTCGTCTTATAGTGTCTCAATGCTTATTCTTAATTATTTACTGAGTGCTATTGCAATTGGTGTTTTCATTTTTGACTCATTGTTCTGACTAGGATCTGCTTCTGATGTGCATACAAATTTACTTTTCTCCTGAGATATTTCATGTACGTCAAGTTAAGTCTGGCTTTTTTTTTGTTTCAGGTGCAGTTATTCCCTTGCAAGGATGTAGACAGGATGTTATGCTGGTGAACTGAGTGCTGAAGCTTCTTCCAAGTGTTGCTGGTGGATGGAGTCCCGAAACATTTAATTTGTGAAGTGTTCTTGCAGTGCTGGAAAAGGTAGATACCAATTCCTTTTCATTGTAAGACAGGAACTGGAACAGGAAATGACATGCGACTATGAGACGTGACCCCATAATTGCCTCTCAATCATTGCAAGAGTATATTTAACTTTGATGAACGAATAATTATTTGGTTGTGCACTGCTAAGTAAAGGTGTTATCATAGTGAACTCATCAAAATTCATTGCTCATGACATTCTCAGTCCCCCTTGGACTGTTGACACCTGGCAGTTGGCAAACAAACATATCCAGGATAAAAAAAGGAGTAGTAACGTTAAATAAAGAGAGAAACATTTTATAAAATTTGGTTTTGAATTCTATGAGTGTATGCACACTATTGTACATTTCCAATAGAAAGACATGATCGCAGCTTTAAGGCCAATCTTTCACAGTGGCGTAATTCCATTCGATCAACTCTGGTCCACCACAGTGTCGTATTTCCATCATGATCTGGCAAAGGGATGTAATGAAGAAAAGTTGAGGGGCTCAAATGATGTTCTGATGCTCCTGGTTAAATGTTGTTTTTTCTATTTTACAGACATCAGTTTTGTCGGCCAAATGTGGAGTAGTGTCGCCACACCTCAGCTTCTCTGTTTTCCCAAAACCTCATGAAGCCATGACTTATTCAAGGAAGTTTCGAGAACTCGAAGTGATGGTACTGCCCTCCAAGGGAAGGCGTTACCTTTTCCTTATAAATTTAAGAATTTGAGGAAAATAAAATGAGTAAAAAAGTAAAGTTAAATAGACAAGATTTATATTCCCCTCAGTGTATTGGCCCTTTTTACAGAAGTATTGTATTTGAATAAAAATAAATTTTTTTACATACTATAATGCAGTATTTATTTTTTCACACCTCTTTTACTGCAGAAGGAATGAAAAGAGAAACAATTATGATAGGAGAACTAGTGATTTATTGAGACAAGTAATATCTAAATTTCAATTATTTAAACATAAGTCACAAAGTGAAATCAGTACTAGCAGGGCTAATCATTTACAGAAAGAATGTACAGGGTTGAAGCCAATGTATTGACCGTAAGGAGTCGCTACACGAAGTGGCGCCGCTTGGAAAGGGGCGCCTGCATTTATAGGACGGAGAGAGGAAGTAAGGAAGAATAAGAAATGGTGGGGGTACTAGTGTGGGAGGTACTCGAGAGATGTCAGCAGCGGATAAATAGATGACTATCGTATGTCAACACTGGAAAGGGTTATGTTGCCCATAGACTGATCAGTTTATGTTTTATCTCTTTTAATATGCTGCTCTATGTAACACCACTCCCTCCTTTTTAAGCTCCCATCCTCTCTTTAAGTCCTTTACAAATTTTAAAATTGTTACAAATTCATCAATAATTGATCACTTTTACCTATTCCTGACTATAGTAACGCGTTACAGACTTTAAGTGGACATTAGAGACTTCCCCATTCGGACAAGGAGTAAAGGAAAAACCCAGTGGGTACAAAAACCTTACTCAGAAGCTCACCGCAATAAAACCCTATCACTAGCTAATCTACTTTTGCTGACCTGTAAGACCACTTCCATCATTTGACACAACTCCACTTGTGCTTGCTTAGAGTGTCCAGTTCCAAGCCCAAATGATTTCCACGGTTTAAAGCAAATGAACAAAAAGATTTGATCCCTTCCTATTACACTACAGTCGTGCCGAGTTTAGATATCTTTCACACCGGTTTGCATTCTGGCCAGGAATGCAAAAACCCACTTGCCTTTCTCAATGAAGACAGTAGTAGGGCTGTAAGACTACTCCCGTGTGAGACTTAGAAATCCCCTCGAGGAAGTGGATCAGAAAACATTATTAAATCTTCCAGTTGACATGTTGACTTCTTGTTGACTCTTGGTGTTGGTAGCTGGTTCTTGTGGCTGAGGCTACGGTGTGGAACAATTTGACTGGAGGTAATGCTCGTACACTGAAACATAATTACATCGGCCACAGTATTTTTGTTTACCTTTTCATAACCTTTTTCAGGTTAAGGTGCCTATACTATGCCCTTGGTGTCATGCTAATCCCTATCGCGGTTCTGACCTATCCACTTACAGACTAGACTTATCCTAATACTTAGACTAAGACACCGTAATCTGTGTCGTGTCCGGCCGGGTTCGGAAGGTGGATTAATGGAGACGGAATGCGTAGCAGAGAGAGAGTGATTTTATTTGTTTCACAACCGCCCTTTATAAACTCTTGTACACGGGGTACCAACATAACAACACCATCTTTAACACTGCTGCCAACATTGATATTACTAATACTCAACACCTTCCCCTTTAATTTTAAGGCATATTGATTAGTTAACAATTTAACAAATAATATTAACAATAATATTCCCTCCTTCCCCTTTAATTTTAAGGAGTAAGATAACAAGCGATATAAAATAATATATCACAAAATTGTAACAAAACAAAACAAGCAGAAATAAAAACAAGCTAGCAGACAATCACAAGTTATCACAGATCTAGTCTTTGTGGTGGTCTAACAATTCTAGTTCTAGTTCTATTGACCTGAGGAGGATTTACATTATCAACATGGTTATTTTCATTAGCATTATTATTGTTAGGGGAGCCGGGGGCGTATGGGGAAGGACACACTGAGGCGGGGAATCAAGGCGTGTATTGCAGCAACGACAGGGCAGTACAGTGGAGCTAGTCAGGCCGAGTCGTCGCGCAGTCTCGTAGTCTAGGCGACGGCTGCGGCGGCCCCGGCAGTGGCACTTGCTGCGGCAAGTGCCCGGGCGTGGGGTACCGCCGTGGGCGCGGGGTAGGGGTAGCGCTCCTTTACACCATCCCCCCCTCCGGAAAGGTATCGGCCGCCAGGTGCTTGGGCCGTGAGATGACGGGGGCCAGCTTGTCCGCGTGGAAGGTCCGGACCCGGGTTCTGGGGCGGCCCGGCAGGCGGACCCGGACCGTCACGTCGTTGACGACGTCCACGACGTCGTACGGCCCGGTCCACCAAGACTGCAGCTTGACGCAGCGCCCCTTTTGGCGCCTGGGCTGGAACACCCAGACGCGCTGCCCGACGCGGTAGTCCGGCCGCTTTGCCCGGACATCGTAGCGCTCCTTTTGGGAGAGCGCCACGGCGGCGGCGCGGTCCCGGACCTCGTGGTGGATGTAGTGCAGCCGGTCCTGCAGCCAGGCGGGGTAGCCCAGCCGGGGCGGGAGGTCCTCGGTCCCCGGCGGCAGCCCGCGGGCCAGGGCCGGCGGGAGGCTGAGCTGCCGGCCGAACATCGCCATGGCCGGGGAGACCCCGGTCGTGGCGTGCGGCGCCACACGCAGGCTCAGCATCACGAGGGGCACCTGCAGGTCCCACTCGCGCTGAGAGCTCCCAGCCAGCATGGCGAGGTGCTCGGTGGTCGTCCGGATGAGCCGCTCGGCCGCGCCGTTGGACTGCGGGCGCCGAGGGGTGGTGCGCGTCTTGCGCACACCCAGCAGCTCCATCGCGTGCCGGAACACCTCGGACTCGAAGGTGGTCCCCTGGTCCGAGTGCAGCTCGCACGGCACGCCGATGTTAGGGGAGCCGGGGGCGTATGGGGAAGGACACACTGAGGCGGGGAATCAAGGCGTGTATTGCAGCAACGACAGGGCAGTACAGTGGAGCTAGTCAGGCCGAGTCGTCGCGCAGTCTCGTAGTCTAGGCGACGGCTGCGGCGGCCCCGGCAGTGGCACTTGCTGCGGCAAGTGCCCGGGCGTGGGGTACCGCCGTGGGCGCGGGGTAGGGGTAGCGCTCCTTTACACCATCCCCCCCTCCGGAAAGGTATCGGCCGCCAGGTGCTTGGGCCGTGAGATGACGGGGGCCAGCTTGTCCGCGTGGAAGGTCCGGACCCGGGTTCTGGGGCGGCCCGGCAGGCGGACCCGGACCGTCACGTCGTTGACGACGTCCACGACGTCGTACGGCCCGGTCCACCAAGACTGCAGCTTGACGCAGCGCCCCTTTTGGCGCCTGGGCTGGAACACCCAGACGCGCTGCCCGACGCGGTAGTCCGGCCGCTTTGCCCGGACATCGTAGCGCTCCTTTTGGGAGAGCGCCACGGCGGCGGCGCGGTCCCGGACCTCGTGGTGGATGTAGTGCAGCCGGTCCTGCAGCCAGGCGGGGTAGCCCAGCCGGGGCGGGAGGGCCTCGGTCCCCGGCGGCAGCCCGCGGGCCAGGGCCGGCGGGAGGCTGAGCTGCCGGCCGAACATCGCCATGGCCGGGGAGACCCCGGTCGTGGCGTGCGGCGCCACACGCAGGCTCAGCATCACGAGGGGCACCTGCAGGTCCCACTCGCGCTGAGAGCTCCCAGCCAGCATGGCGAGGTGCTCGGTGGTCGTCCGGATGAGCCGCTCGGCCGCGCCGTTGGACTGCGGGCGCCGAGGGGTGGTGCGCGTCTTGCGCACACCCAGCAGCTCCATCGCGTGCCGGAACACCTCGGACTCGAAGGTGGTCCCCTGGTCCGAGTGCAGCTCGCACGGCACGCCGAAGCGGGAGAAGACCTGCTCCACCAGGGCGCGGGCCACGACATGGGACCGGCTGCTCGGGATGGGGATGGCCTCTGGCCACCGCGTGAAATAGTCCACGAGCACGAGCAGGTACCGGTGTCCCCGGTCCGTCTCCGGGAAGGGTCCCGCGAGGTCCACGCCCACGCGCTCGAAGGGCACACCGACGTTGTGGGTGTGAAGTGGCGCGCGCTGGCGGCGCTGCGTGCCCAGCTTCCTGCGGCAGGTCTCACAGGAGAGGCACCACAGCTTTACCTCCTGACACATTCCGGGCCAGTAGAAGTGGGCCCGGATCTTGGCGAGGGTCTTGTTGGCGCTGAGGTGTCCACCGGACCCCGGCGCGTCGTGGAACACGAAGCAGATCCTCGCCATCAGCGACTGCGGGACCACCAGCTGGAGGGTGGCCGCGCCTTGGGGGTCGATGAAGCGCCGGTACAGCAGGCCGTCGACCATCTCCAAGGACCGCCAGTGCAGCCACAGGGCCTTGGTGCGGGCACTGCGGTCGCTGATGTCCTCGGCCGGAGGTCTCTCGTGCCGGCGGAGGCCAGGCAGCAGGGGCGCGATGTCCAGGTCCGCGGCCTGCGCCGCACGGACCTCGTCCAGCGTCGGCGTCTCTGCGTCGGACGCGCGCGTCCGCTGCACTCGGACGTCCTGGTCATCCGGGAGGTCGCGGCGCGCGCAGTGCCGGCAGTCGGCCGGGCAGGGGCGGCGCGACAGGGCGTCCGCATTGGCATGGTCTCGGCCGGGTCTGTGCTGCACAATGAAATCATAGGAGGACAGACGCTCCAGCCACCGGGCGAGCTGACCTTCCGCAGTGTCCCGGAGAGTGCGGATCCACTGCAGTGCAGCGTGGTCCGACCGCACGGTGAAGGGCCGGCCGTACAGGTACGGGTGGAAGTGCCGGATGCCCTGGACCACGGCGAACAGCTCACGCCGCGTGACGCAGTAGTTGCGCTCGGCGCGGTTCAGCGCTTGGCTGAAAAAGGCGAGCACCCTTTCCACCCCTCCCTTCTGAGTCTGGGAGAGCACGCAGCCGATAGCGAAGTTAGACGCGTCGCAGTCGAGAAGGAACGGGCCCCCGTCTGGGTCCGGGAAGGCGAGGACCGGCGCCGACGTCAGGGCGGCGCGGAGGCAGTCGAAGGCGTCCTGCGCCACGGGGGTCCACAGGAACTGCTGCTCCTTCCCGGTGAGCCGGTGCAGCGGAGCCGCGATGTCCGCGAAGCTCCGGACGAAGCGAGCGTAGTACTGCGCCAGCCCCAGTAAGCTGCGCAGCTGCTGCTTGTCGGCTGGCACCGGCCAGTCCCGGACCGCTGTGATCTTGGCGGGGTCCGTGGAGATCCCCTCCACCGTGATGACATGGCCGAGGTACTCGAGGCGCCTGGAGAAAAGCGCGCACTTGGCCGGGTTTAGGAGGAAATTGGCAGCTCTCACCCTCAGCAGGACGTCGCGGAGGTTCTTGAGGGCCTCCTCGAACGTTTTCCCCGGGACCACCACATCATCCAGGTAGACCCGTGACAGGTGGCGCGGCATGAGCCGGTCCATGAGCCTCTGGAAGGTGGCCGGTGCGTTGCACAGGCCAAACGGCATCCGCTGGAACTCGTACAGGCCGTGTCCGGGGAGACAGAAGGCGGTCTTCTCCCGGGCGGCAGGCGACAGCGGGATGTTCCAGTAGCCCCAGCGCAGGTCCAGGGACGAGAACCAGCTAGACCCCTGGAGGGAGTCCAGCGTCTCGTCGATGCGCGGCAGCGGATACGCGTCCTTCCGGGTGACCTCGTTGAGCCGGCGGTAGTCGATGGCGAACCGCGGCTTGCCGTCCTTCTTGGTGAGCAGCACGACCGGTGACGCCCACGGGGACTCCGACGGGGTGATGACGCCCGCGTCGAGCATCTCTTGGACGCACTTGTCGGCCTTCTGCTGCTGCTGGAAACCCATCCTGCGGGGAGGCTGTTTAATCGGGGCAGCGTCACCTGTGTTAATGTCGTGCTGAACGAGGGTGCAGTGTCCGATTTCCCCGGAGAGCGAGAACACATCCTGGAACTCGAGCAGCAGGGCTTCGGCCAGCCCGTACTCGTCGTCGGCCAAGCCAGCCTTGCCCTTGTCCAGCAGGCTCCGCAGCGGGGCCGGCAGGTCTCCTGGAGAGGCCTGGGCGGCCGCTGTGGGAGTGTCCGACGCTCCGGCCTCAGCCGTGCCGGCGTCCGCCGCGTCGGTGTCCACCGTGGCGGCGCAAGCCGCGGCCTTCACGGCCACCTGCAGCCGGGTGACACCGGCGCCGCGTCGCAGCAGCCGCGGCGTGTCGCCCACGTTGCGCACGCGCACGAGGAGTGTGTCGCCGTCGCCATCCACGAGAAGCGTGCTGCACACCGACAGACCTGGGGGCAAATTGACGGGAACTACCTCGCAGCTGGTGCGGCAGACTCGGACTCCGTCGGCGTCGGGGGACTCGTGCCGGGCTCCGGGTGGTGGTCCACCGGCGCACCAGCGCGCCGCGCAGGTCTCCGGGCGCTCCTGGTGGGGGGCAGCTGGTCTTCTTGCGGTCGTACCGCCAGCGATCGTATCGCTATCCCTCGGTGGACAGTCGTACTGCCTCGTGCCTCCGACAGCAGCGTGCTCTTCTCGCGGTCGCACCGCTTCCCTCGGTGGACAGTCGTACTGCCAGCGGTCGTACCGCCCTCCCACGTTGGACAGTCGTACTGCCTGCGGTCGTACCGCACTCCCGTGTCCGACGGTCGCACCGCCATGTCCGTCAGGTGCCTCCACCCGTCCCAGATGATTGGCCAGATCATCCGGAAACGGGCTTCGACCAGTCAAGTCTGTCTGCTCCTCCGGCTGCCACTTCCTGCAGCCGGGCACCGCCACCTTGACGAACATCTCGGTGCGGGGGGGCACCAAGACAGCCTCCTGGCAGGTGACGCGGAGTGTCGCACCGAGGCCGTGGGAGAGGGGCGGCCTGGTCACCCGGGTCAGCGGCACGATCTGCGGGCCGTCCGGGCCGCGCAGGAGCAGCATGTCGTTCTCCGGGCTGAAACTGAGCACATTCGCCGCTACGAAGTCTCCGCCGAGGAGGCACTGGTCCCGGGTGTCGGCCTCGTAGACGCGCATGGAAAGCGTCGCGCCACAGAACGTCAGGGTGGTGACGCGGGGGCCGTACAAGGCCGTGGCGTTGTCCTTAACGAAAGCGCCCTCGGCCTGCAACAGGGGAACCTGGAAGACGCCGGGGACGGCGGGCAGGAGCCCGCGCTGGACGATCGTGAACTCCGCTCCAGTGTCCAGGAGGAAGCGGCATGGGACGCCGGCGACGGAGCCGTTGAGAGTCCAGGACACACGCGGAAGCTCCGGAGCAGCGGCGGGGGCCGCCGCCGGCGCTGGCAGCAGTGATGATGGTTTGGGCGAAGAGGGAACCGGCGCCGCGCCCACCGACGCGGTTACTACGCGTTTCCCGAGCTGCCGCTGGACCCCTTCTGCGAGCCCCTCCGGTCAAGGCCGTCCTTCCGGTCCCGGCTCTGCTGGCGGTCACCTCGGCGACGAGAAGAGCTGCGGCTACGGTGACGACGGCGGTCGTCCCGTCCTCGGCCGTCGCGGCTACGGCGGCCTCCCTGGGGGCAGTCCCTGGCAAAGTGGCCGGAGCCCTTGCAGGTGAAGCAGAGGCCCAAGCGAGCCAGGTCATCCTTAACGGCCGCGGCCGAAGAGGCCGGAGAGAGGCTGGACACCAGCGACTGCAGCTGTCCCAGGAGAGCCTTCATCTGGGCCTCGGTGGAAGAGGGCGCAGGCCCAGCACCGGGGCGCACCGCGGCAACCCGGGCGGCGTCGCTCTGGTCGGCAGCGGCCGAGGTGGACGGCAGCGGCTCGTCGACCGCGCCGACTGCGGCGATGCGGGCGCGCTTCGGAGAGGGCTCCAGCTTCTCCACCGCCTCCACCCGTACGGCGGTGGTCAGGGCCTCGTTGAAGGTGACCGGGTGGTGCATTCGCACCGCCCGACGAATGGCCTGATCGGCGATGCCCTCAACGAACGCCTTCCTGGCGGTGGTCTGGAGGGCTTCCTCTTGCCAGGTGGGGTACGCCAACCTGGCGAGCCGCAGTACCTCGTTGCCGAAGGACGCTATGGACTCACCGGCGCCTTGCACCCTTTGGTCCAGCTGAGACTCAGCCAGGGTCTGACGCTGCGCCGGGTCGAAGTGCTGCCGCAGGCGCGCGCACAGGGTGGCGTAGCAGGTGTACGCGGCCGGAGGCAACGTCAGGACGAGGTCCGCGGCCTGGCCGGTGAGGGCCCGCAGCAGGCGACGGCCCTTCTCCTCCTCATCCCAGCGGTTGGCGGCGGCGGCACCTTCAAATTGAGCAAGGAACACGGGCCACGCCCGAGTCCCGTCGTAGGAGGGCGGAGGCTCAAACCTGCCGTCGCGCTGCCGGCTCAGACAGGCCTCTGACACGTTCTGCAGCAGCACGTGGTTCTGCTGCTGGATGGTGTTTGAGACACCGGCCCACTGCGCCAGGATGGCGCGGAGGTCGGTGCTGGCGGCCTCGTCCTCGCCCTGGCGGGTCGCTGACGCCGCGCGGCGGTCGCGGGCCTGGGTGCGGCTCCGGCTGCGGCTACGGTCGCGGCGCGGGTTGCGGGGCATGGTGGCACCGGCGCTTGGAAGCTGCTGCTGCTGCAGCGTCACTCTTTCGTCCACTAGTCCGTCCTCTGTTCGTCCTCTCCCCCTTCCCAATAGGCTTCTGACACCAGTGTTAGGGGAGCCGGGGGCGTATGGGGAAGGACACACTGAGGCGGGGAATCAAGGCGTGTATTGTAGCAACGACAGGGCAGTACAGTGGAGCTAGTCAGGCCGAGTCGTCGCGCAGTCTCGTAGTCTAGGCGACGGCTGCGGCGGCCCCGGCAGTGGCACTTGCTGCGGCAAGTGCCCGGGCGTGGGGTACCGCCGTGGGCGCGGGGTAGGGGTAGCGCTCCTTTACAATATATTTTGGCATCCACAATTACATATGGCTTCAATAAAGAAGATTTAATTGGGAGGTTTGTTTTCAAACGACGGCTCGTAAGTAATTGAGATGGAGACACATCCAAGCCAGATATAGGTGTTGCCCTGTATTGCAACAGACATTTGTCTAAGGAAGTATTTGGATCCTCAGAGCACTTATTAAGGAAACTTCTCACTAACCGCACTGATTTTTCTGCTTGCCCATTGGCTTGGTGGAAATGGGGACTACAACTGACAATTTCAAAAGACCATTTGTTAGCAAATTCTTGACACTTGTAAGATTTAAATGGATTATTATCAGCTAACAAAACCTGAGGTGAACCATGAATACAAAATAATTTCTCAAGTGCTTGAATAACAGATTCAGAAGTTTTGCTAGACAACTCAATAGCATCAATCCATTTACTGTACATATCAATGACAACAAGATAGGGTATTTGATGGAATTCAAGAATGTCACAAGCTATTTTTTAATAAGGTAAGTCTGGAATTGGCAAAGGTATTAAAGGCTGCCGTTTTAGAGATGGAGCAAACTTAGCACAAACATTACACTCCTGGATGTACCTTTCAATATCTAAAGATATGCCAGGCCAGTAAACAGTTTGTTGGGCTAAAGCCTTTGATTTTACCACTCCTTGGTGTCCTACATGCAATTGCTGCAATATCTGTTTACGCAATGTATTAGGAACAATTAATCTATTACAAAAATAGAGCAAAGAGTCCTCTACATGCAAGTCATTTCTAATGGCCCAATATTTTTTGGCTTCTTGAGATAGTTGCTTTACTTTTAAAGGCCAACCTGTGTTGACATAAACAAATAATTCTTGTAAGGTATTATCTGACTTAGTGGCTTGCACATAGACATCATCTTCTTTAAACTTAGCAGAGGACACAACAGAATGAATTTGATACATAAGAACTTCATCCGAAGGATCACATGGAAGGTAGTCTCGAGATAGAGCGTCGGCAATATACATAAACTTGCCTGGCAAATATACAACTTTCAAGTTATACTGCAATATCTTCTAGTCTGGTTCTGCATGTCTGAACCTCTTTCATTTGCGACTTCCTAGCTTCATGGATTTGGATTGTTTCCACTACCCTGGTCAAAGTCAGATCTTCTGATTTGAGCTGGTACAGAATCTGCTGCAACTGCAGATCTTGCAGGTTGTGGACAATAGTATCAATAGTATCATTGAGGAATATGTCAAGAGGACATTGCTCCGGAATTCCACATTGGGCTAGCTTGGTCCTGCATCTAGCTACAAACTTGTTGAAGTCTTCGCCCTGCTCCCTCACCATTTGACGGTAGAGGAACCGCTCAAAACAATTGTTTGTTTTGGGCTTGACATTGGTATCAATCAAAGCAATGAGCCTCTCTACGTCCTCTAAGTCTTCGGGTGTGGCATTGGCATATAGATAGCTACATTGCGGACCTATCCATTTGCACATGGCTCTACATTGTTTCTCCTGATTCCACCGAGAGCGAATGGCATCAAACTCGATGTACGCCTCAAAATTCCACTTGAATGTTTCCCATTGTAGCCCGAGGTCAGCGCCTGGCTGCAACACCCTCGGCCTTCCGTCATCCATAGCGTATCAGCACGAACTCCACGGACCACTCGCGGAATTTAAAAAGTGTAAACACCGGCACGTGTTTGCACAGCGACTACGACTTCCAAGTCTAGTTCACAACTGTCAGACACCGTCCAAGTCGTCGACACTCACTTCTTGATCAAGTTGAAAACTCCGCAGTTGTCCAGTTGCTCGTCTCACCGCTGAAGCACTAAAGCACACACGTTCTTGAACACACTACCGACTGCGCCATGTCGTGTCCGGCCGGGTTCGGAAGGTGGATTAATGGAGACGGAATGCGTAGCAGAGAGAGAGTGATTTTATTTGTTTCACAACCGCCCTTTATAAACTCTTGTACACGGGGTACCAACATAACAACACCATCTTTAACACTGCTGCCAACATTGATATTACTAATACTCAACAATCTGAACTAACTGACATTAGCTATTTGTTTTTATGTTGACTCTTCAAGACAACTTAACTTCTCCTGTCCTTCCTTCCCCTTGCGAAATGGCTGCAGCTGCTGCTGTTAACCGAAGTCTGCCCGATGTCTGCCCGATGTTGCTCTGGCTGCCGTGATGATTTGTTGTTGAAGAATTCCACGATTTTGCGGTTTCCTTGATGAATTCTTGTGTTTTTGGAATTTCTTGAGCTGAAATCTCTAATTCTCCTGTCGGAGTCCTAACATTTCCTTTTTGGTTTCCAAACTTGAGACGTCATTTTAAAACAACTTGTTGTCTCAGTTTTAGATCTCTAATTTGTTATAAAAGATTTTGCCGAAACCCGAATTTCAACGATTCATCATTTATTTTAGTCATTTCTTTCCATTTTATTCATGCAACTACTTGCTAGAATTTCTATTTTTAAATTTTGAATCGTCTTCGTTCGTTTTCCGTGCGCGATCTTCACTTGTCTATTTTCGGGTACACGAACTGTGAAATGCCGCCAAAAACTACGAGACTTGACTTGACTCACGTATTTTAAACTCACTCATTTGCTCATGACTTTTTTTATGGACCAAGATATCTTTACAAAATCACAACTCTGTGTTAGAGTTTTTATCACTCGCTTAAGATCTATTTGCGATCTTATGATTTTATTCGAGGATTGAAACTACATCGGTTGTGGTTGTCATGCGGTTCTGCGCTCTGATTGGCTAGCGAGCCGCCGGTGTGATTTGCGCATGCGTGGTACGTTCCCCGCGACCGTTACGCCTCCTTGGCTCGCCCACTTTGGCGTCGCGTCAGTCGTGTGGTAGCGTCCCTAGTGATAGTACGTGTCCCGTGGTGCGCATCAACCGTGAACCAACCATCGCCGATCGTTGGGTTGAAGAGTTCAGCACTGGCCTAATGGTGCATATTCACCGAGTTGTTCCTTTAATCGATCTGACTCAAGACGTCCAGGAAGAGGGTGCAAATGTCCCGGAGGCGGCCGCTGCTGCCCCCGAACTTGCTCCTGCTGCCCCTGGCCCAGCTCCCCCGGGTGACGCCGAGGCAGTGCTTGGCCCGGCCGCCCCTATGGCTCAGTTCGTGGAGGCTGGTGCTGCTGATTTGAATTTTGTCGGGCTGGAGGGCGAGCTTCGTCCCCTTAGCCCTCAGGCTGTTGCTAATATGGATGTCTTCGTCCACATGCATCAGGCCGCGGATCCTGTGATCCAGGCATGCGTTCCCGTGAGTACCACTCTTGCCGTGTGTGTGTGTGTGTCTGTGTTTTGCCTACATGTGCTGAATGTCCTTTCCTTCTTTTCCTCCTCTTTAGTTATGCAACTCGTGTGCTATGAGGCGTCCCGCAGCAGATTTGATCTATTTGCCAGCGGAATTCTCTCGCTTTGAGCGCAAGGTGTATTCTGCCAACTACCTGTACTTCAGTGGGGAGTTCCAATGCATTCTCTGTTCTGCCGATGTTTTTGTAAGTTCACTCAGCTTTATACGATTCTGTTTTGTTAATCTCTTTAGTGTTATGGTTTTATACAACATTGTTTCATTTTATATTTGCAGACTGTTTTGCATGAAGCTATTGACCATCCCAACCAAGACCCTGCTTTCTATTGGCCTTTCTGATTGTTCTTTTACTTTGTCTCTACTCCTTTGAGTTTTTTTTAATTTGCTTGTTTGATTCCTCAAGTTTATTTTGTTTTCTCACTTGACGTAGGCTTGTTATGCCATATGAATTAAACCCCCTGTTTTTAATTTATGAGTTTGTTGTGATTGTATCTAAATTCCTTGTGTCCTATTTCAAAGAATGGTGTTGCTTATTGACTTGGCCATAGCACACAGTTCCAACTGTTCGAAACAGGTTCATTGGCTCAAGTTTCACGTTTGTAAATGAGATTTGGTTTCATTTCAATCACGATTTTATTTAACAAGATACTTAGCTAGCTTAGTATTTAACAATTGGAAAAACTAGCAATACTTAAAACTAATAGAGTAGCTTTTGAAAGATTTAAACGGTACAACACATAATAATGCTGATAATAATAATACCATGATAATACTAGCAACACTCAAGAACAGTAACAATAGCTTGGCAAGTGTTTACAATTTGCTAATTTTGAAATTCTTACGCAGACCTCTTTTGTTACACTCTGAGATCCTGTGGTCCCTCGAGCCGCACTGCTTACACCTTTTCTTATTTTTGCCCTTTTGTTCTACTCTTTCCTGTACCAAACTATATCCCTCTACTTCCACCCTGCTAACAAGTACTTCTAAATTATTTACGGCTTCTTCCAAGCTTTCCGTACTCTCACCCATTCCTGTCACTACACACTCCTCTTCCCAGTATTCTGCTATCATTCTGTCCATTCTTTCTATCTCTTCTGCTACCGTCCCTGCCTCTTTCTGCTTCTCCTCTATCTGACTAATCAATACCTCTAAATCTAAACACAGTTCCTCGTTGCTTATTTCTTCTGGCTCTTCTGCTGCTGCTTCTTGCTTCCTTAATGCTTCTACTTCTTCTTCTTTCTTTTCGATCATCTTCTCTATCTTTTCCAGTTCCTCTTCCATCTCACTTCTCCCTTTGAATCTCAATTCTCTCTCCAACTCCTCTACTGACCACAGCTCTTCTCCTTCCCATTGTCCTTCCATTTTCTTCCACTTACTGTCCGACGATAGACATCTGAAAACGCGTAGAGACGAACAACGGGTGAGTATGTGAGGTGAAAATTTAAAATGATATTTACTGACCAACAACCCCTGTGGGATTTTTTGCTGCTGCTGCTGCTGCTGCTGCTGCTGGCCCTCGAGGTGGATGGCTGGGCAGGCTCGGCCACTGATTCTCGGGCACCTAGAGCCGCCAGCCTGCTCTTTATGGAGCGCCTTTGGTCGTAATTTGTTTGTTGCTGCTTTATCGAATGGGTCATGGCTAAGGCCAGGTCGGCCTGCTGGCGCTCCGTGCCAATGGCGCGGACCTTTGTGCAGGCCGCCTGCCTCAGCACACCTGCCACAATTTTGCCTTCTTCCCTTCCCTCGTTCACCGCTCGGAAGATGTACTCGGACCGGCGTACGGGGTTCTTGCGATATGTCAGCAGGAAGCGGTCGGTTGGGGCTGCCCCCTCTCGCAGCCGGATCCGGTAATAAGTGTCAAACACTTCCAGCATGTCATCTGAGACCACCAAGTTGGCGGCCCCAAAAGCCCTTGCTGTTTTGTGTTTCGTAACAGCGACGACCTTCCTTGACTGCAAGCAAAATAAATAAATGTAACCCAATGAAAGAGCTTTCATCAACGGAAAATAAAAATGTTTAAAACGTATTGTTTATTGATCGCGATATCATATCGAGATGCAGTACTCACCTCACTAGCCTCCTGTTCATCTAGGTCATCGACGAGGACCTCGTCTTGACCCTCATACTCCCGCATGGTCATGTTTGAGACGGCTCCAGGCCGCTGAGTCGTTGAGGTCAAAAGGTGCAGGGCCAGCACCTGCGTGGCCCTGTCCCACCTCCTCTCTGATTTGAGGGCCGGGTCCGCGAGAACAGCCGCCAGGTACTGTTTTGCCTCATCGATCCTCGCCTCGTCGCTCTCAGCGGCCATAGTGGTGTTAATGGTGTTCTGAGCAAAGCAGTAATGTAATTCTGTTTCCGCGTTCCTTCTTCTCTTTGCCTCTTCCTTCCGTAGTCTATCTCTGGCCAGACACTTTAAGGCAGTCGCCTTGACTTCCTCTAGCGACGCACTTTTCTTCGCGTAGACCTTCTTGATGTCACTTTTCTTGATGGTGTTGCTTATGGCTGGGAAATCTTCACTCAATTTCCTTGCGATGGTGGCCGGTCTTCCCCTGGTCGCCGTCGCTACTCCGTGCGTCGAGGTCTCGGTTGCTGCGGTCCCTTCTTCTAGCTTCTTTTCAATTGGAATGTGGGCCACTCGCTTCCGTGGTGCCATGGCGCTGGTCGATGCTGGACTGATCCGCTTTGATCCACTTCGATCGGGTTCGATCGGCTTTGGTCCCGTTTTATCGAGATTAAACCAGATCTAGCCGGTTAAAGGATTGACAGTCGTCAATACGCCCTGCTCGACCAATCTACGCCGTTTGAATCTCGCGGCACTTGTAGCTGGCGGTGTTGCTTATATCCAGGTGGCCGTGACTGCCCATAGAATCAACGTTCTTCACACAAACGTTAACCATGCAGCCCCGAAGAAGTCTTCTTCCGCGTTTTGCGGTGTATACGCCGCCAATTTATCGATGTGGACGATTAGTTTCCTGTGCGGTGGATCTTCTTGTTGAATTTGGGCGTTGCAATCGTTGATTATGTCCAGAATTACGTATGGTCCATGCCAAGGTGAGGTTAACTTTCTCATTTGTCCCGTCCTGGTGACTTTTTGGTAGAAATACACTCTGTCTCCTATTTTAAACGGTGCAAGCATTGCTGTCCTATCATAATATTGTTTCATTTTAATTGCAGACTGCTTTTTGAAATTCCTAACTAAATCATGAATTTTACTCAATGCTTCTCTCACAAACAATGGATATTTATCCTTCTTGTTTGTCCAGTCTTCTTGGGACGGTGGTGCTTCTCTCTCTAATAGTAACGGAGTCCTCATGGGAGCCCCGAACATTATTTCATATGGAGAGCACTTGGTAACTTCATTTGGAAGATTTCGATAAGCTTGAGCAATGAAAGGTAAATATTCTGGCCATTTCAATTGGTCTATTTCCACAAGCAGTATGAGTTGTTGCTTCAAAGTTCTAATCCATCTTTCAACTTTTCCATTGGACTCTGGATGCTTCACTGATATCTTATATTTCTTTATGTGATACAGGTATGCTATTTCTGCCATGGTATTGGATTTAAATTCTTTCCCCTGGTCCATCATTACTGAGATGGGGGACCCAAATATGGAAAATACATGGGTAATCAAAGCCCTTGCTACTTCTGAAGATGACTTGCCATACAAAGGGACTACTACTGGCCATGCAGAAAATGATTCTACTGCTATCATGATGTGAGTATAACCCTCTTTACTTTTATTGAATGGTCCCGCTAAATCTACATGCCATCTCCCATGCAAAACCCCATCTTGAAATATTTTTAAATATGGCTTAAACCTATTCTTAATCCCTTTATGTTTATGACACTGTTTACAATTTGCAATGAACCATTGGATATCAGTTTGCATTCCAGGCCACCAAAAGAATCGTTGCATATGAGCTACTGTTCTATTTACTCCAAAATGATTAATTTCTCCCAGTTGCTCGTGATAGTGCTTGATGGTATTTTTCACATAGTTTGCTGGTAATATTAATTGATATTGTATCTTTTCAGGATCCCTGGTGATATGCTCAAACTTTCTAAATAACAACCCATTCTGAACTACAAGGGACTTGAACTGATGCCAAAGTGTTCGAGTCTTATTACTATATCCACAAATGTCTTGGAAATCTGGACGTTTTCCACTTTCAACTGCAGCTATTATGGGCATGATGTCTTTATCAAGCCTTTGTTCTTTTCTCAACTCATCTGAGCTGACTCCATCTGCTACTATGGAAGTCCAGTTAACCATGACATTTTGCAGTGATACAGGTAAATCTTGCATTTGCTTAACATCTACTAGTTTACATGGTATGCAGTCAACTGTTTTTAACATATTTACATTTGCTACTCTATTTACATTTTCTGTTTGTAAGTGATACATATGCACTTGCATATTTGTATCTGAGAACACTTCTTTCAAGAATTGCACTAGTCGCTGGTAATTTAATTGATCTCTACCACAAGAAAACTCGGGCATACACCACTCATAAATTTTATGAAACTGTAACCAATTCTTTAAATGTAATAATGACTGTCTGACTTGCTGTGGTGTTGGCTTATGAAAATATCTATATTTTGTTATTACATTAATGATTGTTCTTTGTCCTGTCCACACAGGTACCACACCAGGACAAGTTCTATTTCTTGAAAGGAACTGCTCTCTTACATTGAATCTTCTATCTATTTCTTTGGCCAGACCTGCGCCCATTTTACCGTCCCAGCTCACAGCCTGGACCAAAGGTAATCTAGCTTCACTATCAAAGATTGATCCTTCATAGTGGATTACATTGAAACTATTTACATATTCTACTTGTACAACTTGTGCTAGATTTGCTGACACTGCTGTTTCAGTAGTGTTTACAGATGCTTCCTCCCTTTCTTCAATTCTAATACATTTCTTACAATCCTCATTACAGGGCCTTTGTGGTCTACGACTAAGAGCATCTGCATGACCAATGCTGGTCCCTTTTACATAAACTTCTTGAAACTGATAAGGAGCCAGTTTCTCCAACCACCTGGCCAACATACCAGTGGGATTTTTGAAACTTCTCAGCCACTGCAAAGCAGCATGATCTGATTTTACCACGAATGGTGCTCCTGCTAAATAATGATTAAATGCTTTTACTGACTCAACCAATGCTAACAATTCACGGTGAGTTGCACAATAATTTCTTTGTGCTGGGTTTAAGACTTTTGACCAATAAGCTATAGTAATTTCTTTCCCATCTTGTTCCTGAGTTAGCACAGCCCCTAGGCCAGTTAAACTAGCATCCGATGTTAAAGTAAATGGTCCCTTATTTACATCTGGTGTTCCCAAAATTGGAGGTGCAGTTAAGTCTTTCTTAATAGCCTCAAAAGCTTCTTCACACTTCTGAGTCCATTCCCAAGTTACTTTAGCTTTCATTAGCCCATACAAAGGAGCTGCTTTTGTTGCTTAGTGGGGAACATATTTAGTATAATAGTTTACTAATCCCAACCAAGATCTCAACTCCTTTTGATCATTTGGTCTAGCCCAGTGAAGAATTTTATTAATTTTATTGTCATCAGTCTTTATACCCAACTCTGATAATATATGACCTAGATATGAAATTTCTTTTTGAAATAATGAACATTTCTTTGCTTTTAACAGAAACCCTGATGCTCTTATTCGGTTGAACAACGCTTCTAAACGTTGCAACATGACTTCAAAGGAATCACCTGCAATGCATACATCATCGAGGTAAACTGAAACTGCATCACCCAGATCATTTTCTGGTGTTGGCTTCTTGGCTGGTGTTATTAACCTATCAGTGACACATTGGAATGCTCCAGGTGCCGCTGATAACCCAAAACTAAGTCTAGTAAATTCAAATTGTCTGCTAGGCAATCCTAGATCTTCTGGCAGTATGATAGCCGTTTTGGGCTGATCATCTGGATGAATTTCTAAATTATGGTAGCCATGAGCCAAATCAAAAGCATGATACAGTTTCTTCCCTCCCATTCTTTGTAACAAGTCCTGTACCCTTGGTATAGGTGTAGCAGGTACTCGTGTAATTGCATTTAATGCTCTATAATCAATGCAGACTCGTACTTCTCCAGTTTTCTTCATAACACAAAGAATTGGAGAAGCCCAAGCTGACTGACTTGGTCTAATTGCTCCTTGCTGTAGGTACTTCAATATGGTTTCCCTCACAGCCTCTCTATAATGAATCGGTACCGGTCTCGCGTTTTGTTTAATCGGCGGATGATCTCCCGTATCTATTCGAAACTTTAACCACGGACACTTCCCGAATGTAGTATTATCTTTAGCAAATACGTCACAATGCTTTCTTAATAAATTTTCCAGACTTTTCTTTTGATCTGGTGTCAGATTTGGAGTTTTATCTGCTAATTCTTGCAAGTCTGATGGTAAAGCTTGGTCCTTAGCAATTGAGTCTTTTGGCTTTGGGTCAAATTCGGCATCTTCAAATTTCACAGTTTCGTGATCCACAGTGGTCGCTAAAATTGGCATATCTACCGTGTCTACTAGGTCTGACTCTTCACTACACTCAGCTATTTTCTCATTGTCTTTATCTTGTTCTTTTGTTACAGAATTATGATATTCAAGTGGGTGCAACACATAAACTTCTCCCAGGACGGCATATTTTGGAATAGCTACACATTTATCCCCGAAGTTCTGCAAAGTTACATCTAATGGAGCAGTGACACAAGGTACTACCCCTGACTGAGCAAGTACTGAATTGGGTAACCTAGTTACTTTGCTACCCATTCCTGGAGTAGTAGAAAACACTCCCAATTTGACTTTATTCTCTGTTTTGAAACCCCTTTGGACTAAGCTTTCTTTTGTTCTTCCATTTTCTAAGTCGAGTTCAACGAACCCACTTCTGTTTACAGACACTATGGTGTCACTTTCTAAGTCATTTTCCAAGTCATATTCCATTTCTACGTATGTGATCGTGTTCTTTGACACGAGGGGCCCCTTCTGATCACTTTCCATTTCTATGTCATTTTCCACGTTCACTCGACCCTGCTTCTATCCCATCTCGGCAGTTAGGTTGTGAATGGGGCTTGGACAGAGCGTCATCCAGTTTCCCACTTGCCTGAATTGGGGTAACAGTAGAGTCTAGTGTCATATCCATATCCATGTTCTTAGCAACACTGTCTATTTCATAGTCAGTGTGTAGAACAGTGGTCAATTTGCTTTCCACGAAAGGTCTCAAAACAGTCTTTTGGCCTGCTCTGACTGGGTAGAAAACTTCCCCAGCCCTGAACTTCCCCTTATTAAGAGCTTTGCCAATTCTAAACTGAGTACTAATAATCTGTGACTTATCTGGAGTTGGAAACTCTATGATTCTATTTTTAATTCTAAGTGTAGCATCAAAATAATCTAAGAAATCATATCCCAATAAATTCTCTTCTATATCCGCTTCATAAACATAGAAACGGAAAGCCCATTTAGCAATAATAATTTGCACCTGGACTGGCCCATAAAGCATTGCCTTGTGAGAAGTTGCACTTTTTAATCTTAACTTAGCTGGTTGAAGTGTTTTGCCAGATCTTTTGAAAACTGTTATTACAGCTCCTGTGTCAATAACTACTTCAGCAGGTTTTCCATCAATAGAGCATTCTAACACAGGTGCCTTGCTTCCCAATGAGCAAACATTACATTTTTCTAAGCCTATGGAACTCTCTTCCTCAGCTTTTAATGGCTGTTCTGGCTTAACTTCTTCCCGTGCTTCCTGTGCTTGCTCTACTGTAGGAAACCGCTGTTCTGTCTCTGTATGTGGTGGTTGTGTTGTGTGTACCCCTGGTCCCACCATCACACTAGAGGTACTTAACCATTTCCCGAATTTGTTGCAGGATTCTGCGGTACAAATGGTGTGTTGGCAATGGCTAGTTGCCCGTGTCCCTGTCCTGTTCCCTGGTTTTGGTTGGCTGTTCCCCCTGAGCTGGAAGCTTGGCCTTGATTGTCTCTACTTCTGTACCACATCATGGCAGCATGCACCATATCAGGTGGGTACTCCATTTGCGGTAAATACCCTGTCCCTGACCAATGCCCTCTATTATTATTCCTATAATTCCCTGAATTACTATTATTTTGTCTAGGTGCCCTGCAATCTTTTGCTATATGCCCTGACTTGCCACAGTTATAGCAAGCTCCTTCCTCCTTTCTCTTTTCCCAGCAATCCCTTTCTTGATGTCCCTGTTTGCCACAAAAGTGGCATTCACTACCATTCCCGCTATTATTATTATAGTTATTAAAGTTACCTCGACCTCCTCCCCTATTTCTAGACCCTCTTGGCATGAGATAAGTGCGGTTTATGGATACGCAACGGGGAGCCGCCGGATCCCTGCACTCGCCAATATTCCACCAGTTTATTCCGAAAGTATAATAGTTATCGTGTCGTACGCATTAAAAATGGAAAGAGGAAGGTCTAATCCATAGGTACGAAACTTTTCAACCCGATCCGACGCCCCGGAGTTCGTATCTGAGGCGCCAAAAGTCTGGCGCCTTCCATTCGGCAGACCGACGGACGAATGAATGGCGCCGTCTAGAACCACCGCAAAACGTTCCGTAGCGATTTCGCCCAAAACACAACTTTTCGTTACGATTCGCACATATTCCGTCTCGAAATCGAAGAAAATAATTTTTTGAAATGTTTTGAGTCAATATCTGAAGTTATTTTACGATTTTCGCGAAATAGCGATTAAGTGAGGTTAAGAGGTTAGGACGCCCACCACCGGACCGGCCAAGACACTCACCGGGGACGACGATTTCAATCAAAGACACCGTTTTAAACCAGGTAAGAGACGCGAATGGGCTGCGAATGGATTTTCACATAAAATTGACGTTCATTTTCACCCAAAAGTACACATGTCATCGATTTCTGTCATGAATAATACGGAAATGCGACCCGGGGTGTGTCGTTTCAACTGAACGTATGCCTCCTCTGTTATTTTCACAGCTCCTACCCGTACTAAAATGGATGTCGACGAGTATCCGGACGACTTACCAGAAGATGACAGTATTTTTAATAATTTGTCAACCCGGTCGGACAACATCAGCAGCGATGCGTTGGTTGAAACCAGTTTTGAAGTAGAGAAGGTTGACTTCAGTGCCACCTCAACCCCAAGTACCAAGAAGCAAAATTCGTCTCCTGCTAGAGTTGCCAGTACTAGCACGGGATCACCTCGAAGGTCGGCAAGACTTGCTTCTCCGAATCATTCGCCTAGTGGAAGTGGCAATTCTCCACGCCGGTCTGCTAGGCTAGCTTCTCATCGGTTTGCACCCCCAGTGTCAGCACCATCAGCTCCACCACCAAAACAAGTGTCAAAGGGGAAGGGCAGTGTCAGTGTCAGAGAGAAAGGCCATGGGAAAAGCGGTTCTACTGCAAAGGACACTTCTTCAAGCAGTAAACCTGCTTCGAAGACAATGAAATGCCCCAAATGTCCGGCTACCCTGAAAAATAAAAAGACCCTCGACACACATCTTAGAGGACATTATATGACAGGTATGTTATGAATGAAATACGCTTTAATTATTTGTACAAATGATGTTTCATGTTTCATTGGTGTCTGCTTTTGTTTTTAGGTGTGACATCGAGAGCCCCCTCGTTACAAGACCTTAATCAGGAAATGGTGTCCCTTTCATCAGCAACGTTACAGAGTATGCTGAAAGAGACAGTGATTGGGGAAATAAGTGAACTTGTGCACAATTATTGCTGTGGTTTACAAGAAACATTTCATGACCCTACTCTTGACAGTGAAATATTTACATACTTGAGTGACTGCTTCTTCAAAATATTACAGGGGAGAAAAACTTTGTTCCCCTCTGCCATTAGAACATCTACTTATGTTGGCACAAACTCTTTGCTCTGTGATCCTGAATTCAGAACAACTGTTAAAGCTCACTTTCAACTACTAAAAAATTGTGAAGATAGTGTACTAAATGTCTTTATTGCAGACTTCATGTGTACACCAAGCAACCAAGTTATAGTATATTGTACCAAACAAATGAGAAATGCAGTTAGTAATGTTAGTGCACCAAATAAGAACAGATCTACTGATGATAAAAATTCAGTGCAGTTTAGACAGACTGTGTATCATATTGCTGGGTCCATAGTCAATGGGTTCCTTTGGAAAGGTAGACAATATGGGAAAACCAGCAAGACATGGGCCACATATTGTGTAATCCTCAGGAATAATTTGTTGAGAGGGGAAGGTGGGGAGAACCAGTGCTCAGATGATGTGAGGCACTTTTCAGAGAGCAAAGATAGGGGTGGGTACAAGCATGTTAATGATGATACTTTTAGTTTCTTCCTAACATTGTTTGATCTGCTAATGTGTTCTGAAGATGAACATGGCTCTCTCCCTCCCAATGTTATTGATGAAGTAGTGCTTGCTAGTGATGTTATTCTTTGCCTTTGGGATGTTCTAGTGGGAAATGATTTAAGTCAAGATGAATCGCTTGATCTATTGGTTCAAATTTCTCAAACCAGTATTAAGGTTGTCATGAAAGGCATCATCAAGAGAAGGCTTAACAACCATCTAAAGCAGGCATACAATTCTGTAGCTCTGCGTGCCAAATTAGCAGCTGGTCCGTGGAGAGTGACACCAATTTTTGTAGCATTTGTTATGGTTGTGTTTGGTTGAAGATTGATTAGTGACTCTCTGTGCCAGAGTTTACGTTGCTTAATTGCTTCTGACTGTTTTGTTTGAATTTATTTTATATTGCAAAACACTGTTTTTACTGAAGGTTATTGTGTTCAGAACAGTATTTATTTTAAATTTTAGAGAAGCCCAATAATTTTGTTGCCAAATATTATCATGTAAGATTTATCTATGTAGATGTGACAGGTTTTATGTGTTAATATTATTTTAGCAATTACAAATAAAATTGGTTGCTTTGGTCCACAATATATTTGCTTTCATTTCACATCCATGGCAAATACATCAAAATAATGGTAAAAAATGAAGTTAATCCTACAGATTTTAAGAAATAACAATAATATTATTGGAATAATTACACAACACTTTCATAACAAAGTAACAAGTAAATTTACTTCTTTTTCTTTTTTGGTAGAGGTTCGTATGACAATTCCATGCCTTTCCTAGATACTTCAGTGGAGTTGCTGCGCCTTGATTTAACACCCAAGTCCCGTTCAACAGTGGAGACTACTTGCCTTGAGATAAATTGAGATGCATTGGGATTGTTGCTTCCACCACAGGCACCTCGCTGCTGGCTGAAATGTTGTTCGAGTGGATCTTGAGAGAACACTCTTCCCAAGATATATTTAGGAGGTTCTTTCAGATTTTCAAACAGAAATCTAACAGCCCCAGCAAAACCTCTAATTGCCATTTCAATACCATACAATGTCTGGTGAGCAAGTATTTTTTTTCCCTTTGCCTTCTGATCAATAGGCAAAGCCTTCACCTGGTCCTTCCAGGCCTGGAGGTACTCTAAGAAAGGCTGATTCAGTTCATCACCTTCTTTTACATTGGCATCTGTCATCTTCCCATGTACAGGATGAGGCACTCCCAGCCAGCCAGTCAAATCTAGGGTCCAGTGCACTGGTGAAAGGGGCCAAATTTTTATTTTTAGTCCTGATATCTTGTATTTTAAAGGCCCCATTAAGACAGTCAAAGAATTTATTGCAGTATCTAATAAATTTAACCAGTTCTGAAGTATTGGGCCACTTTTGGTCTTCAATATCCAGCGCCACAGTATCACTCAACACCACTGCAGCATTCCGGACACTCATACAAGAGAACTTATTCGGAAACACACACTGTGCGTTCAACTTGAAGGATTTTCGAAGGGTGTCTCCTTTGAATGACAGGTACAGTCGAACAATTGTTTTCCATTGCAATTTCTGGCCATTAATTTCCATTGATCTGGGTTTATTTTCCCCAGAATTGTACAGACAATTGCGAGTAGTTTTATTAAGTGGCACACATCAGAAATAAAAAATAAGGGCCTTTCTTCTGGTGAGCAGAAATTCAGTGTATCAAATGTAACTCCTGATTGGGTCTTAGTAAGTGGTTCATGCATTTTTATGAAAGAACGATTAGTGGGGGCACCATCACAAACTAATGCTAGTATTTTGATACCAGCTTTTTCAAGCCTTGATATCACTTGCCATGTCCTTACATACAAAGTATCTGAAGACAGATCTCTGATGGTAAATGCTGCAACTACATACTTGACATTGGAAGCAACACCTTTAATCATAAAAGCAAGCATAGTTTTTGCCATTTTAGGTTCAGATTGCTCCATTGTCTTTCCACTAAACATACCTTCAACATATTTCTCAAACTCTTCAATTTCCTTCTCCACTTCATCTAATTGAGCATAGCCAATCAAACTGTTATCAGCCCTCTTGTAAATTAAATTTTGGGAGATATACATTTCATCACATAGAAGAACATGATACTTTTGGTATTCTTTTCCGAATGTCTTCACTTTAACACTTGCCAATTCAAGTATTCCATCAGAAACACCTTCCTCGGCCTTTATGGCATGGGAGTAATCAAACAGAGTTCTGGCACATGGCAGATTTATTGCACCCGAGTCCCTTAAAGCTTCATATCCAGAGTTAGACATTTTACTCTTGATGTGGAGTGCCAACCGTATCATTGTAGGATGCCATCTATGGCTACGTTTGTCCGTCTTCTGTGAACTCTTTATCTGCTCTTGAAGGAATACTTTTTGAATTTCTGTCAGTTTGGTGCTACTCAGAATATGTTTGAGTGCAATACTGAGATCATCTTCCAGATCAACTCCCTCCTGCTCTAGTAACTCTTGCACTCTCTTCTCCAAATATGCTATCCTCTTATTTTTCTTTCTCAATTCATCATGCTGCTTTTTCAATTTTTGAGTAGCTTGAGAAGGAGTCAAAAATATGTTGGGAGTGTTAGGGTGCACTTCATCAGCTGTAACAAATTCTTCTCTTCTCTTCAACAATTTCAACACACTTGCACAGTTCTCACATCGAGGACACTTTCCTTTTGCTTTTCCCCTTCCTTCTCTAACTAACCACAGACAAGAAACACTCCTGCATGTCTCTACGTAACTTTTCTCTCGGTATGGATTGTAATCAATATTAGTCTGTGGAATGCTGAACCAAATATCCCTGGTCTGTTCATGACTTGCTCCTGTACACACATTAAAATCCATCACCCCTCTCACTAAATCCACACTTTTTTCACAAAAATCTTTCAAACACTCATCAACTTGCACTGCTAAAGAAGGAATAGACATCTTGCTGACAACTTGATTACTAAAAATATTTTGACAATGAATGTTGATTGAGACTAAGCCATTAAAATTAACGATAATTTCTCTCTGAATTGCTTTGGGAGTAGACTCGCACAACAACAGAAAGTGAAAACTATACCGGTCACAAATTGGCACCCAAGAATTTGGCAATAAACCTTTGAAAATGAGCAAGCACTTTTCTAAAAAGTCTAAATCAAGTTCTATGTCATCTAAATTTTCAGAAGACGGCACCACACCCAGAAAATCAAATATGCTGCAGATTGGAGGCTGCTTCATGGATGAAGTGGATTCTGGTTGTGATGAGGCATATGAAGCTGGAGTATCTGATCTTGACGAGGAAGCAGGAACTTCAGGTTTGGATACTGAAGCTGGTTTTTCTGGTCTCGACAATGAATCAGAAAAACTAGATAATGATACATCATTGCCTAGGGATGAGTCCGGACGTGACGAATCGGAATTGAATCCAGCAGCTGAATCAGGTCTGGAGCTAAGTGATGAATGACTTTCTGAATCAAGAGAGGATTCAGAGCCATGCCCACTTTGAGAATTTGTTGAAGAGGCATCACTTTCGATCACATCATAAGCTGTAGTGAGAGACCAAAAAGAAAAGAAAAATTTAGGCAAAAAATTCATTGCTAACACTACACTGCTACACAAGACATTTAAATTTATATACCTGTACAACAGTACTGTCTTCTGTGGGCCTGCAGTCCTCTTCACCGAGCTCGGTGACAAGCATATGCTGGTTGATGAAATCGGCACATACCTACAATTGAAAACGCAGAGACACACAATCAGCAAAACACACACAATATAACTGCATGAACATGAAATATGACAATGCCACTTGCCTCATCGTCCGAAAAAATGCAGTTAGCCAAGTCAGGATCTGCTACTCCAATTAGTTTGGACTTGTACCGACCGCGCTGTTTTGGACGGTTCACTTTATTCCTGCGAGACACACCACGTCTCTTCTTTCTTTTGACTGGCTCACTTCCATGAATTTCGGGTTCCGGAGTTTCCATCGTGTAACAGATCTGGAATGGATAACAGGTGGTTGAGGTTCTTGTCGTCGGTAGTGGTATTTCCGTATTATTCATGACAGAAATCGATGACATGTGTACTTTTGGGTGAAAATGAACGTCAATTTTATGTGAAAATCCATTCGCAGCCCATTCGCGTCTCTTACCTGGTTTAAAACGGTGTCTTTGATTGAAATCGTCGTCCCCGGTGAGTGTCTTGGCCGGTCCGGTGGTGGGCGTCCTAACCTCTTAACCTCACTTAATCGCTATTTCGCGAAAATCGTAAAATAACTTCAGATATTGACTCAAAACATTTCAAAAATTATTTTCTTCGATTTCGAGACGGAATATGTGCGAATCGTAACGAAAAGTTGTGTTTTGGGCGAAATCGCTACGGAACGTTTTGCGGTGGTTCTAGACGGCGCCATTCATTCGTCCGTCGGTCTGCCGAATGGAAGGCGCCAGACTTTTGGCGCCTCAGATACGAACTCCGGGGCGTCGGATCGGGTTGAAAAGTTTCGTACCTATGGATTAGACCTTCCTCTTTCCATTTTTAATGCGTACGACACGATAACTATTATACTTTCGGAATAAACTGGTGGAATATTGGCGAGTGCAGGGATCCGGCGGCTCCCCGTTGCGTATCCATAAACCGCACTTATCTCATGCTCTTGGCCTGCCTCTCCCTTGGCCACGGCCTCTACCTCTGAAACCACTATTATTATTTCCTTGGCTATTCCCATTACCATTACTATTGCTATTAGCATTCTGCTGGTTCCCATTGCTATTCTGACTATTTCCATTCCCATTATTATTTTGAACTGCAGTATTGCTTCCAGATGGAAAAACCATGTTAACGGAAGCATCAGAGGTATTGCCATCATCATCCTTTGAGGTCGATGGTTGGCTTTCTACTTTAACTAGCCTGGCCCTTTTGGCACTGGGCTCCCCTATTATAGCCCTAGCCTTGCTGTACGTATTGACAGCTTCATCTATAGTATTGGACATTCCAAATGGTATGCCCTTGGCATAAGTCTGATCTATTAACCCCTTGCAAAATTGCTCAACTAATGCCTCTTGAATATCTCTCCCTGGGATATTTCTGAAGCATGCCCTACCTGCACGTTCTACTAGTCTAGCGAATTCCCTAACTGACTGATCTGGCTTTTGTTTAAGAGAAGTGAACTCTTGTTTCCTTTCCCAAAACATGGGTTCTTTACTATACTGCCTTAACAATATTTCTTCTAAGTTCTCAAAAGTCATAGGTTTACCCTG
Source organism: Odontothrips loti (assembly GCA_038380765.1). Classification (NCBI taxonomy): domain Eukaryota; kingdom Metazoa; phylum Arthropoda; class Insecta; order Thysanoptera; family Thripidae; genus Odontothrips; species Odontothrips loti. Next base: position 4,940,647 of record CM076255.1, read on the forward strand.
GTGATGCAATGTTTTAATTACATCAGTAGCATGCCCTGTTAAAGCTTGGAGCAAAGCAGTTTTTCTTTCCTGCTCATTCCATTTATTGGCCTTTGCCACCTTCTTAAATTGGAGTTGAAAAATAGCATAATCTGATTCCCCATCGTTTTTATGAAGTTGGAATTTATTTTTAGAAGTACCTACTCTCTCCCTTCTATGCCTATAGGCCCTAGGTTCCTCTACCTCCCCTTCATTTTCTGAGTCTTCCCTAACACTTTCTGTTTCTGTCTCTGGTCCAGTTTCTACTTCATTTTCCCCATGGTCTTCATTTTCCTCATCAAATCCATAGCGCCTAACACCCCTTCTAACTCTAACGTGTCTTCCCTGTCCTTGGTGTTGTCCCTCTGCTGCGCGTTGGGCTGCTCCCCGGCCACGGCCCCTGCCGCGGCCTCTGCCCCTGGGGCGCCTGATGGGCTCACCCCGCATAGCTATGACGGCTGCTGCCGGCCCTTGTATGGGTTGGTTAGCCTGTTCCTGTTGTTCGTCCATGATATTAACTGTGTGTTTACAAGTGTAGTGTTTGTGTGTTTAGCCTATGTGTGATCTAGCTGGTTGTTGTGATTAGCCTGTGTGTCTACCACCACCTGTGTGTGTTACTTGGCTTTAAAGTCTTTGCTTTGAATCTAAGTTGGGGATTCGTTCCCTCCTCTCTAGCTTGCTGATAAGTTTTCCAATGCTCTTTGGGAGCGTTTGGATACGGCACGAAATACGTAAACGGATCCGACGTATCCTCTTCCCTATCCTCTAACGGAACTTGCACTTCGTGCCTCTCGACGGCAAAATGTTTAATCACTAATTGGTTGTCCTGACCAAAGGTCCAGACTTGCCTAGTATCTAGCGTTGTGGGACTGACCTCTATTTCCTGTTCACAGCTGCTGACTGGCTCTACTGCTTCTACTGAGATTGGTGTCCAAGTTTGATCCGAGCTTGAAGAGATCCCGGAGTCACTGCTACTGCTTTCAACTTCCCAATCTTCCTCTGATGGAGGTAAAAGTATCCTTTGGTAGGGATACAACGGGTGAGATAGTGGAATGTTGGTTTCCAAATCCCAGTTTTCCTCTGAAGGAGGCAAATGTATTCTTCTGTATGGATACAGTGGGTGAGCAAGTGGAATTATGTCCTCTTGTCTACCCTTAGAATACATTGACTTAAAAGTAAAGCTTTTTGTGTCTTTACTTTTTCCCCTTACTACTTCCTTCCCCCTTTTTGAAATCCCCCTTGACTTTAGGAACTGAATGTGACTGTGAAACAGTAAAGATCAAATTGTCTCCACACCTAGTCCAGACAAACACTAATTTGTAGAGATTAACTCTAAAAGAAAGCTTTAACAAAAGCTGTTTCTTTAAAGCAGGCTTAATATTTACCATGGAACAAATTCCAGGCAAGTAAAAGCCACAAAAGCAACTACGAACAACAACTGCAACAAAGCAATAGAGATCATTACTTCAAAAGCACAAGAAAATACTGTTTGCAAACTACCCAATAGCGCACAATCAAAAGACAGGCGCATTAAGACACTCAAGCACACCAACTTAATAGAGCACGATCACTAGGAACGGCTCAGTTGTACAAATGTGAAAACAAAGTACACAAAGAATATACAAATGTCAAAACAAAGTACAAAGAATATACAAATGTCAAAAACAAAGTACACAAAGACTATACAAATGTGAAAAACATAAAGTTATGTTCAACCACCTACGAGTAAGCTTTCATTTGTTTGACAAAATCTACGAATTTTTGATTCCTTATCAAGTCACCCCTTACTATTTCAGTGCCAACTGTGGCACAAGTTAAGAATATAAGTGGTAGTTTAGTTAAAGGTGCCCATTTGATATCCGCTACAAAATAAACAACTAACAGCAGAAATAAAGCTCTGACTGGATCAGATTCCTGAAACCAGGGTTCAAAGTCAACATAACATGAAATAGATAAGGAGCCTTCGGAATAGGACCCTATTCCAATAAGTCTTGGGGCTTCCTTCGCTGTTGTCTGTACTTCCCCGAGAGGAGTGTTTTCCTGGAGACAAAATTACAATTATAAATGACTCGTCTAATTAGGACACAATAAAGGACATGAAGTTAAGAACATCTATAAAAACTCATACAGGAAATAACTCCAAAATTCTAGCCTTCCTCTCCCCCCTGTTTTTCTCCTTAAACCAGAGGGTGGATGCCAGATGGAGACTTTCCAGAACAGCAAGAGTGGTTTCCTCTATAGGAAAGAGAGGAGGAGGATTAGGAAGCATCGAGCCACTCTGACACAGCCAGTGATTTTGTGAAGTACGCCTGAGTATGGGAACTTACCTAGTGTCCCATCAACGTAGGGAATCTTTTTCTCCTTATAATACTTGAGCAGCGGTTCCATCACATTTGTCCACCTTTCCCTTCCATTCTCATAGGAAATGTTAGCATCAGCCAAGAATTCCGCAAGAAGCTAAAATTAAAACACAAATACTAATGAAAAAAAAATCAACAAAATACACATATATATATATATATATATATATATATATATATATATATATATATATATGAAAATTAAACATAAGATGGAAACAATAAAGAATTTAAATTCCATAGCAGACACTTACAATGTCATTGAGACCAAGGGCAGGGTAGGCCCTCAGGAGTTGAAGAGCAGGCAGCTTTTTTGCCTCCTGCTTTCGGAGAGGCCTAGCCACCTCCATCAAGGCCTTGTGAGCTGAACTAGACCTCTCAGATTTAGTCCATTTGTCGAACATACTCTGTTTTGCATCAGTAGCTGTTACAACAGTTTCGGTTTCTTCTTTCTGTGATGCAGCATTGAGTCTCTCTCTCCTTTTCCTGAGCATTATTTGAAGTGCCTTCTGTAAAATAATAAAAACAATTTAAAATAATACATTAGTAACCAATGACTTTTATTTGGACTCTGCTGTGCTAAATTCACCGGCCATTTGAAAAAGTGGTCCACAGAAGTCAGATTCATTTTTTGTTCTGGTGCAGCTACAGATCAGAAGTGACTTCAGAATTGTTGTATATATTAAATTAACCCTCTACATTCCTGTACCATTGTGATGTCACCTGTCTAGTTATGTACATACATTTAAAGTTCCCACCATGTATATATTTCTCATACTATGTAATTAGTGTAATTCACTAATTATCATACTGCACTTGTCACCGCCTGCACATAACTGCAATTGCACCCATGTCGCTCCAGCTAAACTGTATCCTGTCCAGAATAAAAACTTCACTTCCTGTCCAGACCTAGTCCCGTGCACATCGTTGTTATTTTCTTACCCGCTTCCTATCCATTCACATCGGATAATTAAACAAGTTTGCACTGTTATCACCATATATTTACAACAGGTTATGGTGCTCAGCTCACGATTCTAACTGCGCAAGTGATTATTAGTATTAGTGTTCAGTGTTAAAACTTGTGCCTGAAGAAATACCCGTGTAAGACTTTGATAACCTCAACAATGCCGGAGACACGCCGTCAGCAAAGTCAGCAATGTGCTGATGGCTCGGAGCAAGTGATTACCACAGTAGTGCAGGGGAATTTGCCTGCAATTCCTCTGCTAATAGGAGAAGAGAACTGGGGAAACTGGAGATTTCGCGTCGAGATGCACCTCGGCGTGGAGGGACTTTCGGACTGCTTGACCCGGGAGCCCGATCCAGAGGACGCAGCAGCAGTTCAACGCGACTTCAGGGCAAAGTCGAAGATTTGCCTGGCCGAGGACGACTCCATCCTCAAATACATTCGGACCACGATCACCGCGCATCAGGCCTGGAAGGCTTTGTGCGACATGTTCGAAGGGTCGGGCATACACCAACAGCTCGCCCTGCTCTACCGGCTCCTTGACGCCCACCAGGACCGTTTCTCCTCCCTGGAGAAGTATATTTATGCAGTGAAAGAATTAGTGGAGAGGATGGAGGCGGCGGGGATCGGCCTCGCTGAAAATGTGGCTTCTGGGGTGCTGCTAAAAGGACTCAAAAGTGACGAGCACTACAAGGTGCTGCGGACCGTCATCGAGAGGACATGCGCCACCGTGGACACACAGGGCAAGCCGGTCCTGAAATTCGCCACCGTCGTGGAGCAGCTCATACAAGAGCACATCAAGGAGGAGACTGAGAAGATCAACAAGGTGGCCGTCGCCGCCAACAAGGGGGCCGTCTCCAGTTCGAATTCCGGCGCCAACCCAAGATGGCGCCCTTACCCAGGACAGCGAGGCGGACATCGGGGCGGCCGTGGCGGACACCACGGACACCGAGGTGGCCGTGGCGGCAACTCCAGCCGGCCACAACAACAACAGCAGCAGACGACAACCGGGAACCGGACCAAGTCTGCAGATACTTGTAGATTCTGCAAGAGAAATAATCATATGGAAAGTGTTTGCTGGTTCAACCCGGACAACCCTGAGAACCGGTTGGGAAGTAGTAAGCCCAGCAAAATTTCGGTGAGTGGTGAAAGGTCTGAGTCTGCTGCTGGCCCTCCTAGGTGGAAAGTTAATATTGCAAAGAGGGCAGCAGACAGCCCTTGCTGTGAGACTGCTGCGAAGGTGTTGAGAGCTGAGAATGTAGAGAAAAATAAAAATCAGAAATTTTATCTTGATAGTGGTTCCTTCGACAACTTAATGAGTGACCCATCATACATACAGAATTACAGACCTTGCGCACAGGAAACAATTGAGTGTGCAGGAGATCAGATTCTTTACACAGAAGGTGCGGGTGCCATCCACTTAGACTCAGGAAAGTATAATGGTCTTTCAGAAATACAAGTTAAATATGTGCCTGGTTTAACTAATAATTTACTATCTGTCAGTACCCTTGCTAAAAGTAATTTAGTCACAGTTTTCACGGATAACTATGGGGGTGTTTTTCATAAGAAAGATATCATAATTAAAGGTAAACCTATAATTAAAGCAGTTGAAGATAACGGTACATATAAAGTTAGTTTGGAACTTATTAAAGACACAGCAGCATTCAAGGCTAATTTATCCAATAAAGCATATTCCTTATGGCACCAAAGATTTGGTCATGCAGGCAAGAATAGCCTTAGTAAATTAAATAGTGGTCTAGTAGATGGTATCCCACAAGATGTCACAAATGGTACAGACAGTGTTGCCAGAAAAGTAGGCAAAAAGTAGCCCAAACACACAGGTGTCAAGATTGTGCCTACCTGCGCCTGCCTACTAGGCAAATTGCTAACAGCCGTAAACTCATGTTGCCTAGTAGGCAGGCGCAGGTATGCACAATCTTGACACCAGTGTGTTTGGGCTACTTTTTGCCTACTTTTTGGCAACACTGGGTACAGACTCATGCCATGCGTGCCAAGAACTAGAAACAGACATGGATGGTACAGGCCCATGCCAGACATGTCTAGAATCTAAACAGACCAGAACTCCACTTCCAAGGGATGGAGCTACAAGAGCGAACAGATTGCTCGGATTGGTTCACTCAGATGTCTGTGAGGTGACAGATGTAACCTCATGGGAAGGCTACAATTATTTTGTGACCTTCGTGGATGACTATAGCAGATACACTATGGTTGCTCTTCTTAAAAGAAAAAGTGAGGTGTTTCAGAAATTCAGAACATATCAGAAATTGGTTGAGAGACACACAGAAAACAGAATTAAAATTGTGAGATCAGACAATGGGACAGAATACTGCAATGAAGAAGTTGAAAATTTCTTTAAAAATGAAGGGATAATTAGACAGCTCTCCCCCAGTCGCGGGATCACGGGCCATGTCTTAGGGCATGTACTCGAATACATGCCACACCAGTTACATAGGGTACGTGATGCAGGGCATGTACACAGGCGGTCTCTGGCAGGTCCTTCCTAACACATGTCACAGGGCATGTACTCGAAAACATCCAACTCCTATTACACAGGGTACGTGATGCTGGACATGTAGATTAGACGGCATTTGCCAGGTCCTTCCACTCACATGTCACATGGGTCGTGCCCGATTACCTCCCACCTTGGTAACACATGCAATGTTATGTAAGACCCGTGTGTGTTACGTTATTTTACATATCCCTTCATACACATGTCACAAGACATGTCCATGAGGACGATCTATTTATGACAATGCTCAGAGGCACTCAATAGGACATCCCTCTAATGTCTTTCTCATCATTTCGGACATAATTTAAGTCCCGTACCACGACGGAAAAAAAAAATTCTCTCCATATTTTGATATGTTATTCACTATCACTTAAAACGTCTTTGAAACCAATATCTTGACGTACGTATTCTTAATCAAAAACTTAAAAAATTTTCGGGACTTATATATTTTATCTATCTGCTAGACTAAGCACCGGCCAGACTAAGCCCGGACAAATTTTGTAATTTTCTATCAAAAATATGTTCATTAAGAAATGGGGTTGAAAGACGTTTCCAGTGATTGCGAACAACATATCAAGGGCGCAGCAGCATATTTCTACATCGTATGGTGGTGGGGACTTAGATTTTCGCGATCTCCGCACTTGTGCTCGTGCTGTGCTGGCCTGGTACCCGCTGTACAAAAGCGCTCTCCGTGGCGACTGCGCGAACTATTGCGCGGCGGCGGTACTACGAACGGACAACAGAGCGCGGCACTGCGGCGCAGAGAGATCGTGTATTTAGGTTAGGAGAGTGTTTGCGCTGCCTGAAAGTCCTTGTCAATTCGGACACGGTTTTCTACAGAGCCTCTTGACACAGCCGAATGCCTCCCCTCACGTCTCTCACGAAATTTTAATAGCACGCAACGCCCAGCGAATGGCTATGGCGCGTTGACATTAACATAATGTCCACTTCTTCTCTTTGAAACATACACTTTCCCTCCTACCTCTCCAGCAAATGCTCTTTAAAGAAATATAATTCAATTATCATTTTCATTTTGCCATTCTGCAGAACCCCAATATTCTTCAGTGACCGCACTCAACATGGGCAATGTGTGACACATCACTTTCACTTTTTAAATTAGCATGGAAAATCAGTACTTTGTGACCCATAGCTCGAATGCTTGAATAGAAATCCACAATAAGTTGATCACATTTTTATAAAATCAATGTATTTCATAACCACGGACACAAATTAGGTGCCGTGTCCTTTAAAAGGTGCACAGACATGAAGGGCACAAATGTACAACTGACATATTTGCATCACTGATAAATTAGTCATAAACAACACAAATTCATTTCATATTACCTTTCAAGGGATTAATATACTGCCCACATCTCATTTTACAACTCCATGGACCTTGAGAAGTATTTATTAAAATATTTACTATAATGTTTAACATATAAATAGCACCTTCAGCTGCAGAGATGCCTCGGCAGTAGTAATGAATGAATATCGCTACATATCGTGAATTGTATACAATGGAAGGCGGTGCGAAAATGAATTCAGGTAAAAAACAAGTGAAAGGATCAGTTCAGCATAAAGAAATAGTTCAAGTAAGAAACAAGGGTTCAATTCAGTAGTTGCCATGGTGACAGCATTTGTAATGCGGTAGATGTCATAGACTACACTCTTATTTCATTCTCTGCGACTCTCAGCAACGTTCTCAAAGTATGGTCTACCGGCGCAGAGGGTATCGGAAATGTTTCAAACGGCCTCCGAAAGGATGTAGATTATGGAAATCAAAGGTAAGTATATTGTTCATGGTCCCTTATTTCGAGATAGATAAGATGGTGCCTTCTGTATAATTTCTTTCAGAAATCATGTGCACAACTAGCTCTGGAGCCAGTGCTGGCCGGTGCTCGTAGCAGGTTCACTGACCTCTCATGTGATGCGAGCGATGTTTACTGTAGCACTGCTGTGCCAACACGCATGCCGTCATCTTTGACACAGCAGTCTCCAAATGAAGCACGTGCACCTTCAAAGTCTGCACAAATACACAGTGGAAAACCAAATCCGGAAGAGGACGAGAGTGGATTTTTGGGCTTCAATGTCAAACCATATCAGGAACCTATAAATGTTCTTTCACTGTTTGATGGCATAAGTACTGGCCTTCAAGCCTTAGATGAACTGAAGATCAGGGTGGGAAAATACTACTCCTGTGAGATTGATTCAAAAGCTCTCAGTCTTCAGAAATTTCGGTTTGGTGATCGTATAACACAGCTTGGTTCAGTAGATATGCTCACAAATGAGGAGGTGGAACGAATAGGACCTGTACACCTCTTACTGGGTGCTTCTCCATGTGACCAACTCAGCTTAGTAAATCCTCGCCGCCTAGGACTTTATGGTGAAATAATTGTTCATAACTTTCCTCACAGAATGTATTTACATTTTGTCAAACTACCTTCTACTTGTATTTCTTTCCAGATCAGAGGTCTTCAGGAAGACTGTTCTTTGAGTTTACTCGTATCCTCAGATGTTTGGAGGATCTTGCAAAAAGAAATGAAATTGAATTCCATTGGTTGTTTGAAAATACATTTGCAATGGAAAAGAAGACCCTAAGCTCTATGACAAGGTAAATATTCTTTTTGTTTGGCAAGCTGATACATGCAAGGTCACTGAATTTCAAACTAGTCTTACCAGATGAAGCAAATAGTTAAAACAAAAACAAAAGCTCTTTTATTCGCACTTTCAGGGAACTCCATTGCGAACCAGTTATGCACTGTGCTAGTAATTACTGTCCCGTGCGGCGAAGACGGTACTTCTGGGGTAATCTTCCAAATATGCATAGGATCCTGGAACCAGCTGCAGCCGGGACTGGGATCGCGATGTGGTAGTTAAATTTGAGGATTTGGCGGCGGAGGTTAGTTTGCGTCGTGTTCTCAGACACGCTTTAATATGTAATATTTCAGTCACAGTAAGATGTATGGATTGATTTTCAGACACTGGAACGGCCAATCAGGGAAAGAAATCTCCCGTTCCGGGTCGCCTTCTTGGCTTCAATGAAACCGCCGAGCTCGTGCCGGGCGCACAATTCCTGCTTCTGGCTTGTGCACTGGGACTGTGGCGCCCAATTTAATTTAGAGGCCGATTCCAAACGAGTTGCGACAACCCTGAAGGTAATCTATCAAAGGGATTGCCGATTGCTCCTGCCCTAGAGTCAGAAACACATTGTGGCCGTCACCAAGCATGTACGAGGAGGGAACACTGCACAGTCTACAAATTTTACCTTCCCTTTCAGACACTGGTCCCTGATAATGTATTTATAACTGACACGAAGGGATGGGCGAGACGGCCCACAGCGGTATGTTGTGTCTTACGCGGCCGGATGCCCACACAACCGGACAGGCGCTGCAGGACCTGTGGATATTTACCCTACGGTAGGCAAGAATCAATGTCATTTTGAAAAGGTGCAGTTTATTTGTCAAGTTTTCATGTCTCTTCACATCTATTGCAGATCAATAACGCAGAAGACACCTAAAACAAGGCAATTTTTACCCGTATCCATCTATGCATGTATCTACCTCTGTGTGATTCTGTATTTTTTAATTTTTTAGTTCTTGTACCGGTTACTTGTTCATGGATATTTGTGCCATAATATTTTTTATACATTTATATTGTGATATTCTCATGTTGTGCATTCCATTATTTTTTAAGGATGATGCTGCAATATTGATAAGCAGTTCCATTACTTCTGATCACTATTGATGATGTTCGCATTATAATTTTGTTATGACTTTGACTTTTGCATTTATTGTGCATTTTATTATAGTTAAGGATGCGACTTGCTGCCATATTCATAGAGTATCTGAGGTAATAAATGGCCAGAGCTGAAACTGAAGTTTTTCTGAGTAGCCGTTTCCACAATTAGGTACCCAAGTAACCCCATTTAATTAATTTTTTTCTAGTACGACAGTACGCCTTAAATGTACTGAACTATATTAAAGTTCCATAACTTCTGATCACTAGTGATGATGTTCGCATTATAATTTTGTTATGACTTTTGCATTTGTTGTACATTTTATTATATTTAAGGATGCTACTTGTTGCCATATTCATAGAGTGAGGTAATAAATGGCCAGAGCTGAAACTGAAGTTTTTCTGAGTAGCTGTTTCTACAATTAGGTACCCAAGTAACCCCATTTAATTAATTTTTTTCTAGTACGACAGTACGCCTTAAATGTACTGAACTATATTAAAGTTCCACTCCGCAATTTACTGCCCAATTCTACTTGATTACTTACATTATTGGTAAAGAATTTCTGTCATACACTGATGCTTATGACTACCCAGTTCTTTCATCTGATTTAGGGATCTACCGCGTTGACAAGCTCAGTGAAAGACTAAAAAAGTGGCCACTGTCTCACATCCGTTCTAAGGCACTTGCCACAAGCTATAAGGGGACCTCAGCCCTAGTTGTTTATCCACTGAATTAGTCCACAAGTCTCTTAAAAATGTAACATATTTTATGTATATATGTATTTATTCAAATCAGTAGTTGTGGTTTGCTTGGGCTATGGTAGGGGGTGCAGATAGAACATCATATTGTAAATATATCATCTGAATATCATCTGAATGGAGGTGGTGTTAAGTGGTATGTTGTTAATGCTGCTTGGTATGTTGCCATTTGTACCGTTGACTCACAACGGGTAACACATTAATCTTTCTTATTGTAGGTGCTCTGTGGTGAGGTTCCTCAAGGAGAAGGGGCGGCCTGTCTGCAGTGTTTCCAATAAACTGATCCTTAAAGAGGAGTACGAGTGGGTCTGCTACTGGCCCAGATATTTGAGTGGTCAGAAGATGGAAAAGCAGCTGAGGGATCCGGACCTACTGCCAGATAGTGAAGGCAACAAAAAGAAATTCATCAGGAGAGTTGTGCACATCAAGTTTTGGAATGGTAAACTTGATTTTCTCTCCTTTGCTAATTTCACTCTTCTTTGTCTCCTGTTATCCTCTTTTTTGTCCTGCTGTTTTAACAGACAAGTACGAGAATTGTCAAGACAAAGTGAAGGAGTATGTCCAAAAGGGAGCAGTGTCCGGATTTACTTCTGAGACCTGCGTCTCAGAAGAGGAGGGTGATGAACCCGTTGGCAACATTGACATGGGCAAAGAAAAGCCTTGGAAGTACCATCCCCCTGCTGACAGTTCAGAGTCATCTGATGACTCTGAACACGCAGATCACCCTGGGTCTGCATCAGAAACAGATGTTGGAGAGGATGACATCTCCATAACAGAAGAAGAACCGAACAGGAACGAGAGCCCTGTGTCAGACAGGGCTCGCTTGGAGACACCAGAGTGTCTCCGGTCTCGCTCGGAGACACCCGAGCGTCCCCGTCCAGCTTGCAGCCAAGGAGGGCAGGCGGGCAGTTCTCAAAATGGTGTAAAGAGAAAGCGGTCTCCTTCACCACAAGTAGTTGTTGCTGCCGCATCTGGTAATGGTCATCAGAAGACAGATGATGGCTCCACAATGACAAAGAAAGAACTGAGTAAGTCGAGTATTGTCTGTGACACTAGGAAATGGCCTCAGTCTTGCACATTTCTCTCATATGAACATTGTATTTTCAGAACTGTTCAAAAAAGTTGTGAAGCTGGAGCTGCAAGTGGCCGAAATCCTGGGAATCGTGAAGGAGCTACGGGCTGTTAATTCTATGTCCGATGCCGATAAAGTAGTGTGTGGGTTCAAGTTCCCACTTGCTAACCCCAATATGGTTAAGGATTTAGAAAATGTGCTTGTGGAAAAAGCAGAGTGCAGGAAATCACTGGTAACACAATATTAAATGCTGTTAAGTTGTAAATTTGTTGCTTCCAACATCTTTAAAATGCTTTTTTTTTTTTTTTTTTTTTTTTAGAGAGACTTTCTTGTGGGCCGTGGAGCAGGGGAGAAAAGGGCCCACAACTGTGCGTATAGGGTAATGGGGGCCCTACTAACCGAAAAGTGCGGTTTCTTTATGAATTTTCACGGCCAGAAGGCCAAAGATGATGCCCTGGCAGCCGACTCCAAGAGAATCGGGCTAAAAAAAATTGGCCCCAAGTCTCTTTGTGATTGTGAAAGGCAAGTGAACTGCCCAATCCAAAATCACCAGCTGTCTTGTCTTGATGTACTGTACTGAGGGTTCTGTTCTCTTCTGTTTGTACAGGTGTCTACAACGATCTTGCTAAGGTGAAGGACGTGGATTTCACCCAAAGACGCCTCATGAGTGAGACCGTGACGTGGTTCAGCAAGAGCAGTGGTGGAACGCCACCACCTGAACTGCCTTGGAGGTTTTCAATTGAAGAAGACACGTAACTGAATTGTTTTGTACATTTTCTTGCTACTTTTCCTATGTTAATAAATATAAAAGCTTTGTATTTCGAAAGATTCTTGTGTATTTCTTGAGTACCTGCAAGGTGGCATTTTTTTTGTAGAGAACTGCATGAGAAGAAATTCATGCTTATACCGGAGATGAAGTGCGATGCTAGGAAGTTCTTGATCACTACCAGCAATGTGCAAGTGTCCATTACGGATTTCAAATTGATTACATTATTGCACTGAGCGGCCTACAGTAGCTTTGGCCGCAGAGGCGAAAATTTTATGGAACACTGCATCAGGATACTATCATGCGTATACTCATGGTAAAGAATAATGCTATGAAGTCCTTGATCACTACCAGCAATGTGCAAGTGTCCACTACAGTTTTCAAATTGATTACATTATTGCACTGAGGGGCCTACAGTGGCTTTGGCCGTGGAGGCGAAAATTTTATGGAACACTGCATCAGAATACAATGATATGTATACTCGTGGTAAAGAATGATGCCATGAAGTCCTTCATCACCAGCAGCAATGTGCAAATGTCCAGGCAGTATTCATATTGACTACACACTTTCTCTGAAAAGCAGAAGATGCATTTAGCTATATAAGCAGATATTTTTATAGAATAGTGCACAAAGGCAGATGCTCTAGTGTATGAAAATGAGTGGAGATTACAGACAGGATTTTGTGAGTTAACCACATTGGTAAAATGGAGAACAGCAAAGGTTTTCTCACAAACTAGAAGTAGCTTACGAGCCAGAACATGCCTGAGATGGTACTTATTTGCTATCTGGTGTTTGATGGCCTCGGGCGGCTCAAATTTTCGTACTTGCTGTGACTGCTTGAGCAGCGCATACTTTATTTTGGTTTCCATTTCACTTTGTTCAACATTAAACCCATAGAATGAGAATGCTAAATTACTAATTTGGGCAGCTTTCTTTTCTTATTAGCTATAATTTCCTTGACTCAAGTCATTTTAGTTGTTATTAAATTACACAGTTTGTTGGTGGCAGTGGACCTGAACAGTTTCGAAATTTCGATTTTTTTTTTTAAACTGCAATTTTATATGTTATAATGAACGATAAATCTATTATCATTTTTTGGCTTCCTCTTGTATTTCGAATACCTCCACGTACATCGTGGTATTGAGATTTCATTGCCATTTATTCAGAGTACAGGGACTGCTTCTCTTCTCTGACGAACTGCATCTTTGCGGCGGAGCGACACAGCACACAATGTGAAGGACTACTTGTAGTGGTATGGACATGGTTGTAGGTAGTATGGAGGGTTAGCTTGGCTTTGCTGTGTTATTTAGTGGGTGTCAGTGGTTTCTCAAGTATTCCTGTTTTAGTTGGAGTAATTTCTCCCCGTTGTTATTATTAGTGTTGACGGAAGGACGATGTGTAGGTACGCACTGCGCGGGAAGGGTAGTTTGGTTGCGCGGTGAAATAGTGGGCTGATGTTTGAAGGTTAACACACCGGCTTTCATCGAAGAATTTCACTGAAGCGCCATTCATTGTATGTAGTCTACCAATGAATGGATTCGGTCGTTACATTGGAGAAGGTTAAAATAATTTTAGTATGGTATAGTTCAGTTCTCTTAAATATTACTCTTTTGCAGGCACAGTGTGCTGTGCAGTCCACTTCAGACCTGAAGATGGTTAGGTGCACAAGATTTCTCTTCACTCCCAATCCAGAGGAGGGCATCCAATGTCAATGCTTGCCTATGATCCTGCATTATGTCCCCTCAGGTGTTTATTTTTAAGTGACTGAGTAAGCAATACTTGTATCAATATTTTCCTTAAGTATTTATCAAGTGTATGTGAATTCATATTGTCATTTATATTCTGTTCCAGCGTTACTTGGTGTATGTGTGTGTTGCCTTTATTGTAAAATTACTGTGCAGATGCATTTCACTACTTCTTCTCGGTGCTGTTATTTTGCTGGTAAGTTTGACACAAATATGCACATATATGAGTCCCTAAATATTGTGAATCTGTCTTGAATTATGGTGCTCAAACCAGGCTTACATCTAGCTATATGTTTTAATGTATACTTTTTTTCTCTTCATGTTTTGCTGAGAATAGTTATTATGTTCAAGTACTCACTAATTCACTCCACTATCGTTTTATTTACTTGCTTCTCTAAAATGTCCTGGTGATATTTTTATGATAAATCACATTGACCTCTCACACAATTGTGCTGGCCTAATATTGATAAGCAGTGTTTAAAAAAATTATGCCATTTGCTTTATTTAAGTAGTACTCACAATGTATGCTTGGTAGTGTTTGCTATTTATGTTGAGTTACATATCATTAGTACTCTTAGTTAATCAATTGTTTGTTTTGGTTTATTATTTTCTTCCATTTTTCAGAACATTTGTGCGTGGATTGGATTATGGAATGGACTGCTTGAGACTCCCCAGGTAGCATACTGCATTGGTTACACTTCTCCTGCATCGTACATGCTCTGCTGATGCCAGCATTTGTGGGCCATGCCTGTGTAAGTAGCTCTTGAAGTTCAGTGCAATTTCATGGCAACCAGTTGTTACTGACTATATTCTTCTTTTCTTTGTTTTCTGGCAGACGCTGTGCTTAATGTGATTGCTTTCTTTTCTTGCCAAACCAGTCAATACATATACAGCCTTCATAACATGGGATCAAGGAGGGCATTCAATGTCAACGCTGGCCTATGATCCTGCGTTATGTCCCCTCGGGTGTTTATTTTTTAGTGACCGAGTAAGCAATACTTGTATCAATATGTTCCTTAAGTATTTATCAAGTGTATGTGAATTCATATTGTCCAAAATAACTACCCCCATCTCCCCTGACTGACTGACTGACTGACTCAGGATATGATTGTTGCGGCCAAACGGTTGGGGCTAGCGACTCGCGGTTTTCTCCATTCGATTCCTCCCGTCGACAATTGGGAAGGGAAAAAGTGTCAAAAGTGGAAAAAAGATCCGATTTAACCCGGAAAAGTTGGGTTTTCACTTGGGCCCCACCAGTAAAGTGGTCGAAATCGAAGCCGTATCGAAAAAACCCTCGAACCAGGCCCCCCTAAAACGTCGCTCCGAACCGGGGTGGCCGGGTCCGAGGTCTGGAAAATTCCGGGAAATGCCTGAAAATTGGAAATTCGGACATGGGCGTCGGAGCCCGCCGAACCGTTTCGAACGCAGCCTTTTGAACGGGGCGTCCGCCGAGGATCGGACCGGGTTCATTCTCCAGCGTTTCACAACACCATTCCGGAAATGTAACGCTTTTCGCGTTTCAAATTTTCCGCACGAAACGAGGACCTGTGGAAACTTTTTCTCTAGCGGGGGCTGCGTTCGCAAGCGGCCGTGGCGGCGGCTCTGCGGAGCTGCAGACGCTGGGCGAGCCGAGCGGTGGCGTGGCTTGGCGTAGCAGCGAGCTAGCCAGCCGGCCGGCCGCGGCAGGCCAATGGGAAGCGGCGGCCAATGGGAGGAGGGGGAGGCGGCCGAGCCTGCGGCATCGGCTCGACTCGGGTCAGTCAGGCGATGCGCTCGGTCAGGAGCAGACGTACGGAATCCGTAGGTTTCGGTGCTGGTGCTGGTGGGCGTCGTCGGCGTGCTGCTGGTGCCGCCGCCGCTCACGACAACTCATGCCGCCCGGTGTCGAGGTAGAGAAAACAATGCGTTTTTATTCATATTTAGTTTTGCTGATTAATCTCAACATCCCGTCCTGGGTAAACCTAATTTATTATTATTATTTCGGTCAAGTGCAACTGGTTTAAAATAGGTTAGATTCAGTTCTTGGAAATTCTAGCAAATTGGGGTCATTTTGTTGTGGAGGGAGATCAAAAATTGTAGACTGTCATTTTAAAAAAAAAAATTCCTATCATCAGTGATACTGGTCATTCATTAGACAAGCGCGCAGAGACTCTTTACCCATGTGTCGAGGTGCAGCGGTATCAGTTCAGCCTAGGCAAAACTTCTAGGAACACAATACTTTCTTTACAACTGGTATTTTGGAGAACCCTCTGTTCTCTGGTAGATACTACTCGTTTTGACGCTTCTTCTTGCCACCATAACCTTTCCTTTTAAAAGTGACACTCTACACTTTGTATAAGTTGTTCTATTTCTTCTTCGACCACATTAACCTTCTGCTCTTTTGTTGCTCTGGGACGTTTCGCCTTTCTTCTTACCCATCTGTTAGCACTTCTTGCTTTCTTCCTATTTCCGTTCTCAGGTTTAGCGGAATACCCTATCAGTGAAAGTTGGTCTGCGACCACTGCGGCGTAAAAGTACCAGAGAACCATTGCTCTGGTTTCATGACTTCCTTATAAAGAACAAAGCCTTCCTCTAGTTTGAGAAAGGATAGGTGATGGTTTGGTGGGGAAACAATTCGGTTTTATTCCATGAGGATCGATGGGCTACATGCGTCAGTAAGGTGAGCACAAGGGTCCGTCCGCTTAGTCCAAACCATGTGGATAGCGGACATACGTCACATGACGACTTGATGGCAATTGCCGTTCGTGCGGCAGGTTTAATTGTTTTCGCGCAGCTTAATCTCGCCAGACATGGGGATCGCCTTTCTTCTTACCCATCTGTTAGCACTTCTTGCCTTCTTCCTATTTCCGTTCTGGGGTTTAGCGGAATACCCTATCAGTGAAAGTTGTTCTGCGACCACTGCGGCGTCAAAGTACCAGAGAACCATTGCTCTGGTTTCATGACTTCCTTATAAAGAACAAAGCCTTCCTCCAGTTTGAGAAAGGATAGGTAATGGTTTGGTGGGGAAACAATTCGGTCACATGACGACTTGATGGCAATTGCCGTTCGTGCGGCAGGTTTCATACTTTTCGCGCACCTCAATCTCGCCAGACATGGGGAAATAGAGATTGTAGGGTTCCCTGGGCTTTGAGTGCAGCGAGCACGTAGTTTGGTTTGGGCGGCGCACACCTACATAGGCCTGTTCGTGGCTGACGCTGGGACATTTCGGAAATCTGTCTATGCACCAGACTTTAGTGCCATTGAAGAGGCCCTGCTCCAAATTGCTCATTAAGAAGCACAATTCGCCGAACTTTAAGTCGAACTTGTCGAAAGTATCAATGACTCCGTCTGGGCGCACACCTACCTAGGCCTGCTTGGTCAAGGCACCCCTGCCTGGTTCGGAAAGAAGAGGGGGAAGGGGTTGTACACGTCGGGGAATGCTGGTTCCGGCATTCAGGCATGTTAGCAAAACAACGCGTGAAATTAGGCGTACGCCGTTTGCAGGAATCGAACCCACCCGGGCACTGTACTTTTGAAAAGTGCCAGTAGCCGTGCCAGTAACAGTTTAGTACACCATAAATTTTACACCTTGTTTTGCGACCACTCCGGCGTCAAAGTAGCAGAGAACCATTCCTCTGGTTTTATGACTTCTTTATCAAGGACAAAGCTTTTCTCTCAGTGGGTTCTACCCACTGGGCATGGCCTGCAGCTGCAGCCACTGGTCTCCGACGAGCGAGCTGGCGGCGATCAGCAGCTGTGTCGCCCAATCAGCGCACACCTACCTTGGCCTGTAGGCACACTTGTGTTCTGTAATAATTCTTGTCTGCGATTGCATTTTCCTTGGTCTGTGAATCGCTGTTCTAAAGGAAATTCCCCCTACCCTTTATACTTTGAACAATTTTGCTTTTTCTTCCTTCCACTGTTCTCTGGTGGAAGTTACTACTCGTTCTGCTGGTCCTTCTTGCCACGATTACTCTTCGACTCTGGAATATTCTTTGAACTTTATAAACCATCTTGTCTTTTTCTTTGTTTCTCGTTCGCAGCAATGGGTGATGGTAGCGTTCTGACGTACGCATTAATTGGGGTCAGCATTTTTAAGCGGTTGGTGGAAAACAACTCTGATTTATTATTCCATGAGGATGTTGGTCCGTGATGTTGGTCTTATGTTGGAACAGAACTGGGATAGAGAAGTTCAACATTTTGTTTGGATGAGTGAGCAAGACTTCTTTACCTTGAGTGGAAATATAAATATTCAAAGTTAACGATAAAATCACCAGCTGAGTGCACTCACCTTCCGGTCCTCGGCACACTGCTTTACAAATTTCGGATTTTAGAGGCACTCCAAGCCACACCGGAATTGCCTGTTGCGACCTGTGCCTATACAGCAGCGAATGTGTCCTTACCTCAGTGGTCGCTTTGTCGCAATTTGAAGTCCTTCGCCGACTCCGTTCCACTGCTCGGCCAACCCCTCCAGAAAGAGGGACACCGATGAGCGATAAGATAGCACGGAGCAGACGTATACTACACCTAACAGGTGTTACCAAGAACGCCACAACCCACAACACAGTTTTTGATTGTGCGTCACACGGAGCGGATGGCAGCAGCCAGACTGTTTCACGCCGCGTCGCTCGTCGATAACGTGAGGGTAGGAGAGGGTGGGGTAGCTTTGGTAATACATTCAATAAACTGAGGGAAAAACGCGGGCGCAGCCCGCGTTCTGGCGGGCGAAGCCCGCCACCCGGGCGCCGCCAAACCGGATCTGCGCACAAGAAGGGAAAAAAAAGTTGTGGTCATCCGTGTGGGCTAGGTTAGGTTAGGGCCTGGCTCGATTAGGTTAAGGCGTGGCTCGATAAGGTTGGGGCCTGGCTCGATTAGGTTAGGTTAGGAGAGGGCGGGGTAGCTTAGGTAATAGATAAGATAAAGTGAAAAAAAACTCGGGCGCAGTCCGTGTTCGGGCGGGGGTAGCCCGCTACGGTGAGGGCTGCATGTTGGGGGACTGTCCGTAAATGACGACCCAAAAAACCCAACACGCATGCCGGGGGACCGTCATCCCCTGTATAATAACTGAATCCGGCCCCACACACACACTTGGGCGGCCGAAGGCCGCCAAACGGGCGGGCGGAGCCCGCCACGGGGGGGGTGAGGGCCCGGGGGGTCTGGGGGGGCGGAGCCCCCCAGCGAGCGTAGCGAGTCATTTATATTCTGTTGCAGCGTTACTTGGTGTATATGTGTGTTCCTTTATTGTAAAATTACTGTGCAGATGCATTTCACTACTTCTTCTCGGTGCTGCTATTTTGCTGGTAAGTTTGACACAAATATGCACATATATGTGTCCCTAAATATTATGAATGTCTCTTGAGTTATGGTGCTCAAACCAGGCTTACATCTAGCTATATGTTTTGATGTATACTTTTTTTCTTTTCCTGCTTTGCTGAGAGTAGTTATTATGTTCAAGTACTCACTAATTCACTCCACTATCTTTTTATTTACTTGCTTCTCTAATATGTCCTGGTGATATTTTTATGATAAATCACATTGACCTCTCACACAACTGTGCTGGCCTAATATTGATAAGCAGTGTTTAAAAAAATTATGCCATTTGCTTTATTTAAGTAGTACTCACAATGTATACTTGGTATTGTTTGCTATTTCTGTTGAGTTACATATCATTAGTATTCTTAGTTAATCAATTGTTTGTTTTGGTTTATCATTTTCTTCCATTTTTCAGAACATTTGAAGTTCCTGCTATAAAGAAGAGAAAAACTTGGACATCTCCTCCGGCCTTGGACTCGAAAGAATTGAAAGGTAAGCATTTCCCAGAGCAGTCTATTTTCATACAAAAAATAATATGATAGAGTTTTGGGGTGTTAACTTGCAATTGGCTGTCGTACTTATGCTATTTTTTTATTATTATTTTTTTTTTTTTGTCTTAGATGTGTGCTGCAATCCATATAAAATTCATTCCAAGCCTGTTGATAAGAACCTGAGGGTAATAAGAGAAAGTGATCTGACCAAACATTCAGTATTGACATTTGGGGAGTTTTGGTGTGATTTTTGCCGCAAAGCTGACCCAGATGACTATTTAAAACCTCAAGAAAAAGAGGCAACTGATGGTAGTTAAATTTCTGCTCTAGTTCATTCTGTTGTTTAAAATAATAGTATTCTATTTAAAATAATAAAATTCTTTTGTTTTTAACATCACATTTTTCTTTGCAGATGCAGGATTGGCAGCTTTGTTTTCAGAAATTGCTGAAGAACTGGCTGGTACCCACAGTGAACCTAGTAGCCAGGACATTTTAAATCAAGCCGCCAGCCAGGGCAGTGGGTCAACTGATTCTCCATCATTGAGCCCTGTAATTCAAAAGGAATCGGCACATCACAGTCTTGCAGCTATGGGCTTGTCACCATTGGTTGTGTATAACTTAAGGACTAGAGGATCAAAAATATGCAGTGCAAAGAGGAAGGTTGATGGAGCATCAAGTGTCGTGCGCAAGAAAGTTTGTCGTGCTCTTGGTATTAGTGAAAATGATTTGATAACACATGAGGCTCAAAAAGCAAGAGATCATGATCTCCTCATGGATGAAATTAAACAGAAACTACCAACTGCATCTAAAGCCCAGAAATACCAATTGCTTTCCCTTGTTCCCTTAAGCATGGCTCTCCATGAAGCAGCAGAGTATTTTGGTGTGAGCCGAACGCTTCTTAGAAAAACAAGGAAGATCAAAGTTGAACAAGGTATTCTGCCCACTCTCTATTTTACAAGAACATCAACTGTCCTGGAATCCACTAAGCTGCTAATAAAGGAATACTATTCTAGAGAAGACAATTGTAAAATATTGCCTGGCACTAGAGACTGTGTAAGCGTTAGAAAAGGTGTTTATGAACAGAAAAGATTACTTCTTAGCAACTTGCCAGAACTTTATCAGCAATTTAAAAGTGAATATGAAGATCTGAAAGTTGGACTCACAACTTTTTCCTCTTTAAAACCAAAGTGGTGTGTATTTGCTGGAGGTGCAGGTACATATGAACAGTGTATTTGTCAAACGCATCAAAACATAAAATTGCTCTTGTATGCATTGAACATCAAGACACATTATCGTGATTTGATAAAATTGTGTGTATGTAATACAGAGGATCGCTCTTGCATGCTTAAGGTCTGTGAAAGATGTCCTAATTTAGATGCCGTGGTAGAAATTCTTAAGAAGCAGATTATGTTACCTGATTTCGTAGTCACAAGATGATTCTGATACTGAGCTCTATGAATATTTTGAGGAGAGCATTAAATTCAGACAATGGAAATCAGTAGGAGACAGGACTGAAATGGTCGTTCAAGTTTGCTCTCTATCTGAACTTCTTGAAATCGGATCTAAACAGATGATGGATTTAATTACACATGACTTCATAGCCTGCAGCCAGCGAGATTACTTGAAAAAACTAAAAGAAGATCTTCCACAGAATAAAGTAGTGGTTGCCATGGATTTTAGTATGAACTACAATTGCCTTGTTCAGGGAGCTGTCCAGTCCTATCACTGGTCACCAAAACAAGCGACAGTTCACCTCACCATCATTTACATTAAAAATGAAAATGGAGACCTGGAGCGGAGGAGCGTTATTTTTATATCGGATGATTTGGAGCACGATGTACCTTTGGTTAGAAAAATACAAGAAAGGACTGTAGCGTTCCTGAAAGAGCAATTTCCTCACATCACTGATGTTGAGTGGGCAACAGATGGGTGTGCTTCCCAATACAAGAGCAAGGGCTACTTTTTAAATTTATGCAGTCAAGAAGAAGAGTTTGGTTTAAAAGCATCGCACACATACTTTGCCACCAGCCACGGGAAATCTCAATGTGATGCAGATGGTGGTTCTGTTAAACGAAAAGCTAGGAAAGCAAGTTTGCAGCGCCCTCTTGACAAACAAATAATTAGTGCACAAGATTTATTTCAATTCTATGAGGAGAATATGCAAGAAAAATTTATTTTTAAATTTATCTGCAAGTCAGATGTTCAGCCTGAGAGAGAACTGTACCAGCAAAGAGTAGCAGAACTACAAACTGTACCTGGAACTAGATCTTTCCACTTTTTAAAGCCACAACCTGGTGAGATACTTAAGATTACAGATATACAATTGGATGTTTTCTTTAAATATTTCTCATTATTTTTGTGTATTCTTTTTCCAGGTAATACGTTGGCTTGCTGGCGGATATCATTAGACCAAAATACAGCTCCTGCTCTTCTCCACAGCATGTATCGGCAGCCCTCACAAACCCCACAGGTGTGTGTAGCAAATGGGATGAATGTCGTTGCAAGAATTGGAAAGAATAGGTATGTGGCTTTGGTCACAGATGTTCAAATGGAGGAAGCAGAAGCTGACCTTACAATTCTAATGCCAAAGCTACCATCCCAAGAATTCAAGTGGCCTAAAGACATAAAAACAGCTGTAGTACCATTGCCTCACATTCTGTGTGAAGTGACTCTATCCGAACAACAAGGTATCTTCAGATTCACAGAAAAAGATCTTGAAACACTATATTCAAAAAAAGTTTTGCGAAAACCAAAACAAAATTAAACAAATTGTATTAACTTTCCTCTCTCAGTGTGTGTAAGCTACAATTTGTTGATACTGTTCTAAATAATATTTTTGTATTGTGCCATAGACTGTAAAATGTGTGATATGTAAATTAAAAAAAACTGATTTCACTGATTTCACTAATCCATTCCTCCACACAATGCTGAGCCCCTTCGAGACCCAGGATAGGCCAGCCCGCACAACTTGCACGCATGCACCTGCCATGGTTTGCCTACCCACCTGGCGCCCTCTGGGCGCATTCTGGACAAAGTCTGTCAGTCATAGTGGCTATATTGTGAGCGTCCGGAATGGTTAATCGGCGATAACAGTCAGATTAGACTAAAAAGGCACCGTATGGTCCCATTTACACTCTAGATGCGGTAAAAAACGACTCGGATGCGAAAATCTCACTTTTAGTAAAAGTATGAAAAGTACTGGTAAGTTTGAAATTCCGTTACTCCGAAACGGTACGTCGTACAGACCGGAGACTGTTATTTTTGGATTCAGCGGACCTTCTTCCATGTGGTCAAGTCATGTTTAGAGATCCATAAATTTTTTTTGACCCTAGTCCCAGGATTTGGGACTTTTGATGTAAATTCTTCCAAGTTTTTCGCTAAATTCGTAAAATGAGGGTGGGAACGTTCGATCAGGGTCTTGGATCGTGTTCCTTGGTCCCTTTAGGTCCAGAAAAACAAAACCGCACTCGAATCGGACGAAAATTGGCCGAGTTATAAGAAATACCCAAATTGCCTGCAAAGAGAGGTTTTCGTAACGTTTTTAAGAAGCGCCCAAACTTACAAACGCCATATCTCGGCCAAAAAAATTTTCCGAGGTCTAAAATTTGATTTTGGGCCGTTTCTCAAGGCGATACAAACTGAAAAGAAAAATTGTTTTAATTGTTCATCTACTCTGACACTTAAATTAGCCCCTAGTTCGTATTAGAGTCCTTTGTCCTTAGCGGCGAGTTGACCTTGTTATTCGCTTAGCTTGAGCAGGGGCAGGGCTAGGGGCATCATCATCGGGCGCTGCAGACCGGCGGGTGGTTCTTGCACTTGCAGGTGGTTCAGAAGTGACGGCGACGGCAGACCTTTGTTGGGGGGGCGGCTGCGGTGGTGGCGGACCGTCGTCATTCTCTTGCTCTTCGGGATCGGCCTCGTCGTCACTTCCTGACTCCGGCTGCCACTCGTCTTCCGACTCTGCTCCGTCGCCTTCATCCTCTTGCCCAGAATCATCAACGTTAGCCTCAGCCTCCTGACCATCTTCAGCTGTCTCATAATTTGTGTTTTGCAGGACTGCAAGGTATTTTTCAAAATATTCTTCTAGTTCCTCGAAACTCATGGGCTTTCTATAATCGCCCTTTTCCCCGGATAAGTCCGCCACCAAGGTGGCCCGAGTGGTTGTCAGTTTCGTCACCCTAGAGTTCAGGAGTCTATTTCTAGATTTGCTGTGGATAAATCCATGATCAGACCAGCGCCTTTCGCACTCGGCTGCTTTATGTTCTTTCCGCGGATTAAATATCTGTTTATTGTCGTTCCTTGTTTTCTTGTCCGATTGTATGTCGTGAAATATCAGTGAATTTCGCCTGACGACCACAATTGATAGTCTAGAACTGCGATAATGATTCTAACCCCACTAACCTACGATTGGAGTCGTTTTTGGTTTGCAGGTTTTACCAACTTGCTTGACATTCTGGCTTTGCTTGATTTTGCGATTGGTTCCTGTTAGCTTGTCACATTTTTTTAGCTCGAACTGCCCCGCTCTTTACGCATGAGTCAGGTTAGTCATATAAATAAGAATGTTTTGATTTGTGTTTTAACAGCAGCAGCTGCAGGCAGAGGTTTGGCTTTGGAGTCAGTTCATAGGAGCTGCTGGAGCTGTGCTGGTGCTTGGTGCTTCATCTAGCAACAGGGAAACTTGTAAGTAGTAATCAAAGTAGTTGTTGTAGGGGTTTTTTCCCCTCACTATTACAATATCATTATTCGCAACGTCACAAGGCAGTTTTATGTATCAACTTCAAATGTAAACACACACCGTTCTTAGAAGATTTAAACGTACCTTGGATTTTTACAATTTCTTGAGTGTTGAAAACAGCAGCTCAAGCAGTCTATAATCATATTGTTTTAAAATTATTGTTATTTAAGTTGCAATTCTTCAGTGTTTGTTGAACTTCAGATACAAGAGGAGGGTTTCTCAACTTGATTTGTGAGTCATCTTATTTGTGTATGATGGCAGTCTAGTTACTTCTGATCGAAGATTGTGTTTATGTCGTATATGTAATGAATCTGAGTGTGTTTTGCCTCATGTTCACAGCAGCAGTATTGGAGACGCACCTGTGGTTGGAATCGGTTCGTTTTCACTTCGTCTCAACTGTTCGCTCCATTAACAGGAAAACCCTGTAAGTGTAACGTTGTCACATCAATTTTTGTCAAATATTTTACTGCAGCAGTGTCATTTTGCATGTTGTAACTAAGACTTAAGGTGGGAACTCTATTTAACTTGAACAATTGATCAGGCTTCTTATTTCAATCATTTGAGTGTGTGACCATTTTTCCTTTAGTCTGAAATTAGGATTAGTTAATTATTTTCACCTTGATTCTTATTCAATTCAGTTTGTTCAGAGCTAAGAATGCCTGGGCTGGGTATTTTTTTCTGTATTTGATTCTGTAGTTACCTTTTTGTGTGAGATGTTGCTCTGAAGATTACTTTTGACTGGGGTTTGAATTTTTTCAGTGGTCTTGTGCGGCAATATGGTCAAGGTGTGGGACTATTATCATTGTCAAACTTGATATGTTATCGATGGAAGATGAATTGTCAGCAATAATGTAATAAAGGATGATTTTGTAAGTAAAGTGTCTTGTGTTGTCGTGCTCCATGTCTCATGGCAGTAATAATAAACAACAATAGAACAAAATTTGTAATGATGTATTCAAATTAATACATGTTAGTTCCCAAGAAAAGTTTTATGCCTAAGTAACAGTACACAACACCAACTCTAAAGAAGATGACCAACAGATTGGGATACAAAATTAAATTTAATGGAATTACAACCTGCTTATCTACTCATGCCTTCAAAATACATAGATATACACTCTGTTCTTTTTATAATGAACTATAGTATCCAGCAACTGGCTCCAAAATAATCTTCATTTGATTTAGCAAAGAAAATAGAAAAAAACTTAAGCAAGCATCTAATGAAATCAAATTGGAAATAAGATTTCACTTTGTGCAATAGACTACCATACTATACTATACATTACTTGTATGAAATGTTGGAAGTAAATAAACAACAAATTTAAGGCTGCATAACATTTCTAAATTTCTAGCATTGTGATGATTGTGAAAGTTGCCTAATTGCAGAAGCAAATTTCACTACAGAATTTACAGGAGCAGGTTTGATTCCAATTAAAAATTCTACATACTCATAGATACTCTTCAAATACGGATGATATTCTAGATTAAACACGTGATGAGCCTTCACTGAAATGTCAATAGCTTGCACTAAAGCATCCTTGCTTTCTGAACTGTGGTCTGCAACCAATATTGTCTTTTTGTCAATTTTTAAATAGATCTTTCCACTTTTGTAGTCATTGGTCAACCACACTAGATACGGGAAGATAGGGGAAAGATCTTGACGGTCTCTGAAGCTTTCTCTAGAATCAAATGATTCTACATCAGTGCCTTCCTAAACAAAATTATTAAAAAAAAAATCATAAAAAATTGTTAAATTTAATCTGAATTAAATCTGCAAATATGATTAGGTGTTCGTTTAAATTTAAAAAAATGAATTTAAATAAAAGAAAGACAAATGCTATTATCTTACAGGTGCAATCTGGACCAGAGCTGAGCTGGGAATGCCCTCAAGGATTCTTTTGAAAAACTTTATGTGGTCAAGATGAACTTGACTGACAGTATTCCTATTGATGACGATATTTATCAATTTTGTCAGCAACACTAACGCACTCACAGCACCTGGAAGAAACAAAAAAAATAGTATTGTTTCTAGCAATAGCATTTTTTTTTTGTAAAAGCAATAGTGATGAACCAAGAGCATAAGATAAGTCACACTTACCCATGCCAAATTTTTCTGTTGTCTCTTGGAAGGCAATAGGTTTGACAACCTTAGCATACTTCAGTATGAATGGTGACAGTTTCTCAAACTTTGATACAAAATCTTCATGCAGCGGTTCCATTCGGTTGAACTCTTCTGATACCTGCAGATCATAAAAGGCGAGCTTTATCAGACACAAAATGTGTGACAAAATGTTAGCATGGAAATGTTACGCAGACTTACCATAGCACCTTGGTAGCTAGCAAGATGGTGAAACTCTTGCAAGATGTCTGTACAAGTTGGCTTGTCATTCCTTATCCACCTCCTCCTCTCTGTGAATGTGGATGAAAGGGCCAAACTAATGATAGCCCTGTTACCTTTGGTTGGCATCAAATCCTTCATCAAAGTTTTCTGAAAAGAAAAAGATGGGGGGGGGGGGGTAGTATGTTGTATATTTATAATCTCTTACATTCCTGTAATATTGTTACCTGCTTAGTCTTGTATATACATTTAAACATCCCACCATGTACATATTTCTCATATCATGTAACTAGCTAATTATCATACTGCATTCTCACCGCCTGCTTATAACTTGTTCTCTACCTGCCCAATGTCCTGTACTGTATCCCGGAATAAATGCACTTCACTTCCGTTTCTCACACAACCGTGTCTGGACGTATTTTTATTTCGCTCTCCCGTATCAAAACTCTTATCTATCATCATCTACTAAAACTGAACATTTATACAACAGGTTATGGGCCCAGTCCCGCCTACAACTGCGCGAGTGTTTTTATCTGTATAATTCATACAGATTATTTGATATTTATATCGTGCGCTGAACTTGTGTTTTGGAGGTTAGAACACGTGTGTGCTTGCCGTGTTCTACAAGTGAAATTCAGTGCATTGTGAGTTGTGCTAAGTGATTGTGACTTTGTTTTTACTCGATTTTCGTACCGAGCTTCTGGACTAAAAAATGCCCCGCACTAGAAGCCAGCAGGAGGGCAGTGAGGGCTCCGATGAGCCGACCGTGCTGCCGGCTGCCGCTATCATCAATACCGCTACGCCTTTCAAGAAATTGAAGGGAGTAGAGAATTGGAGCTCGTGGAAGTCGCTCATGGAGCTGCATCTTAGTGAATACGATGACTGCATCCACGAGGAGCTGCCGGCCGTATTCCAGGCCGACCGGACCAGCCAGCACTTCAAGAGGGACCTGGCGGCCCGCAAAATACTCCTCTTCGCCATGGAGGAGAGCATCCTCTCTATCGTGGCCGGGGCCACGACGGCCTTCCAAGTCTGGAAGTCCCTGGTAGCAGCTTTTGAGGACCAAGGAGCACGTCGTCGCGCGTCGGTGCTGAAGAAATTGGTGACGCTTCGCCAGACCGGGGACTTAAAGGACTATGTGCTGCAGTTTAAGTCCCTGGTGCAGCAGATCAACCAGATGGGGAGGCCAATCCAGGATGGCGACCTCCTCACCCAAGACCTGCTGACGGTGCTGCTACTCCAAGGGGTGCAGGAGGAGCACCGCTATTATTGCCAGATGCTGGAGAAGCTGAAAGAAAAAACCGACGAGGACGGCAACACTTTCCTCCCCTTCGACCCAATCGCTGATGACCTGCTGCGAGAGGGAATTCGCCTCGTGTCGGAGCGCCGGGATTCGAACCTCGCGCTCAAAGTGCAGCGGGCGCCACAGCAGACGACACCACAGCAGCAGCAGACACGCCGGTTCCAGCCGTACAACCAGCACCAGGGTCCACCCACCGCCAACCGAGGACGCGGCGCCGGACGGGGTGGCCA
Source organism: Odontothrips loti (assembly GCA_038380765.1). Lineage (NCBI taxonomy): Eukaryota > Metazoa > Arthropoda > Insecta > Thysanoptera > Thripidae > Odontothrips > Odontothrips loti. The sequence goes on from CM076255.1 coordinate 4,968,985, forward strand.
CTCTGGGAGTCTCTCGAGGGGGCCGTGGCGCGGCTCTTCGCGGGGGCGCTGGAACAGCTGGAGCGGACACGGACAACAAAACAATAACTATAACCAACAAAATAACCCCAACCAAATGACAACTGCAACTCCAGGACAATTCCCCATTTGCAAGTACTGTAAAAAGACTAACCACGCTGAAATTAACTGCCGCTTTAAACCCAAACCAGACAGACAAACCAACCAGGGACAACGAGCAGAGACTAACACAAATGCACCTACAGTGTGGAAAGTTGCCATTGCCAAAAGACCAGGAGACAAACTTCCCCAAACTGACCTAAACGCTGGACCAAAATTATTAAAAGTTGATAGTAGTGGACTAACTAATGTTGAAAAAGAAATAAAACACATTGAATATTATCTCGATAGTGGTTCATTTGAAAACTTACAGAATGATATTTCTTCTTTGCAGGACTACAGACCTGTCCCTAGAGAGGCCATCGAATGTGCCGGAGATCAAATTTTGTACACTGAAGGAGCAGGGAAAATTTGTCTGGACGAGGAGGTGCACCCTGGGTTGTCAGAAATTAAGGTCATGTATTCTTCTGGACTGTCATGTAACCTCCTGTCCGTGAGTACGATTGCTAAAAGCAATCTTGTAACAGTGTTCATAGATAACTATGGTGGTGTGTTTCGCAAGGAAGACATTATTATTAAAGGCAAGCCATTATTGAAGGCAAAGGAATTAAATGGAACTTATAAAGTCAAACTTCAAGTCAAGACTTCATGCCATGCTTTAAGAGCTAGTTCAAATTCTGATAATTATAAACTTTGGCATAAAAGATTTGCTCATTTGGGTAAAAATAACCTTAGCCTATTAAGAAATGGTCTAGTTAACGGTATTTCTGAAACCATGTCTGATGACTCTCATCCTTGCGAAATATGCCTGGAAACCAAACAGACTAGGACTCCATTGCCTCAAGGTTTTGCTAGTAGATCAAACGAGTTACTTGGTATAATACACTCAGATGTCTGTGAGGTGACTGATTCTACCTCTTGGGAAGGCTACAGATATTTTGTGACCTTTATAGATGACAAAAGCAGATACACCATGATTGGATTATTGAAGCACAAAAATGAAGTTTTTGAAAAATTTAAATCTTATAAGGCACTAGTGGAAAGACATTTACAGAAAGGCATTAAAATTCTCAGATCTGACAATGGAACTGAATATTGCAACAAAAACTTTGATGAATATCTTAAAAAGGAAGGAATTATCAAGCAGCTTTCTGTTGTGGACACTCCAGAGCAAAATGGTGTCGCAGAGAGAGCAAACCGTACTTTGCTTGAAAAGGTCAGGGCTCTGCTGAAGGAAGCAGGCCTTGATCCCAGATATTGGGCAGAGGCTCTTGAGATGGCTGTCTACCTCAAAAATATTTCTCCCACAAAAGCCGTGGAAGGCATGGTTCCAATTCATTCTTGGTCTGGTTCGAAACCTAATGTGGAGAATTTAAGGGTGTTTGGCTGCTTTGCCGCAGTTCATGTTAGTAGAAAGAAAAGTAAAAAGTTAGGAGCTAGAAGTAGGAGTTGTATTTTTATGGGGTATGATGGGGAAAAGAAGGGTTTCAAACTAATGGACATTAATCAGCCTAGGAAATATTTTGTAGAAAGAAGTGTAGTGTTTGATGAAAATAGATTCCCTGCGAAGGAGATAAAGAGAGATAGGGGAATCAGAATTGGTAACCAAGGAGAAACTTCAAATTCAATTCCTTCTTATATGGAGGTGGTGACTCCCACACTCCCCACAAATTTTCAAAAGGACTTGTGCTCAAGTTATGGCACCAATGGTCCCCAATTACAAAATGACCCGTGCTCAAGTAATGGCACCAATGGTCCCCAACTACAAAATGACCCGTGCTCGAGAAATGGCACCAATGGTCCCCAATTACAAAATGGCCCGTGCTCAGCTTATGGCACCAATGGCCCCCATATATCAAATGGCTTGTGCTCAACTAATGGCACCAACAGCCCACACTTGTCAAGCTCAAGTGATACATATTCATCTACCGATATATCACGCTTTTCTCATGATCAGCCCAGCTGTAGTAGCCTGACTGATTCCACAGATCTCATAGATGTCGAAAATACCAGCACCATATCAAGTGTTGAAGAGTTTGTAAATATCTCAAAAAGGACAAGAGTCCCCAAACAGTTCCCCGATTTTATTATGACTAATAACAGAACAAATTTGGCTTCCAAATCAACAGTGTCAGATATTAATCCTCATGTCTTTGTGCCTAATAGTGCTCGTGAAGCCCTGCAAAGCCCAGAATCAGCACTCTGGGTCCAGGCTATGATGGATGAGCTGAAATCTTTCAATGACTGCGGAGCATGGACCTTGGTGGTTCCCCAAGGCAGTTCAAAAATAGTCGGTAACAAATGGGTTTTCAAAAGAAAAACTAACCCTGATGGTTCCTTATTATACAGAGCCAGGCTTGTGGCGAAGGGGTATACTCAGACCTATGGTGTTGATTATTATGAGACCTTTGCTCCTGTTGTGAAACGATCCACTCTTCGACTGCTTTTTTTCAGTCGCTGTAAATTTCAATTTAAACATTGACCATTGGGATGTTAAGACTGCTTTCTTAAATGGTGACCTGTCAGAGACTGTGTATATGGCTCAACCAGAGGGTTTTGTAGCAGAGGGTTATAAAAATCATGTATGTAAATTAAATCGTGCTATTTAAGGTTTGAAGCAGGCTGCTAGAAGTTGGAACTTAAAGGCAGATAAAGTTTTAAAGGACCAAGGTTTCGTCAATTTTTGGGACGAACCCTGTATATATATAAAAAGAAGGGAATCTTCTATTATCATCATTGCATTATATGTAGATGACTTTTATGTATTCTATGATAATAACTGGGACAAGATTGAATTATTAAAGGTGCTTAAATCTCATTTTGTCATTAAGGACCTGGGAGAAGCAAAGACTTGCTTGGGAATTAAAATTGAGAGGGACTGGAAAAGGGGTTCCCTTCTCCTTCATCAGGAAGAATACATTAATTCAGTTCTATCAAAATTTAATATGTCTAACTGTATAGGGGTCAGCACTCCCATGGAGTACAAATTAAAGTTTGAAGAGTTAAAGGGTATTAAGAAAGGGGAAGAGCCTTACCAGGAACTGATTGGTTGTTTGCTTTACCTGAGTGTCTGTACCAGACCTGACATTTCTTATTCAGTGAGTTTTTTGAGCCAGTTTAATAATTGTCATTCTAAAGTTCATTGGAATCTTGCCAAGAGGCTATTGGCCTACTTGAAATCTACACCAAGGGTCGGTCTAAACTATAATAAATCTGAGAATCCCACTTTCTGTTTAATTGGATATGCTGACGCAGACTGGGCAGGAAACCCATCTGATTTTAAATCCTACAGTGGATACTGCTTCAAAGTTGACAATAACTTAATATCTTGGGAAAGTAAAAAACAAAAACTTGCAGCTCAATCCTCAACAGAGTCCGAATATATTGCAGTCACAGAGGCAGTAAAGGAGTCAAAATACTTGAATAAATTTATCAGTGATTTATTTAATTGTGGAGAACAACGAGTGACAATTTTTAATGATAACATGAGTGCAATTAAATTAGCGTATTCCACTGGATTCAGTGCTAGGACTAAACACTTTGGATGCAGGATGCAGCTGGTGAGGGATGCTGTGCAAGATGGTGAAATAAATTTAGAACATATGTCAACAGATGTAATGCCAGCAGATATATTAACAAAGTCACTTGGGGCTACAAAGCATGTAAACTGTTCTTTATACCTAGGATTATCTGTAAATTCCAGGATGTTGCAAGATTAAGGGGGTGTGTTGTATATTTATAATCTCTTACATTCCTGTAATATTGTTACCTGCTTAGTCTTGTATATACATTTAAACATCCCACCATGTACATATTTCTCATATCATGTAACTAGCTAATTATCATACTGCATTCTCACCGCCTGCTTATAACTTGTTCTCTACCTGCCCAATGTCCTGTACTGTATCCCGGAATAAATGCACTTCACTTCCGTTTCTCACACAACCGTGTCTGGACGTATTTTTATTTCGCTCTCCCGTATCAAAACTCTTATCTATCATCATCTACTAAAACTGAACATTTATACAACACAAATTCAAAGATATTCCTCATTAGGATTACTTGACGTTTTTGGTCAAGAAAGCCGTTGTTCTCAATGAACTCGATCACTTGAGTCCCTGTGGTGTTTTTTTCAAGTAAAAGTCTGATATTCATAGGTTCCTGACAAAAGGAAAATCAATATTAGTTTATAACATGAGGGCAACTGCAGGTATAAGGAAATTAATCCACAGATACTTACAATCTCATCTGAGCTAGGTTTACATTTTTTTTCCTTTTTTGAAAATTGACCAGGAATGCTCTTTCTTTTGTTGAGAAATGATGCACTGAGGCAGGGGACACTTTCCTGCTGTTCAGTACTCTCGGCAAATTTTAACAGTCCAGTCACAGGATCCACGTAACCTTTCAATACAGAGCCTTCTGGTAATACGGAGCAGCCCTGAAACAAATTTAAAAAAATATGTATGTAAATATATAAATGATATCCATTTACGTAAAATAAGACATTGAAAACCTACTAAGTCATCACTGTTTAGTATTGAACCATCCAAAACAATGGTGTCGTTTGAGATAGTGTCCTGAGTTGAAGTTATTTGTTTGACTATCTTCAGAAGGGCCATTCTCTGACCATAAATAAGATTGCTAAAATTGAGAGCCAAGGAAGCCTCTGTAAAAGTGAAAAAGGATTCTCCATCTACCTCTTGTTCTGTAACAAAAAACAAAACAATAAATAAATTTAATTTTTACTTTATTTTAAAGGAAACAAAATTTAGTTTTTAAAAGAATTACTGTGTAGCAATCAACTTTGCCCAAATCAATTGAGCTGCATTTTTTACAACTAACCATATAGTCAGAACACCTTGAATTTAAGACAGAGATATGATTCGTCAGAAGAATAATCCCTCCATCTAGAAATAGGAGGATGAAGAGGGAGGTCAGTTTGGTCAAATAAATGGGTTGGAGCATTTTCAATTGGCCTAATGACATAAGCATTAAAGCGTTCCACCAGACCACCTGTTTCCCAAGGCTCAAGACCAAACCAGATCAGGTCGGTGCCTTCTGGACAAATGATTGACAGAATCCTTCCAAATCTAGGAAGCCCAGTGACATTCTCTGATGGTTTGCTATACAGAAGAAATTCTCCCACTCTATACTCAAAGCAACGGAAAACAACAGCTTTGCAAACACGCACCAGGTCATCTCGACGAAACCCTAAGGCAATCAATTGTTGAACTACTGGTAATTCATTCACAGCAACATTACGTATCATTGTAAATATCCTTTCTTCTACAATGTCCTGCCTGGTACCCCACACTTTTGCCATATATATTTGTGCCTGCTCCATGGCAGTTTTGGGCAGGTTGATGAAATTGTTGCACGTTGAAACATGTCTCTTAACAGGACAGTTTTTTCCCTCTTCTTTGAAACACCAGAACTGTCTTTGAGGCCCCATCAAGAGGGTATTTTCGCTCAAGTGCATCAAATGGTGTAATCGATTTATAGGATTAATATTAGGGAACAATAAGTACCAGTTGCGCCTGAAAGTTTCCAATAGCCTATCTAAATGGGGGACCTCATCTCTGGGAATACAGTGAGCAGAAGCAAGCTGGAAAATTTGTGAGTGCAATAACAACATCTGAAGGTAATCATCGTCTTCAGCTATACCTTCCTCTCCTATGTTGTCCAAGATAAAGGGCAAAGCACGCAACAAAACTAAGATTTGACCAGCATTCATTTTCTGCTTATAGACATGATCAGCATTTTGCAAGGACTCAAGCGAGAAGTTAGGTGTAGGCTTGTCTTTGTAATTCTGTCTTCCATAGCCATAAGCAAATATTCTTTGATTCAAGTCTTCTACAGTGAAAAGGTTGTCCTCACATATAAACCTTCGCAAGCACAAACGAATAAGCATAATAGTTATGCCTTCTGGCCCATCATGCATCAGGTCAAAATTATTATTATTTTCTGCACGGAAGTAAGCAGTATCATGGAGACAGGTACGAAACCTCAAACCACACTGAGTACTGTAAGCAGGGTTTTGGGCAACTCGTAAAAGCTGTGCATCAGACATCTCAGGTGTCCTCTTCACACCAAATGCCACATCTCCTTGGTGTAATTCTGGGCGACTTATCATACATTCCCTGCAAAAATGTCTGGCTCCACAGCCCAGAAAACCTAACATTTCATGGGCAGCTTTGCTGTCAGCTTTGACTGCTACAAGGGTGGCTCTGATGACAATCCATTCACCATTTACAAAAGCCCTGACACCCTGCTCAAGTTGGCATATTTCATCCACAAACCTGTGAAGGACTCGAGCAAATGTACCTCTGCAATCCAATGAGTTGGCCATGATAATGGGAAAGATAGCCTTTTCTGAAAACCTCAGCCAAGGTGGAAGGTTAGGGATAGTAACGCAAAAGTTATAAATTTCATGAAGTCCACTCTTTGGTCCTTGGGATCTTGCCGGATCCACACCATCTCCATACAACACTACTTGAAAAGCATCCGGGAATTGTTGGAAGAGTGGATGCATGCGGAATTGGTCCCCATCGGTGTAGCATGAGAGCGTCCCATCCTCAGAAGGGCGTAGGTTTCTTACATAGTTCATTACTTGGGGTTTTCTAACAATGAGTTTCAATACCTCAATAATGGACACATATTGGTAGGAGTTTGAAACAGGAACTAAACCATAAACAGCATTATCACCAAGCCTTTGATCCAGTCTGTCATCTATATGACAGGACACAGGCTGCAAGTAAGAAAAATACTTTTTCACTCCTGCTATTTGGCCGCTGACACCTGCAAATGGACTGCCTGTATCAAACTTCTGGAGAAGAGCTACAGCTCTGGGATTGTTCATTTGCCCAGTTGTATTAATATATGCAGTGACATCTTCTCTAAGGGACAGATTGTTTACCTTAAGAACAAGTTCTGCTCCAGATATTGCTCTGGAGACACCTACTCGTGTCATAGCTGGAACTCCTCGCATATCAACAATCATTTTCACGGCAGCATGTTTAATATCGCTCCGTCCATTGGGTAAGGTCTCTAATGCAATTATATCCTCATCTTCTTCCACAACATCACTATCACTATCAGTCCCATGATCCCCATCCTCACTATTATTGTCATCCCCTCTAACATCCATTTCATCCTGGTTATTCACTGCATTGTCTGCCCCTGCATGACCAATTTGATTAATATCACCATTATCTCTACCATTATCAGCATTCTGTTCTTCAAGGTGACGAGCTGCAGTGTGTTCCCTCCAAGCCCTAAACGTAGGAAAACGGTGCCTACAAATGTGACATAGGAACCCGTCTGGTTTATCAGCTCTCACTAAATTACCGTGCACAAGCCTCATGTGATCTCTAAGAGCTGGAAACCCATTGCATCCCAGAGCACAGAGAGGACAAAAAAAGGTGCATTAGCATCCATTGTGGTAAATAGATCACAGCACAAAAACTATAACTGTAGAGAACAGAAAAGAAAGATTTGGAAATGCAGCCACCAAGCAAAATAAATTATTTTAAACCCAGGACCATGATACTAACCAAATAAATAATCAGCGGTCTCCTTTTTCACCCCAGGAAAGGTTTTTAGGACTTCGTACAGATCTTGAACAGAAGTGGCAACAGTGACATTGGGTCGAGTCGACCCCATATTGCCGCACCAGACCACTGAAATAATTCAAACCCAAGTAATAAGTTTACATTTGAAGTTAATACATGAAACCGCCTTCATTTGATTACTACTTACAAGTTTTCCTGTCGCTTCCACCTCACTGCCTTGTTGATCGCACATACCAGTTGCTCGCGGCTCGATCCTAGAGGCCGTGCCTTCCTCAGTCAACAAAAGAGCGCGCGGCGCGGAGATATTATGATTTTAAACGCAAGCGGCACAAGCTAACATCACGCCGTGCGTTTTTGAGCCTGGAAATTAGACTCCGCGCTTATTTCCAGGGTCCGCCCTGGGAACTGCGAATAATTCCCAGGACGCACCCTGGAAATGGCAACACAAAAACCAGGACGGACCCTGCAGAAGGGGGCATAGTAAGGATGCACGCCGCTATGTTTGCGACCTTCTGGGACGAACAGACTCCACGCCACCATACAGCCGGGTGCAGCTTTTTCGCTGATGCCATGATAGATTCTTCTGAGAAAAATCCAGTTTCAGTGCGGTACTCCCCTAAACTAGCAATTACCTCTCCTTCGTCCAACCCTTGCAGGCGTGCCAGACGGGAGATGCACTCCAGGGCCTTGGCGATGCACTCTGGATTTAAGTCCTTACCCTTGTACCTGGGATCAAGAATGTACGCCGCCATGTGGATTGCGGCAACCGTGTATTCAAGTCGTCCTAAGAGAAGGTCCAGGGCGTCTCTTTTCTCATTTGTACTCAGCCGTAGTTTAGACAATCCTACTGTGACACATTCATTAATCTTAGTATGCAGATAGAAAACGTCGGAAAGAAGGGCCTGGTTTCCTTCAATGAGGGTTATTGCCGCGTGGATAGGCGACAGAATATCAGCGACACACTTTGCTCTTTCCCAAAACTTGTTTCCTAGTACACATTTTCTCACATTTCTGTCTATATCCACATTTTCTGATATAACCGTCTCCTGTAGAGCAGCTTTGTTTTTGAGGACGGAATTAAGCAATATGACAGCCCCCGCCCACCTAGTTTTACCAGGGAGTTTCAAAGTTACAGCATTTTTCCCGTATCTTTCAGTTTGCTTGTTTTTGAACACTGCAAGTATGTTAGAACTTACTTTGAACCGTTTCACAATATTCCTAGCAGTTATATAGCATTTAAGAATTACAGAGACAGTGTTTATCAAATCCTTAAATAATAAGTCCCAACAGTGGGATGCACACCCAATAGCAGTGATATGGGGATACTCATTAACTACCATCTCCCAAGCCACTCGCATATTTTGAGCATTGTCAGTAACAACTATCCAAACTTTTGAAGGACCTACTTCTCTTATGACATAAAGTAACTCCCCTCCTACATACGCCCCAGTCTCTCTGTTTTCCCCTCGAAATATTTGCTTGAAAAGAACAGGTTTCGGAGTGGTCACAATGATATCAATAACACTATCACGATTCACATTTGTAAAAGAATCTGTCATGACTCCTAAAGCAACAGCCATCTTAACCACTTTTTCATTCTTAGCCACGCAAATCGCGTATTCTGCATTAAGCAGAGGGCCCGATAAAAAATTGGGTGTCGGCACCTTATAGGACGGCCTCAGCAGTTGAAAAAATCTTTCCCAGTACGGGTTGTCAAAGCTGGATAGTGGCATTCCAGAAGCAAAAACCGCCCTCGCAAAGGAAGCGTCCAGAAGGGCCTTTTCTTGCGTACTGACGGTGTCAATAAAGCGGTCCATGGACTTCCTTTTGACGCCTCTGCTCGGTCCTGACGACGCGGAGGTTATGGTAGAGGAAGTCGATGGGGCAGGGCTGGAGGCGCGTCTCTGGCCGTCACCACTGCTGCCTTCGTCGCCTGCGCTCTGACCTGAAAATAAAATAAGATAAATTAATTAAATCTTCCTATCAGATCGTTTCCAACCCTGTCTCGACTCGGCCCCGGCCCCGCCCGCGCGTCTGCGCACCTGCGTGAAGGAACCAAGTCAGCTGATGCCCCGTGTCTCGACTTACTGTTGCTCCTCCCTCTCCGCCCCCCGCCTGACCTAGCCTCTGACCCGTTTCCTCTCAATAGACCCGATAAACGTAATCTTTACGTACCTGCTGTTTCTGAAGGGTTATCAATTTGGCTTGCGTCTTCGTCGTCATTCTCGGTCATTGAGGCTGAGCTACTGAATGGCCCCGTCTGAAGTTGGACACGACGTTTGACATCGGCGGGGACAGTCAAACACTCCTTCAGAATGTGGTTTCTCATTCGGGATGTGTTATGGGCGTAAACCTTGCCACAATGCCGGCAGGTTTGTACGACCTTTCCATCCTTCAGGGTTTCAATGAAGCAAACCCGCGACGGGTCCTTCGTGCGAGGCATAGCGTAGCCCTGCCGTAACCTAAAAACAGTAAACATGCCCATGCAATTTCATATAAAGTTCTAGCCGTCAACAGTTTCCCTAACTCTAATCATCAATAATTAATACAGGATTTAACATGTCTGCAAAATACTAACCTCTATACAACGCCGCGTCCCGCGTCGTCACTTGAGACTGTTGATCTAGATTCTCTTGATCTTCGCTATAATAATTCTCGTTCGCACCCTAGTTCGTCCGTGTTTATGCCAGCAGGGTATTCCCCTGTCCCTGTGCCTGTGTGGTGGAGGGTAGGGAGTGGGCGACCACCAGGCTGCGTGTTTACGACAAGGCGGAGGGCAGAGACAGTGCGGCAACACTGCGGCGAGTCGAATTACGTCGCGCGGGAAGCTTTTAAACGCATTCATCTAGCGATCGGGCCACCAAAATAGCTTTCAATGGAAAAATACCAATGATACCGGTATTTTTTTGGCTAGAAACGGGTAAGCCCTCCGCGAGCCTCCTCTCCCCAGCTCAAACGCCCGGCAGCGGCGCCGTTTGACTTCACAGCCGTTCCCCCCCTCTCCTTCCGATTCGCCTCCCAATCGCTACCGAGAAAAGGGTTGTACCCGAAACTCGCGCGCCCTACCCCGCGGGATGCTGTTGTTTACTTCCAGGGCCCCGCTATGCCGCCCCCCACCACACCCGCACCCCCAGCCCCCTCGGCATCTGTCCAACAAGACGCATCGGCCCCTCCAGTCCCGGCTCACTCCACCCCGGTGAGCCCTCCGCGACTAACATCCTTTATCTTTTCCTCTGCGGGTCCGTCTACCCAGGAACCACTGTACTCGTCCCCTTCCGGTCAAGGCACCCCCCCTTCCGTCGCGGCTCGCGCCTCTGTTCTACCGCCCCCAGACCCCTACATTGAGCTGCTTCCGTCAACGTCGCGAAACTAACTTCGCAAAAGTTAAAGGACTCTTTTCACTCTCTCCTAATCACCATGGACCACACCGCCTTCACACGCCGCTTTGGGGCACGCCTTCGCGCGGTGGCAGCGTACCTAGACTCGCTTCGGCACGTCATCCCCGCGCACGCCCCAGGTGTCTCCCTAGACGACGCGCCCCTTCACCGCGCTGCCATCATCGAGATTCTAGAGTCCTTCGCCCCGCCCGTCGCCGACGAGGACCTCTCCCCGGACCGACCACCCACGCCCCGCGCCGCGTTGTCCCTCCCGCACTCCGCCAGCAAAGAACCCGAACAGGCTAAAAACTTTATGACCCTGCCCCGAACCGACTACCCGCGCCCCGCGCCGCGTTGTCCCTCCCGCACTCCGCCAGCAAGAAAACCCAAACCAATTGTTTATGACCCAGCCCCGGACCTCCGCGATTTGTTTACGCATCCATCGGTCTGTCTGACTGTACTTCAACAAGGCTCGGGCCGTCTGTTTGAACCCCCTAGGCCGGCCTACCCCCAGATTTTTCGCCGGGCCCTGCCGCCGGCCTGCACCGACTCCCGCCCGGACCAACCCTTACCGACGGCCGTCGTCGGAGGCCTCAGTCAGTTCCGTCCCGACAGCACCTTGGTGAACACCCTGGTCTGCCTGCTCGCCGGTTCTTGTCTCCTCGCTCTCAGCCTTCGCGCTCCGCTCTCTAAATCCGATATCCGCGTTCCGCTTCCGCGACCCGCCGCCCGCTATCTACCCGCTACGCCACCCGCGAATCATCCGCGCCGCGAGTGTTAAAAGTGTTGTGTTAATTTTAGTGAACAGTGACCCAGTGACATGTCCGCGCCAGTGCTTACTGCTTTCTTGCGCCGCGCCGTGGCCACGGCCGGCTCTCTGATGTCGGACCAGCTAGAGTCGGCCGCCGCGGTCGAGCAGGCACTCGAAGTGTTTGCGGTTCTCGACCGCGCCATGGCCGCGGTGCAGGCTACTCTGCCCGCCCGACGCCGCCAGGAGGCCGCCGCGGCTGCCGCCGCCCCCTCTGCGCCGCCGCCCGCTCCGGCCGACATCAACAACGCCGCCGCCGCGCCACCGGCCGCCGACCGGCCTGCCTCCCCGGAGGACCGGCCCGCCTCGGCGTCGTCCACCGCCTCCAGTGTGGACTGCTCGGCGTCCACTCTGCCGAACGACGCCGAGGACCTGATGGGCCCCGCCACCCCGCCGTCACCGGCACCATCATCATCCATCTCGGCGGCGGTGTCGGACTTCCTCGCCCAGCTGGACGGGGAGGCCGACCCTGTCCTCGCGGCCATCGACGAGCAGTCGGCCACCCCGGACAGCGCCCGGGGCACTCTCACCTCCCGCTCGGGCCCATCGGAGGCCTCCTCACCTCCAACTCCGGCGCCCTCCCCATCCGCCGTCCAGGCCCAACAACCGGCCAGCCCGGAGGGTGCCCCAATTACCATCAAGGTGGAGGCTGCCGACTCGCCCCTGGCCAACATGCTCGACCTCAAGCAGGAGGAGATCTCCTTGCCGCTTGACTGCTCCATGGATGGCTCGGGCCACTCATTTCTCCGCTCACCGGCGGAGTGGCCCGAGTCCTCCACCCCGACGCCGGAGCAAGACAACCGAAGGAGCACCTCACCAACCGCCGACTCTCCTCCGCCGCACAAGTGGTGGCTGGGGGGGGACATCTCACCAACCCCCGAGGCGCCCCCGTCACCACCACCAGCTGCGGCCCCGCTGCATCAGCCCGGGTGGGGGTGGGCCCCGCAACGAAACTCACCGGCACCCCAGCCCTCCTCCCGCCCGGTGCCGCAGCGACGGGCCGCGGCACAAGCGGCGGACAGAGTGCGTTTCCTAGCGCGCCAAAACCGCAGGAAACATAGAAAGTTAAGTTATTTGCCCTAAGTCTAGCACGTAAGTTTCAAAAAAAATTTCTACGTAGTCCATAAGTTTCAAATTTAAATTTTGACCATTATTAATCCACCTATCGTTAAATGATTAAGTTAATTATTTTATCTTTTTCTCATGGGTCTCACCGTCTTACCAGTGATACGCTTTTGCAATCCAGCTTTACTTTGTTTTTTTTGGTCACCGCTGGGACCCAGTGACCATTATGTATATTACGCTTCCAACTCAAACTCGTATTGATACACTGCGCAATTCTGTTCCAGCATCGACTTCCTTCCATTCCGTTTCTGATCCACCCATCCCCACCCGGACCACCCTGGCCACACGAGTCAATGCAACAACAGATGCTCGCCCCCCCGCTGTGCGCGGACCCCGCACAGTCCTCGCCACGAGGTCATCAACCTCGCCGCACCGCTCCGACCTTGGCCCCGGCCGCACCCTCCGTGCCGCACCCGGGCCATGCCGCCAGCTCCGTCTGCCCGGTCTGTTTGGGTGAGCGCAGCGCCATCGCCCAGCCGCCACCCAGCCGCCCCCTTGGCCGCTATGGAAGTGCTTCTCAGCGCCATACCGCCAAGACCACGGGGCCAGACCAGCCTCTCCATCTCTCTACGGCCCCAAGCGGCGTGTCCACCCGCTCACAACCAACCGCACAGACTTTTGCCCTCGCTGTGCGCACACGCCACTTGGGATGGGCAGACGCTCTACGCTCGCGGCCCGCCGTTTGCATATGCTGCTCTCGACGGGGTCCTTCACAAATCTGGTGATTTTTTTCAATACCTTTTTTGTATTTTGCAACTCCTCTCTCCTCCGCGGGCATCTCGCGTTGCATTGTTACTTGATATATTCTCCTTAACCATGTTAAACTGAATATGTGTCCAGAGTGTGTCCCTTCCCCCGTTATGTTTTTTTTTCAGTTTTTTTTTCCTTCAGCTTTTGCGCAGTGTATCTCATTTAATAACCAAAGACTAAAGTTTAGTCACGGGCATAGATTTAAGTGAGTGTTTCCTTCGTAAGCCCGAGTTTTTTTTTTTTGCAAACATGTCTAAGACCATTATCATTCGTTCTAGATTTGAACGTTTTTTTTTTAGATACCAAAGACCTTTTTGTTCTTCTCCGTTTCCAGTTTTTTGTGTGTACCTCAACGTGTTTTTATACGTTGTTTTTTTGTCTCAATGTATTTGTATCTCAACCCTCTCCTACGTGGGAGGCTCACATGTGTTTTTTTTCTCTCGACCGCCTTCGCGGTGAAAGGCCACTTCCGTTCCAGCCACGCCCCACCCTGCCCGCCAACGTTGATCTGATGTACTACATCAACTCCGAAAGTTTCTTCCTGGAATACACGTCCTATCAACGGGCGGTGCATTTATCGGCGTTCGCGGTCCGCAAACACTGCAACCAGGCCCGCGCCCGCCTTGAACAAACCCTCCTGCTGGCCCGCCTGTCTCCCGATCCTGTGGCGCGGCTCATGCAGAACAGTTAAGGGTACACCGGGATCCAACGCGGTAATGCCTTATACATCGCACAGTGTGCAGCCCGAAACGTCCCCCTCCGTAAAGCGCTCAAATGCTACTCTCAAATCCCCATCTACGACGGGGATGTGGAAACTTTTGCCGACCCCAACACCCGCATCATTGTTCCGGTCGGAGAGGAAATTCCCTGCAACCCGCTGTTGGCCCCCCTGCACTACATCGACCACGCCTGGATCCAACTCACGCCGGACATCGTCAACGCGTCGCACGTGCCGCAGATGCTGGCGCCGACCGTCGCCGACGCCCCCTCTCTTCACCTGCACAGCGTGATCAGTTCCGCCGGCGCGTATGACCGGGCCACCATGCGCCAACTACAAGAATCTTTTCAGTTCCCCGCCATGCGCACGCCCATACTCAACGTCATCGCGCGTCGCGCATAGGGACATCCGGCAGATGGCAGCGGTTTTCGCGCCGCCGACATCTTTACCATCCGAGACATCTCAGCGCTGTCCGACTCTGTGCTGGCCAGTGCTTATCGACTCCTCGAAACCTTTGGCTCCTGGTCAAGCATCTTCGTGGCCACTTGCATCCTCTTCTTTGCCCTGCGCGCCATCGTCGAAGCCATCATTTACGGCCGGTTGCTGTCGGGCATTGTTAATTGCTCGCTGGTCGTGCTCGGCAGCATCTGGACGTCCCTAGGGCAGGCCCTGCTCCTACGGCACCAGCACTTCGTACAGACTCGCGGCCTGCCGCAAGACATCGAGGCCGCCCTACTCGCCCAGCCCATCGCGCCGTCGTCGCCCCGCCCGGCCCCGTCGTCCACGACGCCGCCCGGCTTCGGTACCGACCCCGCCCGCGTCCGCCTGCTGCCTCCTCCGTCACCACCACCACCACCACCACCGCAGCAGCGGTCGCCCGGTGCCAATCCATTTTTGGAGCTGGTCCTCCTGCCGCCGCCACCCCCGCCTCCCCCCGCATCGGCCTAGGGCGTGCGCCCTTATCACACCTTGCCGCCCCGGACCGAGCCCGGCCGCCTCAACGCACTCTTGCACCGAACCAGTTCTGCATCCGCACCCGTCCACAACAGTTCGCCCTACTAGTTCTGAACATGTCGACCTGCACACGCGCGCGGTGTTTCGTAACCTATACGACCCACAACGCGATCATCTACACGTGCGACGCGTGCACCGCCGACGTGGCCTCCGGGCCCACTGTGCTTTCGACGCGCCTCTTCCAGGCGCACATCGCCGCCCCGCCCGGATGGCTGCTGGGACTTCTTCCAACCAAATGTGACCGGTGCCCCGCCAACCTGTGGGACGAGTGGGGCGCGTGCGCTGAATGCGCGGCGTGGATGCGCTGTCCGCCGCATCCTTCCCATCCGCACCATCCGCCACCGCCCGGCCACCCAGCCGCCGCGCCGTCCCAGGGGCCCCAACTGCCGCCGCCATGCGTGCCTGTGCCCTGGCACCGCCCTGCGACGCCCGGCCCTGCCGCAGCCCTCCCTGCTGCCGCTGCCATGGCGCCGCCGGAGGCTGCCCCGGCGGCCCCTCTGCGCTCGCGCTACGGCGCGCTGCCCTCCCCGTCCCCCGCTCCAACAACGCTCCGAACGCCTCCGCCGCCTCCGAGCTGGCCCTCGAGGTCACCTCCACCGTCACCCCGCTCACCGACGCTGCCCCGGCTGCTCCCCGACGTCATCTTGACCCATACGACGGGGACCATCAATACTAGGCCAACCTTCCGCGGACCAGATGGATGCCATCCGCAAGACCACGACATCTAAAAAGTTAAGTTTTCGGGTCCCTGTGTTGCCGTGACGTGCCGGCCCGCTCCTGTCAGTACGCCACACAAATCGCTAGCGAAACAAATTCCTCACTAAATTTGCTCTCTCGAGCCGCGTCAAATGAGTCCAGGGAACGTTCCACGTCCCCTTTCCTGTTAATTTTATTCTCTCATTCTAAATTTCGTTTCGACGCCTTTTCTAAATTTTCCTTGTGTGCGCCACTGCTCTGGAGGCCGCTTCCGGCAGGGCACACGCGGACCCGGCGCTTGCTTCAAGTAGTTTCCCTTGCAATAGTTTCATTTTCAAATCCTAATTCCGCAACTAATTTTTTTTTCTTTCCCTCTCCACCCGGCACTTACGTGCTGTAGCCTTAATTAATTAATATTCTTTTTTTAATTTTTTTTTTGTTCCCGGCACTTATTTGCCGTAATCTATTGTGTTACATTAATTAACCTTTTAAAATTATCACTAGTTAAACGTACCCGTTTTATTATCTAATGAGCACAGCTATCATCGCCCGTTCGAGATACCTTGCCGTCGCCTCTGTTTCATACACTGAATGTCCGGTTGGCAGGTGTCAACCGCCCGCTCGCGCGCGCCATTGGCTGGCCCGAGACCACTGTCCGCCTCACGACGGACCCGGCCCGCGCCGCCCCGCCCCGCCGGACCTCGCCGCACGCCGCCACCGCCGAGCCACACCTTTCCGGGTGTCGCCCACACCGCTCCCTGCTGCCGTAGACCGCCTGGCGCCCAGCGGCCCCTCCGGCCCCGCCGGGCCCACCGCCGCTGCGGGACACCCCGCGGCCCTCGCAGGCACGCCCCTGCTGCCGAAGCTCACACCCCGACGACCCGCCGTGTTGGAAGCCCGTCATCTACTCGACCCCTTGAGGGGTGACCAGTGTGCAACATTCTGCATACAAGTGCCACCGCGGGCAACCGCACGCCGCCAGAACTGCCTGCGACCTCAGACTTGCGCCGTCTCAACGGTTCAGCCCGGCGATAGCATCCGCGGAACTGTTAAGCGGGTGTGTGTGTGTGTGTGTGTGTGTGTGTGTGTGTGTGTGTGTGTGTGTGTGTGTGTGCGCGTGTGTGCGCGCGTCCGCGTGGGCGCGTCGCGCGTCGGTGCTACGGTCCCCGTGCGGATCTCTCGTGTCCAGCCCGGTGCCGCCGCGGGCGTACCCCTGTCAGCAAATTCCAGTTGTTTGTTTCATGCTTTGTACCTCGTCTCAGTGCCGTTTTTCTCATCTTTGCACCTTGTCATACTGACGTATACTTTTATTCATTTTTGTACTTTGTCCCATAATGCCTTTTATCATTGTATTTACTGCCGCTTGAATTACTCTGTATTAAATAGTTCTGTATTTGCGGTTCCGTTCACTTTCACCCTACTTACACTGTAATCCCTGGTTCTCCCATATTGCAAGTCCCGAGCGAAGTGTCTTACCCCAATCTCTGCTCCAAATTAACATTACCACCGTAATTTCCGTTCCAAATTCCCTTAATATCATCTTGCTCTTAACCCTTTCCTCATCCAGTCAAAATTTACGGTCCGAGGACGGCCCTATCCGGGTGTCGCCCATGTTGTGGCTACGCACACTCGTATAATCCGCGCTCGAGCCACACCTAGTCTGTGTTGACCGATCGTCTGGATCACACCCGGTCACACGGCAATCAATCATAAATATGTCAGGCATATCACTTGCGCCCCTAAGGCCCCGCGTCTAGGGGAAGGGCACCCTTTCCTGATAAGACCTGATAAGCCCTTCCCCCACTACTCGTTTTACTGCTGGACAAGTCCAGCTGGGCCCTCGGCCCTCTTCACTCAGGGCAGTTCACACCGAGAGCTTGGGAGAGACACTTCGGCCGGGAGACCAGGAAGATCTAGGGTGAGTGGACGGTTCCATCAGCAAGCTGTGCCAAGACCCCACTTAGAGTCCCGGATTAAATAGAACTTATCAGAACTACAGTACGAGTCATTTCTCCCAATAGTCACTAGCAGAGCAAGCGACACGCGAAAAGGAGCCACACTCAGGGCCACACAACATGCCCACGCGCTGCATTTCCGGCCCCTCGATGCATGTGCACAGCAGGAGATGGGGTGCCTTCACGGAAGCATAATCGCCGTGTTTAACCTTACTCACTTCTTTAATGGTAATAGTAAACACAGCACTACTATCCCTATTTGAAGAAGTCCACGTCAGGACAGGGACAGGGAGGGGGGGGGGGGGGGGGGGGGGAGGAGGTGAAGTGTGAGCGGGCGGCTACGACGCGGGACGGGCGGTTAGGGTCCTACGTTGGATTGATATTTGTCATGTATGCTAATACCAAATGGAAATAAAATAAAATGTCAAAACCTGATCCAAACTTGTAGTTGTGTACGTGATTTCCTTGTTTCCATACACGAGTGTAATATGCGCATGAGTGGCCAAGAAGGAGAAAAGAGAGGAATGCAAGAGAGGAGAGGAGAAAAAAGAGGAAAAGAAAAAAAAAATACGGATGGATAGAGAGAGAAAATACAAATGAGGGAGATAAAGAAGGATGTAATGCTAAGGTAGAGTAGGGAACCTACCGCGGGATTCAAAACCGCCGCGCCGCCACACCAGTGTGGCCAACCTTGCCGGCGCGTTGGTAGCGCCGAACGCGCTGCCAGGTAGGCGGCCGTGACTGCACCTGCATGCAGTCCGGTGCACCTAGCAGACGACACCCCCGAATCACAACCGAAAGGGTTCGGGTCGCCGAATCGCCGCCGAGCACCCGGTGGAGCCGGCGAGCGCCCGGCGGACGGGGTGTCGCCGAGCGAGCCCGGGCTCGCCTAGGGTATAGATTGAACCGATCTCCGATAGATCGGCAGTCAAGTTCGGGGACTGGAAACAGTCCCGGTGGTGAGCCAGAGCCCAGTGGAGCGAATACACTTGTACGCTGGAAACAGTCTCCTGACTCTCCCCGCTCGGACGCACGAACCCTTTAGGCCGACCTGCTGCAAAGCTTAGGCGGACCTCTTAGGCCGACCTGCCGCAAGGCTAAGGCAGCCTGGCGTAAGGCACCTGCAAAGGCCGCCTGCTGCCATCCACCTACACTGCCGACTCACACGTAAGGCCGACTTGCCGCAAGGCTTAGGCAGCCTATGGCTTAGGAAAACACCTACACACGCATAAGGCCGCCTGTCGGTCCACTTCCTCCCCCCCGCGGCGCTCAATAAAGCCCTTATGGCAATAGCAGAACAATTACCGGACAGATATCACTTCCCCGTCAAACCAAATAGCGCTCATTTGTACCAGTTTTATTCTTTCGCCTCCGTTACGGCAGCACTAGCCAGCGAGTCCAAGCTACGGCTTTTCATTCAGCTGCCTTTAGCAGACGCCGCGCGCCACTTTACAACGTGGCAGGTAGTGTGCCAGTACGGCACCCGCACTCAGAATTGTTTGCCTTCACCCTCCCAGAATCTCCCTTGCTTGCTGTATCCGATAACCTGCAAAATTTTATTGTAATGCAAACCGCTGATTTAAATCAGTGCAAGGGCGCTACCTTCAAAATCTGTTCAGTAAACTGGGACCTCAAATCAGCCGAGCACCCGGCATGCGCCATAGCAGCATTTCTCAATCGCACCGACACGCACAGCGTGTGCCCCGTGCACCTGACCGCCTCAATGGCCCCGTTTTTCCTGAACGCGCCAAATTCCAATCGGTGGCTATTTTCGGTCCCAGCGCCCACTCGGGCCACGGTCGCGTGCCCGCGGGAAGGCTCGCCAACACGCCTGGACACAACAACACACAAGTTGTCCGCCTCGGGCGTGTTGACACTGGACCCCCGTTGCGAGGCGCAGATAGGCAGCCACGTTTTGACTGCGCGCGCCGTAGGCAGATCACAGAGCGCGCCAAACGACACCGGCGCCGTGCTCATGCCCGCCTTCCGCCCCGCCTGGCCACTTCTCAATAATCTATCAGTGGTCCAGACACTCACGCAGCCGCCCGCCGCGCCCCCGGCAGACACATGCCACAGCGTGTCAGGCCGCATGCGAGTATTGCTCCAGAGTCCAGCCGGCCTGCCGGCCCACACTCTCAATGAGCTTCACTCGCTCCGAAAGGATGCCGCCGCCGTCAGCCAGGACCTAGAGGACTCCAGAGGCCAGTTTCACATTACCACCTCTGTATCATCCCTATCGCTTATTATTTCCGCTGGCCATATTATTTCCGCAGGCGTCAGCCGAGCCAGCGGTGCCGCCATATTTTTTTA
Organism: Odontothrips loti; assembly: GCA_038380765.1. Classification (NCBI taxonomy): domain Eukaryota; kingdom Metazoa; phylum Arthropoda; class Insecta; order Thysanoptera; family Thripidae; genus Odontothrips; species Odontothrips loti. The sequence goes on from CM076255.1 coordinate 4,989,426, forward strand.
TAAAAAAAAAAAAACATTATTTTCTTTTCCTTTCTCTATGATAGTATTTAGGGTGACTCATTAGTTGTACGTAGATTAAACACAGCCGCCGCCAGCAGCGAGCTACCCAGCGGCCATGCCGCTAACATCCGCTGCCGCCGCTACTGCAGCCGCCGCCGCCGCTGCAACCGCTGCAGCCGCCCCGCCGCTAAATTTTTGCCGGCCCAGCAAAACCGCTCCGCGCACCCCAGGCCGCGGGTACATGCCTTACTTCCGACAGTCGACTCGGCCGCTGCCGCTGCCAGTCGCACGACAAATCAAACCGCCCCAGCCTGCCGCGTCGGAACCGCAGGGAGCCGCGCCGCAAAACACTACCGGTCGCAGGGGCGAACAACGTCTCGCGGAACGCGTCCGGGAACTGTTCGGAACGCCGTCGCCGCCCAGCAACAACGGCTGCCCAAGGACCCCCACGCTTCCGCCATGCGACCCGCCGACCGCCGCGGCCGCCCAGGAGGACGTGCCATCCGCCACCGGGCCCCCAGCCGCCCCCGCCGCCGAGTCAGCCGAAAATTAACGTACCATATCTCATACTAAAAATGGCGGAACACCAACATTTTGAATATGGCAGAAGCATAAAAGTCATTCTGAGAGACTCCAACAAAACCCAGATGTTTGCGTACCTACCATCACGATTTGTGAAAACTCTCAACCCAGACCATGTGGAGGGGTTTGCTGAAGACATAATCAAGAAAAGACCACCTTGCCTGGTTTTCAAGGGCCTCAAGGGAAAGGCCTTTGATATTGCTCTCATCCCTTTCAGCAAGTTATGTCTGCAGTTTCATCTATATGTTGTCATTTTCAAAGGTGATACACACTCAATTTAATATTTCTAATTCATCTTAATTTGTGTGCAGGCCTTGACATTGCTTCAGCGGCACTGAAAGGGGAATCAATCAACCCTCCAGGAACCTCTACAACAGAAGTTGAAGAAATAGTGGAAGACAACTTTGAGTGGCTGGATGCCGCCGTAAACAAAAATTCAAAGTAGTTTCTGTAAGTAGTGTTGGTGGTATCTCTTGAAGTGTTCAAGAATGTAAGTAGTGCTGTCAATTTTTATATATCTTTATTTATTTCAGTTGTGCAAGTTGATTTCCTGGAAATGAAGCATGAGTGTAAATTACAGTATGAGAACATTTTGACTGAAATTACTATTTCCTTGAAGCCACTACTGTTATTTTCAATCATTTAATATTATTTTTTGAAGCAGTATTTTAGAATTGTTTTGTATTAGTGTTGGTGGTGCTTCTGCACTGCTGATAAAATAAAATCCATACTTTTTACAAGCTTTGTTGTGCTTGCAATCATGATTATAGATTTAGTTTACAGCTGTTTTGGTATCTAATGTTGACAGTTATATTCTAATTAACATAGGTTTAGTGAGCTTTCACATAGTTTTGATGTTTCGTGTATGTTTAATAATTAAATGTGCATTAAATTGTGTAATACATATTAAAGTGCAGTGAAAGTTTTGATGTCTTACATTTTAATTTTATAAAATTACCAGTCTTCCTTCACCTATCAGTTGTGGCACAAGTAACAACTGAACACAAACTATTGTTGTTCTCATTTTTGTGGACATTTTACGTAATGTATCAGACCCAATTAACCAACCCAAAGACAGTATTTTCTTCTTAAGAATGGGTGTCTTTTACAAAACTTGAACTGGGATTGAGAGGGCAAGCAGTGATTTAATAGGACCAATTAAAAACAATTTAAATTAATGAGAAATGATGGGAAAACCATCATAAGAGTTTTCAAGCTTAAGGACGCAAGCAATAATTTAACCCAGTGTTTGTCGCAGGTGAAACAGCGGTAAAATTGCAGGTAAAATTGATATCGAGCCAAAATAGGTTTGTTTGACTATAGTAGATCCTCAAACTGGTGGCGTTTCAATTCTACCAGGCTAAACCCTCGAGAAACTCCTATCCCAAGACAGAGGCAAAAACGACGTCTTTACGAGTGTGGCGATGCTGGCCCGGAAGTATCTTGCCATCCCAGCCACGTCAACCGAGAGTGAAAGGTTGTTCAGCCAGGCTGGGATAGTGGTTAACTATTTAAGAACATGCCTTACCGGCGAGCATGCCCAATGGCTTATTTTTCTTTCTATGAATAAGGAGTATGTTCCCCGCCCTTAGTTAATTTTGTATTTTTGTACTGTAGTTTAAGAACTTTCTCATCTGTATATCAGTTTAAGTGAGAAGTCACTTTTTTAGTATTAATGTCATATGCCAGAAGTTGCCAGTTCTTTAAAGTTGTATTTTCAAAGTAATTGAAGTTACTATTACTCCGTAAAAATAAAAGAATGTTTCAAGCACATGTTTACATCGTTCCTAAGCAAATATAACTCACATGTCATTGACTTTTAACGGCTTAGTTTAAGAGCACCACTAGTTTAACGGTTAATTAACAAGTGAATTAAACGGTGAATTTCGAATCACTGGTATTTTTTAGCTACCGGTGATTCGAAATTAACCGGTGATTTTTTAACAACCGGTAAATAGAAAATCACCGGTGATTCGAAATTCACCGGTGATTTTCGAATCACCGGTGATTTGTCTCCTTGGCCAACCACCCAACCAAGAGCCTGTTAATTACGGACGTTATAGATAACCGAAACAATGCAATTCCAGTAGTGAAAATGTTCTTTTCAATGCTGAATAATACTGAACAATACTTTATAATACGTGTAATACCTTATAATACTTCATAATACCTTAAAATACCTATATTACTTAGAATACATCATAGTATAATACTCCGTACACGGTTCAGATGAGTCGTTCCCCCCTCGCTGGTGGGTCTCCCTGTGGCTGTCAAAGCACGCGGCGCTCACGTAAGTTTTGTTGCACCGGATGCAAGTGATGTAATCAGCTCCATCATGCTCAATTTCTCCATCACACCTCCAGCAACAATCATTGCAGCGGTGTCCATTTTTATTCTTGTAAAACTTAAGGCACTCATCACACCGATACGACCAATTAAATGCCCCAGTCACGGAAGTAAAACCATAAAAATGATTTTTGTGGAGAAGTAATGATATGTTAGTACGTCTCGCCGTGGGCGTAGACGCAGGGCCGGTGAAGACGGGAGGATTATGAACACTATTGGAAGTATATAGAATCAGCCGGTGGTCGGGCATGGCAGCTTGAAATTTCTTCAGTTCATCGATACCCGCAGGTCTATTTGGGTCAACCCCGGCCTTCCGACTCAAGCTCAGTGCCAGCATGCGCTGTGAGACAGCCCCCTTCTTCTTTAAGCGATACCTTGCGTGCTTATCGTCCTTGCCCGTCTTGTTGGTCAGCACGACTAGACACCTGGCGAGACACATTTGGTCGCCATTTTCGGGGTCAAAGATAGAATAACCCCGACTATACAGCCTGTGAACCCAGGCGTCCATGTCCTCGTTAGTACCACTTCTGTGCCCCCCGGCTCCAAGCGCAGGTACATGGATGTACGAAAAATACAGTGTACCATCCGCTAGGAAAGATTAATTCGAATTTAAAACATTGATTAATTTATCTAAAATAACTGTGCCATTAATTTGGTCACACTGTCTTAGAGAGTACCACAGCGGTGTACCGTAATTTCCGCAACTGCGGATTTCAACGATACACTTGTCAGGAGGCCGGGCATTCACACTTTCAATTTTTCTGGCCAGCACTTGTGCATTCACACTTTCAATTTTTCTGCACTGTGTCAAACAGCGACGTGACCTGGCTGTCAAAATCCTTAGACCCTCTGCCCAAATTACGTATCGCGAAGACTTCCTCGCGAAAAGTAGTTCTAAAGCGCGTCAAATGGCGCTCTGTCGTGCTCAACACATGAATGGTGGGCTGACTGTCCTCGTCCAGCCGCCCCCTTTTTTCTGCAGAGCCTCCGGTACCATCCTCCCCCTCCTCCTCCGCCTCCTCTCTCTCTCCGCCTGCCCTGTGCGGGCGACGGGGGTGGGGTACCCCCTGGTGCAGAGGACGGTCCAGGTTTTGGGGTGGGGGAGCGCGGTGTGCACGGAGCACAAGATGGCCCGGCGGCCCGCGCGGGCGCCGCGACAGCCACAGCCCCGGTGCAGCTTTGCAATGGCTCCGGCGCCGCAGTGGCCGGTGATGGCGACACTTCACACCTCTGGGGGCTCGCAGATGGCGGCTCGACCCCGCGTCGCGTGACCACTCCCTCGCCAAACATTAATTTTGCAAGCTCAACAAGTAAAGGAGTCGTGGTATCATGCCTCCCCGTGACTCGCATAAACTCCAGGTATGCAGGGTATGCCTCTTTCAAAAAAGTCCGAAGCCGCGCATCGACAGGGGCCGTGATATCTGGGATCAAAGACATGAGATGGTAGAAGGCCTCGGCGAGATGCCAGGGGTGCACGTGGGCGCCGCCCTCCCATTCGTCCAGGATATCTCTGTACTGCATCGTAATGTTACAGCGGGGCGCGACTAGCGACCCCGGAGACGAGAGAACGACTGACCGACTGGCGTGCAGCTGTGGTGCTCTGGGGCACCCCCGGCGTGGCCAGCACCGCTACCGAGACACCCCGGGCACCCCCCGGACGGCGCGGCGGGTTCGGCTCGGCGCGGCGGGTCCGGCTCGGCGCGGCGCGGCGGCTCCGGCTCCGCTCGACGCGGCCCCCGGCTCGGCCCAGGCTCGCCCTGGCGCGGCCCCACGGCGCGGCCCTACGGCGCGGTCCGGCGCTACCCTTACGCCCCTAAGGTGCATCCACACAAACACCTGCAAAGGGAGGCGGGGGCGGCAGGGGTGGTGGTGTTAAACAGAGACATTCGGGCTGCGGCGTTTGCACGGCGGAGAAAAACAACAAAACATTTAGTATCACAGCGATACCCCAGAGAAGCAGACAGCAGACATGGACATCGACATGAGCGCATTGTATTTCTGGGACTTTGTGTGGGTCTGCTCTCTTTTACCGTTGTACCTAATCTTGTGGATGTGCGCCTGCTGTCTCGCAAAGCGTCCGCGCGAGGCCGAGCTGACAGTCTGAATGCAGCCACGCTACGCTATGCACGTGTCCTTGTTGATGGTCCTCCTGCTCGCGCAGCACGCGCGGCTGGAAAATGCGACTGACGAGAACACCGACTGCGCGGGTGGCGGCCCGCCCCTAGCGTCATTCGCATACGTGTTCTCATATCTGATCATCACGACAATTTTTCTTACTTGTCTCGGGGAAATCGTACTCTGTCTTCTCCCGAGCGAGCGCGCTCTGCCGGCAAGGCGTCACTCGGTGTAGCATGCACCCGAGCTGGAGTCATAAACCCCGAAGCTAGCCGAACCCTTTTTTTGGGGTGAAACCGACGGAAACCGACGGAGCACAGAGTCGCCACGGTGACCAGCAGTCAGTCTGTGCTACACTACTGTCCTGTGAAGATGGCTTGCATCGATCTGTCCCCAAGCGACGAAGATTACGAGGTGTTGGGGCTCAGCCCCCCATCTACGCCTGAGACGTGGGTGCTGACGCCCACCCCTACCCCCGCGTCTCCGGGCCCGATGTGGGGGATGGCAGCACCGCCTCTGCCGGACTATTCTCCGGCCAAACCGCCGCCACCGCCGTCGCTACCGTCCCTCTCGCCGGAAGAGGGAATTTTGAGGGACTTAACGGCATTCCTAGGTCAGGCAAAGAGGCACGCGGCGCCGCAGCGGCGCGAAGCGCCAGCGCGAGAAGCGCTGGCGTCAAGAGGGCGGCAAACGCCATCGGTAGATTTAAAACGTCACCGGTGGTCGCCGTCACCACCGCCGCCACCGCGACGTCAGTATGCTCGCAATTATTCGAAGGGGTTCCACTTGCATACAAAAACTGCGTATTTGTGACAAGTCTCGTTGTTTTTTCAAGATAATGACGACCGAACTGTTTAAACTTATTTCTCGTATTTGTTTGTTGTACAAGTTCTGGAACAACCCAAAAACACAGAGATTTCTGTGATGTGCTCCACGGATGAAAAAGTTCACAATGTTTTGGTCAACAAGTCCCATAGCGTCGTCAATGACTAACAATTTCAACCCTTCTCCGGTCGGAAAGTCATCAAGAGCGGGAATCCCCTGTCTGAACTGTACACCATGCTGTTCAGCAAGCTCGTGGATGACTGAGCCAGCTTCCGTTTAGTGCCAAATAATTTCTTATATTTTCTTGTCAAATAATTTTTCACGGTGTATAATAATTAGCGACATGAGGTAACTTTTTCCTGCCCCGGTAGGGCCAACAACGAGGGCCGTGCTCTGTGCATGGAAACAAGACCAGTTTGCTGGCACTTCCATTCCGTTCCGTTCCATTCCGTTCCGTTCCGAGTGGCGTGGCGCGGCGGTGTGGCGTGGCGTGGCGTGGCGCGGCGGCGGCGGGCGGCGTGGCGTGGCGCGGCGGCGGCGGGCGAGGCGTGGCGTTGGCGCGGCGCGGTGGGGAATCAAACGGACACGCGGCGTGTGGGTGGTTCGGCCGTGCTCTCTGTCTGGATGTCCGATACGGAATAAGACCCACGCGGCACAATACAACTATTTATTTTTTCGACCACACACCAGATAAAATAAGCAAGCAGTAGAAAACATCCTAAAATGACTTCTTCTACGAAGAACACGGGAGGGCTGGACAGACAGTCTTTGACGGGAGAAGCGCACTCTTTGTCGTGGCCCACAAACACGTGCCAGGCTTGTACAATGCTGAGGTCCGCAAGAGATTTGGTGGTTTCGAAGCGGTATCCCCGATACCAGAACCGATGTTGGGTGGGATTAGTGTAATTAAAAATAAGGATAGGCTAATATTAAACCTCATAACAAAAAACCTGTACTACCAGAGACCAAAACCATACCAAATAAAATTACCATATAAAACAGGCATTGGAAAGCTTGCGAGATTTTTGTGAATGGGAAGGGGTTGGTGAAGTGTGCCTTCCATACAAATTTTCCTGTGGCCTCGACAGGCAAAATTGGTCAGAAATATATCCTACTATTTGCAGAATTTTCGAAAGGTCAAACATTCACGTCTTTATTTGTAAACAGACTATAGATAGGGAAGGCAGGCACGATCAGAGCTAGGTGCAAACAATCGGCTAACGGACCCTGTTGCTCCTTCCAGAGAGTTTACAACTCGGCCCAGGCCCGCGACTGCCGATCCCGCACCCCACCCCGCTCGCCGCTTTCATTTCATTTTTGAGTCACTGCAACGCTCACAGTAAAGAAGGCACAGAATGCTGTCACCGGCATCAGTTGCACTCTGGCTAGCAAGGGTGCTGCTACTCGCTGGCCGCATCACCTTAGCCTGGGCACGCCGTCATGCCGCGCGACGAGACCAACGTGCCCCACCACGGGCCCGCCGCCGACCAAACCACGGCTGGGACGGTCGCCGCGAACAGCCGCAGCCACGCCGGGTCCCAGCAGCCTGGAGGCGAGCCGGGACCAACGCGGAAGCACACCATGCCGCGGAGGGTCCCCACGACGTCGCGGGGGTGCGCCGCCAAGCGGCCTGTGCCCGCCACCCAGCCGCTGGACGACACCAACCAACCTGCGGGGAACGTAACCACCTCCCTGGAAGCAGCGCTCTTGGCAGCGGCTGCCGCGGACCACGCCCGGTGGGACGCGACGCAGCGCGCCAGGGACAAGGCCGCCATATTGGAGTCGGCGCGCCGCGCCCGGGCCCGCCACGCCGCGGAAACGGAGCGCCGCAGAATTGCCGCCGCCGCCCAATCCGACCTGAACTCCGGCCTGGACCACAGCGGGAAGGATTTGGCCGCCTTTCCCGCCAGGGATGCCGGGGCGCTCGCTGCGCCCACCCAAACTGCAACGTCGACGGCGTCATCCGGCGACAGGAGCGTGACGGCGGGCAATGGACGCCCCCGGCGGCCAGAGTCAACCACCAAGGGACCGCTTGGGGCCGTAGACATTAACGCCCGCTTCCGGGAACTCTTCGGCCCCGAATCGCCACCACACACGAACGCCCCCAGCCCTGCACCAGGCGTCCCCGTCCCGTATGGATACGAGACGGCGGAGGGCGCCGCGAAGCGCCGGGCTCTGGAGGCGTCAACCCTCCCAGCACACTCCACATGGGACGCCGCCACCAAACTGCACCTGGACGAAGCGGCGGCGAACCTACGACGGGCCAAAGCCCGAAACGACCTTGCAGGCGTCGCCCATTTTGAGGCCAAATTGCGACACCTGCGGGCCGGAACTTGGCAGTGGCCCAAGAACAACAAAAACAATAAGAGACGAGCGGCCGCCAAGCGTCGTTTGGCCACTGTGAGTGCATAGCTTTAAATTTTTTTAAATCTTACCTTACACAATCGAAAACTTATTTTCTATTAATTTAAATTAATTAACTAATTTAATTTTAATTCTATTTTCTATTATTCTATTTTCTATTATTTTCTATTATTATTTCCTATTAAGTACAACATGTTAGTAATAAGTTACACACTAAGTATTCCACTTGGCCGCCAGGAATCTTCCCTGCCCATCTTTGTATCATCATGCACATCAGTTCTTTTTTTTCATGATTTTTTTTAACAAAGACAACGCAGATGTAGAACGAGGGTTCTACAGAGAGGACCCAGAGAGAGAGAGAGAGAGAGAGAGAGAGAGAGAGAGAGAGAGAGAGAGAGAGAGAGAGAGAGAGAGAGAGAGAGAGAGAGAGAGAGTAGCTGCCGCGTGCCGCGTACGACACCACTGCACCCACGCTGCCGGAGCAGGTAGCGGCCGCCGGTCGAGCGCATTCCTTTCATTACCCAAGGCGCGGGAAGGACCACGGCGGGTCGACGGCTCTGGCCGCATGGCGTCACTCTGCTTCCCATCCAAAAACATCGGACGATCGGGCAGGTGACAGACGACAGAGCCGGCACCTCGGCCGGCGGCGGAGGCGCCCGGCGGGAGCGGCTGAGTCAGGGTGGCCGAGCACCAACGGCAGCGCCGAGTAGTACTACCGTCCCCCTGTCGTCCCTTAATGAGGTCATTAAATAGCCATAAATCGATAATAGGGTAATTAATTAGGTGTCAATATGTCATTTGATATGTCATAACAAAATAATAGGTGTGAATTGATTTCCGAAAAAATTATCCCCCACTCTGCGTCACCCCTTTCGGGGCATCTGGGCTTGTGACCAGCAAGGCCGCATTAGGGGATAGGAAAAGGAGAGGAAAGGAAAGGAAGGGTAAGGATAGGAAGGGTTATGGGATTGTACGGAAGACGCGTCCGCGCGTATCATGATGTGTGTGTCGCCATGGCGGCCACACAGGCATGATGCAGGCGGGGGCGCGGCTGAAGAAATTTCATGTTTTTTTGTTTGTTTTTTGAGGTGGCTCTACCACCAACGGTGGTTTGGGTTTGGCTTCAGAGTTTTAGCCTTGTACCGGATAGTCAGAAATGGCCGCCCCTGCTCCTCTGCCTCACGCCTTTTGTCTGCCAATGTTCTCCAGGTGGACGGCGGCGCCCCCGGGTATGGCACGCAGTATGTGGGGGAGTTGGTCAGGCGCGGATCCAGGGGCGGCTCTAGGGGGGGGCGGTGTACTGCTTCCTGCCTACTTTCAGGCGGATTGTACCGCGAATTGTCTACCTTTCGGACGTCCTCCGGGCGCCCTAGGGGGGGGCGATGGCCCCGTCGCCCCCCCCTGGATCCGCGCCTGGAGTTGGTGGCGGCGCACTGGTTTAGCTGGCCAGCGGAATTGCAAGAACTGGCAGAGCTCGCTCCGGACGAATACGAGCGTACAGGGGTGCGTGTGTGCGTCGTGCTCCCGTCAGCGCCGAAAGTGATAGTGGTGCAGTAATCGGTAATTATGCTGCCACTGGTGCTGTCAGATGCCCCGGACGTACTGGCAGCGTCACTGAAGGTCTCGGAAATAGACCAATCTTCCCCGGAATACCAGGAGAGGTCGGGGGCAACGTACGGCACGTACAGCGGCACGGGCTGTACGGCATGAATTCCGCGTGGGTTACGGCAGTCCACGACCGAGAGGACGAGCTTGGAGAGGGGACAGAGGGAAAGACGAAGACGCTCCATCGTCCCGGAGCTCTTGGGCGTGAGGGGGAGCGGATGGGTCTGAGGTGGGGACCGTGGTCCGGGACTCGGCGGGGGCGGGGAGGGGAGGGGGTCGGGGTCCAGGGAGGGCTCGGGGCTCGGTGGTCTGGGAGGGCTCGGGGTCGGGGGCAGCTGTGTTCACCGCAGTGGTGCGCCTTAGAATGAACGCTCGTCGTGTCCGACCCGGTATCGCCGAGCTCGCCGGGTTCCCCCCTCCAGCTCGTGCGTGGGAGGAGGGGGGGGGGGAGGGGGGGAGGTGGGGCGGAGTTACTGTTCGGGGGCCAAGCATAAGCGCAGAGCGCGTATCAAGCGCGTCCGTCTGGGGTGAACAAACAAGGCTCGGTATGGGGTTTCTGTGAGCACATTCATCCCCGGAAACCTTAATACCATAAGAGTTTTAAGCAAGAGCTCCTGATTTTCAGCCAAAACATTCCATGCAGTTTTGCCAAAATAAACCTGCTCGAATTCTGGAATGGAGGCATGATTTAGGAGTGAGAAATCGTCTCTTTCGATCATGATAAAGTTTTTGTCTCTAATTTTTTTGATGAAAATGTCATGAGAGGCCGTGCAAAAACAGTGCAAGGGATTGATCGCTCTCTTACCGTTCACATGCTTGCAGATGTCTGTTATCTCATCTTTGTGATCTTTTAGAAAGTTTTCTATTTCCGCATAAGTGAAAACAGCCTGGATTTTTCCTCTCTTCCATATTTTAACTGCGGGTCCTTCGTCACTAAGCACCACAGTCATTAGCTTTTCGTTGCGAGGGTTCAAAGTGATTCGTAGGTACTCCATCGTGGTCGGATCTCAGAGGCGGGGAAACGAATGTTGGCGTAAAGGGGAACCGTCTGAGCGCTTCGGCGTGTCGAGAGCTAGTGTCACTCGACGCGCCGCTCAGCTGCTCTGGAGATGGTCCCCAGAGCGGTGACGCCGTCGTCATGGTAACCAGTTACTGCTACCGCTCCCACCTCACCTCCCCCCCCCCCCGCCTGTAGTCCCACACCGCGCCCCCTCCTCGCCGACAGGTGAGCGAGCCCCCTCTTTGTGTGTGTGTGTGTGTGTGTGTGTGTGAGTGTGTGTGTGTGTGTGAGCGGTCGTCTTCGCCGGGACAGAAAAGAAAATAATCAAAAGACAAAGATTACAGTATAAAACATTTGATTTTATTTATTCAAATTTTCGTTGACACCTCTGCCTGTTCGCTACAATTTCTTTACAGTGTGATATGCGCCGAGTGTAGCGTTTGAACAGCACTCTTACAATTTCATCATTTTTCTCCATGTCACGACAAAAAAAAGTTTTTACAAAACATTTTGGAGACACTTTATGCGCTACATGTATCAGAAATGTACAGCAGTACTGGCCACAAACATCACTCCCTATCGCTTGCAGACAGGTGTGATTATATTTCCAGCGCGTTGCGTTTCGATTCAGAAAGTCGCGATGTTCCTTCACTTGAGGCGGACGTCCGTACGAATCGAAGAAAAATCCTTCTCCGCCCGCTTGTATGACGAAAGCTATCCAATGCTCGCCCTCATGCGTATGTCTTTTCGTGTTTGCAACCAAAAAAGCAGGCCTTTTAGACATGCGCCGGGGGAGAGTGTCCGAAGCAAATGTGCCGACAAAGTGACGGGGCCGCGTGGGGGTCCGCGCGCAGGCTTCTCTCAATCTCGTCTCCGTACATCTCACGTTGCGTAGTCGACTATCACTGAGCGTTGTCGGTCAATTTGCAGCAAGTTATCCATTTCGGCGAGACAAACGAGCGTCACTGCTTCAGCGAGAGGCTCGGCAAAGCGGAGGTCGATGCGAATGTTGGCGGTCTTCTGCAGGTTCCAATCCGGCTGTCCTGCGTTCAGGCAGGGGGTGAGGTCTAGCGCGTACAGGGTGTTTCCGAGTGGAAAGGCCTGTCTACTCAGTCCATTTCCGTTGTCACTGAAATGGATGTTGCTTCCAGTGAAAAGCGTTTGATACGCTTCGATATATTCGCAAGCCTCGTAATTAGGGGTTAGAGGCTGACTCGGCACCTGGTGTGAGTCGATGGTGGCTGTCAGGTAATTCAATTTGAAGGGCTGGAAATCAAAAGGATTCAGAGCGTAGTCACCATTGAACGCCTTGTTTGACACAAGTCCCATTATGAGCCGCCGCGGCACCACACCGGTGCCGAATTCAAATGTTTTGTTGGAAAGGCCGGCAGTTATGGAATACGATCGGAGGTCTACGCGGCAAATTGGGTATTTTGCGGGCGCCTTTTAGCCAAAAATTTACAATTTCTTTCGTAATCCCATTTAAAAATCATCTATCACTAGAATTTTCAGAGGGCCTCCAGGAGGAAAGTCTTCAAGACTTGGCGGACCCATCACATACTCCACTCCGTGATTTTGTGCGAGGTCATGGTTTATTGATCCCGCTTCAGTGTAGTGCCACACGACACCTTCAATTTTCTCGTCGAAGAGCTGCTCACGTTTCTTTATTATCTCCCCCATCAGAAAGGATTTGCCAGCAGAGGTAGGGCCAATGATGAGGGCTGTCCCGCGCGCTCGAAAACAGGAAAAGGTCGGCGGCACCTCCATCTTTATGAGATTGTGATCGGGTGACAACGGAGTGACGGGGGCGAACCGCAAAGGTGCGGACGGCGGGGCGGCGGGGGACGGCGGGGCGGCGGGGGACGGCGGGACGGCGGGAGGCGGCGGGGCGGCGGGAGGCGGTGGGGCGGCGGGCGGCGGGGCGGGCGGCGGGGCGGGCGGCGGGGCGGGCGGCGGGTGGCGGGCGACCGAGGCGGAACGGGGCGTTACGGACCGGAGGGCGTGTGATAATTAAATGGAAGCCCGACGGTAAGATGCAATTTCGACCTGATTGAACTCTCCTGCTTGAACGTCGGCCAAGGAATACATCTCTCTCGGCGCCACGCAAGCTTTTATTTTCTCAATCGCGCGGCAAAGCAGAAATAGTAAAATAAGTACGAAGCCAAGAATGATTTTCTCAAGTAAGAATAAGGGCGGCCCGCTATCACACACTTCATCATGACCGACAAATATCCGCCAATCCGTCAAAAAATCTTGGTCAGAAAGCCACTGCTCCTTCTCCGTGACTCTACAGAACAGGTCGTATTGTTCGAAACACTGCAGCTCAGGTGCAAAACGGTCACAGAGCGGGGACATGGCCACTCAAAATATTAAGGTTTCTGCGAATAAAAAAGGGACACACTTCTCATGTTGTCACGACGGCGCCGGCGCTTGTATCATTCCACAAGACTTCACTCCTAGGTCAGGCAGGACTCGCAGCCTGACCCACGTTCAGTTTGCAACGAACCACCGCAATGGACACATTGGATCTGTCCCCGTCGCAAGAAGACCTGATGATGCTGGGACTGGCCGCACCCGTTTGCCACGTCGAACCGGAGCAACAAGTAAGTTGTGTGCAAAGAACACTGACGTTTGTCCGTGAAACAAGTGCAGCACAGTGCAGTGATAAGTGAATTGTGTGCGTAGCCTGATGGAGTGCTGACACCGCCGCCGTCACCCCCAGTCACGCGTCGAGTGGCGACGCACGACGAGTCCTCCACGTTTGATGATGAGCTGTGGGCTCGTCAGGTGGAACTGCTCATCGCCAACAAGCGAGCTACTGTGGTGAGTGCATGTGTATGTGGCAGTGTGCGTGTGCGAGTGCGTGTGTGTGTGTGTGTGTGTGTGTGCGCGTGCGACATTGCTGACGGTCAGATATTTATCTTTTGCTGTTTGTTTTGACTGCGTAGGAGGAGGGTGAGCTGCCACCTTCGCCAAAGAGATGTAAGAGATTCAAGGGACCGTACAAAATGGTGTGTACACGACTAATACTATTGTGCTCTCTACAGCCTTTCATTTTTTTGTCCGAGTAAAACAAATGTGTCATTTGTCTGTGCAGCGACGACTGGACCTCTCTATTCGAGCCCGCCCTCAGCCGAACTGGCACTCAGTAAGGCGGCGACAACTGGGTGCGGCGATAGATCTGGTGCCACGTATGCCGGCCAAGTACCAGCCCCCCGCCGAGGCTCGATTACGCCCACTGATGGCGTTGAATGTCGCTCCGCCACCGGCACTGCAGCGGGCACCCACCGCCCCCGCCCCGCCCCGGTCGGCGCGGGACATTGAAAAAGAGACGCCTTACTATGAATGGCTCGTGCGTTAATTTTTAAAGTCACCTCCCCCTAAAAAAACGTAAAATTCCTTCAGCCGCGCCCCCGCCTGCATCATGCCTGTGTGGCCGCCATGGCGACACGCACATCATGATACGCGCGGACGCGCCTTCCGTACAATCCCTTCACTCTTCCTTTTCCTTTCCTTTCCCTTCCTTACCCTTAACCCTTCCTTTCCTTTTCCTATCCCCTAATGCGGCCTTGCTGGTCACAAGCCCAGATGCCCCGAAAGGGGTGACGCAGAGTGGGGGATAATTTTTTCGGAAATCAATTCACACTTATTGATGACATATTGACACCTAATTAATTACCCCATTATCGATTTATGGCTATTTAATGACCTCATTAAGGGACGACAGTAGGACGGTATTACTACTCCCCCCATCTACGCCGGAGACGTGGGTGCTGACGCCCACCCCCACCCCCGCGTCACCGGGCCCGATGTGGGGGATGGCAGCACCGCCTCTACCGGATTATTATCCGGCAAAACCGCCGCCTCCGCCGTCCCTACCGTCCTTCTCGCCGGAAGAGGGAATTTTAAGGGACCTAGGGGCATTTCTCGGTCAAGCGAGGAGACATGCGGCGCCGGAGCGGCGCGAAGCGCCAGCGCGGGAAGCGCTGGCCTCAAGAGAACGGCAGACGCCATCGGTCGATTTAAGACGACATCGGTGGTCGCCGTCACCGCGACGTAAGTATGCTCGCAATTATTCGATTAATCCACGAGCTAGTGACTAGAATCAGTGTTTATTCTCCCTGTAAATATTTTTACAGGAGCCTGTGATCAACCGCCGCCGCAAAAGAGGCGGCGCATAGCTTGTCCAGTCGCTGCGTCCTGTGACCCCCCAGAGGTCAGTACTCTGATTATGCTTGTGTGTGCGAATGCGAGTGCGTGAGTGCGTGCTCGTGTGTGTGTGCGCGCGCGGGCGTGCGTGCAAGTCTGTGCGTGGCCGTGCGTGTGTGTGTGCGGGCGTGCGTGGCCGTGTAAGTGAGTGAGTGTATGCCTTTCAGTACTCGTATATTTATTTCCTTATGGTGCGTGTGTTTTAGGACGTCTTTGACAGGCGTTGGAGGCCGGCACCGCCGCCGACATCCCGGAGGCATGTCTACGCCCCGATGCCTGATTGCAGACCGGCGGAATGGTTCTGCGGTCCAGACGAAGAAGAGTCGCCGAGCTACTCGCCAGCACGGGTGGCGGCGCCGGCCCCAGAGAAAACCCTCGCGCAACAACGCCGTGGGGTGGGGGTGGGGGGAGTGGGCATGGCGAATGCTGAATAACTCTAACGTAGAATACGTACAGGGGTCATATTTTGCGGTGCACTGCGATTGCGGTCAAAGAAAATGTGTTTGTCAATAGTGTTCAATAGTGTTTTGCAATGTATTTTGAAATTTATTTTGAGGACCTAAGTTTAGCCTCAAGCAGGGAGGCAGGTAATGGCCGACTTTGAGAGAGCAGTTTAGGACGGTCTTACAGCCGTGTTCGCTGGCATCGTAGTGGCTGGCTGCTGGTTCCATTATTGCCAGGCGGTGTGGGAAAGGTTCGTGCGTCTGGGACTGCAGAACCTGTACGACACTGACGAAGTCTGCAGGAAGCTTTTACGAAAGGTCTTTGCCCTTCCATCAGTTCCTGCGGAAGGGGAAAACAGCTTCCGGTTTCTCGAGGTCGGGTCCTCCATTCGAACAGGACAAGAGGTGTCAGACAGTCCACTGTGTGTCCGCAGCGCCCGCTGCCCCTGTGGACGCGGCCTCTTTTTCCTACATTAACAGCCTAAAATCTCACCCGTGTCAACTACTAATCGTTTCCTAATGACTCTTTAAAGGATAACTTGTGATACTAATGTTAAGTCGTCGCGGCTTATTTAGGAGTATTTATCGTAAACCCTGCTACACTATAAGTAGAGTTAGAAGAAGTAATAGGCGATTCAGGAGCGAACTTTAGTTATCAATACAATTTTTCTGTTATAGGGCCCGGATTAGCTAAGAGCTGTCTTCGCCCTTGAGAAGCTAAGTCTTTATTAATTGTAGAAATCGAAAAAGGCACTTCGGAAGTGTCCTCCGGAAACAGATAGTTTCCCACTTCCGCGAGTTTATTTTCTTCTCCATTTTCCACAAGTTTACTTTCTTCTTCGTTTTCCGGAAGTGAGGTTCAGTATGAACCCCCCGCAACCAGCTTGCACCGGTGCTGCCTTTGCGTCAATATGCAACCTGCTCAGGCAGCAAATTAAGGGGTTCGAGGAGAGACACATGGAGCGGAGTCTAGAGGCGGAATGCGGGATCTGTTCAAATTCTATGGCAGAGCTAAGGCCTATTGACAGGAGGCCATACAAAAGGAGGAGGCACAAAATGACCGACAAATATCCGCCAACCCGTCAAAAAATCTTGGTCAGAAAGCCACTGCTCCTTCTCCGTGAACAAGTCGTATTGTTCGAAACACTGCAGCTCAGGTGCAAAACGGTCACAGAGCGGGGACATGGCCACTCAAAATATTAAGGTTTCTGCGAATAAAAAAGGGACACACTTCTCATGTTGTCACGACGGCGCCGGCGCTTGTATCATTCCACAAGACTTCACTCCTAGGTCAGGCAGGACTCGCAGCCTGACCCACGTTCAGTTTGCAACGAACCACCGCAATGGACACATTGGATCTGTCCCCGTCGCAAGAAGACCTGATGATGCTGGGACTGGCCGCACCCGTTTGCCACGTCGAACCGGAGCAACAAGTAAGTTGTGTGCAAAGAACACTGACGTTTGTCCGTGAAACAAGTGCAGCACAGTGCAGTGATAAGTGAATTGTGTGCGTAGCCTGATGGAGTGCTGACACCGCCGCCGTCACCCCCAGTCACGCGTCGAGTGGCGACGCACGACGAGTCCTCCACGTTTGATGATGAGCTGTGGGCTCGTCAGGTGGAACTGCTCATCGCCAACAAGCGAGCTACTGTGGTGAGTGCATGTGTATGTGTCAGTGTGCGTGTGCGTGTGCGAGTGCGTGTGCGTGTGTGTGTGTGTGTGTGTGTGTGCGCGTGCGACATTGCTGACGGTCAGATATTTATCTTTTGCTGTTTGTTTTGACTGCGTAGGAGGGTGAGCTGCCACCTTCGCCAAAGAGATGTAAGAGATTCAAGGGACCGTACAAAATGGTGTGTACACGACTAATACTATTGTGCTCTGTACAGCCTTTCATTTTTTTGTCCGAGTAAAACAAATGTGTCATTTGTCTGTGCAGCGACGACTGGACCTCTCTATTCGAGCCCGCCCTCAGCCGAACTGGCACTCAGTAAGGCGGTGACAACTGCGTGCGGCGATAGATCTGGTGCCACGTATGCCGGCCAAGTACCAGCCCCCCGCCGAGGCTCGATTACGCCCACTGATGGCGTTGAATGTCGCTCCGCCACCGGCACTGCAGCGGGCACCCACCGCCCCCGCCCCGCCCCGGTCGGCGCGGGACATTGAAAAAGAGACGCCTTACTATGAATGGCTCGTGCGTTAATTTTTAAAGTCACCTCCCCCTAAAAAAACGTAAAATTCCTTCAGCCGCGCCCCCGCCTGCATCATGCCTGTGTGGCCGCCATGGCGACACGCACATCATGATACGCGCGGACGCGCCTTCCGTACAATCCCTTCACCCTTCCTTTTCCTTTCCTTTCCCTTCCTTACCCTTAACCCTTCCTTTCCTTTTCCTATCCCCTAATGCGGCCTTGCTGGTCACAAGCCCAGATGCCCCGAAAGGGGTGACGCAGAGTGGGGGATAATTTTTTCGGAAATCAATTCACACTTATTGATGACATATTGACACCTAATTAATTACCCCATTATCGATTTATGGCTATTTAATGACCTCATTAAGGGACGACAGTAGGACGGTATTACTACTCCCCCCATCTACGCCGGAGACGTGGGTGCTGACGCCCACCCCCACCCCCGCGTCACCGGGCCCGATGTGGGGGATGGCAGCACCGCCTCTACCGGATTATTATCCGGCAAAACCGCCGCCTCCGCCGTCCCTACCGTCCTTCTCGCCGGAAGAGGGAATTTTAAGGGACCTAGGGGCATTTCTCGGTCAAGCGAGGAGACATGCGGCGCCGGAGCGGCGCGAAGCGCCAGCGCGGGAAGCGCTGGCCTCAAGAGAACGGCAGACGCCATCGGTCGATTTAAGACGACATCGGTGGTCGCCGTCACCGCGACGTAAGTATGCTCGCAATTATTCGATTAATCCACGAGCTAGTGACTAGAATCAGTGTTTATTCTCCCTGTAAATATTTTTACAGGAGCCTGTGATCAACCGCCGCCGCAAAAGAGGCGGCGCATAGCTTGTCCAGTCGCTGCGTCCTGTGACCCCCCAGAGGTCAGTACTCTGATTATGCTTGTGTGTGCGAATGCGAGTGCGTGAGTGCGTGCTCGTGTGTGTGTGCGCGCGCGGGCGAGCGTGCAAGTCTGTGCGTGGCCGTGCGTGTGTGTGTGTGCGGGCGTGCGTGGCCGTGTAAGTGAGTGAGTGTATGCCTTTCAGTACTCGTATATTTATTTCCTTATGGTGCGTGTGTTTTAGGACGTCTTTGTCAGGCATTGGAGGCCGGCACCGCCGCCGACATCCCGGAGGCATGTCTACGCCCCGATGCCTGATTGCAGACCGGCGGAATGGTTCTGCGGTCCAGACGAAGAAGAGTCGCCGAGCTACTCGCCAGCACGGGTGGCGGCGCCGGCCCCAGAGAAAACCCTCGCGCAACAACGCCGTGGGGTGGGGGTGGGGGGAGTGGGCATGGCGAATGCTGAATAACTCTAACGTAGAATACGTACAGGGGTCATATTTTGCGGTGCACTGCGATTGCGGTCAAAGAAAATGTGTTTGTCAATAGTGTTCAATAGTGTTCTGCAATGTATTTTGAAATTTATTTTGAGGACCTAAGTTTAGCCTCAAGCAGGGAGGCAGGTAATGGCCGACTTTGAGAGAGCAGTTTAGGACGGTCTTGCAGCCGTGTTCCCTGGCATCGTAGTGGCTGGCTGCTGGTTCCATCATTGCCAGGCGGTGTGGGAAAGGTTCGTGCGTCTGGGACTGCAGAACCTGTACGACACTGACGAAGTCTGCAGGAAGCTTTTACGAAAGGTCTTTTCCCTTCCATCAGTTCCTGCGGATCTCATCGAGCAAGGGTTGCAGTCCATCAACGTATGTTCAGCGCTCGCATCATCTCGCTTAGGTGAGAAGGGTTGCCTACCTCTCCAACTGGTGGTTAAACGTGATTTTGTTTCAGGGCGAGGCCCGCTTGCACCACAATAGAATGCTGCCTCTCCTGGCACAATGTAAGACGGTACTGGATCGGCATTGTCGGAACCGTGAGGCTCTCGGTGTTCGACAAAGTCCATCGCACCAACAATGCCCAGGAAGTGCAACACCGTTTGTTTGCCAAATGGGTTGGCCAATGTGCTGGCAACCTAGTCAAATTTATCGGTGTTTGTGCTAGAAACTTGAACAACTCAACGCCAAATTGAGGTTCAGTTTATAACGTCTGACATTCGTTTTTATTTCTACAGATTGGTTGAGAGCGTGGTTCAATAAGACCGAGAGCGAACTGCGGCAGGCAGGAAATGGGAATGTCCCGTCCCACTTTTAGGGCGGCTTACATTAACCAGTCGAAAAGGATCAAAAGCCTAGGCGATCAACTAAGGCTGGGCCGTCTCAACTTGGACAGCTTCCTCAGCCACATACAGGCGGCTGGGGCAAGTGGTGAAGGCGGCGCGTCGCTTGCAGGATGCTGATGAGTACGACGATGAAGCAGAGGCCGTCGGTGTCAATGCCAGGGACGCCCAGCCGCTGCCAACCCTTGACGATGACGACCTAGACGGCGCGCACCTCCGGCTGGACCAGAGGAGCTGGTCGAAGAGCAGCATGGCGCTGATGGCCAGGGCGGCCACATTCTTCCGGACAGACTTCCTGTTCAACGGCCAGGTGCTCGACAACGGAACGGTAACCGTCAACCCGTCCGGAGGCAACCAGCGCGAGAGCAGCCAGAAGAGCAGCGACGCGGCCAGGTCCTTCAGGCGGGCAAAGGCAGGGGGCATGGACGAGGGCGCCGCGGGGCCCCGCCCGAGGAGCGCGCTGCTGCTGATCCTGTCCCTGAACCCGTCGTGCAGCCGGCGCCTGGCCCTGGTGCTCCCCAGCCTGCCCCCGCAGCTCGGGCACTGGATCTTCAGCCCATTGTCCGAGTTGCCCGACATGAACTTGAAGGTGAGATCAAAAGGGTTGTGGTCTGGAGTCCTGACAGGTAGTGCGATAGAACAGGGGGGACTGCTACTTGAATCGTCCGTGCACTGATTTAAGACATTTGATTTGACAGTGGGAGCGGCACGCGGGCAGCGATGGGAGCAGCAGCAGCGTGGCCGAGGACCTCAGGCGCAGAGGTCTGTTGTGGGGAGCTACAATGGAGGATTGATTTGGTGATCTGATATTGACTTCTGACTAGTCATTGAATTTTTCCGGAAAAATAAAATAGGTGAAAAAATAGCGGAAGTATTTCGGAAATATCTCTGAAAAAATGGAAAAATTGTTTGTTTGCTTAAATTCTTAAATTTATGAGACTAAAAAGTGCTGCAGCAATTGTTTTGTGGATTTTAACTAAAAATTCGTTTTTGTCTAAATAAGGAACACTTTTCATGAAATGTGCCCAATTCCGTCGGGTGGCACTGTAGAATGTAGTTTTTTTTTAAAGTGCCAAAACTGAACTGGCAGCCCAAATTGCAAGCAGAGGATATGGATATGGAGATTTTAAAACGCATGCGAGGGACATCGCATTGTGGCAGAACACCATCCCTACTGCCGCCAGGCACCTCCGCACGGCAAAAACTAATCCTTTGAACCGAAGGACACTTTTCTCTATTAAAGGATTTCTGGACAAACTAAGGATTTTCCTTTGATAATG
The DNA here is from genome assembly GCA_038380765.1 of Odontothrips loti. Lineage (NCBI taxonomy): Eukaryota > Metazoa > Arthropoda > Insecta > Thysanoptera > Thripidae > Odontothrips > Odontothrips loti. The sequence continues at coordinate 5,010,536 of CM076255.1, forward strand.
CTTTATTGTAGGATTCCGCTGCTTAAAGAAGGAATCCGCAGATAAGCGAAGGATTTAAAGGCCGCCGCCGGTCCCAGCCAATCCTGACCGGATCCTGACGAGTCCTTATAAGTCCCCGACCGGTCCTGATGGGTCCTAATGGGTCCTTTGAGGTCCCCGACCAGTCTTGATGGGTCCTTTGAGGTCCCCGACTAGTCCTTATGTGTCCTGATGGGTCCTTTGAGGTCCCCGACCGGTCCTCATGGGTCCTGATCGGTCCTTTGAGGTCACCGACCAGTCCTCATGGGTCCTGATGGGTCCTTTGAGGTCCCCGACCGGTCTTCATGGGTCCTGATCGGTCTTTTCAGGTCTCCAACTGGTCCTCATGGGTCCCCGTGGGTCCTTCAAGGTCCCCGACCGTTCCTGATGGGTCCTAATGGGTCCTTTTTGGTCCACGACTAGTCCTGATGGGTCCTGATCGGTCCTTTGAGATCTTTGACGGGTCCTCATGGATCCTCGTGAGTCATTCGAGGTCCCCGAACGGTCCTTATGGGTCCTGCACCGGTCAGGGGCCTCAAAGGACCCATGAGTACAGGACCTCAAAGGACCCATCAGGACCCATCAGGACTGGTCGGGGACCTCTAAGGACCCATTAGGACCGGTCGGGGACCTCTAAGGACCCACGAGGATCCATGAGGACCAGTCGAAGATCTCAAAGGACCCATCAGGACCCATAAGGACTGGTCGGTGACCTCAAAGGACCTATCAGGACCCATGAGGACCGGTCGGGGACCTCAAAGGACCCATCAGGACACATAAGGACTAGTCGGGGACCTCAAAGGACCGACAAGGACCCAAAAACTACCCGCAAATCTCGCCCATGTTGTGGCAACGCACACTCGTATAATCCGCGTTCGGACCACACCCAAGTCTGTGTTTGACCGACCGTCTGGATCACACCCGGTCACACGGCAATTAATCATAAATATGTCAGGCATATCACTTGCGCCCCTAAGGCCCCGCGTCTAGGGGAAGGGCACCCTTTCCTGATAAGCCCTTCCCCCACTTCTCGTTTTACCGCTGGACAAGTCCAGCTGGGCCCTCAGCCCTCTTCACTCAGGGCAGTTCACACCAAGAGCTTGGGCGAGACACTTCGGCCGGGAGACCAGGAAGATCTAGGGTGAGTGGACGGTTCCATCAGAAAAGTGTGCCTAAACTCCACTTTGAGACCCCTGATCTAGTAGTATCTATCAAACGCCAGTACGAATCATTCACCTCAATAGTCACTAGCAGAGAAAGCGACACGCGGAAAAGAGCCACACTTAGGGCCGCACAACACTTGGGAGTGGTCACTTACGCCCCATCGCCGTGTGTGCTCTAGGAGTTATTTCATTGTCCTTAGCTTGGCTTGAAAACAAAAACGGCACGGCGTACTGCCGAAATTGTAAGCTGACAAACCGACCTTATGAAACACAAGGAGACAGGAATGCATGAGATGAAAGGTCGTCACTACAACCGACGAATTCAACCGACGCTCGCAGCCATGGGTATTTTTTTTTTAATTCCTTCGTTTTTTATCGTTCCCTCCTGCGGTTTTATTTTAAGTTTGTTGGCGCGTTATCATTTTAGGTGCGGTGAAAGTCATCAACAAGCAGGCGAAATTTGCCGATCTGCTGTTGACGGTTTTCATCGTCTGCCATGCTGCAATTCGCAGCATTGACCACCTGGGCGAGCTGCTGCGGGTACTAGGCAAGGGGTCGCCGCTGGAGTTCATGCGGCTGAACCGAACCAAGTGCAGCCGCCTGATCAAGGAAGTGGTGGCTAAGGCCGTGCTGCAAGACTTGGTGCAGGACATCGGCGACCAGCCCTACTCCTTGATCCTAGAGGAGTCTACGGATGTATCCGTTGTAAAGTACTTGGCATTCATGGTGCGGTACCACAGCCCGACCAGAAAGGCTGTTGTAACAGAATTTCTGGGCTTTGTGGAGGTGGAACGGGCCACGGCGGAAGCCCTCTACAACAGTACAAAGAGCTACCTGGAGGGTTTGGGGCTGAAGCTGAAGAATCTAGTAGGGCTCGGCACAGATGGGGCACTGAACTTATGCAGCGATGTGCGAGCGGACTTATTTGTCTACTCGAAGCTGAAACAGGACGTAAGTGGACACATTTTGAAGACAGTTTTCAGCGGATGTGCTAATTTGGTCTGTCGTAAAAGTAAATTCATGTCCCTGGTTTTCCATAGATCCCTCAGCTGCAGCTCATGAAGTGCATCTGCCACACTCTGCACCTGGCCGCATCGCACGCCGCGCGGTGCCTCCCAGAGGACGTATAGTTTCTTGTACGGGCATCAATACGGGCGCCGATCCCCGTATTGGATCTGGTGTTAAAACCGCTATCGGCGCGCGCGTCCGATGTCTTGTTATCACACGGGCGCCAACGCAAGGATCTCATCACACGCGCCTCATCGATATTTTCCGTCACGCCAAATCTACGCGGTGGACGCACGTCCGTGCGCGTGCGTCAATTTCAGTCTAGTGGTGCGGTTCGGGTAGAGTTTGGGTGAAGGGGTAAATAACTGTCCGCACGCTGGCCGTCTGGGAGTTTGCGTCACCGGTGGTGGGCGGGAAATCCGAGTGTGATCTGGCTCGCCCTATCGCAGGGTTTATTTAATGCTAAGTGATTAATTAAGTGATGTGTTCTCTGTGTGTTAGAATAAGTTAGTGTGAGCGGGTGCTTACGAAAATACTCGGGTTTAGGAGTAGGATGCTAGCATAGTTAATTTAGATAGCTAGAACCAAAGGGGAAAACAGCTTCCGGTTTCTCGAGGTCGGGTCCTCCATTCGAACAGGACAAGAGGTGTCAGACAGTCCACTGTGTGTCCGCAGCGCCCGCTGCCCCTGTGGACGCGGCCTCTCAGAATAGGAGACCGATGGAGAAACTGATTCGATGGGCATTAGTACCTCAGTCAGAGTATCCGGAAGTCATTAGAGGACTATCGGTAGCGAAGGCCGCTGGGCATTAGTACCACGGACGAGCGACCGAGAATCCTGGTTAGAAGCTTGCCTTCTTCCCGGCTGATCCTGGGCATTAGTACCGGCGGCAGGGTTGAGCTCAAGCTGTTACATAGGAATTAGGCGCGATAAAAGTTCCGTTAGTCGCGATTTTCCTACATTAACAGCCTAAAAGCTCACCCGTGTCAACTACTAATCGTTTCCTAATGACTCTTTAAAGGATAACTTGTGATACTAATGTTAAGTCGTCGCGGCTTATTTAGGAGTAATTATCGTAAACCCTGCTACACTATAAGTAGAGTTAGAAGAAGTAATAGGCGATTCAGGAGCGAACTTTAGTTATCAATACAATTTTTCTGTTATAGGGCCCGGATTAGCTAAGGGCTGTCTTCGCCCTTGAGAAGCTAAGTCTTTAATAATTGTAGAAATCGAAAAAGGCACTTCGGAAGTGTCCTCCGGAGACAGGTAGTTTCCCACTTCCGCGAGTTTATTTTCTTCTCCATTTTCCACAAGTTTACTTTCTTCTTCGTTTTCCGGAAGTGAGGTTCAGTATGAACCCCCCGCAACCAGCTTGCACCGGTGCTGCCTTTGCGTCAATACGCAACCTGCTCAGGCAGCAAATTAAGGGGTTCGAGGAGAGACACATGGAGCGGAGTCTAGAGGCGGAATGCGGGATCTGTTCAAGTTCTATGGCAGAGCTAAGGCCTATTGACGGGAGGCCATACAAAAGGAGGAGGCGGGGGCGTGGCATCAGTCGCTTCTATCTGTTAGAGGACTGCCCGTGCCACTTCCCCGGGATGTGTGTCGGTTGAGGACGTACTATGCGTCGCCTGAACAACCCACTTAGGTGGTGTTGTCCGGGATGCCGCACCCACTCCCCACGGGCTTGGGTTAGCCCTATCTGGGTGACAGGAGCGGAGCGTCAGGAGTATCTGGCGCTCCGACGTCGCCTGGCCTCCGTTACGCCATGTAACAAAGCCTTCGGCGATAGGGTCTGCTCTGAGGGTCGCGTCTGCCGTTTCAGCCATGAGACGGCAGACGGCCAAAAAATCTTGCAACACGGCAAATTTTTGGCGCCTCCCCTAGATCCGACCGCCTTTGACACTGCTCCAGCCCGTCCTCCCGTAGCTATAGTGAGGCCGTTTCAGGAGGGGCCAGCCCGGGCGGTGCCAGGTCTGGGAGAGCCAAGGGAAGAGGAGGAAATCGCTATAGTAGCTGAATTTCCTCCAGGGCCTCGGGCCGAGAAGGGGCCGTTGCCAATAGGCGTTCCAGTGAATATGCCTCCAGCGGTACCCTTGGCAGCTCCCGGGCCGCACCTCCCGGCAGCGCCCAATCCTGCAAACGGCGGGGATTCCGATTATGAATCGGAAGGTGAGGTAGTAGTTCTCGATGGGTAAATCGGAACGCTGTCTCACGAGCAGGCCGGAGATCTGAGTGTCTATTTCTCCGACTTGCAGGCCGACCGAGAGAAGTCGATCAGCCAGCACCACAGCCGTCCAGTCGAGTGGTCGTTTCTGACTTCTGAAACCTTTGAAGAAGCAATAGTTAGAAGGGAGGATGATGCGTCGGGAAAGTGAGGACTTCAGTGACGAGGAAAAGGACATCAGGAACAGGTCAATCTAATGAGGAATGTGTGTCATAGAAAGAGAAATCGCAGGGGTGTGAAAGGAGTTTCCCCTCTTTTACACCTCAATCATTTTAATATGCTTACTGGTATGGCAGTTGATTATATGCACAATGTTTTGCTGGGGGTACAAAGAACCCACACATCTTTACTAATTAGTACACAGTGTAAGAGATTTTGGATCGGTCTGAGAGAAGACAACACAGGGATAGGCATGGTACACATTATAGCTGCTATTGATGATAAATTACTGACAATGAGACCACCCACCAAAATATCAAGGCTTGCTCGTAAATTGAAAGACTGGAAATTGTGGAAAGCCATGGAATGGTTAATATGGCTTTTATTTTAGAGCCTCCCATGTCTCAGTGGCAATTTAAAGGATAAATATGTTATGCATTTGGGAATGTTGTCTAGGGGCTGTGTCACTCCTGAGGAGGAAGTCTGTGTCATTATCAGACAATGAAAAGGCTCACACTATGCTCATGACATACACTTATTATTTCTAGGAATATTTTGGCGAGGGAGAGATGGTTTATAACATTCATCTCCTCACTCACATCTCAAAGAAAGCAATGCGGTATGGGCCACTCATGATTCATTTTTGTACGAAGGGCAAAACCGCTTTATTTTAAATATGATGATGAGTCCACTGCATGCATTGCAACAAGTAACGGAAAGATTTCTTATCTACAAATCCCTACCCAACATGTGCTCTAAGCTTGCGACCTGTGATGAAACTTTAGAATTCTTCGATGATATCTTAGGAAAGTCTGTTAAAAATTTTGTCAGGACTCAGTCAGCGGTACTGCTTGGAACGAAAACTTCGAAAAAATTCAGTCATGAACAAATGGCATGCCTTGCAAGAAAAGGCATTGACATAGACGGGGAATATTATACTTACAGTCGTATGTTGTATGAAGGGAATAGGTTCACAATACATGCCTACACTTTGGGTTTGAAAAATGATGATTCACATATATTATTGCTGAAAAGTGGCCATTTAGCAGAAATCCAGGACATCTGTCTTCTGACGAATGAGACCGTTGTAATTTATGCTAGTAAATTAAGGGTAAGGAAAACGATACCGTTTAAAAGTGATGATATACGTGTAACGCACATTAGGTTGGTGAAAACTGATTCGCATGAAGATGACTTTGTAGAAATATCTGGTATTGGTAGTCAATGTATAACTATGAATCAGAATGGTGAAATGTATGTCTGTGAAATGATGTATGGCTGTATTGGAGACTAAATAAAAAATTTCTAAAATAAAATGACGTCTTTATATCTGGAAAAGCAAACCTCCCTGCAAAATAATAATATTACACACATCTCCTATTTTAATGAAAGGTTTGGGGTGTTAGATTCAGTCATAAAATTTAGAAAAGGCGGACATTTCAATGGCTCGCACTTGAAAACGAGTTTGAACGTGACAGGTTTTCGTTCTCCGCTCGATGCTTCGTGAAATCGGGGCAAAAGTAACGTGCAAATAACATCTCCCCCGCCCGGGCATTTGCTAAGTATGTGATGCCATTTGTGGACGCAAGGGTTTGCGCAAGCCTTACAAATACTTTTGCAAACGCTTCGCGCACGCCTTTGCCAAGAGTTTGAATCCCTTTGCGGGCGACAACGTTTGCGAAAGCCTAGCAAATCGCTTACAAATCGCTGGCAAATGCCTTCCATCACTTTGCAGTAGGATTGCAAACATTTGCTAGCGTTTGAACTCGATGTGTATGTAAAGGCAGGTGCAAATGGATTGCAAATCATTCGGATAGCATTTGTGAGGAGTTTTTGAACGTTTGTAAAGCGTTTGCACTCGATGCATTTGTGGATGCATGGATTGCAAATCATTCGGATAGTATTTGTGAGGAGTTTGCGAACGTTTGTAAAGCATTGAACCATTTGCAAGACGTGGTAAACCATTTGTTAAGCGGACAAACGGCTCGCAAACCGCTATCAAAAGGATACAAATGGTCCGTAAACCATTTGTGTCTCACCAGGGGAGTACGTGAACTTGAATCTGAAGATTAAAATGGAGGCTTCGGGATGGCCTCCTGAAGTCACTACAGAGGCGGAGAAACAGGCCTTCCTAAACGCCATGGCGGCTCAAGGGGTTATTCCTTGAATATGACAAGATGTTGGCCGAGCCCGGGCTTCCGTCTATTTGTAAGATCTGTTTGAACAGTTTGAGGTAAATTTGCGCAATCTTTGAACCAAAACAAGCACGTAGTCGTCACGGAAGCCCAGGTACACTACAGCCTGTTTGCCAACCCGTCCATCCAGATCCAGTCTGTGATCCCTACGGGTCCAGAGGGCCATGAGCGAGAGATTGTCGCGTACAAGAACCTGGCCGAGGCGACGCCACTCAGTCTCACCAATAATGTTATCTTGGCAGCCTACATCACGGTGATGGCGCGCATGGAACTCTACAAGTACCTCGAAGTCGTGGGGGAACAGGTCTTGTACTTTGACACGGACAGCATCATCTACAAACAGGTTCCTGAGGGTCCTTCCATTCAGTGTGGGAATGACCTGGGACAAATGACGGATGAGCTCGCAGGCTACGGTGGCGGTACGTTCATTCAAGAATTCATTTCCCTAGGTCCCAAAGTGTATGGCTTAAAAATTGCCGTTGGTGGGGATCGGGCCAACGCAAAGTACATTTGTAAAGTAAAGGGTGTTTCCATGAACAGCGGTAATGCAGACCAAGTCAATTTCATGTCGCTGAGACAGATTGCTCGAGGGGACATGGACTGCATGATTATTCACAGCAGGAATCATATTCGAAGGCAAGGTTTTTGCCCCATCAGTAAGCACACATCAAATACACTGCGCGCTGTCTACACGAAGGGCATGGCCTTGGGGACGGTGGGGTTCCCTTCCCTATGTCTGCGCCAAACGGAGGCGTAGGAAGGATTGAATTGTTTTATTTTGTTTTTATTTTTCCTTTTCGCGGTACCGGCACATTCCCCGGGCGCGGAGCCCGGCGTGAAACCGGACACGGAACCCGTCGCGGAACCTGGCGCGGCGGCGGTAACTCCCTCCGGCGGTTGGGGTGGGTTGGTGGTTGGGTGGGTCAGTCGTCATCATGTCGTTGGCGTGGAAATATCCTTTTACTGCCATCGTTGCGGGACCTTCGGGTATATTGCTTGCTTATTTTGTCGACATTTTGTGATATTCAGTCTAGTCATTTGTTATGTTTTGCTTTGTGGGGATGGGGGTTTCGGTTGCAGGATGTGGACAGACGGTGCTTGTGTCTCGATTTCTTAAACGCATCTCGTCGATGGTAGATCACCCCATCGGCGAAGTGGTATGGTGTTACTCGGAATGGCAGCCCGCATAAGAAAAAATTGAACATCCCCGTGTACGATCGTCTTGCACGGCCAGAACACATCCAGCCAGCCGCCCTGCAGGACAGCCCAGGATGTCCCGTGGCTCTCGCCTTCGAGTCGGCCGTCTTGGCCCGTCACTGCACCGAGAGACTGCCTGCCTATTACCTCGGCTGGCCTTACGACGTTTCAGTGGGCTTTCAGGGCGCAGGAGTAATTTTTAATTTAATCACGAAGGCATGGCACACACATGTGCCAGCTTTGGTGGCCATTTGAGCCAGCCTTCTGGAACTGCGTCGTGTGTACCTCGTCATGGAGATTAAAGATGTTGCGGCCCCGGCCCTGGGTACAGGCTTGGATCGCCAATCCTGGCCGGACATCCATGCACTTTTAAAAGACATCTTCAAAGATGACCCTATTGTTATTAATATTTATCATTGTAAATAACATCTAGTCAAATGAGCAATAGAATTTTTCGATTTATTATATTTTATTTTCTATGTTTTTAACCCCTTCCTTTGAGATCGGCTCTCGACATGGCAAATTCACTGACGTAAGCACCGACCCTTTTCGTTCCAGCGCTGTGAGTGTTTCTGTGTGTGTGTGTTTCTAAGTGCGTGTGTGTTCCGAAAATATGGCTCAAAACCGTAACAACATGTGGGCAGACGACAGTGAGATTCAATGGCAGGACATTCTATATATCGAGGATGATTCTGAGTTGGAGAATTTTATGCCTAATATCCCGATGGAAGTCGAAGCCCCCCTTGAAGATTCGATTGGTACATTTGGGCCTGAGGCAATCTCCACCCAGGTGTCGGCCGACAGCCTGTCTTCCCAGCCCGAGGTCATTGACCTCGATGGCACCACCATTTTGGTGAGTGAATTCTGATGATGAAAATGATCATGATGATGATCATGAAAATGGGGGTGGTGATGATGATGTGGTCCGAGGTGGGGGTGGGGGAAATCGGATGCAAATTCAGAGTGATTCGGAGAGTGACTCGGAGGCTTCGGTCATTAGCGGGCCTGTGTCTAGTGTGGGTTCCAGTGATGAGAGCGTGGAAGATAATGTGGACGATATTGTCCAGGGAGAGGATGGCGGAATTAACCCTCTGGTTCAACTTGTCGGCCTCAATCAGCGTCATGTCCAACGCTTCAATAACAACTTAAATGAGATGCATTTTGAGATACTACCGCGTCCAGACAACATTCCGGCCTTAGACTAGGTGTCCCTCGTCGTCCAGCAGCTTTTGGCTCAATCTTGGGTGGGTTTTGACGAAGATGATTGTGAGGCTTGAGGTGTTTGCACCCAACGGTAATGACGATAGTGAAGAGTTCAGAGCCTTCCATATCGCCATTACTCAGAAACGCAACGTCGATGCCGGCCGGCTCTATCGTGGATCGGATGGCAGCTTTCAGTCGAAGCAACCAGAACTTTTTCATGACGTGTCAGATACGAGTCAACTTTTTGCATCAACGCATTCCCAACGGTGGTCGCCGAAAGACTCCCTGGGGACAAAGTAGCCACGACACCTTCACGGGGCACAAAAAATCACTGTTAGCTATCCACACACCAACGGGTAGAAGGTATCGATTTGTGCGGTGCCTCTTGGAGGGCGTGGCTCACCAGGAGTGGCTGCAGGCTCGAGCCGCTGAGGATGAAGTCAGAGTAAACGAGGCAATGCTAAAAAGGCATCGTCTCAGGAAGCGGACACAGCGTGAGAGGCGTCTTCGCATCATTCAGGAGGCAGGCCTCGACCCCAAGGTTGTGTTACGGAAGGGGGTCTTTGGTAAACATGCCCCAGTTCCAGAACGTGTTCCCTCAGTATAACATTCTTGTGTTTGGAAATCCGGGTATGTCTGAAGTGTTGTTTGAAGGGAACAGGAATATTTGGGACACCCTCTTCACACTACCGATCCTGTACGATCCTATTTCGAAACACTACGATTTCATCGTCAGTTGGTCGGGTGTCATCGACACGCGCAACTTTTGTCTCAGGTGCAGAAAGTGGTATTCGGAACTTCGTCCATGCCCGGAGTCCTGCCGTCGTTGTAACAGCAACGCTGGTGATTGTCAGAGGGTGGACGGGGACAGACAGTTTTGTGAGAAATGCCACTATTATTTCTCTAACCGGGAGTGTTTTGATAGACACCGGGGGCCGGTCTACGACCGGGACCGGTCCACCTGTCAAGTGCACACCTTCTGCATGACTTGTCAGCACCCCGCCAATCGGTATTCTGATCCCGATTGCAATCACCAGTGTGGGCTGATCAAATGCCGGCATTGTCAAATGTTTGATGAGACGCATACATGTACTATGCAGAGAAGGCGGTCTCATCTTCAACAGGAGATCTATGAAATTTTGCTGACGGAAAAACAGACCGCCCGAGTTGGCTAAGTTGCCTCGGAATGCCACTCGCGATGAAAGGCCCCCATCCCTAATGAGGTCGACGGTGGTGCTGATGCCGAAGCTCGAAGCTCTGACAGTGAGGATGAGGAGCAAGAGCAGGAGAGGAAACCCGATAAGAAGTCAAAAAGGATGTTGCCTTTTGCCACGGTCACTTTTGACATTGAGACGCGTCAGGATGACCCTGTGGAGGGTGGGGCATGGAAACATGTGCCCAACCTCTCCATCTCTCGTCTCACGTGTCTCCACTGTATCAACGATGACCTGTCCGTCCCTTGTGTGAACTGCGGGCCTCGTAGGCAGGAGTTTCACGGAGAGACGTGCATTGAGGGTTGCATTCTCTTTTCTCTCAACGACCGGAGGTGCTTCAACTTCAGGAGACTGGTCGGCATCGCTCACAACTTGTCCGGGTACGATGGAATGTTTAAGATGGATTACCTGACTGGCACTTACTAGCCAGACAAGACGAAAATGGATTTTATTTTGAATGGGACACGGTTGATGCAGATCGAGTTTGTGCGCCTCCGGTTTGTTGATTCTCTCAATTTTATGACCATGGATCTTGCTAAGCTCCCGAAAGCTTTCGGTCTGGGCGAGGGTGTCGCCAAGGGATATTTTCCCCTATTTCTTCAACACAGCCGAAAATCAGGATTACGTCGGCGCTATCCCTGAACCCCACTACTACGGCGTGAACAAGAGCGTGGGGGACCGTCAAACTTTCCAGAGCTTGTATGCCACCCAAGAGAAAGTGGAATTCGACTTCAAGGTGGAGTTGATCAAGTACTCCGACAGCGATGTCGATGTCCTGCGGAGAGCTTCTGTCAAGTTTCGCTGACTCTTCTTGGATCTGTACATGATTGACATCTTCTTGGAGTGTTGCACTATAGCCAGTACCTGTATGCTGAATTTTAGATGTAATTTTATGAGAGAAGGGTCCATCAGCCTTCCTCCTCAGGGCGGGTACTTTGCAGCAGACAGGCATTCGGCCGAGGCTGTCCAATGGCTCGAATTTGAGGTTGAACAGCGAGGCATCGACATCCAGCATGCAGGAAACAGTCGGGAAGCCCTTGCGGGCAGGAAAAAGTTGGACGGGTTCCACGCCGATTCCAAGACGGCATATGACTATTTTGGATGCTACCTCCACGGGCATCCCGACTGTTTCAAGAACCAGCACGGTGTGATTGGTGGAGGGGGGTGGGAAGGAGACCCCCGAGACCATGGCGGAACGGTACAGACGGACCGTTGAGAGGGGAGAACTCCTCGGAAAACTGGGGTATACGGTAGTGGAGAAATGGGCCTGTGAATGAACTGCATCCAAACACAACGACTCCTTGGTGCAGGACTTTGTCAAGCGAACCACCCCGGAGGATGCATAACCTCCTCTGTTCGCGCCTTCAGTTCGCCCCCAGAGTTTACCCCCTGAGTTCGCGCCCCGGGTTTGCCCCCCCCCCCCCTCCCCTCCGATTTCGCGCCTTGAGTTCGCGCAGTGCCCCGCCGTGTCCCGCCGTGCCCCGCCATGCTCCGCCGTGCCACGCCGTACCCCGCCATGCCCCGCCGTGCCCATCCGTCGCCCATTTATTCGAAGGGGTCGTGCCACCCCCTTCTATGGGACATTGTCGAAGACCTAACGCAATAAATACCTCCCCCCCCCCCCCCCCGCGAGTTCGCGCCTTCAATTCCCCCCAGTTCTGATAGGATACATTTGGTAACCTTATCCAGAGACGCTGTTAACGTTTCGGTAAGCGACTTTTAGGACGCTAACAAGAGCCTACTCTCGGCCAAATAACGTTCCACAGAAGCGGAAAATAGCGTTCGTTTGGGGACACAATAAGGAGATGTAGGAACGTTCCGAGAACGTTATTTTGTCTGCTGGGAAGTGCTCGGTTCTACCAGTGCAGAACCTGTACTATCCCGTGCTCCCGATGGAGATGAACAGCGAACTCCTGAGACGGCTCCCGAGACACGGCTCCCGAGACACGGCTCCCGAGACACGGCTCCCGAGACACGGCTCTCGAGACACGGCTCCCGAGACACGGCTCCCGAGACACGGCTCCCGAGACACGGCTCTCGAGACACGGCTCTCGAGACACGGCTCTCGAGACACGGCTCTCGAGACACGGCTCTCGAGACACGGCTCTCGAGACACGGCTCTCGAGACACGGCTCTCGAGACACGGCTCTCGAGACGGAGACCGACTTTGGACGCTGTGTGATGCCGCCGGAGAGTGTCCCAGAACCAGAGGATAAAGTGACCACCGCCGTCGAAATAAAGAGGCGAAAGACCGAGCCTGATCATCCTCTCATCGTAAGTCTTGCTTTTACTACCGAAAATGTGTGTGTGTGTGTGTGTGTGTGTGTGTGTGTAAAACAGTTTTGTTTCCTTGTTGGCAACAGACGGCTAGCTCAGTCCAAGCCAGGCCCTGCCAGGAGGAATCGCAAATTGGCGCAAGATACCACAACTTTTCGATGATGATGAAGAGGAGTGTGTGAGAGAGTTTTTGTTCAATGCCCCATCTTCTGTTTTACAACAGACGGCAAGCTCAGAGTCCGAGCTGTCCGAGCCTGCCAAGAAGCGAACCGTCGACTGGGACAAGTTAAGCAATATATTATTCCCTCATAAAGACCCGAATGCAAAGCCAGAGCTCACCGTAAGTTCCAGTTTCGTTTCTTCGTACCCATATCAGGGCATGAGATTTCGATAGCTATAACAGTCTCGATTTGATGCTTACAAAGAGAGACTGATCCGGTGGCCAAGATTCCCTGCACCACCAATCCCACCAACAGTTTCAGCACTCCGTGCCAGGGCGACGAATGCAAAGGATGTCGGCGACGCAGGGTTAGTTATTTTTCAATTTATTTTGTGCATCTACTCTGTCGCCAGTATTCTCTCATCCCCTGGGTTGCTTCAGGCATGGGAACACCAGTGGTCTGACCGTGAGCTCCTCGGTTTTGCCGCTCTCTACATGAGTACCTTCCGCAGCCATGCCCAGACCGTGCAAGCCTCGAAGATGAAAAAGAGGATCTGCCCAACGCCCGTCCAAGAAGGGGACGCCTCCCACAGACTCGACCAACTGACCCGAGAAAAACTCTCCGTGCGGATGACCTTTCTGGACTTGACTACCGAGAAGGGGAAAGAGAATCTGAGTCCGACGAGTGTTTCCGAGCCTGCTTTGACGGATTCTTCCTTCGACTCCTGAACAGGGTCTTCAGACTCTCCCCGATCTAGTTGGTTGAATGGTGAGTCGAATGGTCAGGTGATGCCTTTCCTCTCCGAGTACGACGGGCTTTATGTTACCAGCCACCAATTTTTGTCACGACTTAACTGGTTCTCAGCGCTGTGGGCTCTGAAGCGCACGCCTGAGGATCAACCCCAAAAAGCAAAGTATTCGGCCATGATGGAGCGCCGATATCCACTAAATCAATCCAAAACCAAGTTTCTTGTCATGGGGCCAGGGAATCAATATCAGATTCTTCGAGGGCGTTGATACTTCGTCAGACGTGCCTGGAACTGTTAGATCAGTGCCCGTAAGTAAGGGCGGTAGAAGAGTTGACAGGCGCGGATCCAGGAGCGGCCTAAGGGAGGGTCAAAGTACCACTTATTACCTACTTGTAGGCGGAAATGCTTCGCAGCTTGAATACCTTTCAGGCGCTTTTAAAGGGGGGGGGGGGGGGGCTGGATCTACCCTGAGGGTTGCGCGACCCGCTCAGCTTTGTGCCTTTTTCTTATGCGGTAACCGTGTGTGTTTAACAATAACCCGACCAACGCTTCTGTCAACGACGTGGCAAAGAAAATGGTGTCGGAACTTCCAGGCCTCGGTGACACGGGTGAAGGGCACCTCACCATCGCCCGAAAATTGGGCCATATCATTCAAGAGGTGAAGAGGAAGAAACACCTCGGGGAAGCACCCTCTGGAAGTACCCTCCGAAAGAAGGCGGGTGACGGTGTGTTGCCGATTCGGCACCATCACACCTATGGCTGTATCCACTTCTAGCCGGAGACGCACGGCGAGGGGGAGACTACCGACAGCCAGGTAGAGAAGGCGGACTGACTGCGGCAGCAGTTCCAGCTCATGCTGGACAGCCAAGACGCCGACGAAGACCTGGTTGACACGCGCATGCAAGAGACGCTCCCCACCCAACGTATGCAAATGGCGGAGTGCATTCAGGGTGGAAGAGATGCCGGCTGGTATTCTGGCATTTGGCCCTTTCTATCCCAGGTATATCACAACTCATGCATAGTGATCTTTCCATGAGTTAATTAGTGATTAACTAACGATGTGTTTATTTTTATTTTCCAGCTGAAGTATCTGAAGCTCCACTTCCGTCTTCTGGCAGGAGTGGACATGGACGCGAGGATAGCGGCAAACCTGACGCGGGTGACAGGACCTTGTGTCCTTCTACCGGGCGGAGGCGGCCAGGCCTGGGAAGAAGGCACTGAATATTACACAAGACTCCATCACAAGGTGCTGCAAGGAGTTGGACAGGCCAGCTCCAACCTACTCAGAGGCCGAGGAGGGTGGTCAGGGCAGGTCTGTGGGGAATAGATTTGTCCTAGCCCTGGCAATATATTTATGAAAGACGATATTTGTTTCCTGTTCTATTTCGTTAAGGTTCATTGGTTGGCTTGGGGTACAATCTTGGGGTACGGTTTAGCCTGTCCACTGACCATAAGCCCCTTCCACTACTGTTTGGGTACAACCCACTTCTGCAGAGCACTATAGCGCTATGCTTGCCGCAGTCGCTCTCACCGGCAGACAAGCTTCGGCGCCGCTTCGAGTTACGCGTCGAGGCAGAGTCACATCTCCGCCCTGCGCACGAAGCCCAAAAGCGATTTTATGATCGTAGCCGTCGTCACGTGGTGTACAAAGGCGGCCAACAAGTACCCGTTTTCAGGCGGAGCCCCAAAAAGGCAGTTAAGTTTCGCTTCGCGTTTCACGGCCAGTATCGCGTGTGTAAGCGCACCTTTGCTCTGTGAACTCTGTGGCACGCACCGCCGCCTGCCATGGCCCTTCTGCGCGCGCTTCTCTGCCTGTCATTGGCAGTTCTAGCGAACGCCGTTGTGGTGTTTGACTGCTCTCGGCCTTCCCTCAATGTGTCCGTCATCTCGCTCACGGGCGTCCAGCCCTGCCGGAGCCTCGTGAGCTGCCCCCCCCCCCCCCCACGCAACAGGAAGTGCAAACAATGCAGCGCCGGCTCTTCCAGAGCGTCCATGTACGCTCGGACTTCACTTGAAGGCAATGTGAAGCAAAATATAAGGATCTGAAGAAGATGTACAATAAAGCCAAAGACAACCAGGGTGATCGCTGCAGTGGTGAGGCACCTGTTACCTTCAAGTATTTTGAAGTGATGGATGATGTGTGCCGCAATAGTCCTACAGTGAAGCCTGTGTTTACAGTGTCTTCTATGAATGCCCAGCCCAAGTCCCCAAGCCCTTCCACCAGTAGTGATTCAAATTCGGAGAGGTCGAGAAGCGAAAACTTCTCTATATCAGTCCCATCTATAGCACCAAGGACATTGGGCCAATATTGCACAAACACATTATCACACGGAAAAAGGAATCATTTGCTGAAGACTTTCCAACATCAAATCGGTCCCCCACAGACCTGGAATTATTGTTAAAAAGATAAATAATCCTGCTTTTCCTTGAATTTCCACATTGAAATAAACAGAAGTACCGGTAAGAATCTGGTGTAGCTAAGAGCCAAAACGTCACAAGCAACTGAGTACGGACAGGAATGACAGGTCGCCCACTATAATTTTGCTTGCTTAAAGAAGGTCCTGGACGATTTTCCAAGGTTTTATTCTGAGGTGTTCTCGAAACTGGCTAGTTGTCATGTTGGGAATGGTATGATCAATATACCCCTGGATCCTTGTCGGCTTTAACGTCTCTCCACGGAGGCGCATTTCCAACAGCGTCATATACACACGATCTAGCCACTCTGTTGGAATCTCCTCATTTTCCAAAAAAGAAATCCTTATTAACTGGATGGTGGCATTGATCGCCAGTGTTATTATCTCAGTCCTCCTCCTTTCTGTTTCTGATAGTACCATTTCTGATGGTTGACTATTCTGATCGTTTCCACGACAGAACCATCAGAACCACCACATACAATCACAGAGACGAAGGAACGATCAGACCCCAAGAATTACGACTTGAATTTCCATCTTCTATATTCACTACTAACTACTTCTTTTGCCTCGACGTGAACAAAGCAGACGGATGCAGACGATGTCGTCACCGGCAACCCGTCGGAGAACTTCCGGCACTCCGAGCACCCGATCGGGGGGCTAACTGATCGTATTTTAGATTTTCTGATGGCAGTTCCAAATATCTGATGGTAAAACAGAGACGCTGATCGTTTTCTTGTCCAATGGTATTTCATTTTCTGATCGTAATTCTTGGGGTCTGATCGTTCCTTCGTCCCTGTGATTGTATGTGGTGGTTCTGATGGTTTTGTCGTGGAAACGATCAGAATAGTTAACCATCTGACTCCTGGAGGACGGCGTACTCCGCTCGAGACGAGGTCTTCCTGAGAAGGCGACTCCAGTTGGTATTATCGGCGCCTGACACAATGTTACCACACTTATCAGTACTCATGTATCAAACCCCTCCTCTTTGGCAGGTTCTACCCGTTCCAAACAGGACAAGAAAAACCGCATAAAAAAAAGAAGGAAAGATACTGAGGCTGACCGACCGACTAGGTTGGAGGTGAGTGGCACTATTTATATCCATTATTGACGATGTCCGAGTAGCGGAGAGTATAGCAAAGCGCCATTCATGTTTTTGTTTTCCTAGCGATCAAATAGAGAAAAGAAAGTGGAGAGAGACTGACGCAAACTGGCTAGAAAAGCTTCAATCAAACGATAGAATCTGGCAGGGATGGTCTAACAAATATGTGAATTCTAAACAAGGACCCGTCCCCGTCCAGTCAGGACCAAATCTCCAGAAGGAGCAGAAGTCTGCTTCTTCGAAGTCTGGATCGAGCCACTCCAAGCCGGAGTCTGGAGCTAGACTACCATTTGACCAGCCTGGACCAAGGCACCAGAATCTGTATTCACCTCCACGTCCCGCTCCTTTTCTTGAATCTGAATTCCCACCTCAAACTGGACCACTGCCTGCACCTACAACTGTGACTGCACCTGTGACTGCACCTGTGACTGCAACTGGGACTGCAACTGGGACTGCAACTGGGACTGTACCTGCACCTTTGCCTGCACCTCATTGTGATCACAGTTGCCGCAAGTGTGGGGCGTAGGGATTGGTTCTAATTGATGATAGGATAAGATCAATTGAGACCAAATTGGATAATCTTATAGGATTATTAGATTATAGGATTATAAAAAATTAATAAAATCGTAAAAGGTTGAGTTTGGGTCAATTTCATACTCCGTAGGGTCTGCACGAGTCGTAGAGGGTCCAAGACGGTCCGCCGAGAGGGTTGGCAAACCGCTGGACGGGTGAGCACGATGGGCTGCCTACCCCCCAGGCGCTTGAGTAAAACGTTTGAAGGGGCGTAACGGTGCGTTTCCGACCCTAAGTGTCATATCTCAAATTACTCTTATTTGGACCCCTTATCACCCTCTAACTGCTGTACAAATTAAGAGGGGACACCCTGTATAACTTTGTCAAGGACCTGCATTGGCATGAACTTCTACGTGTGAAGTATCTTCCTTCCAGCGAACAACCTGCGAATATGTTGACAAAGGGTTTGTCACGTGAACTACTTGAAAAGCATCGTGAAACGATTGGAATGTTTTTTCAGAAGTCGAGGAGGGGCGTTGAAGTTACGCCTTCTCACACACACTTGAAAGAAGTTGTATCTTCTTTCCCGCCTCAGATCATTCTGTTACGCGTGTTCCATAGGGACGCGACGATTTGGTTTAATTAACGGATCGGTGACGGCGACTCCAACACCTTCAAGGCCATACAGACCGGGTGTCCGTAAGGCCACAAGGTGCAAAAAAAATGACTGCGCGAACCACATCGTCGTGCGCTTCAGCGACCACCTCAACAAGCTCGTAGAGAAGACTTCAATCGCATGCGCGGCGCGCAATGAGCTGCGAGCGGAGGAGACGGTGCGCGCACCTGTTTCGGCCGAGACGGACGCCGACGGCCGACGACCCGGGGCCAAGAGATGAACCTGCGGGGCCCGCAGCCGAGGACCCTCCGCAGCCACAGAAGATCACGCGGGCTGACCGGCTGGTGAAGGGGGTGCGCACGGCCAACCAGAATGCGGCCGCGACCGGCGACGTGGCGGCGCTGCGCAAGGACATCGCGAACGCCCCCTTCCACGTGTTCGGCCAACACGACAAGTGCGGCGACTTCTGCACTCGAAAGGACAGCGGCGAGAAGAATCTTGTGCCGACTCTGCAGCAGGCGGGACTCATGAGTGACATCACGTTTCACGTGAACATAATGGTGAATAAAGCAGAGTCACTCATCGAGGACGAAACTACAAACGTTGCAGAGCGGAACTTGTCGCCAAGTTCATCAGCGCGTAGCGCGTGCCGTACTGGAAAGGGGGTGGCTACACCTACACCTATCGACCTATCGCTGCCATGGCGCTGCCATGGCGCATCCCCAGGGTTCCGGCTGGTCGGTCAGCCCCCTGCGCAAGCACCTGCAAGCCAGCCCGGGCCACCGCATCAAACAGCTGAGCGAGCGGCGGGAGCGCCACCGGAGGCGCAAACTCGAGCTGGAGAGCGCCAAAAAGGCGGCCGGCGGCAGCAAGCGGCGGCAGCGTGGGGCGGGCAGGGCGGACCACAACTTCGGCCCGGACGCACACCTCACTCTGGAAGAGCATCTGAAAAAATACCCAGACATGGCAGAAGACAAGGTTCAATCCGAGAAGCAGAAGCTATTCCAGAAGCTAGTGCAGGATGTGGACACCGAAGAGAAGAAGTCCGCCCTGGAGGAGAAGTCGAAGTTTCGGACGGTGGCCAAAAGCAAGGGGAACACCTCCTGCCACAACCTGGTGAAGGAGCTGCTGCACCCCCCGAGCGCCCCTGTCGTCACCCCGGCCATCCGCTACGGACTCGACAACGAGGAAACCGCCGTGCTGAAATACATCCAAGAGCACAGCGTGGACCCCGCTTCGGTCCGGAGGTGTGGCCTCGTGGTCAGTGAGAAGTGGCCGCACCTGGCTACCTCCCCAGACCGCGTCCTGAGTGACGACGGCCTCATAGAGGTCAAGTGCATCTACCCCACCACTCTGAAGGGCCACAAGACGTTCTTAGATGCTGTGAGTGTGAAATCAAAACCGAAGAAGAAGGGTGGTGGGGGAGTGGCACGGGGTGCCGCCGGGGAAGTCCCGCAGGAGGCCGCCGGGGAGGCCGGGGGGGGGGGGGGGGGGCCGACGAGGGCAAGAAACCTGACATTTGCCTTGAGCTGAAGGACGGTTGTCTTCAGCTCAAGCGCAATCATAATTTTTATTATCAAATACAAGGGCAGCTAAATATCTGTGATAAAAATTATTGCATGCTTTTAGTTTACAGTGACTCTGACTTTCATGTCGAAAAGGTACTAAGAGATAGATCATTTTGGGAGAAAGACATGGAACCAAAGCTCACTAAGTTTTGTATAGACTGTGTGCTCCACGAGCAGGTTTTGGAAAGGGCCAATCGTGGGTTACCCATCAATGACCCGCCGTAGATCTCAGAAGTAGCCGGTTATAAACGTGCGAACTGGAGGAAATAGTGATACACTGAGATACTTTTTTTTAATGAATGATATTCTGTACATTTTTTTATTTCTATACACCTATTTCTATATACCAGATCTAAGGGGCGCCAAACAGACCAAAGCCCAGTTTAAATTTCCCAGAGATGATGCTCTCAGAGCGAAATGGCTTCAAATTGTGAGGAACGTCCGGAAATCCGATCAATGGACTCCCGAAGCTACGCACCGTGTGAGTAAGCTTTTCAGATGTCTTATTTCAGTGTGCTGTACCAAGTTTTCTATGGGGCATGGTTGTAACGCAGGTGTTTCATTCATTTTACAGTTGCATTTCGGCCCTGAAAAATGGGAGGCACTAAGGGTGGATGGCACGAAGAAGCTGCGTAATACTGCCTTTCCTTCTCTTTGCTGTGACACCGAAAATTGTGAGAACAGCGTGCCTGCTTTGTATTCACCTAGATCACCAGGGAGGACACCATTTGCTGATATCAGCAATATTACTTTGAGACCCCAAAGAGGATACCCATGACTCCAAAGTTCCCGAGTGGCAGTAGTATTCTACATCAACTCCCAATCTAAAGAGGCTTGCGAGAGACAACATCAGCAATGCCAGTAATCGTTTGAAACCTTTGGACGTTTTGGCTGATGTTTGCTCAGTTACTTTGCCATTAAAGGTTTAAAGTCATGCGATAATTCTAGTAGCAGTATTATTAGTGAAATTTGAAGTATTCCAGATCATTGTATTCCTTTGGCCATTGGATTTGGAACTAATTTAAATTCTTGTGAGACTGTAAGTAATTTATGTAATAGTGTGCAAAGTTATGGTAGTACTGTGGGTCCTACTGATAAAAACAATAGTGAGGGGAAAAGTGAGAAAATGTGTGAGTGCAGGTCTCTGTGTGGATGATTTAGATATAAATGTACATGACGTGGCTGTGGCTAAAGTTTTACAGAAACTACAAGGTCTTCAACGCGTTGAGGTTGAAGAATTGATGAATTTGTTTAAAAATGATGCTGCTTTAAGTGCAAGAAAAATTAAGTACTTTAGACAGATATTATTGAATTTACAATCAACATTAAAATTTATTGAAATATCAAGACTGGTATAAAAGACTTAAGAAACTTCATAAAAATTCACAAAGGGAATTGGACAGACTGAAAGCGAAGCATGTTAATATAGTCATACTGCCCTTACTTGTAGATTTAGAGCTGATCAGCTTACTGCTTTGCTGAGTAAGACCACAAGGGGGCATAAATGGAGTAGAGCTACACTCAGAGGAGGTCTCATCAATAGAATGAAGATGGGTTCTAAAAGTTATACAGACCTCAAAAAATATCCTATTTTTCCTTCAGTAAGAGTTTTGCAGAGGGAGCTGCAGCACTGTAAGTTCAGATGTTGTATAATTAATAAAGTGTTTAATATTATTGAAGGGCAAACTCCAGAGTGGCCAGAGCAACAGAGGGATTGTGTGGTTGTGTTAGACGAGACTGCCATTGAGTCGGGGAATGTTTTTGACAGCGGGCTTGGTGTGAGTGTTGGCAAGTGTACCTTTCCAGCACACAGTGGCCTCCGTTGCGCGACCTTGCCCGCCAACTCGGAGCAGACGACAAAAGGTGGTGGCCATGGCGTGGCGCGGCATAGCAGGGGGGGGGGGGGGGCATGGAGGGGGTTAAGTTGGCGCGTCTCTTACACGATAGATGCGTTGTCTGACCTGTTGTGGGATGACGACCCCTCTGAACTTGATGGCAGTGTTGTGACATCCACACATGCTACAGGGAAAAGAGCGTCGTCAACCCCCCGTGGGTCCGACCACGCTGTGGCCAAAAAGACGAAGAATGACACAAATGAGAAGAAACCCCGGGTCAGCTGCCCGTATAGTGGCTGCGGCTCCGCTCTGCTTGCCGAAAACCTCACGGCACACGTGCAGCGGACACATTTCACCAAAGGTACGTATGTTTTGGCGTTGTTTTGAGTGGCGGCTCATAACCCCTTGCCACACTACTTATATTTCATTATATTTCCCAGATCGCATCAGGGCCCTTTCCGGCAAACACAACATTCTCGCCGAGACGTTCACCATTCTGAGCCGGCTGATTAAAGCTGGTCCCACCGAGGAGAAGATTCCTGGACACATAAGGTGGAACCAGCTACTTCAGCAGGTGAAGGAGGTAGCTGTTGAGGCTGCAGAGGGTAGCGAAGAAAATGGGGCAGAATTTTCGCTCTTCATGGCTCGCGTCTGTCTGGTTGTCAGTAGAGGCCTGGCAGACGCGATCATCAAGGCAAAACCCGAGGACGTAGTGGAAGAATCTTACTCGAAAACTAATCATCTCCTTGAAGAGCACAGGTCTTCCATTAGACAGGTGTTTCTGAAGGCTTTACCACCTTGTGAAGAGTTTTCTGACAACATGGTTCACTCTTTTGTGGGCCATATTGTCACGGAAACTCTTGATGAGACTCTGGTTTTCCTCCTTAAAACGCTCTAAGACAATCTCCTCAGTTTTCCGTCCAAATCTGTAAAAAATAACACCATGATCTCCATTTCTGCAATGGAATCCTATGCGTTGCATTACATATCTGGTTTTCAAATTAAGAGACTGGAGGGGCCCTACAGGTCGAGAATTGATTTCAAAGCTGTAGTTACATCACAGCTAGAGAAGGGCTCTGATCAGGTACCCTCACAGATCAGGGCCTTTTCCGATGTCCAAAACAGAGGCGGGCTTAAGAAGTGTGGAGAAAACCTCCGTAGGTTCAACTCTGGAGTTTATAATGTGCTAAACCATGTAAAAAAAACAAAGAGCTTCAGTATGAGGCAGTCCTCACAAGAATAAATAAACACTGCAGGGGCCTCGCCCAACGCCGGCCAAGGCGGAGGCCATGATCCGGGACACGCCCCGATACCTTTCGGAGAGGTCGGGGACCTTAAACCGGACCCCGCATTCTTCCAGGGATCTGCGGAGCTTGTCGCCGGCCTCCAGGCAGGCGCACCTGGACCGAAAGGCGGAGAAGAAGGCGGAGAGGCCTATGGTGGCAGCTGACATCGGGGTAAAGCGGGTGTATGTCCAGTACGGCGAGGGGGACGTCGTGCGCCGCCGGCGCAAGAAGCAGCCGGCCCCCGCTGAGGCCCCCGTCATCGCCGTACTGGATGGTACGGTACCAAAAGAAACAGTTTCTTCTGGGGCAGCCCTTCGCGATGCCGGGCAACACCGACAGTGCTGGACACTTTACAATTCAGTTGCCTCCTCCGAGTGAGATTGAGAGCACATCGCCTGTTCACGAGTCAGCCGCGATCGTAAACGCTATGTCTTCGTCTCGCTCTTCGTCCGCGTCCAGCTCTTCGTCGCCGTCGTCATCATCGTCACCAGCGTCACCGGCCCGCCCCAAGACCCCCGAGACGGAGAGGAAGTTCCGGCAAACGCTGGACTCGTTTTTCCAGCGAGTCCGGCGGGGTAATATGTGATGCTTAACTCCTGATCTTGGATCTGATTGATGGTATGTTTTTCATGTGATGCTAAGGATGTACTGCTTATTATGTGATAGGTTGGGCCCGTCTTTTATTCATGTTAATTTCATGTGGTAACGTCAGTATTGCAGGTGCCTTGCACGTGCACCTCACGGGGCTTCGGCTGCTCGACTCGTCACTCGACTCGCCAGTGCAACAAGTCTTAGAAAGCGATCGACATTGTACGCGAGAAAGAAGTGCAAGAACCGTCAAGAACTGTCACCAAGCTGTGCGCGAAAATATGGAAGGGCAATATAATTTCCAGGCCCAGAACTATGTCTGCCCTTTCTGCCCAGACTTTCTTGTGGGCCGTGGAGCAGGGGAGAAAAGGGCGCACAACTGTGCATGTAGGGTGATGGGGGCACTACTAACAGAAAAGTGCGGCTTCTTCATGAATTTTCACGGCCAGAAGGCCAAAGATGATGCACTGGCAGCAGACTCAAAGAGAATCGGGCTCAAGAAATTGGCCCCAAGTCTCTTTGAGATTGTTAAAGGCAAGTCAACTGCTCAATCCAAAATCACCAGCTGTCTGATGTACTGCACTGAGAGTTCCGTTCTTTCCTGTTTGTACAGGCTGCTACAACGATCTTGCTACGGTGAAGGATGCGGACTTCACCCAAAGGAGGCTAATGAGTGAGACCGTAACATGGTTTAGTAAGAGCAGTGGTGGGACGCTACCACCCGTACCACCCGAACTCCCTAGGAGGTTTCCAATTGAAGAGGACGCTTACTTGAATTTTTTTGTATCTTTTTTTTTCTACTTGCCTCTGTAAATAAAAAGAAGGGGCTTTGCATTTTGATGGCATGATTTTTTTTATGGAGAACTGCATGAGAAGACATTCATGCTTGTATCTGTGGTGAAGTGCGATGCTAGGAAGTTCTTGATCACTACCAGCAATGCGCAAGTGCCCAACGGCAAGGAGGTGGGAGGCACCATGATGTTCGACGGCTTCGGCAACGGGGCCAGCACGAAGGACGTGCAGCACCTGAGCGTCCGTCGCGGCGAAAGAGAGGCCGAGGTCAAAAATATTCAGGGCGTGGAAACTATAGAGGTTGCCGTCCCTTCCGTGAAACTGTCTAACGTGGTTTCTTCCGTGGTGGAAGAAATGGTTCATATTCAACTTCAGCTTATTTGTGCAGAAAATGCAAAAGGTGGCATGAGGCTGCTAACTGCCCGGTGTTTGGACAACAGTGCCGGCATTGTAGTGAATATATCACTTCTGTTAGGTATTTCCCGCAACCCTCAAGCAGTAGTGCGAATCGTAGTGGCAATGGTGGTGCCAATAACCAAAGATGCCAAAACAAGTCAGTTCAGTCAATTGCAACAGTACAGGCTGTGGCCCGAAGAACCTTGCTGGCTAGACGCTGCTTCGACAAGCTGAGTCGCGGGTTTTGAGGGCAGAGTTTCGCCCGCAGTTCAGCCTGAGTCCCCGGCGGTCCGAGACGACGTTCGGCGGATACGCCTCTACGCGGACGCCCTTACCACGGCGCAACTACAAGACGCTGCGAGGGTGCGCGACCAGCTCGAGGCAGCAGTCGCCTCCGCCCTCCGTCGAGCGCGCGTGCGCCGGTTTGGCGAGGGTACCCGTCTCGTGAAGAGACGGAGCCGAGCGGAGATCCGCGAGGCCAAGGCGAGGAGCAGACTTGCCGGCGAGCCACGTCTCGGTGACGTTTGGTCAGAGTCATGTTCACTGCTACGTTAGTTGAAAAGTGCGCTGGTGCCGTGAGATGGTATCATGACCAGATGGTTGTTGATACTGCTGAGCACATTGCTGGGCAGATGGGCTTCAAACAAATTTGTGAGCTGTCAAAGGCTGACTACCCAAAAAGTGTGAATATGATCAAATAGGGGCTGGAAAAGGTGCCAGAACTTCTAACGGGTATGGGGTCACAATATCCTTACTTTTGTGAGTCCTTGGAGTGTCCTCCTTTAAAAGCTCACATAATCGAAGCATATCTGCTCAACATGCGAGAAAAAATTATGAAACAGTGGAGTATCTTAAAGAGTGCTACCGGTATCCTACATCACCAGTAATACGAGATGTAAATGTTCCAGAGAACACGAGAGTTGATAAACCATTCAAACGAACGATTGCGTAAATCTGCGATACCCATGAAAGCCGAATTTAAAGTTGCCATTCTTGGAAGTCTCATTCGGAGTGGTACAACGCACTGCTCTGTGGCTGCTTCCCCGGGTACGCCAACGAAATGAGGGTGAAACCCACCCGAGTACAACATTGTTGTGTTCAGGAACCGGGGGTTACCGGAGCGTCTCTGCGTTAGCCAAGTCGCGTCGAGACACCCCTGCTGGAGGGGTGCATAGAACACCCATGTACCAGCTGTTTCAGATGTTATTTTTTGAAAGCCATGCCGAGAGCTTGGTGCTTCCATTTCATTCCAGGCCATGGTTGTTGTAGAGCACCAAGATGTTTTTTCCTCTCCCCTAGGAACTGCTGTGGCTCATTGTGAGAACAGAAATCTCGTCAAGAGCAGGTTTTGCCCTACTCTGCCGTGGACAAAATTTCGAGAACTTCAGGCGTAAACGCTGCGATGTCGAGACGTAGCTAAAGGATTTCATGGGGTTTTAATTTCCTCACCAAAACTTGACGCACCCGTGTACAAGCTTTGGCGGCCATTCGAGCCTGCAGTCGAGCCATTCGAAGCAAGTGGATCAGCCCCAACCATGAGCGTTTAAGCGGACAAGATCGGGTGGCTGACACGGAACCACGTGCAGTTTACGCCCGAAATGATGGCGAAACTCCTCGAACCCTCCCACCAAGAAATAAGCAGAGAACGAGTCTCGGGGAAATCGTGCTGTGCCTTCTCCCAAGCAAGCGTCATCTACCGGACAGACATCAGTCGGTGTAGCTATCAAGCAAGCAAGCAAGCACCCAAGTCAGTCATAAGCACCCGAAGGTAGCCTAGCCTGGGGTGAAACCTGGTGTGAAACCGACGGAAACCGACAGAATACGAAGTCGCCACGGCGAACAGCACAGTTAGTGTTCCACTATGGTGCGGGAACATGGATTGTATCGGGCTGTCTCCGTGCGAGAGACTATGAGGTGCTGAGCTCAGCCCGCCGTCGTGGCCCCAGAC
This sequence comes from Odontothrips loti, assembly GCA_038380765.1. Lineage (NCBI taxonomy): Eukaryota > Metazoa > Arthropoda > Insecta > Thysanoptera > Thripidae > Odontothrips > Odontothrips loti. Next base: position 5,037,161 of record CM076255.1, read on the forward strand.
GTGGCCCTACATCACCGGGGCCTTTGTAGGACGCATCCTCTACCCGAATACTCGCCGCATAAACCGCCGCCGCCGCCCCCTTCGCCGGACAGTGCGGTTTTAAGGGAATAGGGTATTCCGGAGTAGAACTTGACCGGAAACGAGAAGACAAGAATCACGAAAGCGGATACGGAAGTCTACGGTATGAAAAGTTACGCAGCACGTGCCGCGCTGTCAGCCACGAGCCGACTCAAGAAATTTTAAGGATTAGCTCTCGCTATGTCACGACCATTTGGAAGGGTCAACCAGCGCAGACTTCAACCGCGCGGCCCGGGGACGTGCATCCTCAGGCCGCGAAGAGTAGTTCCGGCGCTGCCTGACCCTACCAAATGGTCGTGACATCGTCATCAAGAGCCACCCTCCAAATTTTTGAGTCGGCTCGTGGCTGACGGCGCGGCACGTGCTGCGCAACTTTTCATACCGTAGACTTCCGTATCCGCTTGGGTTATTCTTGTAGTCTTCTCGTTTCCGGTTAAGCTCTACTCCGGAATACCCTACTGGGAGTGTTCATCGGCTTAGCGAGGCAACACCAGGCGCCGGCGGGTAGCTCTCGCAGCCTGACCGAAGTTCAGTTTGCGACGAACCTCAACCGTGGAAGGATTGGAACTGGCACCGTCGAAAGATGACCTGCAGCAGCAGATGCTGGGGCTGGGCGAGATCGTCCGCCACGATGAGCAAGAGGTAAATTTGTGCGAAGAACAGTGTTGATTGAGCGTGAAACAAGTGTAGGGCAGTGATAAGTGAATTGTGTGAGTGTGTGTGTGTGTGTGTGTGTGTGCGCGCGTGACTGAGCCCGTGTAGCCTGCTGTTCCGCTGACATACCCCCACCGTCACCCCAAAGTGCTCGCGAGGTGGAGCCGCGTGACGAGCCGTCACCTGATGAGCTGTGGGCACGCCAGGTGGAGCTCGTGATTGCAAATGAGCCGGTCGATGTGGAGAGTTAGAAATTTTTCCTGTGTGTGTGGTTATGTCGGAGAAATGTTTATCTTTCGCTGTGTGCGCGCGTAGGAGGGCGAACTGGCACCTTCGCCGACATGATGCGCCGCATTTAGGGGACGTTCATAAACTACGCGATCCAACTTGAGCTGGGGGGGGGGGCGGGGCAGCCTATGGTCACGAGCCTTACCTTAATGCTTAGGTTAGGTTAGGTTAGCCAGGTCACGAGAGGGGGGGGGGCCGGGACAGGTCAAAAGTGGCCTAAAATCGGTCACGTAGTTTATGAACGTCCCCTTAGCGGACCGTACAAAAACACAGGAATAATATTGTGTTTTCTCTAAATTTCTTTTCGCCCGAGTGGAAAAAAAATGACATTTGTCCGCGCAGCGCCAGGTGCAGCTCCCCACACAGTCGCGTGCACAGCCGAACTTGTACACGGTGAGGTGTCAACTGCGAGCGGCGATGGATTTGGCACCCCGGACACCGAGCACGCACTGCCTCCCCGCGGAGGCACCGTTACGCCCTCTGATGGCGATGAAAATCGCTCCGCCTGCAGGGCTGAAGCGGGCGGACAACAGAGGCGCGCCGCTCCGGTCGACGCGGGAGCGAGCGATCGAAAGACGATCGAGAAGAATAGGGTATTCCGGAAAAGAGCCGGACCGGAAAAAGACAAGAATCACAAAAGCGGATACGGAAGTTTACTGTATGAAAAGTTACGCAGCACGTGCCGCGCCGTCAGCCACGAGCAGACTCACAAATTTGAGGGCTTAGCTCCCGCTGACGATATGTCACGACAATTTGGTTGGGTTATACAGCGCCGGAACTACTCCGCGCACTTCAGGAGGCCGCGCGGTGGAAGTCAGCGCTGTGTGACCCTACCAAACGGTCGTAACATGTCGTCAGTGAGAGCTAAGCCCCCCAATTTGTGAGTGGGATGGCTGAAGGCGCGGCACGTGCTGCGTACCTTTTCATACCATAAACTGCCGTATCCGTTTTAGTGATGCTTGCCAACTTCTTGTTTCCGGTCAAGCTCTATTCCGGAATACCCCATTATTGGAATACTCTTCTCCTTGCCGGGCGTATACTGCCGGTTGTCATTCGGAGATGATGGTTACCCGTACAGAATTATTTGGATCCTAGTTGTCTCCGAGTGGAGACGTCGCAGAGACTAGACTAAGGTGACAACTAGACCGTGTAGAGACAGCTTGGAGACAACCTGGAGAGTAGGCCGGAGACAGTAGCAATACCGCTTTGAGGTAACTCGTGGAGACAGCGGAGATACAGCAAGGAGACAGTTCGAAGCCTCTCGGGAGAACTCGCGTGATCTCCTCACTGGCTTGTGGTTGTCTCCAGCGAGAAGACGAGGAGACACTTTTGAGCTGCTTTCGAGTTGGGCTGTAGTACATGAGATGGAGACAGAACGAGAACTCTAGACATAACATATGTCGGTCGGAAATGGCACCGGACCCTAACTCCGAGACCAACCGTAGCACCCCGCGCGAGCCAATTCATAGTCGAATCCAGTCAACTCCAGGCAGGTTGCCAGCGTCCGACTATGAATTAGCTCGCGCGGGGTGCTACGTTTGGTCTCGGAGTTAGGGTCCGGTGCCATTTCCGACCGACAGTGCAGTGCTCTTTGTATATATGCTAACCGCCCCAATTTTTACAACTTTCAGCCATGCTCGGTTTCGGCTAAGCTCGTTGCTGTACGATATTCTTCATTTATAGTTTGTATAAACAAGCACCACGCTGTCCGTGCGGGAGGTTAGGTTTGGGGGGGGGGGGGCACGTTTGCTATTATATCTTATTTCTTTCTCTCTCGGTGGTCGCCGTGTTTTGTCTAGAGTTCTCGTTCTGTCTCCAGCTTATCTACTACAGACCAACTCGAAAGCAGTTCGAAAGTGTCTTCTCGTCTTCTCGCTGGAGACAACCACAAGCCAGTGAGGAGATCACGCGAGTTCTCCTGAGAGGCTTCGAACTGTCTCCTTGCTGTATCTCCGCTGTCTCCACGAGTTACCTCAAAGCTGTCTCACCACTGTCTCCGGCCTTCTCTCGAGGTTGTCTCCAAGCTGTCTCCAGGCGGTCTAGTTGTCGTCTCATTGTAGCCTCGACGAGATCTCGTTTGAGATTGTCAGGAGACAACTAGGATCCAAAAAGCTTTGTACGGGTTAGTACAGTGATAACAAAGTTTACCATTGACGAAGCGTCGCACCGCGTTCCGAACCCCACCATGAAAACTGCGAAGACACCTGCAGCTTCATAATTACGAACTTTCTGGCGAATCATTTTTGTTTGTACCACAAAGCGGTTCCTGAACAATAATATGCTTCGTAAGAAAGTTCGCAATACAAAGCTCCAGTTGAGTTCCTTTGTGAACGATTTGCCCTCCTTGAGAAGTGACCGTTTATTAATGACGCTATGGTTAAGACACGACGGCGAAGAACAGCTCTGACGTGCCGACAAGAAAAGTCACGTTCACTACTTCACGACGTTAAGTCGGAGAAAGTCGATGGACATTTTAGTCCCGTGCGTCCATCGGCTAGCGACAAAATTGTGACTCCAGTCGGACCATATTGTCACTGTGACTCCAGTCGGACCATATTGTTACTAACATTGTACATATAGTTTCATTTGTCCATGGTTGGTAACAGTATGTTCCGTCTGGAGTCACAATTTTGTAACTGGTCTATGGACGCACCAGAATCGTCCATATACCTTTTCCGTGGCGTTCCTGTAATCGATCACGAGATGAGGGTTTAATAGATGGGAGGTTCACCGGGTGACCTACTGTACAGAGCACTATGGTTGTAGCAGGTACTACAGGTATTACCACACAAGATTGAAATTATTCTTGACATTTAAATAAAGTTCAAACAATGCAGTCCTTTTAAAAAAATCAGTCTTAATCAGCAACTTACAGTAAGAAATAAAAAAAATAGGTGTTTCACACTTAAACATACGACTATTTGTAAAATACTTCAAGTTGCACGGGCGTCGGGCGTTCACGCATAACGCTATTAAAAACATTTCGCAAGCTTCCATTACTGCATGCGTGATAATGCTTTGAATTTTCGCATGGTGCTGAGCTGTTAAGGTTATGCATCGTAACACACAAGAACCAACCAGAACTGCTCATACTCTTCAAAACTAAATACCACAGGCGTTGATAAACACTAGTTCCCGCATGGTCTGAGACCACACATTAGGTGACACGTGGTCCTACGCCTAATCGTAGGCGTGTAGCACATTCCTCGTTCACTCGTAAACTTCTTCGACGACCACATCTGGCCGTCGTGCTTTGAAATCAGCCAGGTAGCCCTCTGCACGACGCAAGCAGTCCTGGTTCTGGTCCTCGTCGAGGAGGAGCGGGAAGTACAAACGCAACAGCCGCAGCAACGGAATGTCCGCGCATACTTCAAGGTCCTCTCTGAAGCGGTCCACTCTCTCGGCCACGACGAACGACGAGTAGATCAACTCCAGCTTTTCCAGGAGCGGCCAGTGCGGCACAAGCTTCAGGTATTCTGGCGTGCAACGCACCTCGCGCATCTCCGTGCAGCGAGACAGCAGGTCAGCCAGCTCAGGAGTCAACTCGCGGGGTTCTTTGAAACACCGGAGTGTACCTGACGCGTGTCGCACCTGGGGGAAGGACGAGAATGAAGTCAGGGGGTGGCAACGATGGCACAGCTAGTGAGGCGATGCTGGCCGCTCTATCGTTCACATTTATTTATAAATACCACTGTATTTCTACTTGATATCTTTGTAAAATCTAAAGGCCTGACCTATTTAGGCTGTACTGAAACACGCAGCATCCTTAAGGACTGCCTGCATACAATGATTTTGCACTTGTGTTTTGAAGCTTACCGGATCGTCTCCTAAGAAAACGACAACACTCAAATCTTCAAAGGAACAATTTTGTCCACAGTTTCGTAATATTCAGAGCGCATCCCACATAGAAGACAACTTTTTTTGAGCCGAAAAGACGACTTCGTGTTCCAGTGGCCAACAAAATTGTCCTCTGTGAGGACTGTGTACAAAATATTACGAAAATGTATTACTCTTTTGTATTTCTCGGCGTCGACAAATAGCCTAGTACACCGCACGAATACTCCAGTTCAAAACAGAACCAACACTACAACACTAAAGAGAGTGACAAAACATCACCGATGATTTTAAAATTAAGTGCGTGGACTGTACCCAACGCACAACTGTACTCAGACTGCCTGAATTTCAATTTCCCTGCACTCTTAATATCTAGGGGACTATTCTGTCCCACGACTGTTTTTCAGCTCAGTACAACTTTGAGACAGTTTCTAACATAAATACTGCACTAATTGCGAGACTAATTGCGCCTGATATGGCACAATTTGCCCTCTCATTATGTTTACAAATCGTCCTAAAGTTATGCTGTGCTCGAAAACAAAGTAATTTCATGGTACAAACTAGTCCCATAAGCATTCAGTGCGTACCTTCCAGGGGCGATTTTACTTCTTAAAGTTTTCGGCCGCTGCACCATACACAGCTCCGCAGCGAACATGTTGAATTACAAAAATTTATAAACACGCTCTACTTGAGATTGTAGACCTGTTATTGTACTCGGCGTGAAGCCAGGATTTAAAATTTTTTTTTTTTTTTTTTTTGCCTTTTCACTAACAGAACATGTGGGAGCAAAGAGGACGCAAGTAGTATCATGTGTCCCCGATGAGCAACGCATGAACGCGTTTGAAATTTGCATGGGGGAACGCATGAAAGTTGTTGGGATCAATGAATGTTAACAAGTGCTGCTAAAGGAACGCATGATCACACGCGTTGAAAACGGAACCAAGGGGAACACATCAGTTAATGCCTTGCCACTTACATTGACACATGCATTAACACTTGGTAATGAACATGAACACGTTAGTGGCAGGATCCCACTTTAGAAACCCTGCCGACAAGATGAGTATAACTGAGGTCTAGTTGGTTATAAAATATTCGTGGACTAAAATGTTGAAGAAGCAGAGTACTCTACTAACTTAAGTGTCTGACATACATTTCCTGACGTCTCACACTTTGTCAGACTTCAGGTAGCGTCATACACTAGTTTCCGACACTATAGTCAAACACTTCGTCAGGCCGTACTTTCTTGTTCCCCCCACACTGTCTTACACCTGTCTCAGACGTTTTCTGTCTATGGTGTCACGTTTATTAGCGTCTGCGACATAAGTGTAAGACGCTACCTAACGTCTGCCAAAGTGTGAGCTGCTAGGAAACGTATGACTGTCCAGCAGTTGGTAGCACAAGATTCACACCTTCGTGCGCCCTACGCAGGCATTAACAAGTCACCGACGCCTTCCACTAGACGGGCCCATTCGCCAAAAGTGTGGAAATGTGTTGGGGCGAGTTCGGTTTCAGTTTTTTCATTAAAAACCCTAAATTTGACACCTCGGTGTACTTTGTGCGACTACCGGAAGGGGTCGCGCAACGCGCCGGAAGTTTCAATGTTACGCCCTATCCGAGATTTTAAAAAATTCCGATCGCACACAAACAGAAACTTTCTTTTCTAAAACACCCAATATTAACATCCGTAGAGCGCAAATTTCGTCCGTTTTACTCTATCTGGCACCGTTTCTGAGTTTAGAGCTCTGGAACACTCAAAAATGAATAAATCGTTTTTCAAACGTTCAACTTCGTTATTTCTTTACCTGAACTCAGAAACGGTGCCAGATAGAGCAAAACGGACGAAATTTGCGCCCTACGAATGTTAATATGGGGTGTTTCACTAAAGGAAATTTTTGTTTGTGTGTGATCGGAATTTTTTTAAATCCCGGATAGGGCGTAACATTGAAACTACCGAGGTGTCAAATTTTAGGGTTCTTAATGAAAAAAACGAAACCGAACTCGCCCTAACGCATATCCACACTTTCGGCAAATGGGCCCGTGTAGCCTTCCATGTACACACCAGGTTCAGCAGGAGGCGATAAGGAGTTTCTCCCCAAGTGCTAATGACGCGCAGGTTCGGCAGGCCGCCTGGAACCGCATCCCAAGACTCTGCCTGAGGCACAGCGATTAACGACGACGACGATACCCAATGTAAGCGGAGCTCCTCTAGTTTCTTCATTGCGGACAGAACGCCAGTGAGGGTCGGTACTCCCATCCGCTCATGGTGCGGTTCATCATCGCAAAAGGACTTTAAATACCGTAAGTGTTCGCAGCTCCGCAACAGCAAATCTAGGAGTGCTTTCTTGCAATCAAAGTCCCCGATAGTACTCATGATGGGACAGTAATCGCAGTCCACCTGTCGACAAAAGCATGAATGAGAAAGAGTTCTTCGAAATAAAAAACTAGTCTTCCGGTGTGCAGTGCACTACAAGCTCGGGAGTGTTACACTAGGATTGGTTTCTGAATGTGGGCGGCACGTTAGGGTGTCCCATTTTGATCGAAGGTTTGAAATGTTGATGCGCCGAAGCGGAATTGGGTGCAGTTATGCAATACAATATCTCAGGAATTTTTTCAGATTATTATGACCACCGGAAGCGGTCCCGGATGGCCGATGTAGTTAGGCCCTTTAGGGCCTTACGAGACGAATTCCGTAAGCCTAAATATATGAACTTCTTGCATAGAATTAAATTTGTCGGAAATAATCAAATTAGTGGGAAAATAATTTTGTTGCGGTCAAATTATGACATTTCGAAAAAAGTTGCCTACCCTGCAGGGGTTGAAAAAGGTCAAATGGCAAGTAAATGCTTACAAATCAATGTATTTATTTCACATACATTATTTTAAAAATGTAAATTTGTAAAATTCACACGTCATTTAGAGTTGGAGTCAATTCACATGCGTGACATTAATAACTAATTGCAGGTAATAAGTAGAGGTATACAATTTGCTATACACTTACCCTCTGAACTTATTTAAGTTTGTTTCTCTTTCTATCCTCAGCTACAACTAAAAGAAGCACATGACGCTGTTCCTCGTCGTGCGTTTGTTTCTTTCCCTTAAAGTACCGAGTGATAAGAGCCACGCCCCGCTCCGCACGGTCATTTACCACTTTGAACTGTTTCACTATGTTGTGCTCATGAAGGTACTCTCCATCGGTATGCCAACCCTGGATCCTTTCTAAGAAACTTACTGGAAATTCCACTAGTAAGAAAATGCGCAGCATTGAACCTAGGTTCTCTTCAAGAACAAGAACGTCGGGAGTCATTGAGGGCAGCTCAGGCCAGCCCGGGCATACCGATGGAGACACAGGTGTAAGGTGTAAGCCTCCATCGGTATGCCAACCCTTTGGATCCTTTCTAAGAAACTTACTAGAAATTCCAATAGCAATAAAATGTGCAGAATCGAACCTAGGTTCTCTTCAAGAACAAGAACCTCGGGTGTCATTGGGGGGCAGCTCTGTACAGCTATGGCATAGCGATGTAGACTACCTTAATGGCTATAACATGGTGAAACAATTCAAAGTGGTAAATGACTGTGCCGAGCGGGGCGTGGCTCTTATCACTCGGTACTTAAAGGGAAACATAGTATTAACGTACGACGAGAAACAGCGTCAGATGCTTTTATAAGTTGTAGCTGAGGATAGAAAGAGAAACAAGCTTAAATGAGTTCATAGGGTAAGTTACAGCAAATTTTATACCTCTACTTATTACCTGCAATTAGTTATTAATGTCACGCATGTGCATTAACTCCAACCCTCATTGGCGTGTGAATTTTACAAATTTACATTCTTAAAATAATGCATATGAAATAAGTAGATTGATTTGTAAGCATTTACTTGCCATTTGACCTTTTTTCAACCCCTGCAGGGTAGGCAACTTTTTTCGAAATGTCATAATTTGACCGCAACAAAAATATTTTCCCACTAATTCGATTATTTCCGACAACTATAATTCTATGCAAGAAGTTCATAAGATGGATATTTAGGCTTACGGAATTAGTCTCGTAAAGCCCTAAAGGGCCTAACTTCAGTACATCGGCCATGCGGGACCGCCTCCCTCACCTGGGGAAAAGCGTGTTTGCAGAGCAATTCACTTTAAAACTGGGATACGATTTGCTAAGACGGAAGTCATAACAGCGCGAGGAACACGAATCGGGCCCTAAGACACGAAAATCGAACCCTTTAGACTCGAATTTAGAGCCGAGGTTTTGGTTACGAGTTCCTTCGGGCTCGGTTCTGGTTCATCACGGATTTCGAGCAGCCCCCTATGAAAATCTAGTCTACCCGGTGAGAGTGACGCAGAAAGGATAGACATATTTCGAAGAGAATTCTACGACTACACTAGTCAATGAAGTGTTAGAGCATCAAAAAAATTAATTAGCGACTATCAAGCTTAGTGAAAATCTACCGTAAGACTAAAAAAGCTTGCATTTGTTAAAAGGCATAAAAACGGTTATTAACAGGTCCCATCTGCAAATCAAGATCTGTGATTGTGAATATAACTGTACCCTTAGGGTGGATCTAAAAACCGGAAATCTGTGAGACAATATTTAGGGGTCGCGCAGAGGTCACGGAGTTCCCTAATGAACAGTAAAAATCAATATTTTTGGAAAATTCAAAAAAAAAAAAAATCCTAAGGTCAATCTGGTCAAAGTAGGGGCCTTTGAGGCTAAAATTTCAAAAGAAACACTGTATCTCAAAAACCGTAAGAGATACAGTGTTTCTTTTGAAATTTTAGCCCAAATGAGCGCTACTGTGACCAGATTGACCTTAGGAATTATTTTTTTTAATTTTCAAAAAATATTGATTTCTACAGTTCATTAGGGAACTTCGTGACCTCTGCGCGACCCCTAAATATTGTCTCACTGATTTCCGGATTTTAGATTCAGGGTTCGTATGTAAAAATGGAACTTTTGACGAGTCCGCCCCCACCAATTGTACCACCATTGCGCATATGGACCACCCTACTGTACCCTGTGATTAGAGCCAAAATAAACCAGCGACTAAGAAATAAAGCCAGTTCACACTAATGCAATTTTCATCCTTTAAATATCCCCAATATGAAGAATCTGGACAGTATCAACAGAAAAGCCTATACTGTTTATCAGGATATGGGCCCAGAATTAATCCTATAGTAACAGTTTATGGAGGAAAGTGACAAAAATCAAGAAAATCAAGACCTGAGAATGATGCCAGAAAAACAAACAGACAAGCAGTCGGAAGTTAACTTAATCTTGCATGTAAAACACGACCTAACGCAAGTCTTGCAGTTGGTTATGAGAGCAGACATATGCAAGAACCTGCTGATACACATACAGAAAGTGTCAATAGAATGATAAAGATACTTTGAAGGCATATCAGATGTAGGTATCAAATACTCAAACAAGAAAGAAGACTATGCCTGTAAGATATTACTTAAGACTAAAGAAAATTGTGATTCAATTTTCAGTTTTTGTATCCATCCAATATTATATGACCATTTTTAATCTAACATTTATACCTTCATATTTCTGGACTTTGTTAGGGACTCACTGATGTTTTAAATAAATTATACTCCAAGACTGTACCCTACTGAATGTTTCAAGTTCCTATGAGTGGCATCTAGCCAAGTGCCATGTATGCTTGAATAAAATATCCGTTTTGTTTGTGTTCCTAGTGACTCTCACTGTGAATGGCAGATCCATATAAATGGTTATGAACAGCTCTTGTCGACAAATAATGAAGCTGAGACCAAAGCAGTACTTATCATTTGGACATTCCTAATATTGTGATGAATCTGAGTTATATTATCACAAAAGTATATCCAGTTTATCAGTATTTGTACCTCACATAGTGATGACCAAAGCATTATTGATATATGAAAAGAGCAAGGCTTGAGAAGTAAGGGCTTCAAAGTTACTCCTGGGTCCTGTTCCTCACAAGCTTGTCAGGCCAAAGCTTGTGGGAGCACGTATGAGACTATGTAACATTGAACATTTCTTGAGCGCTAAAGAACTGTTTTATCCAGGTGAGATTAACAATCAGTCAATTACATATTTTTATTCCATGACAGCCATGATTTGGGCAGCCCTTACTTCTCAAGCCTCGCTCTTTTCATAAATCAATTATGCTTTGGTCATCACTATGTGAGGTACAAATACTGATAAACTAGATATATCTTTGTGAAAATATAACTCAGATTCATCACGATATTAGGAATGTTCAATGAACTGGCTTCACGTTCTGTGAATTTTCTCTTCAGCCCTCCGAACCTTGCCATGACAAAGCTGATTCCACTAGGTGTGAGACTACTCCACATTGATTACCTCAATCCTTCATGAGATTTATACACTGGCGACCTAATTTAATGGGCCACGTTTGGCAGAGCCAGTCATTTTCTTCCAAGTTGACCAAGAGAGTTTAAATTGTGGGGAGGTACGTCCCAAGGGTCCCTCTCGAAGGTACCAGTACAGCAATTTTATTGATTCATTTGAAGGGGTTGAACCACTGTTGCGCACGGCAACGCGCCGAATCGGCCCCAACCTAAACTGCCGTGCAAGCACTACCTGGAACACCCGCAGCTAGCGCACCACTGACTGCCGAGCCATTCCCGCAGCGCTAAGCCAGGTGACGGACGCCCCGAAGGACTGGAGGCAGCGAGCTAACTACATCGAAGCACTGCGTCTTGACTCCTTCCCATGATCCCAGATATGAGCTGCCCCTCACGACGCGGCAGGACTCGCTGCGTACACCACCCCCTTCTATGGGACATTGTCGAAAATCGCCGGGATCATTAAAACCTATTTGTAGGAAGAAAGTTGGCATTATGGGTCCCTATCACTGCCAAATCTCAAATTGGACCCCTCTTCGACCATCCCTTAATTTGGGGTGAGGGGTATTTTCTGAATTGGAGGTGGAACTGTTCCACCCCTAACTCAGAAAATACCCCTCACCCCCTCAAAAATGAAGAGATAGTCAGAGAGGGTTCAAATTTGAGATTTGGCAGTTTTAGGGACCCACAATACCAACTCTCTTCCTACAAATAGGCTTTAATGATCCCGGCAATTTTCGACAATGTCCCATTTAAGGGGGTGGTTCAACCCCTTCGGATGAATCAAAATTGCTGTTTTAGTACCTTCGAGAGGGACCCTTGGGACAGGCCTCCTAAAAATTTGAACTCTCTAGGTCAACTTGGAACAAAATGGCAGGCTCTCAAAAAAAGTGGGGCGCTGAATAATAACGCCAGTGTATTTATTCAAGTAAATGCCTTTTGTGCCATGCAAGCCTTGATTAAGATGCAGCAGCTAGGAAGGACCCCTGACGTGTTCGCATTATCTTACGGCTAGCAAATAATCTAGCATGATCTGCTCAGGCGCAATCACAGCCAACTTACAAGAATCGGACAGAAAAAAAAAACAATTGATTCATACGGCGGCCCAGTTTCTAGCTGCACTAATCCTGTTGCATTCTTACCTTTTCCAGGACGATGACACGGCCGCGGTTCAGAGCCTGCGTAAGCCAGGTACTTTCGTGGGAAGACGGATGCAGAGTCAAGGATCGCACGACGGGCGCGTGCAGGAGGACTCTCAGCTCTACCCCGGGCGGACCTTCACCAGCCCCTCGATCAGGGACCCCCGGCAGTTGCAAGTCGACGCCATACCAGACTTGCGCCTCGCGAGACAGCGCCTTCCAGCGTTTGCAGACCAGCGGAACTGAGTCCAGCAGCGTGGGAGCGTGGCCCACCTTCGACAGGATCAACAGCAGTAGCTCGTCTGGCAGGTCAGACAGCTCGGCCATGGCGCCTAGGACACAAGGTGGTGTTCAAATTCCACTGCAGAACAATACACACATCCAAGCAGCAAAATCTTTTTATATAAGGGTCCGATTGAAGAAATTATTGACTTCCGCCTATATCACCAATATTTTGAGACCAAGATGATATCTTACATTGAAATCAACATGCAACCTAGCTCATACATGATGCATAAGATTTAAGGACGGCTTAAAACAGAATATAACTCAAGTTCCCATTTTGTCCACTTCAGGAATAAATGAAGTACTTTTAGAGCATTCATCTCAAAGTAACAAATGAAGAAACAAACATCTACTCTTAATTTGTTGTTAATGCTAATGAAATCAAACCCCAGACAAAGAATCAAATTATTTAACCTATAAACTTAACAACCACTCCACATGCTAGACTTGAACTGTTCGCATATAAAATCTCTTCAAAATAATAAGGTTATGAAACACTGAAGGTCTAAGAGTACATTACATTATTGTCCACTACACTGACCAAGTACGAAGCCTTCCAAAGAAGTTCCAAGAAATGCTGGTGACGAAAACCTTCCCTTCCTGGTGACGAAAACCCTCCCTTGCGGAAGGTTCCCAGACCAGCATGTGCACCGGCTTATGCTATTACATGCTGCCCAACAGAATTAAGTTTGTAGTTAGACATAATTACAAGAAACAAGTCCACTTGAAAGAAGACCAATGTCAACACTTGCGGCAGCAAGCAGCAAATCTGAGTATAATAAAATGAGAAAACGCTGTCTCGACACAACCTGCATACTGATCGGACCCTTAATGGTCCCACACCAAGAAGCAAGAGGAATGTGGTAACTTGATCAAATAAACTATGAATTCTGCAATACAACTTAACCCTTTAGGCACCCACATGTTCAGCACAGACTGGTTCACAAAAACCATCGGAAGGAACCACCTTTTCGCGTAAAAGAGACCGAATACACTACAATTACTATTGACGGACAACAACTAAACAAATCTGTGGAGTTAAATAATGAAATAGACAATATTTGAAGAGAGGTTAGGGGACACTTCTTGGCTTGTACTTGGCTTGGGCTGCTGCGTTCGCGGTACAAAATACCCTGCAGTTCAAAGCCTTAAAAACGTTCGATCTTAGCTTAAAGGCCTAGGAAACTCAAATTACCTTCAGTGCACCAAGAGTTCCGACGCCTGCACAATATTTGCTTCGCTGCACGGACACCAGCTACCAGCGGCGGCGCCAAACCGGCGGGACACGGATCGAATGCGGAATGCGGCGCGAACGCAGCAGCAGCAGCAGCAGCAGGATGCAACAGGCGCCGGCGGCACAAAGGGTGGAGGTTGGGTGCGCCAAGGCTACAAGGGCCTGTTCTTGCGGGGTAGTGTTCACCGCCTCCTGAATACCTACCTATCACACTATACCAGCGCACCCTGGCGGAGAGCGCAAATACTGTGTGTTTGCATTGTACGAATCAGTTGTGAATAAACATTCAACAGGAGATATTAATCGGTTGCATTCGTCAGTTTAATCAAACTATATAATGCAGATTCCTTTGTATCTTCGTGTTAATCTGAACTAGATCTGAAGAAGGGCTTCGTCGTGCAAATACTTTACTTATTGTCAGCAACCTGTCACTATTTGCACTTCGACTAGGGAGGCACAAAAATTCAAAAATTCAAGCTTAAGAGGACTCAAGAAATCAAATTTTTAAAAGTTAGTATTGTACTGTTAAGTAATTGGCAACATATCCAGTATTGGTATAGGCTTCAAAAATTTCCGTTCTGTTTCTGAGAATCCATTCTTGCTTGCTGAACGGTTTTCTTAGTCAATCCCTTGTCCAATCACTTTATGACAGCATCCACAAGATTTCTTGAGTTGTGAAGCAGATAGTTGGTACAAAATAAAAAATACTTTTCAGTGTGATACTACACTGTTAATTTCACCCCTAAACTTATTCCCTTTACTAATTCCAATGGGTGTCCGTAAGGAAATCCTCTTGCTTGCTTTATATTTATTTTCTCGGGTTAAACAAAGAGATAAATTGCTGTGTATTTATTGTCCATTGAATTCACCGACTCAGTCTCAGCAATTGCTCCTGCTCAAGTCACTTCCTCAAAATGTGAAGCCAATGAGCGAACCTGTTGACTGTATCTTTAAACTTTAAACTGCAGCCAGACTTAACACTGGTAAGTATTTTTTTTTGCTTTATACTGTTCTTTGGGTAGCTGTGCACTGTATTCTATTTGAATTTATTAAAAGGGTTCCTAGTAGACGGAGGAAGTATGTTGTCAAAGAGACAGCCTGACATATATGTCAGTGAGAAGCCTAATGTGGTGCCTAGTGAGGCCAGGGAAGGGACCTAAAATGTGGCCCATGGGGCCTGAAAGATGGTCAGGTATAGGACCTAAAACATGGCAAGGTACATGGCCCAATATGTGCACAGATGAACAATAGAATATGTAATTATGTATGAGAGTATTTGATTCAATGTCATTTTATTTATTTATTTAGTTTTAGCAGTTTATTTATTTTTAAGTGCTTGGTGTTTGTAGTAGCAGAGTAGAATCACATTACCTAAGGGGCATCGAGGAGAAATAAGATGAGGATGCAGCAATTGCCTCCTATTTTTCATTATTTCCTAAATCCTTCAAAAGTCAGGCTTTCAAGGTAACATCCAGTGAACTTGTTTGCAGAAAGACAGACCTGCTATCTAAAGCAGTTACTCCTGATCATGTCCAATCAAGTTCCAGATCGGAGGATGAGAGAGGAAAAAGTATGCAGATGTCTCCAATTTGCCAATTTCTCAGACATCGAATAGGAGGCACTGCGATGCTTGCTTAGCAATTTTGGGCTGGTTGTGTGGCATCACCGAGCCAAGAATATGTGAATAAAGATTTTCAGGGCTGTATTTGAAGCAACTGTTCTACCATGAACTATTTGGCAAAGTTCTCAAGGATTATCTCACAACAAGATATTGAGAGGATCCAAATATGCTCGGGTGAAACTGAGCTTCAAAATTCTTCCAGAGGTAAGCAAACCCCTGTCCTAATTTTCCTAGGTTTCATCATGCTCATCTCCTTGCAGGTAGTAGTGGAAAATTATTTAAAAAATTACACTTTCAGTGGAAATCACCTCTATGGGGAAACTTTGTAGAACACGACTCTTTACTATTTAATACATCCATATACTCAAGTAATATGACATTATTTGACATTCGAGCAGATGTTCTTTGGCACTTTAGAAGAGTGAAGTCAAAGTACATTAGGTTGAAATTGTTGTGCTCTCCATACTGTCTTTGTTCACAGTCAAAGTGTTCTGATTTGTTCTCATTCTTCATAATAAGTTCTGCCTTAGGACTAGTCCTAATTTTGATTCACATGGATAAATTGGCAAAATGTGTTATTGTGTGTATTGGACATTTTACACTTATTTGTCAGCATTGTTGTCAGTATGTATTTGATGCCATTCCTATAATTACTGCTCATTTCCTGCCAGAACTTACGACACTCTTTAATATTGTGATGAAATGTTTTTCTTATAGAATACATTGGTAACTTACTTGTTCACATTTATGAAACCACAGTTGAATGTTAGCCAATGACGATGTAAAAATTCAGAGCTCAGCAAAGGGACTTCTACTAGAAATAGAATAGTATTGTTAACATAATTTATGACTTTGAATGTGTATTTTGTGTATATTCGACAGTTTTTACTCATTCTTTACCCATTTTCACCTATATATGCATACATGTGGGTAAGATGAACGAGTATTGTACCCGGTAGGGATGTAATTTAGTCACACACTTTCACCTGGCAAAGTAACACAGTTAGACATATGTGTGGGGTATCAAATTGAACACAAAGATCTCTGGTTCAAATCTGACGTAAATATAGTCTGTCACTGAATAGCTATGTTTTTGGTGAAGGAAGTGTGGTACATCCTTTTATCATCTGTAACAACTCCTTTTTGAAACATCTCAAAAGTTAATAACTCACTCTCACAACTGTGCAAAATACAAGTGTATGCCTAAATTACATCCGTCCCTCGTACAATGCTCCTACATTGACCTCCTTGCATGCATTTGTCATGTTTTCTACAATGATAATCATTATTTTATTTAAAAAAAAGTGGGTAAAGAACGAGACCACATTTTACCAATTTAATGGTGGATTTTCTTCTTGTTGCTATTTGTGTTAAACAAACTAGCAGAAAATAAATTTAAGTCCCTATCTTTGCTACATTGTTTGGAAGAACATTTTGCTTCCAGTTGTAGGTGTGATGACTTTCTCCACGTATTAGTAAGGAGGAATGTAAGGAGAAGAATGTGCAGAGGAGTTTTTAAAGAATTAGGAGTTTTCACGCTCAGGGGTTTGTAAATTTCGTTGATGGCAAAGAACTTCAAAAGGATACAGAAAATCAATATAGCTCTCGGAGAGAGAAAGATCTCAAAAGAAGGAAAGGAAATATGCAGTCACCATATTCTCATTACCTGACATTTGTCGTTTTGTAATATTGACAATACGAATTGCTATGTTATTGGCTCTGTGCTGGTAGAATAGTAAATAAATAAATTAATTAATATACATGTATATGTCCATTCTAAGGTGTACAACAAATTGCCACAATCATGAAAGGATAAGGAAAGTAAGTTATTTAAAAAAGAGTTGAAAAAGTGGCTAATTAAGAGAAAATTTTATAACATGGAGGAATTTTGGAACTTAACAGCTGGATGATCTATTGTTTGTTATGGTTTCAGTAGGTGAGCTATGAGTGTCTGTATCTCTTATGAACTTCTGACATGATCTATATGTTATTGTGCATTGTTATGATCTAATAAATTAATACAATGCAATTGAATTGCATATGATAGGGTTTGCAGGGTGGCCACAAGTCGGGGGCCGGGGAGGGAGTTGCTCAGGGAATTTGAGTTGTGGGTCAGGGAAAAATGTCTCGCTCGACTATGATGGCCATTTTCTGGAAAATAGAGCTTTTGCATTTAATTTTCCTTCCCTCTAAGCACTTGCCTCCTTGGCCAGGGAAATCGATTTTGCCCATTTTATGGCCACCTTGGTTTGAGAATAAAAGGAAAAATAAAAGTATGAACTTGATCCAGAAGCCACTTTTAATTAACTGAAATAGAGCTTCATATCACCAAGATTACTGTTTAAAAATGATGTCCATTTTATCATGTCTTATAATAAAATACCTTAACTAAAGCAAGACTTCTCTTAACATTTCACGTCGTCAGAGAACCATTTTCTGCATTAAATAACACCAGAAACTACCACTTGTTTCCTGGTGAGTTAATGTGAAATGTTAAGGAGTTTGAATTAACCACCTTTTTAGAAAGACACTGAACAATTGGTCATATTACTGCAACTGTCGCTAAAGATGTTATGCAAGTTACAGAGAGTCTTGTCTCAACCACAAACAAATGTTGAGATGCACTCACTAAGCCATCACTCCAGCAATGTGCAAGAAAACGTTTAAGGAAATGGATGCTACAATATTCATATAAATACCAAGGTAAAGGCCTTCAGCTGGGTGAAATTGTCAAAATTCTGTAGGTTTCCAAACAGACATAACGACAGACAGAGAGAGTATAAGTAAAAATTATTCATAATCACAATTGGCAAAAGATCATGAAGAACGTCTTCACCTTGATAAAAAGAAAAGAAAATTGCATCAAGAAACTGGTGCCCTCAAGAGACAAAAGGGAAAGAAGGAAAAGTGCTCAGTCAACAGTAGTTTAAAACATAAAACGCCACCACAACAGGTGCTTTCAACAATTTTGATAACACACATGAAGCAGAGATATGATATAAAATTATACATAAAGACATTGCAGAGTCCATTGCGAAAATAATAGTCTTTGGTCACAATACAATTTGAACATTCATTTAACTTTCATTGATAGTGTCAGATGCACAACAAAAATACAGTGAGATGCAATAACAGATATGTATAAGTAAAAGTATTGTAAATACAGGAAGGGCTTCACAACTGTCTACAGGGAAAATTTTCTTTTGGAACAGCAAAGTACTTAATTTAGACATCACATGAGGACAATGAAGTTCAATTTCTATAATTCATTTTGTACCGTGAACTACTCCATGCATCATTGGCATCTTCCTAAAAAGAAGTACAAACAATAATTTAAGTATAAGAAGAATTAAGTTTCAACAGCTTTAACTTTCCTAATACACACCTCAAAGTAACAGATAAAATCAGGTTCAGTTGTATCACATGAAGTTCTCCTATGACTCTCCTTTGAACATGAACTACAAGCAGCCTTTTTCTTTTTTTGATACTTCAGTTGATTGCCTCTGGAGAAGAAACAAAGTTCCATGGACCATATAGGTAATAATGAGTGACAAAATAGCAAAAGAGAAAAGTCAACTAAATATTTCACACCCAACTGGTTCGGTCCCATTTTCCGATTCAGAACTAGCAGATTTCCTTTTCTTCCATCTCCTGGTCTCTGATTCCAATCCCAGTTCCGGTTGGTTTAAATGTAAACTGTTGGCTTCGTCCTTGCCCTTCAAACCTGTAGCATCCTGCTTAAAATTCAACAATAAATTATTTAATTTATATAACTACACTGTATAAGAAAATATATTTGTGAGCAATGGTAACTAAGTACAAACAAAAAGGTGGTAGATGCAACTGAAATTTCTAGAACACACCTTTCTTAAGGGGACGAACTTTGTTTGGGCTAGCACTTCACTTTTCTTAAAACTTCTTCCACGTGGTCTTCCCCTTCTTTTAGCTGCGTGGCAAGATTAGGAGAGTTATTATTAGAGCACACATTTTGAAACGCATGTCATTTGAAGACTTTACCTGCAGTGGGTTGAGGTGTTTGGATTCCAGTCTCAGATTCTGTGGCCCGTACGGGTTGGACTAGTTGTTGTAAACTATTCATTTCCTTCTTGCCCCTCCAACTTGCAGCACCCTGCTTGAAATTGAAAAATAATTGTATATGACTGCACCTAGCACAATATTTAAGTACATATCTTTGCAATAGATGGTAACCATATCACAAGAAAAGAGGTGAAAGGGCAACTGAAATTTCTAAAACACACCTTTCTTGGTAGAAACGGGGCTTTCTCTGTCTGGGCATGCTTTTCAGTTTTATTGGAACTTTGTCCAGGTGGTCTTCCCCTTCTTTTAGCTAGGTGACAAGATTAGAGGACTTACTACTAGAGTACACGATTCAAAGCAAATGTAACTTTAGAGTTTACCTGCAGTCGATTGAGGTTGTTGGATTCCATTCTTTGATTCAGAGCTGAGTACTGGTTGGTCTAGAAGTAAACTGTTTGCTTCTTCCTTCTGACCCTTCTGAATTAAAGTATCCCGCTCAAAATTGAACAATAAATTACCCCTTTATATTATTGCACCCAGCTCAAAATTTCAGTATGTATCTTCTTGTTCAACAGCACCCAAATCAAAAGAAAAGTAGTAAACACAACTGTAGTTTTAAAGACTCACCTCTTTTGATGCAGTTGGGACTTTCGTTGCCTGGGTTCGCACCTCACCTTTGTCCAAACTTCGAACCGATGGTATTCTTCTTCTTTGAGCTAAGTGACAAGATGAGGAATGTTATTATTAAATCATGCATTTTACAGCACATGTATGTAACTTTGAGACTTCACCTGCAGTTGGTTGAAGTTGTTGGATTCCTGAATGAATGTTGGTCAGCCCTTGAGATGTAGACTTAATCCAGAACTGACCAGGATTTTGCACAGTTCGCCCTGATCTTGTTGTGTTTGGTTTCACAAGTTCAATATTATTAGCTTCATCAATCACTGGCTTTGGTGCTCTGTCATCAAATACAATAGACAAGCCTGCTAATAATTTTTCTTTCTCATGGTTATTGCGTACTTGAGAATTACTTTTACTACGCAGTTCTACGGACGAGGACAATGTATCATCATAATCATAAGAGTATCCTTGATTCTGGTGTTTTCTAAACTTAGAGACTGAGCATTGTTTTTGACAAGTGAGAGATGACAATATCTGTTTATCTAGACTATTACTCCTGACAGGCTTCTCATAAGACACATTCAAGCGATGCAATATTACAGAGCAGTCTTTGCACTTTTTCGTTATAGACTTTCTGACTGGTTGGTAATTTTCGTCACGGAAGTTATCAAATGACTCGCAACTGTGAATATCCATACACTCATCACTTTTTTCATTCATAACTTGGTTGAAATTCACTTTAGTTTCTATTGATTTTGGTTGGTTTTCATCTTTAGCAGGTAATGTACAAGTTGAGGAGCAGTCATCCTCACATTCCTCATTGACAGTACTGGTGGGGCTTTGGAATACTTGGTCTGGCAAACTGTAATCAAAATTTGCAAGGCAAGTAGCATAAAACTTAACATTTCCTTTCCACAAAAATTAATGATTTTCAACAAAATTACTGCTGCACTTTGAATGCATGCCTAATTTTACCTTGGTTCAGTTGATAAGTTCTCAGAAGTTACTGCTTCTTCCATACTTTTCCTGAAAAATGAATGTTAAGTATTAATAAAATAGAGTAGCATAAGAAAGAAACTATCACATGGTGAAAAATATGGGTAAGTTACACTGATTTTACTGATGAATCACATTCTACAGCTCCCACTTTTTGGAAGGCTGAATTTGTATGCAAAACTGCACATGATTGCTGCATTGCCATGCCCGACATCCTGAGCCCTGGAATAGAATCTGTGTTTCAAATGTGGACATGAATCAAGATTTAAAGCACAAACAGACACAACAGACATGTCAATAAAAGTTGATATCATACCTGCTACCTGACTGAGCTGCCCTATCATGACCATAAATTGCTGTTTCTGCATCTGGAGAGAAACTGTGTGCTGTAATTTGTACTAGTAAGTAGGTAACAGACCATCCATGGAAAAATACAGCACACTTACCTCTAGGAAAGCTTCATATGACTGCACAACTGATGTGATAGAGGCATCTAAATCACCATCAGATTCTAAAATAAAAAGACAAGGTAAGTCAAGGACTACGACTCATCAGTACATGAACCATAAATTTAACTTACCCAGGTTCGATGACTGGTGAGAGCACTGTGCACAAGTACAGTTTTGACAGAAGTTGACAACTGTTGTATTGAGAGGCGGTGGCTTGCTTTGCTCAATTACTCGACATGATTCATTGACAATGTCCTGAACTTTCTTTGCTCTAGATATCACATCTTTTCCACGAAAAGGCTGAAACTGTTGTACCGTGCTACTCAGCTGTCAAAAATAGGATGGGAAAGAATTCATACCTAGCTTAAGATTTTATAACTAGTCAATCATGTGTGAACTTTATTACAGCCACATACCTGTTTGCAATTAGGGATGGCAGTAGCTGCTTGTTTCAGCTTCTCTTGAAACTGCATCACTACTTCCCACGGCTTACTCATGGCATGCATGGGGAGACAAAGGAAGCCAGTGATAAATGGTTGAAACAAGCGGTCTGCCTTGATAAACCATAGAAGCAGAGTGTCTTGAGAAGCAGAATTATTTCAGGGAAGGTATAAGAGCACCCACACCCACACAAAATTGTCAGTGAAAGCCACTTCTTAGAAACACATTTCTGGCAAAAATGTACATTAGCACGCATACGTGATTGAATCTTTAACAATTTGGAAACATTGACTACAATGCACCAGCCTAACCTATCCTCCTCTCATCCGTTCAAACAAGAATCACACCAAGAAAACACGTTATTATAGTTGTAGTAGGGACATTAAGACAAAGAAGAATCCGACGAATTTGTAGTTCACAATCCTCGGTAACTCGTAGGTTTCTGTTTTTTAACGTAGAGATAGAGAGCGTTCTTGTTTGTTTTGAACGTACCGAAACGACCGAAACAGACTAAAACCGGCCCACAGGCTGTCAAACTTGCGAAAGCCTTCAGTTTTGCCGCGAACAATCTGACAAGAAAAAGGTGTAACGAACTCGCAAGGTCTTTGAGATGGGGGGGGGGGGGGGGGGGGGGACAATGGGATTTGTGAGAAACAAAATGTGTATCGAATTCACTGAAAGTGCGACTAATGCTCGTTTTCAAGCGTACGCGGCGGCCGGGACAGCTGTATGCTGGATACCAACTTGCCCGACGTTACATGCCCGACTACAGCGGAAGATGACCTTTTTTTAAAAAAATTATAATTTAAAAAAGACACTTAAATTTTAATATAGTACCCCTAGTTTCTTTTGCACCATCGAGGTAGTTTCTGTCGAGAGACCGCAGTTTTCCTTGTTAAAGGGAACTAGTTCTCTATAGGACGATACGATATCGCTCAGTTTTCGTCTGATGAGTGCGCCCGCGTAATTTTGACATAAATTTCATTTTTACTTCTAAACGAGAGATTGACAGCACATAAGTCATGGGGTGAATTTTGTTTCTTTTCACTCCCTTTTCACTTTTTTCTAAACCGCACGTTGACATCTTTATCCGTTCTCGAGATTCAGCCAAAATGCAACTTTGTAAATCGAACCAGCAGCGCAGCTCAGCACGCACATACGAGTGTACATGGGGATGCAAGCTGAGCTCGTCTCATTCGCAATTCTCTGTAATGGTTGAACGCACAAACCTGCGGCTTTGATCAAACGGTTTGTCGTCTTAACCCCAGAAATTTCATTCCTATGTATTATTGTGCGAAACCCCCTCGGTTTGCTGGAAAATTCGTTAATAACCCACCGAGCTCGACCTCATCGCGCCAATTTTGAGTCGCAGGAGCGTGAAAGTTTAGGGAAGCCGATGATATTTTGGACTCCAATTTGAAGCAAAGTCATACTGTAGAACCTACAACTCGTTTCCGTCGGAATTAAAAAATTAATTAAAAAATAGACATATGCTAGCAATCATTTTCACTTGGCGTTTAGACACCAGCACTACTTTGAACGAATAACTTTTACCCACAAAACTATAGTGTTGCTAGAAGATGAATGTGTGAGCAGGGAAAGAGAATGAAATGAAAATTATATCCTAAGAATTTTACAACTGCAACACCTATGGAACAGGGTATCGCAGACCCTGTGTAAACAAATTTCCATGTATAAACACAATAGCACTCAAAGCTTGATGTTCTAATTCTCACAGCCTGAATATCAGGAACAGCTAATAATATAAACATGTGGTGTGGGAAAAAACGAGGCTGAAGAGGAATGTCAAGAAATTCATTCAATGTCCACCTCATTTTTAAAAGAAGGTTATTCCAGGGACTTGGCGAAAGTCATCAAAGAGCACAAAGTTGTAGCTAAATGATGAAATGTATGCAAAAATGTATTGAATATAACCCATGACAACTTTTCACAAAGAATCTAATTCAATGAGATTCATTCCCCTTCAGATGGTTTATTTTTAAGAAAATTCAAAAAATAGTCGGCTTTCTTGTTGTTTTTTTTAAAGGGAGTACCTAATAGGAATGCCTAGACCAGGCGAGACTCGGAAAATCTCCCGTGCTTCAGGGAAAACATGGATTTTCATTTAATGTGCACATGGTAGAAAACTCAACAGGCACATGGGAAGGAATTAC
Source organism: Odontothrips loti (assembly GCA_038380765.1). Lineage (NCBI taxonomy): Eukaryota > Metazoa > Arthropoda > Insecta > Thysanoptera > Thripidae > Odontothrips > Odontothrips loti. The sequence goes on from CM076255.1 coordinate 5,061,360, forward strand.
AGAAACAATAATGTGAAACAATACGCTGATGAGAAATTCTACTATAAGGTACAATAGTCAATATATTTCCAGTATATTTATTAATAACAATAAGACATAAAACAAAAACCAATAACAACAGTGCCTTTGATGCCACTTCTTTTACTGCACCTAACACACTGCGAGGAGAACGCCGAATCAAATCACTGCAATAGGTTTATTCCTTAAGGGCCACACATAATTTCACACTGCGCTAGCAGGCTAAAAAGGTACATAAAAAATAAAATTAACAGGAACTGAGGAGAAAACAAAACTTTAAAAATATACATCAAGATTTCTGATGTAACTGGTGAAATGTGGGTTACGAGAATGAACGCCCGCGAGGAAAAATCACAGAGACAGGCCCGCTAGGCACGGCTGCCACAGCTCGGGTCCGTGCAGACGTACAGCTCAGGACGCCACGCCTGCAGGCGAGTCACCCAGTCCCTGGGGATGCGCTGTGTGGGGGTGTGGACGTGCAGCATTCGCAGCAGGGGCACCGTCGTCTCCGTCCAGTCCACTGCGACCGTCTCGAAGTCCAGGTCGGACACGCTCTCCAAGCGGAGTTCCTCGAGGCGCGTCGTCTGCTCCAAGCAAGCGAGAAATTCGGCCCGGCTCGTGAAGCACGGACCCACGACCACCAGGGTGGAGATCCGCTCCAAGAGGGGGGCCGACAGATGGTGGAGGCAGACGATGGCGTTCAGCTCCGATCGGTAGGTGAGATGGACAAGGATGCGCTCCTGTACGAGCGGCGAGGCGCGCGGCAGAAGTTCCGATAACGAGTCAGGCTACGCGATCCATGGCACAGGACCTCGAGAACTTCAAGCGGGGGCCGATGTAGCAGTAGCGACAACTCGTCGAATAACGATGAAACCGGCACTTTTCGAAGGGCCGGGCACATGCCGAGAGCCTCGAAGACGTTGTAATTTCCTGCAAATGAATTCAACTTTAGTAGCATTTTCGATTACGTATCGGAAATGCCGGATTTGGAAATGGGCTGCGCATAAGTACGAGCGGACGCTGGGCAGACACGCAAGCAGGTACACTTTAAGCGCGTTTTGAGATATTTATATCTGAGCCTGAGATTGAACCCAGGCTCCGAAAATGTTAACATTTAGCAGAATTTGAAGAAACTTGCTTCAAATCGGTCTGCCCATCCCTTTGCGTAGCCCACTCCCACATCCGACCTTATATTGCAAAGGTAACAAACAGTCTTGTATTTAAGAAGTGCATACCTGCGTCCACTTCGTCTAGCGTGTGCCTGTTGCGGCTAATTAGTCCCAGAATAAGATCAGGGCTCAGATCGGTCCTCAAAACCAGGCGCTCCAGGTGAGTTAGCTTACGAGAGTCGAAGTTAAGGGAGGGGTAGGGACCCCCTATGGAGCACACCTGGCCGAGCGAGCGTGACTTGAGATTTGGCAAATCGGCCACCGAATCCAAGATCACCCTCGCGTCACTCTTGGCGCTGTTGAGAGTAAGTTCGAGGTCCACTTCCTGCAAAGTCTGTTGTCGTTTCTGGATGACTTGTCTCAGGAGTCCGCTAGTGTAGCTGGAGATGGATGTGTGGATCACTAGCGACCGGATCTGGGAAAAAAAGAAACGTATTACAGTTCAAACCACACATTTTAGAAACTCCTGCGACATCCGCTAACGGTAATCGATACTCTAGAATTGGAAACCTCGAAACAAAACGGACCCAATGGAGGGTAGGAGGGAGGGATGAGAAAATTAAAAGTAAGTTTGGCGTAGGTAATGCAGGGCCTCAAAGATTTCGTCACACTCGAACATTTTTAATACCGCATCACCCAGTGTGTGTTTTTTTTTTCGCAAACCGCTTCAGATCGCCAAAGACCCTATTGCGCAGACAGTAGGTACAGGATAGAGAAAACGTGATGGAACTAGCCCGTTTTTCAGTCACTGCGTTTTACTTCATAAGCATATAATTCGAGGACTGCAGCCTTCAAATATGTTTATCTCAGGAGGGAAGTGCATTGGGTGCAAATCTCTGACATCGCTTCTGGTTTCGTGTTCGAAGAAATGAAGGTAGGAAAGAAAGAACGCGTGACACGTGAAAAATTTTAGACGGGCCATCTTATTTTTCAACCCTTCCTTGGAGGTCGAAGTTCTAGATTTTCACTTGGAAAATAGCAAATCTAAAAACGAAAATGATTTTAGATCACAAAATAGACGTCAAAAAGAACTAATTGTTGAATTGAAGGAGAAATTTAAAAAAAAATCGAACACTTTTAACTTCTCTCTTACTCCATAGAGGGGGAAAGACCTACATGTTCCGCCAAACTTTCGGAGCGCGTTCTTCAACTGTACCAAATGTCTTAAGAACCTCATGGTCCAAAGGCTAGAACAAAAAGACCCACTACTCCTACACCGACGAACCAAGTGTTATGCCACGTCTATTGATGTTTCGCTGGAAAACGTATGTCACATGTGATATACAATACACGTGCACGTTCCTGCCCGAAAACTCGACCCGGAGAAAATGTCACATGTTTTCTGTTAGGAGGAAAGCAAGTGTTCTGTTTTCTGTTCGGCGGAAAATAAGAGTCGTTTTTTCAGTCCGAGGGCGAAATCATGACACGTGTGACACGTTATGACATGTATGACAATGACACAGGAGGGTCTAGCAGCCCAGTCTGGTCACGCGCCTGCTCGCCACCACCCAAGGGGCGAATCACTCGCGTAATCATGTGTACAAAATTCTAGAAATTTTTAAAAACAAATTGAAAAAAAAAAATGCGAATTTAAAGTTGGACTTGGACTTCATACCGAAAAATAGCAAGCTGAAACAGCCAGAAAAGCAATAAAATTCTGAAATTAACGATAACCACGGGGTGCAGTCCGACGAAATCATGAACCACCCCTCCTCGCGCGCAGTGGTGCACCCAAAAAATTGTGTTCTCGATCCCGGAAAAATCAAGACCGTTGGTATTGAATCTAGTAAAATGTTCGCGCAGTGGTGGAGCGGCGAGCGGCGACAACGAGCGAGGGCGAGGGAGCTACAGTGAAACCCACTTATATCGTACTTGAGGGGGACGAGGCCGAAGTTCGATATGAGCGGGAATTCGATATGAGCGGGAGCATTACCGGCATAGGGAAATCGAAGGGACTGGAAAAAATGTTCGATATAGGCGGGAATTCGTTATGTGCGGGTTCGATATAAGTGGGTTTCACTGTATGTAAGTGGGTTTCACTGCTTGTTCGAGACTCGATCGAGGCCAGGGTGAAAATCACACGGGCTGCTCACCTGACACTCGGACGCCACCAGGTCCTGGACGAAGGCCCGGGACTTCCTGCTGCCGTAGTCGATCACCAGGCGCAGCGTGCGGAGCGCGGGCAGCAGCCGCAGCGCCGGGGCCCCGGCTCTCACCATCGCACGGTTAGTGGAAGCGGTACACAAAAAAACGTGGCATTTTGGTATGAAAAGGTGCCACTTTGCACAGTTGTCCTTTGGACCATATTAAACGATTTGACCCGAAGAGCTTCTCAAAATTTCGATGCGGAGGGGTGAAACCACCCCCTCTAAAATTGCTAGGGGTGAAATGTCGAAATAATTCTGTCAGCAGGGCTGCGTTCCACTTAAAGGTATCGATCTAACGCTGAAATGTCCTAAACACACTACCAATCGGTACAGGAACTATATCGGACAAATTTGTGATTTTTGGGGGTGGTTGTGGGGGTAAATCCCCCTTTGAACCCTTCCCTCTGCACTAAATCGACACGCGGCGAGATTTACCCACCTCGCGGTCATCCATGCATTCAGGCTGCAGCTTGGTATCTCCGATGCGTTGAGATACCACGTGCAAATTACTGACGAGTTGGGGGTGGTTTTACGCACCCCCAACCCTTCCGTTTAGGGGTTGAAAATTTCGCAAGCACCCGAAGTGGACGTGCGACACATCGTTTCGTATGTTTTGGCGTGTGGTGAGGTAGATTCTTGCATTCCCAGTAGCACACTATTGCCCATTTGTTCAAAGTCTTCAAATTTTGAACATTTTGACGTTAAAAGATAAGAAATTTTGAAAAATTGTCAAGTTTGGTGTTGTTTTTGGCTTTAACTGCTATATTCGAGATCACTCAATAGTAGAAACCGATAAATAGCTACAGCACACGGGTTTCTACGTAATCTGTTTATATTTCGTCTGGTTTTGCCTTCCTACATAGCGTAGGAAGTGCCCACTTCAGGAATGGGCAGACACCCATTTCACTTTAAACAGACATATTGAAACGCTTTGTGCCGTTTTATTTGTGTTTGTGCCTTAGTCACCACCCCCGTGAAAAGTTTCTTGGGTTCTCTTGTAGCGCGATGGGCATTCCCTGTCGGGAGCAGGGTTCCATAACTCAACACAACACGCAACGCCAAAATGCTGCAAAACTTATATTTTTCGTCTTTGAGAAATAACGTTAAGTAATTTTTTTAATATTAATTGCAGGAGCTATTAACGTTAATATCATTAACATTTGTTTTCTAGGACGTTAATACGTTCCTTGTTTCAGATATTTGCGGTCAAAAAAAATCGTGTCCTTTTTCTAGGCCTCTAGGACCGGCCAGGCGGGTGTCCAGGCCCATGGCTAGGCGTTATTTTGCCGTTATTTTATAACGCTATTGTCATAACATTACTCCTTCGTTAGGATGAAATAACGTTGAAACAATTATATTTGTTAAAGTTACACGTTTACTTCTTAACATTTGACGTAACGAAAATCCCTAATGTTACGTTTAGTCTGGTCGGGAGTCACACTTCAGAACAGCGGCATCATGGAAACGATTGTTGCTACCGATTGTTAAAATGTTTGATTCGAGCGCCTGCTAGTGACTAGACTTTCAGTAAAATGTTATTGCTACGAATTATAACCTTACTCTTGAATTGAAATTGTTTAATTGTGCCGATGCTAGTAGGCACTGTCAATCAGAGGATCTATATCTCAGAAATATACGCTTTCCGTATGATGTCGGCGATGGGCCCCAGGATTATAACAGTTCACTTTCTGTTGCCATTGATTTGAAAAAGTCATTAAATAAGTAACATTATTATCATCTGTGGAACGTGTGGTTACATATTTTATTCGTTTCCCCCTATCTTCCAGACGGGATTACGGTCAGTTGCACACGTACTACCACGCTTCAAAGTACGGCATATAAGTTGAGCAAGTAATTAATACAATCACACACGCTCTCCATTAATTAGGGTTGCCTTACGTTGTGCATTACACTGTAAAAAATAAAATTCTCAAGTTGCCAAGATACCCATGGCCCATTTTCCACAAAAGTTTCTTGTCAGACAGCTCCGCTCGACAGAAAACTCAAATTAAAGCCACCACAATCTAGCAAATGCATGACCTTTTTGATTCCGTGCTTCGGGATGCTAATGCAAGGATACGTATATATCTGTTTAAAGAGGTTCAGAGCATCAGCATCAGTGGCGGGGACCATACCCCACATAATACGAAAAGCGTATCTTTCTTAGACATATCCTATATTCCACACTTCAGACTACCATGGGAACAATTAAACAATTTAAAGTACAGACTAAGCTTATCATAAGCAGGAATTACGTTTTTCTGAAAGGCTGCAGCAGTCGCTAGCAGTCAATCGATTCAAGCGTTTTAACAATCAGTGGCAACAATCGTTTCCGTGAGTCTGCTGTTCTGAAGAGTAACTCCTGACAGGGAATGCCCATCGCGCTACAAGAGAACCCAAGAAACTTTTCACGGGGGTGGTGACTAGGGCACAAACACAAATAAAACGGCACAAAGCGTTTCGATATGTTCTTGTTGACTTGTTACCTAACGTTTCGGGTCTTCGGAATACGCTACTTCAAGAACAGTGTAGGAAAGCCCACCCAAATTTACGGCTCTCGATGAAATCTCCGCGCCGCTGCCCATTAATGCCATCGAGGCATTATATATTGTTATGAGATGATAGCATTCTTCTGGGGTGTTAACAGGGTTAGCACCAACAAACAGTATTGCCTTTCTAAGAAGTGCTATGAGATTATCAGATTCCTATGGGCACAAGCTACTAGGTGCGTCACGACCAAGGACAAGCGACGGTGTCGCCACACGACGGGGCTCTGCAGCAAGTGCCGCCAGCGACGGCTCACGCCACGCAGCTAGGACAGAGGAATCGGCACGGGAAAATAGAGGGTAAGAGCAGGTAAAACAATCACGATGGGAAAAACCACAGCAAGTAAAAATGTGGCATCATCCAGAGAAAAAAAAATGAAGCAATTTCGGATGTTTTCGGCAAACTGTCCACTTTTGAGAACGGTGTGATTATTTTTACTTACGTGTGCTTGTTTTGACAGCGTGATTTTATTACCTGCACTTGCCCTCCAAGATTAACCACTACCACTGTTTCCAAGTTTGCAACGTTACTTGACAACATCAAGATTACCCAGAAGAGGAAATACAGTCGAAACGAGCGAAACATTTTGTATCGAGCGAATTTTCTCTTGGTCGTTCCTGACGACTTTAGCTAGGCTAACCGGCACTTTAAAACACAAGAACAAACACACTGCCTGAGCAGAAACAGTGAGAAATAGGGTATTTCACTGTATCCAAACCGGAACTAAAGAAGAACACCATGACGCCGCAAACTGGAAACACTATGAAAAATCGAGGGTGTGGATCATCCGTGCGCCGGCGTCCGTCCGCCATGTTGGGTTCAAACACATTTAGTTTTGATACGTTAATTAAAGCCAATGTATGAGAGAAAGGTGTCGCGAGATATTAAAAATCCTCAGCTAGGTTATGAATAGAGGTTTCCAATGAGGCTCAAGCGGAAGCTGAAGAAGAAAAACACTCCCAGCCCGGAAGCTAAAGAGAACAAGTATGAGAAATTTTGATGCACAAGGGCGGCGCAAAATATGGCTGACACTATTCAAGTTTCTCATACATGCCCTAGAGAGTTTCCGGTCTGGAAGAGTTTATGTTCTTCAGCTTCCGTTTCCAAGTCTCATTGGCAACCTCTATTGACGTGTACCCACCACTGACTCACCTAAACCTCATACACAATCTGTTTACAAGGGTATTGTTGACACGGAAATCCAACATGGCGGACGTTACCTGATCGAATTTACCCATTACCACTGCCATTTGACTTACCGGATGCAGTTCTGGCGTTCTTTGGTTCCAGTTTGAACGCAGTGAAATGCCCTACTGCACGGCATAGTCGACGAATCGGCTACGGCTACGTCTCTAAAATTGGAAGGCCTAGCTCTCGTTGACATACCACCCAGTTACAATTTGCCACCGAGCGCAAATAACCGGTTCAACCACCAATCCCGCGAGGCCCACGGAAACTGCACGGAGACCTTATCAAATATATTTCTCACCGTGCTGGCTTTCAAACTCCCAGTTTCCGCTGTAGCAGAGAATTCTTTATCTTCCGTTTTCGAGCCCCTCTGGAAATTCCTAGACACGTACTTAGTGAAGTCCCTAAGAATATTAATGGACCAGTTTGCACTGTAAACAATTTTAAAACGGAAGACTGTACGAGGGTACACCACCAACGGGACGGCATGCACGCCTGAGACGGGCAACGAGTACTGTATTTTGTAAAGGGACATCCTAGGGTATTTCGTTGTGATAACTGTCCGAAAGGGAGAAGAATGGGCACGGCGCACGCGTAGAGGCCAGCGGAGAACGCATGAGTTCTCCACGAGGGCTGGCTGTTTCGGCTGGGTCGTGTACGGAGTAGTAAAAGTACTACCAATACCTAATTTTCGGGGAAAATTTGGAAAACCGGCCGTTTCATAATTTTAGAGCATCTTATGAATTGTAATGAAAGACATTATAAGTATTGCTTATAAGCATTATTTTAACTGCTATTAAAGAAACGTTTCGGGAGTAGTACACGAGTGGGCCACCCTTCGATTCCCTATACCAAATCGACAGCAGTTTTGAGAACAATAGCGTATTCCGGAGAAGGCCGAAACGCAAGTAATAAGTTGTGAAGAATCACAAAAGCGGCCGGACCGGAGATACTCTCTGTTGCGGTTCCCCTCATACTGGATCCACTTTTTTGAACTTCCTACTTCCGTTTCGCCTCTTCTCCGGAATACTCTATTGCATCGTTTAGGGCCTCAACACCGCAATTCCGAAGTTCACGAAGTTATTTCGTAACCGAAACGAGAATAGCTGATTGGTCACACCGACACCGAGTCCAACCCAAAGAATGATTTGATTTCCCACATTAACAGGTTTACTGTATACACCTCACCTGAAGCAGACGACGCATACTGCGACTGTCGTCTTGCTCCTGTCCCACCATGGCTAACACATGGAGCAGCAGCTCGTCAGGTAAGGCGTCCATGCTCATGGTAAGCGGGAGTGTGGAATACCAGAATCCAACAAAATAACAGTTTTGACATTTTCTGCTGCCTTCATAGTCGACGCGCGGCAGAATTCGTCACGAAATTCTAAGAAACTCACAACTTTCCAGACTGACGTTGCGGCTGTATCGGCGCAGGTGCGCACGTCCAGCACCGGACTATCGGGAGGCCGACCGAATGTTGGAATGAGTAAAATCAAATAAGAAAAACAGTACCTGATAGCCACCATCTCCGATTTTCATGATTTTTTTTTTAGTGGGTTGTCCACCTTGAGAAACGGCCCAGAACAAAATTGTAGACCTTGGAAATTTTTTTTTGGCCGAGATATGGCGTTTGTAAGGTTTGGCGCTTCCTTAAATCGTTGTGAAAACCTCTCTTTGCAGGCAATTTGGGTATTTCTTATAACTCGGCCAATTTTCGTCCGATTCGAGTGCGGTTTCGTTTTTCTGGACCTAAAGGGACCAAGGAACACGATCCAAGACCCTGATCGAACATTCAGTCACTTTTGCCACCCTCATTTTACGAATTTCGCGAAAAACTTGGACAAATTTACATCAAAAGTCCCAAATCCCGGGACTAGGGTCGAAAAAAATTTGGGGATGTCCAAACATGACATGACTATGTGGAAAAAGGTCCGCTGAATCCAAAAATAACAGTCTCCGGTCTGTACGGCGTACCGTTTCGGAATAACGGTATTTTAAAGTTAACAGTACTTTTTATACTTTTACTAAAAGTGATATTTTCGCATCCGAGTCGTTGTTTTACCGCATCTAGAGTGTAAATGGGACCATACGGTGCCTTTTTAGTCCAATCTGACTGTTACCGCCGATTAATTATTCAGGACGTTCACAATATTGCCACTAGTTTTCGATGTCGGTTTTCGGGGGCTTAAAATTCCCTCAGTAATTTGACGATGTTTTGGGTGTGTCTGGGATTGGGAAGCTGTGACCTGTTCCACGGCACCAAATAGGTCTTGCCTCCGTAAAAAAGGTCCGCTCTTTCGAATAGTGACCTCAAATATTTTTTTGGACCAACCGTTTAGGCTCCAGAGGCCTCCGAAGGCAGTCGATTTTTTAAAAATTATGTCAAAAATGGACCCTCTTTTTTGACTCCGGACATCATGAAACTCATTTGTGGATACCCCCTCAGACCCTTTTTTTTCACCCAAAACGGCCAACCAGGGGACTTAGCCGCTACAGCAATTTGTGCACGTTTACGTCTTTTTTTGCAAATAAATGGAAAACGGTGCATCTGACACAAAAAAGGATGAAATAGAATATATTCCTGTTTTTGATTCTGACAACAAAGACCCTCTGTTTTCTCCGAAAACCATTTGCATTGCGAGATATTTAAATATTTACGATATTTCTTTTCCTCAACCCATACAGCCATTTAGTTGAGGCTGCAAGGGCAAATGTAGATTGGCCAGTCTAGGCATAGATAGCGCCTGCTAGGCAAGATCGTGGATTAAGGAAAAGAGGGGGAGGGGGGGGGAGGGTAAAAGGTGTCTTTGGGGGAAATTATCTAAGAGGTATCGTAAATGTTCATTCAGTATTTGCTTCATGCTTGTTTTGTGTCAGATGTACCGTTTTCGATTATTTTTGCAAAAAAGACGTAAACGTGCAAAAATTGCTGTAGCGGCTAAGTCCCCTAAAGTCTAAAATTTGGTTTTAGGCCGTTTCTCAAGGTGGACAACCTACTAAAAAATTTTCATGAAAATCGGAGATGGTGACTGTCAGGTACTGTTTTTCTTATTTGATTTTACTCAATACCTGGAAATGCTGGAACCTGCGCCGATACGGTCACAAAATCAGCCTGTAAAGTTGTGAACTTAGGATTTCGTGACGAATTCATCTTTCCCCGCTTGTACATGTCGGTAAATTCAATGGCTCAAATAAACACTGGCCTGGTAATCCTTTTCTTGTTTTCTTCCTATTAAGGTTTAGGTAAATTTGATTTAGGTGAAGGAATTTTTTTTCAAAATGTATTAGATATTGTGGGGTTTTATGGGTCGAAAATTTTAGGTCAACCGCCGTAGAACCGGCTGGAAGTGCAACTCAGAAAAGCTCGCAATAATGCAAGTAAGAACCATAATGGCGGCACCGTACAGTAAAGAACTCAGGCAGCAAGCGCCCCAACAGCACCGCCTCCGTCGTGTGTGCGAGAGAGACAGAGAGCGCCCCCCGAGAGTAGTATTGCCAACGTCTGCACGTCAAACACGCTGCTGCAAGCCTTCTCCGTCCGACTGCCTACTTGGCAGCTCCAGGTCCCAATCGCTCTCACTACACTACCCGCCGTAGAGCAAGCGGCTGCGGCGTCGTCAACTTGTCTACCGAATGGGTCGGGCGGCACGGGTTCGTTACCCGATCGTTTCATTTTACTTTTCCGACAAAAATTGCTAACCTGCTCTCGGGGGGCGCCCCTAAAATTAGGCAACCCGACCTCCTCTTGCCGTTCGAAAGCACAGCACTAAGTCAACACCCTCTGGCAAGAACAAGAAAAGCGGAAACAGTATGATGGTAATCGCAGCAGAGAGTATCTCCGCCACGGCGTCGGCCACGAGTCAACTCAAAATTTCTGGAGGCTTAACTCTCGCTGACGATATGTCACGACTCTTTAGTAGGGTCACACAGCGCAGCAATAGCTCGCGCGGCCCGAGGATCCAGATCTCCAGGTTGCACGGAGAAAGTATGCGCTGTGTGACCCTACCAAGTGGTCGCGACATATCGCCAGCGAGAGCTAAGCCTCCAGAAATTTTGAGTCGGCTCGTGGCCGACGCCGTGGTGGAGATACTCTCTGCTGCGGTCCTCATACTGTTTCCGCTTTTCTTGTTCTTGCGCGTCTTCTCCACTTCCGGTTTGAGCTTCTCCAAAATACCCTACTGGCCACCTTAGAGCTCCGAAGAGGGTGTTCATGAAATGAATTTTCCCATCTCACTTCCGTTCCTGGCCTTAGTCTTAAGTGTTATACGAAACGCGTGCCAGTTAGCCTATCCAGTATCCACCTGTTTTGATTGGTATAAATAAAATGTCACATCCAGTTCTTAATTTTTTTTTTTTTTTTTTACTTTTCAAGTCTTGCTGGAAACGTCTATTCAGATCCCAAATGCATTTAAAAACATGAGAGGCGTTTGTACTACGGCGGTTCTCTCGTGTACCAAAGCATAGAATAGCGGCAGCCACCGGTGTAATCTTGGGCCAAGATTACACCAGTGCGGCAGCCGGAAACAAGCTCATCCGCATCCGCGCACGCAATTTCTCATACCGCCTGGTTCTCTTTCCTCTTTTTTTTTTGTTCTTACTTTCTCACACCCGGCCCAGCTCTTCTGCAGACTACTCTATTCGACTTTGGGGCGGGATCCTAAATGGAGCGACGAAAGCATGCCAGGATGATACTTTACGTACCGATGATGGGGCGGAGGCAGTTTGCGACCTCAATTCGTAGCAAATGGTCGGATCAGATCATCAATGGTTGTAATTGATTCAGTGATGATTATTGCAACAGTGCAGACCGGAGAAGAGCCGAAACGGGAGTAAGAAGTTACGAAGAAAGAAAGTTGGAATCGGGACGAGGGAAACCGCAGCAGAGTATCTCCGGCTTGAAGGGGTAACTTCTCACGCTGCCCGGCGTAGACATGCGCTGTCGCTGTGACCCCAAAAAATGGTTGTGACACATCGTTAGCGGGTGCTAACCTTCCAAATTTTAGACGTTGCCTCGTGGCTGACGCCGTGGCAGGAATATACTCGCTGATGGGGTTACCCTCATAATGGATCCGCTTTTGTAATTCTTGTTGACTTGTTACTTTCGTTTCGGGTCTTCGGAATACGCTACTTCAAGAACAGTGTAGGAAAGCCCACCCAAATTTACGGCTCTCGATGAAATCTACGCGCCGCTGCCCATTAATGCCATCGAGGCATTATATATTGTTATGAGATGATAGCATTCTTCAGGGGTGTTAACAGGGTTAGCACCAACAAACAGTATTGCCTTTCTAAGAAGTGCTATGAGATTATCAGATTCCTATGGGCACAAGCTAATAGACGCAGTTTCCTCCGCTCCACGATAAGGGCGAGTTACGAAACCGCAACGAAACATGGATCGGACAGACACATCCCCTTCTGAAAAATTTTATTTTCCCTCAGTAAGTTTCACCACAATCACAATACATAAATCAGCAGAATGAAAACAACTAGTATTTGGAGAACACTGAGAACGTTTCACTGAAGAAGGCGCTGACGGCGCTGAAGAAGGAATGAATTAACGAGCAATAAAAATGAAGTAAAAACCAAAATACCAACAAAAAAAAACACTATTGGGTGGTTAACTTTGCAAATCACATTTCCAGTATACTGAATTCACAAGACATCCGTGAAAAATCATGGCAATATCACGGGCTCTGAAGACACTGACGCCTTCACTGTGTCCGCTGCACACCGCAGCCACCTACCGGGGCCGACGTGGAGATCACAGGGCTCCGAGTCCGCGTGGAAGTAGACGTTGAAGGCCTCCTCGTCGTGCACCTTGTGCAAGCTGCTCGGGGCGTTCCTGTGCCACCAGGGGCAGCCGTTTCCCATGTTTATACCCTCGGCGCATTTCGAGCACACCGCGCTGATCCCCACCAGGTGCAGCTTGGGGAAGGCAGCCGCCAGCTCCAGCAGCTCCTGCAGCTCCTGCAGCTCCTGCAGCTGGCTGGATCCGGAATCAACGGAGTCCGGTGCGTGCCCGGGGCAGCACACGTACCACTGAACATTTAGACGCAGCACGCTCTCGACGGCTGCACGCAGGACGCTGGGCGGCGGCAGCACAGGGCCGTGACTGTGGACAAAAATCAGACAGACCTGTTACGCCGCTCTGGTGGGAGGAATTTGCGCTTAAATTTTTAACAATCTGTTCTACGTCATGCGCAGAGAACTAAAACACAAGCCGAGTATAAAGGATACTATTAAACTTTGTGAAATAATGCTAGGCCCGATATCTCTCCTGGTTAAATTTTAGATAAGTGTGAGGTTCATTTTGCTTCAGTTTCCTTGCAGCTACACGTCTGATAAGAACCACTGTACTCCGTGAAATACTGCTAGGAACTAAGTAGTACGTGGTCCGAATTTCTAACTTCTGGTCGTGTCAGTACAATTTTATACCTATGCTAGATTCAATCATTAAGTAAATTTAGAATTTTTAGATCAAAAGGGCAGGAGTGATTTCGCGCTATAGTTGAGGCGCACGTCTGGTGTACTACATGCGCACGCAAGCGGTACACCACAGGCTATCGCGGTCCCTGCGACAATGCGCTGGGCGCGAAAGGCTGCATTACTTAAGATAATCTAACGCTTGTAAAAAGCCAGTCGAAGAGACTGACTTAAAATCAGTACTTCCGATTCGTCCATACTAATGTGTCGAACCTGTCGAAACTATTCGAAGATGGGCCCGAATAGGGACAGTACGACACTTCCAGATCCTTCAAGTGCCGTAGTCGCTGAATAACTGCGGTAAGCCGCTCCCAGAACAAGAAGGGTGCGGGCAACGCCAACTTCTTTTTCGCGTCCCATGCTATGAGGCTGAGGGATACCAGCTCCGATCCGCTGTCTAGAGTGTCCAGTAAATCCACCACGGCCCTCGAACTAGGAAAATTTACGGTGAGGTGTCGGAGGCGTTTCGCACTGAAAAGTGAGACAGACCGAGCGTTAGAGAAGCAACCTGAAAAAATTCTTCATTTTAAACCACTTTTACACATTTACCCATTTGAAGGGTGAAAGTTTGCAAAGGGGCATTTACATATTACGTAATCAAGATTTTCCTGTTTTTTTTCGACTCCCCACCTAGTATTACGTAATCAAGAAAAAAATCAAAATTCAGGTTTAACAGAAAAAGTGGCGGTGAAACTGAAATTGCGCGTAGGGGGAGACCCCGCTCAGCCAGGATGGTATACGGTATTTCGGAGATCGACCGGAATAGTGAGTAGAACTCAAGAATAACAAAAGCTAAGACTCCGTTATTTTTGAGTTAACTCGTGGCCGACGGCCGGGCAGAAGCTGCGTGACTTCTTCATACCGTAAGGTTCTGTATCCGGAAGATCTTCAAACCGGAATACCATCGATAACCTACACTGTAAAAATATTTATCGTCACGACGATCCTCTGGCTACATCTGAAAAACGAATAAGTCGCGACAGACCAAGTGACGAATAAGAAGTCACCGAAAATGTTCAGGCAAAAACCGCTAAAAAAGTTTGTTTCCTGGAAGTTTGCTTAGATGCGACGAATCATAAACCTTACGAATAAGTAGTAACGTGACGAATAAACGTTGCAAAATGAGGACATATTCAGGTGATCGAATCGTCGCAGCTTTTCTCGTCATATCACGAAAAATATTTATAGTTCATACCCAGGGTCAGAAAATTTCCTGGTTTGTTTTTTAACCGTGTAAAGTGTCCAGTAAATCCACCACGTCCCTCGAATCACCAAAAGTTACGGTGAGGTGTCGGAGGCGTTTCGCACTGAAAAATGAGACAGAAACTAGCTTTCTCCGACTTTCTCGTTCTCAAACGACTTGCACCCCTACCCATTTCACCCATTTGAAGAGAGAAATGTAGCAAAATTAGTCAGTGTCCCCAGTGAACAGCCAGCGCCTATTTTATCGCATAAGGTTAGGTTAGGCCAATGAAAATGCGGTTCAGAAGCGCTAAAAAGACGCTGGCAGTCTACTGGGGGTGGCGTTATGGGTCACCAAATCTCCTCTCCGATCTTGTCTTTCGAGGGGGTGTGGGTAGTTCCTGAGTTCGATACTAACAGCGTATCGAAAAAGATAAAACCCATGATGAGGTATTTTTGGGGGTACTCATAATTTTTCTCAATTAAAGATTCAAACAGTTCAGCATTTTTCTAAATCTTTTCAGATTTTATCTCTCTCTCTCTCTCTCTCTCCTCCCTCTCCCTCTCTCTCCCTCTCTCTCTCTCTCTCCCTCTCCCTCTCTCTCTCTCTCTCAAGGGTTTAGTAAGTCCTCACTCGACCTAGCCTACTGACCTGCTGTTTTGTCGAAGGACCTGCTGTTTTGGTGCCCTACCAACCTGCTGTTTTGAGGGACCTGCTGTTTTGCTGCGGTCCCCCTCATTCAATTTAAAATATGGCAGCCAAATGTGAAAACATCGTGTTCGGCCCGTGCGGTGAATATGAACCTCTACGAAAACATCTAAAAATCTACATTAAAATAATGGAATTTCCCCTATGATAGACGCTCATCAGGCATAGAGCACAAGGGTCCCAATTATTGAGATCATAGCAGTAGCATATGTTACGGGATAACCCCGGCGGCCGGTAAAACCTAGGATTTACCGGTAAATCCTAGGATTTACGTGCCGCCGGGGTTATCTCGTAACATATATACTATTTTTGTGGACTGCGTCGATTCTTGCAGAAAACTCGAAAGTTCACTCTGGTAATGGCGATTTACGGCCGTTTTTATGGCTATAAAACAGCTTAAGTCTCATTCTAATGGAGTTTATAGGATTTTAAATGGAGGCAGACGTAGACATCCGCCACCGCGGAGGTAGTCCGAACGGGAGCCCACCGCACCGAAGCCAAAGTTATCCGCATTCTAAACACTAACTGCAATTGATGCAATTGAACTACTTGGTACATGAACTGCACATTATGTGCATACGTTGGATTTGTACCGGTTGTTCTTGGAACTTAAAAATTATTACACGTCGTAAATAGACAATTTCTCGTTTGGTGCACTTGTGTTTCGTTTTGTCCATCTAATGTACGAATTCACATTATGTATGAGCAGCTGTAAGCATCGACGATGAAAAGAAAAATGTCCGTTTGCAGTGACCGTGAGCTGTCATGGAATTCGGAAAAATGAATCTTAACCTATAGTATTAACACTGTGGCCGGGACCCATCTAGACCCAGAATAGCACTGTAAAATACATTCGTCATATGACGGGAAAACCTGTCACGGTTTATTGATCACGTGATTATGTCGTCACTTTGCGACGAGTACTCATCACGTGACATCTGCGTGCGACCAGTAAATCGCCACATCCAAGGGAAGAGCGCAAGGACATATTTTTCTACCGGTTCAGCAAAATTATTTTACGTCACCTTTACTTGTCACTTGGTCTTCAGATTTAGCCGGAGGATTGTCGTAAAGTGACGATAAATAATTCTACAGTGTGGGACGGAATAGCGGGGGCGGGATGTCCTAGACCCACTCACCTCTGTAGGAAAGGCCGGATATGAGCCGCCGGAGGTTGGGGCAGTGAGCCCCCACCAGAACTGCCGGTATGGGGTTGCTAATGAATTCAAGAGTCTCTATGGTGGCGCCGTGCGCGGCCAGCAGAGTAGGCACGGCGTCTACTACAGGAAACCGTAGGGGAGATTCGTACTCCAGGACCAGCTTCTTCAGCCCCACGGCGGCCTGCTGAATCCCAGCAGGGATGCCAGAACCATCCAGCTTCCATAGGCACCAACAACACCACAGCTCGTCCAGCCCGCTTTGGTTGATGGCGACGAAAAAGTCCGCGTTTAGCGGCACCTCATAAACGGTCAGCTTCTTAAGCTCACCCAGCTCGACCTGCTTCCGAACCAAATTTGTTACCATTTGCCGTACGTGACCACAGTCGTACGACTGTTTGCTGTTCAGGTCGAGCTCGGTGGCCGGGCACCGCATTTCCTCGACATCCCAGAGGACATTATCTTCTAGCAGGATGGTGAGCTCTCGTAAGAAGGGCGCTTGGTGAAAGATGGTCTTGTCCAATGGCCGCAGCTTGCCTTGGACGGTCCATTTCCGGCTCCGCCAGGCGGAAGTAGACATGGCAACTTCTCGCCAACGCCGACACACCCCGCGGACCAGGAGCAACTCCTGTACCGTCAGGAAGCGGAACACTTGCAGCAGCACTTCGTTCGGGACCACGTCCATGGGGCTCTCAACCTGAAAGAAAACCCAATTAGAGGCACGGAGTTGAGTCAGTGAAAGTGACCTTAAAGTGTGTGTGTGTGTGTGTGGGGGGGGGGGGGTATGCCGCGAGTTGTGTCTCTACAGGCTGATCCGTGTGGGCTGCTTACGTTCCGTGCAACAGTTCAGATTTTCAGGGTGGTTGAGGGGTGTCGGGGCACATCATTTGGCAAATTCAGGTCAAAATCGGAGCGGACCATTATTTTTAATGTCGAAAAACAGCTATGAAGACCCTATATCTAAAAGTTAGACGTATTCAAAAATACGTCAAATATTATCTCGTGTAGAACTAGTTCGCGATAGACCACAAATCACACTGGTGTAAATGTGATCAGAATACGATCAGACTTAAAAACGATCAGGATTTTAGGCAGCCATTTCTAGTGAAGTTTTAGGAAATTTTGCTTGAAATTTGGCATATAGCATCAACACTAGCATTTACTTGGGCCATTTTAATTTCCTCAAAATCCGAGACGATTTTGCTGGCATCTCGCGAAAGCGAGGTCAAAACGCCAAACCGACCTCGGAATTAGATCGCACTCGAATTGGACCGTCTGGGGTGGTACTTTGCACGTCTCCACAGTCTTCAATCATATTAGAAATAAAGATTATCAGAATAATACGATCAGTAAACAGAAGACGATACCAGAAATAAACACACAAACTCCTGATCGTTTATGAATACGATCAGAATGTTCCTGATTGTTCTTAAATATGATAAATACCAGATCAAGCTGGTCACCAGCGAAGTTCCAGGTATAAACGCACGTTCTGGTTGACTTGTAGTGCTAGACGAAGACGAATTTCGAGTTGGAAGTGTAGGTGCTGGCTTTGTGATGCAAACTCAAAGCAGCGTCCACGTCGCTGATAGCGCAAAGCTCCCGACTGGAGGCAATGTAGGTGTTATATCTAAATAATAAAATAATATCGTTTCTTTATGCGTAACGTTTTTAGCTTCAACCGTTTTCAAGCATGGTGTACTTGGAGCCGAATGGGGCCCGCAAAAGTAATAGTATTCTTTAAATTTATTTTTTCTATCTGGAGCCTGTAGTTTGAAAACCGACGATTGCAGTTTTCGACCATGCTCGAAAATGGCTAAAATCGACGTTTTCGTTTTTCTTGCGAAAATGATGCCTGTGGATCGGAGCCATACGCGACGCGATAAACAGATAACAGTACATGGTACGAATTTCGTTTTTGGAAATACCTTATGCCGTCGAGGAATTATGTGGCCTGAAAGTTTCCCAAAGTTTTTTTTTTAAGGTTTTTGGACATTATTTGACTCATTGAATGTGTATTTAAGTACGTTGGATTTTCGAAATGAGTTAAGGTGCTGTTGATTTATGAATAGAGTACTACAGAGAAGCCCAAAACAGTAAGAAGTCGTAACGAAGAAGAGCACGGGAGCAGTAAGAGAAAGCGCATGTTCGGAACCGCACTACTTCAAAATAACTCGCTTTCTCATACTTTTTCCAGTCTTCTTCTTCGTTACGACTTCTCAACAACTGTTCCAGGATTCTCCGGAGTTATCCACTAAATCCGGGTAATCTATTTTGAAACGAAACTTTTAAATCTAAGGCAACATTAAAATGAATTTGCCTTTGCTTTGGAAAGCAGTCCAGTTAACTAATCACTAAAAACAAAAGGAAAAGAGGCTGAATAAAAAGCGCTATAAGGCAACCCAAAAATACACAATATTACAAACGGGAACTCATGAATCAACGAACCAGTCCAATGTTTCTGAAGCCCTTGTGGACTGTGCTCGGGCAGCATTTCACAGTCCTCTTCGGCCTACTCCGTAGTGGGCTCCGGGGAAGGCCCCCACCGAAAAACTACGACATCACGGTCCTGTTAACCCGTTCTTGTCGTCAACCCCCCCCCCCCCAAAAAAAAAAAAAAAACTGATGACGTAATATGTGCACGCCCCCATACTACCAGGTGTACGACGGTGGCCTGGAGAGCCCGTCCACGTTCCAGCTAGCCAACGGCTATGGGACCATGGCTACCTTCGAGCCTCACCCCGATTCTTCGCTCACTCCCAGCCCTTTACTAGCGTCGACTTTACGTTGACTTTGGCATTTCCCTCTTACTAAACGCGATTTTTTTATTCAGGTTTAGACGAAACCATTACGGCGAAAAATAATTTCCCCCGCCTCATCCTTTTTTATACCGAGCCAAACGTGTACACAGGTGATTTCTGTTTTGCTGATTTTTTTTTTTCTTTTCTTTTTTTTGGGGTGGGCGGGGGGGGGGGGTTCAGTTTTGTTTTCATTCTTTTATCTTATCTGATCAGAACTAAAGGTAAATAAATAAACACACGCCGAGCGCCCCCCAAGGCTAGGGTAGGCCAGCCCGCGCTACACGCATGCACACAGAAGCCTAAGTGGCCTACGCCTTACCCAGCAGGCGCCATGGGAGAGCTCGAGGCGCTTGAAGTTTACGATGACGTCCCTCACCATCCGGTCTACCCCACATGCGAAACCGAGACCATGGCTACCTTCGAGCCTCACCCCGATTCTTCGCTCACTCCCAGCCCTTTACTGGCGTCGACTTTACGTTGACTTCGTCATTTCCCTCTTACTAAACGCGATTTTTTTTATTCAGGTTTAGACGAAACCATTACGGCGAAAAATAATTTCCCCCGCCTTATCCTTACTGAAATAACACTGGTGTAAATTCTATCAGGAAATCAGAAATTCGATCAGAAATTTCTGATATGAATTCTGATTACATGATAGTTTTCCTGATTGCCTGATAGCTCTTCTGATTACCTGGTTGCTTTCCTGATTGTCTGATAGCTTTTCTGAGTTTCTGAAAGCATTTTCTGATGGCTTTTCTGATTTCTGAAAGCTATTCTGATCTCTGATAGCTTATGCTGATAGCTCTCCTGATAGCCTGAAAGCAGTTTGCTTACAGCGTATGCTGTAAGAAGTCAGCTTTCAGAGACAACGCGATCAGGATGTTCTGAAAACTTTGATTTTGTAAGGGCCATAAAACCGAAACCTCTCGGAATTTCTGCTTGAAATTTGGTATGCGACATCAGTTTGATAATTTAATAGGGCCATTTTAATTTTATCAAATTCCGACACTTTTTTTCTGGCATCTCGAGAACGGTACGCTCTAGCTAAAATCTGATGAGACTCGGTTTTCACTTCCTATAGATAATTTTAGCACGACTCTTAAGTAATCGTGTCACTGATAAAATGCTCTGAAATGTTTTGAACTATCAGACAATGCTATCAGCAGCATATTGCTTTGAGAGATTCAACTACAGCTATCAGAACTTTTCTATCGGGGCAATGCTATCAGAAATTTGCTATCAAATATGCGCGAAAATTTATCAGAAATCAGAAATATTCTGATAGCTCAGGTCTGATAGCAAAACTATGATAGCTTTTCCTGATAGCATTTACACCAGTGAAGAACCAAACATCCAACCCAAATCTCATCTAGCATCACAAGTAAACGAAAAGAAGAAGATGCATTTATTGATACCTCTTCTTCGTTTTATCGCCGGGATGCTGCTTCCACTAATGATTTCGATGACCGTAGGTGAAACCATTGCGGCCTATGAATGCCCCGATATGCCGTTTACCCTCCCTGTTTAGCAGCTTCAAGCTTTGAAACGCCGTCACATACAAGGGCAAGCTAGTTCAATTTTGTTTTTCAAGATGTGTTTGTCAAATAGTTACGTGAACAACCTAAGAATTTTAAATCGCAAAAAGTTGCATAGGTAACGTACAGGTAATTTTGACATGGGCCTACGAAAATACACGAACTTCTCATACCGCAATACCTCAATCAAATGAACATAGAATAGCTGCTACATTCGCTGGTGACTCGCGTGATTTTGGCATCATCAATGTCAATGCACAAATGCACACGTTTCTCATAACGAAAAAGATTCTTAAAAAGTATTCAGATTAATTTGCTGGTGACCTCCGTTTTAATCGGGCACTTCTGGGTGATGTTCGCGCAGGGTGTGGAACGTTACTTTGAAATTTATGCTAGTTACAGTTACATCTTCAAAAAAATAACTAGTTACAGTTACAGGCGAGCATAAATGTAACTAGTACAGTTACACTTACCGGAAAAAATGTAACTAGTTAAACAATAATTAGTTACTCCATATAATTGCGGTTGTGCAAGGCTCTTTCCACTTTTTGGCTACTTACAGGCGGAAATTTTCGCACGTTGCCGGGCGCCGTCTGGGCTCCGGGGATCCGCGAGGACTTCGCCGTCGTTGACGTCACTTCCCTTCCCATCCGCCCTCCCCCACCATCAGCTGTCCGTGTTTTAGAAACCCAAAACAAACCCCTCCATTCCCTCCCGGCCCCTCTGCCCCTGATAGGGGGCCGTCCTTTTGTGCTGTTACCCCCGACCCCCTTTGCCCTTGCCCGCCGAAGGAGCGCTGCAGCCCGGCTAGAGTAGAAAATTTCGGTATAGCCCCCATATTCGTTACGCTCTTGCAGCGCCGGGCGTGTTCCGATTTGTCATCGACGGCCACGGCCGTCCTTAGCCGTTACGTGTTCAGCCCTTGATTCGTCCAAACGGCGTTATTTAATGGGCGCGAAGCTTCGTTGTGCTTGTAACAAGCTTGACATGCTTGCAACAACCATCACGTACTTCCATTCAAGAAAGTCCGCCAGGAATCTTCATTTAACCTATTTTGCGTTAGTTCAAGCATTAATTTTAAGAGTGTGTCGAGTGTCGAAAAAGTGAGAAATTCGACGAAAGGCTGCTCGTTACGGGACGTGACTCCCCGGGGAGTGGTCGCATCGGTACCAAATTGGTATGATTCATGTGTTGATTTCGGCCATATTTCATCCGAAATTTCTACCTTCCCGTACTCTGGCGGATACTGAGTCGCAATACTGGCGCTCGAACTTATCATTTGCGGACCTTTGAATTGCCCCTTAGAGTACGTGAAACTACCTCCAACAAGGACTTCGCGGCGACCACCAAATTTGTTTACGAAAGTACGTGCGAATAGGGTATTCCGTAGTAGAGCTTGACCGGACACGAGAAGACGACAAGAATCACAAAAGCGGATACGGAAGTCTACGGTATGAAAAGTTACGCAGCACGTGCCGCGCCGTCAGCCACGAGCCGACTCAAAAATTTGAAGACTTAGCTCTCGCTGATGATTTGTCACGACCACTTGATAGCGTCAGACAGCGCATACTTCAATCGCGCGGCCCGGGGCCGTGCATCCTCAGGCCGCGCGGAGTAGTTGCGGTGCTGCCCGACTCTACCAAATGGTCGTGACACCTCGTCAGCGAGAGCATGCGAGAGCTAAGCCTCTAAATTTTTGAGTCGGCTCGTGGCTGACGGCGTGGCATGTGCTGCGTAACTTTATAAACCGTAGACTTCCGTATCCGCTTTTGTGATTCTTGTCGTCTTCTCGTTTCCGGTCAAGCTCTACTCCGGAATACCCTATTCGAGTCACGCATTTACGAAATGTTTCGCTCGTGGAGGGCGCGCTTAGGACTTACTGAATTAATAGCGGGTGAATATGGGTAAATACTTCCGCTGCGCACCACCGGCACCTCGCTTCAAAGAAGGACTTGGCCCACCTTGGCCAGCAGACGGCGTTTGTGGAGAGTTTCGGCCTACGGCACCCCCGCCCAAAAATCTCTCTAGCAATGCCTAATAGCGGACGTATTTGTTACGATTAAAATCGTTAACCTGAACCCGTCCCTGAAAACAGTGCGCGCCGTTATCATGCCACAGCTCACTCTCACCTCAATTACCAAAAAGTTATACATTCTGATTACTCAAAACTGCGATACAATACGAAAATTGTTGCCACCGTAAGCCATTTTACGTTGAAAATGAGTTAATCCTACAAATTTGAAGTATTTTGGTGAACGGTAAGTCGGCGTACACACACAAATCCGAACGAACGAACGAACAGTCGGCGGAGGACTATGAGCCCGGCTCCTGTTCGTTTAAAAATGAAACGTGTCGGGACGGGCCTGCTAAGAAGCTGATAAATATGGAGAAATACTCACCACAACGTCGTCCAGATGAATGTGATCAGCAACAACTACGTACTGGACGTAATCATCCGCAAGTGATGACAGCTTCTGATGATCTTCCATACCTGAAGACATATTCGTTTTTGTTTTACATGACAAATATTTCCAGTCTATGACAATTCGTGCAAGACTTGATCTGGTCTGTCAATGAATTTACTATAGCGAATGGAAGACCCTTTCTTTTGCAACCTCCGTGCTCTGTGCCTCAAACCGTTCTCTGTATCGCATTGGCAAACACATGACCCCTGCCATATCGCTATCGTTCAGCCAATCAACAAGAGTCCAGAAAGAATTCAGTGACTATAAAGCCGTACTATATAACAGAGCACTGATCACAATACTCGTTCTTACTTTTGGCACGATGTGCGAGGTGAAGAACAAATAATAGGTGAAATTTTCGCGACGGCCACCAGACATTTCACAGGTTAACAGAGTATCCATTATGTTACTAAGAAGTATTTCAACCAACATTGTGCCCTTGGAATCTCAACCTCTCAACCTAAGTCCGAGTATTAACCGCAGTGGTTAGAAAACCTAACCACCGTACCTGAGATATGATGAGTGAGTGCGCACAACAATTTCCTGATATAGAAGTGATTTGGATTGTCACTACGGACATCCAGTTCAGCAACAGGTTATGTCTGTCTAGTGATGCCATTCCGACTACAAGGCGGCGTCCTGGTGAGGGAGAGAGAGACAGTCTTGCCACATGCTACAAACCCTAAACCGCGAAAACGAAAAAATAAACCGCAAAAATGATACCTTTTCGGAAACTGGATAGCCGATTGGGCCATTTTGGCCTATTTTGTCGTGCTTTTTGCCTACATTTCATCCTGAAGTTCTCCCTGGTCTGCAGACATTTTCGAACGACGCGAGCATTTCCGAGAGTCACCACGTGTCACCTCGGGAACTGCAAAAGTCACTTCAGAAGATGAATTCCTCTAAAGTGTTAAAAACAAAAATTCGATCGTTCGAAATTTTTCTTGTTTTTTGAGTTATATTGAAAATTGGTTGATATAGTTGTTTTAATTTTGTTAGTATCCTAAACATTTTCGCAGCCACTAACCCCAACTCTCTCATGCGAGGGTTCACCGGCTCGGTTTTCGAGTCGCGGACTAAGGGGACGTTCATAAAATACGTGACCGATTTTAGGCCACGTTTTGACCCCCTCTCCCCCTATCGTGACCTGGCTAACCTTACCATGCGTTCAGGACAGGATCGTGACCATAGGCTGCCCCTCTCCTCCCCCCCCCCTTTTAAATTGGTCAGGTAGTTCATGAACGTCCCCTAAGTGACATGAGCAGCAGTCTGCAGCAGCAGCTGAGAACCTTTTACAAGGTGTGTTCGAGGTGTCAGCGAAACCAAACAGGGAAAAGATACGGCATTTTGGATAACTTGCTCTGACTCGCTTGCACTGGTAAATAATTCTCTAGCGAAAAGTTCACAGAAGTCAGAAGTCACATGCTTGTTTTACGGGTAGAAGGTGAGTCAGCTTACAGTCACGTGGCTTACAGGCTCGTGGCTGACGACGCGGCACGTGCTGCGAAACTTTTTATACCGGAGACTTCCGTATCCGCTTTTGTGATTCTTGTCGTCTTCTCGTTTCCGGTCAAGCTCTACTCCGGAATACCCTATTGTAACCCAGTGTTCGACCCCCCCTCTTCTGACCAGGCGCACGGCGCATAGCCACGGCCTTGACCCCCCCCCCCCCCCTCTCCCTTTTCCCCCCTCGGTCACGTGGTCAAAGTATATTTTTTTTCTCAATATTTGGGTACATGGCCCTTTAATAACTAAAGCATGAAGGACGATCACAATAACCAGTGGGGGACTGGCTGAGTGCGAGAGATATACCCGACCGGGGTTATCATGTCAGGCATCTCACTGAGAATGAAAGGGTGAGGAACTCGACCCAAATAAGAGCGAGGCCCTCTCACTCAAATTTTGGTGAGGATGGTGACCTCGCCCGTATTTGAGTAAGGAACCGTCACCCAATTTAGGGTAAGAAAGGCATTCTCGCCCAAATGCTAGCGAGAAAATGCCATCGTCTCACCCAATTTTTGGCGAGAGCGCCGTCCTCACCTTAATTGTAGTGAGAAAATGGCCTCGACAAAATTTTAGTCGAGTTCCTTACCCTTACATTTTCAGTGCTCCTGCACTGGCGCAGTCAAATCGACTTTCCCGTCTCTCTCGCACTCAGCCAGTCCCTCACTGAAATAAAGATGAGATTTCGGTATAACAAGAGTACGATATTACTAGACAAGACCCTATTGTAGCTAGGCTTAACCGTACACTCCCACGCATCTGAAGGTTGTCTGACTAGAACTCCCCCTTCCTCCATCTAAAAAAGCGCTTCACTATGCAAACAGTCCGTTATTATCTGCACACTGCGAAGTCTCTTACCGCCGGCGGTAGTGTCACCGCGGGGACTCCCCGTCGGTCGGATTGCCGCAGTCACCGTCATCTCTGGACAAGTAGCCGCAGTAGGCGAGGGAATCGCCAGCGTCGGCCGCGCTATCACCGAATTCCGATGATCTGAGAGGTCACAGTGGTCTAACCTTAAACAGGCGCGAGCCCACCCCTCCTCTCCTCTCTCTCTCTTTCTTCCTCTTTCTATGATTCGGCGTAATTTTGAATGGGTCAGTAATCATTTCAGTTTTAATTAGAACGACACGAAGAGTCAGTAAATGTAAAAGTGCAGGTCCTGTACCAAAGAAGAAGTGTGCCTTACAGAGGCCTCCTCATCCGAAGCCGAAGCCGACCGGAGTGGCCATTGACCATGCCCGCTTCTGCTGGTCGGGACGGTCCGATCTGACGGGGAATCACCGCGCTGAGCGCACCAGGGCCCCCCGCTGCTTCTTCCCATTACCTCCCACTCCGCTCGCTGTCCCTCCTCACCTCTCGCCGTCGGTCCGTGCCTCCGCGACTTGTCTAAGTCACCAGTGTCTGCCCGAGCGGATCAGTCGCAGTGGCGGTCCTGTTCGCACGGCTGCGGGCTACGCGGCCTGGTTCTTTGGCCCAGGTGAGTAGTTCACAGCCATCGGAATCGCCCGTAACGCTGAAGTGACCTATATTGGAAATTAAAAGAGGCTCCTAGGGTTAGTATCACTTATTATTGATGAATTCGACGATGATGATGATATATTCTATGCTTATATGTTTTGTTACTAATTGAAGAGAAAATAATTTTTTTTTCTGAAATTGTTAGGGGTATTCCCTAACTATCTTTCAAACTTACATATATTGTGGATGAGAAACTAATTGTCATTTATATAAATGATCGCCCCATTATCATCCACGACCAAGCGATGCTGGTCAAACTTGAATGCTCCCGCCCGACTCTGCTACCCTACCTCACAATCCACCTCCGGAGATGGATTGCGCGGTAGCTCGCTACCGGCCTACCAGTGACGTCACAACCCGTCCCCTACTGCTAACGAAAACGGGCCTGGTAGCGTGCGGTAGCGAAACGAAAAGACGCCTCTGCCTATTTCGGCCCCGTTGCGGCCATGTCGCCAAGTGCGCAGGCAATCTCTACTCTCACATGCAACGACCCTTCTTTGGCCAGAAAAGTAAGATTTTTCTGGCCAAAAAAACGCGGGACCATCGCTAAGCAGCGACCGCAGCCAAAAGCGGTTTTTCTGGCCAAAAAAGAAGCAGAAGGTACGCAAAGCTATCCCCACAGTTTAAACACTACCCAGTTCAATTTTTGGGCGACTTAAAACCTCTCCGACGGTGCCAACCTACACTGCGCACACCCCATCTGCGATCAAAGCTGTTCCTGGGGTTTTAACTCTACCCAGTTCAGTTTTGGGGCGAATTAAAACCTCTCCGACGGTGCCAAAAAATACTCAGCACACCCCAGCAGCGATCAAGACTGTGCCCGGGGTTTTAACTCTATCAAGTTTAATTTTGAGGCGAGTTAAAACCTCTCCGACGGTGCCAAAAAATGCTCAGCACACCCCAGCTGCGATCAAGACTGTGCCCGGGGTTTTAACTCTTCCAAGTTCAAATTTTTAGGCGAGGTAAAACCTCTCCGACGGTGCCAAAAAATGCTCAGCACACCCTAGCCGCGATCAATACTGTGCCCGGGGTTTTAACTCTATCTAGTTCAATTTTGGGGCGAGTTAAAACCTCTGCGACGGTGCCAACCTACACACTGCTCACAGAAGCTTCGTTTCAAGCCATGCCCGGGGTGTTAACTCTACCCAGTTTATTTTTGGTTCGAGTTAAAACCTCTCCAACGGCGCCAACCTACACTGTGTTCACACCAGCTTCGTTTCAAGCCATGCCCGGGGTTTTAACTTAATCCAGTTCAATTTAAGGGCAAGTTAAAACCTCTTCGACGGCGCCAAAAAATGCTCAGCACACCCCAGCTGCGATCAAGACTGTGCCCGGGGTTTTAACTCTTCCAAGTTCAAATTTTTAGGCGAGGTAAAACCTCTCCGACGGTGCCAAAAAATGCTCAGCCCACCCCAGCCGCGATCAATACTGTGCCCGGGGTTTTAACTCTATCTAGTGCGACTTTGGGGCGAGTTAAAACCTATTCGACGGCGCCAAAAAATGCTCAGCACACCCCAGCTGCGATCAAGACTGTGCCCGGGGTTTTAACTCTTCCAAGTTCAAATTTTTAGGCGAGGTAAAACCTCTCCGACGGTGCCAAAAAATGCTCAGCCCACCCCAGCCGCGATCAATACTGTGCCCGGGGTTTTAACTCTATCTAGTGCGACTTTGGGGCGAGTTAAAACCTATTCGACGGCGCCAAAAAATGCTCAGCACACCCCAGCTGCGATCAAGACTGTGCCCGGGGTTTTAACTCTATCTAGTTCAATTTTGGGGCGAGTTAAAACCTCTGCGACGGTGCCAACCTACACACTGCTTACAGAAGCTTCGTTTCAAGCCATGCCCGGGGTTTTAACTCTACCCAGTTTATTTTTGGTTCGAGTTAAAACCTCTCCGACGGCGCCAACCTACACTGTGCTCACAGCAGCTTCGTTTCAAGCCATGCCCGGGGTTTTAACTCTATCCAGTTCAATTTAAGGGCGAGTTAAAACCTCTTCGACGGCGCCAAAAAATGCTCAGCACACCCCAGCTGCGATCAAGACTGTGCCCGGGGTTTTAACTCTATCTAGTTCAATTTTGGGGCGAGTTAAAACCTCTCCGACGGTGCCAACCTACACACTGCTCACAGAAGCTTCGTTTCAAGCCAGGCGCTCGAGCGCGTAAGACGGGCTGGAGTTACAATAGTGGGGCTGTTAAGCGAATCAACCTTGCACGACGTGATAGAGGGATGGCGTTTGGTACGAATGTTGGTAGGACCCATACCTTCATTTTAAGACCCAGGGGCACATCGGGTCCCGCGACCGGGCCACGATATAAACGATTGCCTACCTTTTAGGGGCATATTCCGATATTTCGCTATTATGTCGTTATTATGCCTCCGATTGCGGCCAACTTTGGCAGGTATACTTATTTTTCGGTCGTGCATCACACCTTGGGTCCTGCATGTACGCTCTAGGACCCTGGCAGCGTGTTGCCTACCTTCCAGGGGCATATTTCGATATTTCGCTATTATGTCCTTATTATGCCTCCGATCGAGGCCAATTTCGGCAGCTATACATATTTTTAGGTTGTGAATCACACCTTGGGTCCTAAATGTATGGGCTGGGACCCTAGAGACATGTTGCCTACCTTGCAGGCGCATATCTCATTTTCCCAGAATATTTTGCTTGTGCGTCGTTGTAAGACTCCGGCTAGTTTTTACAGGTGTAAATACTTTTAGGTTGCGCATCGCACATTGTGTCCTATGCGGTTTGTGACTCTGGCGTCATGTTGCCTACCTTCCGGGGGCAGATATTTTTGAATGTTTCGCTACGCTGTTATTGGGACTGCGTTTCCGCCCCCGTTGGCATCTGTATTTTTGCGTTGTGCTTCACACCTTGTGTTTTGAGTGCGGTTAGTGAGCCCGGTGATGTGCTGTAGGTAAGTGTGCAAACCCGGCTCACCCGGTGCAAACGACGGTGAATGTGGCCACAATGGCCACATGCCCCTAGAGCCCAGACTGGTACCTAAAGGCCCCGGCTGGGGTACGACCGACACCACCCGATGTCCGGCAGGTCTGCCTTATTTCCAGGGGCATTTTCGACAATAACGCCCCCATGCAGCCCCAGACGGGGCCCAACGGATGTCAACCGATGTCCGGCGGGTCTGCCTATCCTCCAGGGGTCCAATTTCAGGTAAAATACTTCTACGCGACCATCATAGCCCCGGGTAGTGCCAAACCGACGTCCAGCCCTCTCCGACATCCCTTTATTTTGAAGGGGGTGGGGGTGTTATCTGAGTGAGGGGTAGAACGGTTCTAAAATTTATCGGAAGAGTAGCAACCGACTTTAAGGTTCCGATAACTACCGCTGTGACTCAGACCAACCCCTTGAAAGTGCCAAAAACTTGACTTTTTATAACGATTTTTTCCTTGTCGATCCTGATAGGGATAGAAACGTTTGGAAGCCAGTTTTGTAAGGATCCAACATTTGGGAAAAGCCGTCAGACTAAGAAATTCCTATCTTAAACCCTAATTTTATGGCGTGTATCCCAGCGAAACAATTTTTGAAACAGCAAACTGTACAGACCAGAAACACTTTGTTATAAAGTTGTAAACAAGAACGCAATGTTGAGAGGCGTTTGAAGTGGCTTCTATGGCGAAATACAGCGTATTAACTGGCTACGGTCAAAAAGACACCACCTGAAAAAGAATGAAAATAGCGTCGCAAAATTGAACTGGGAAAAGTCATAACCCCAGGGAGAGCTTAAAACGAAGCTGGGATGTGCTCAGTTTATTTAAGCACCGTCGGAGAGGTTTTAACTCGCCCCTAAATTAAACTTGATAGAGTTAAAAACCCGGGGATGGCTTTAAACGAAGCTGGTGTGAGCACAGTGTAGAATGGCATTGTCGGAGAGGTTTTAACTCGCCCCAAAAATGAATTTGATAGAGTTAAAACCCCGGGCATAGTCTTGATCGCTGCTGGGGTGTGCTGAGTATTTTTTGGCACCGTCGGAGAGGTTTTAACTCGCCCTTAAATTGAACTGGATAGAGTTAAAACCCTAAGCCCAGTCTTGATCGCGGCTGGGGTGTGCTGAGTATTTTTTGGCACTGTCGGAGAGGTTTTAACTCGCCCTTAAATTGAACTGGATAGAGTTAAAACCCTAAGCCCAGTCTTGATCGCGGCTGGGGTGTGCTGAGCATTTTAGGGCATCGTCGGATAGGTTTTGATTCGCCCCAAAACTGAACTGGGTAGAGTTAAAACCCCAGGAACAGCTTTGATCGCAGATGGGGTGTGCGCAGTGTAGGTTGGCACCGTCGGTGAGGTTTTAACTCGCCCCAAAAATGAATTTGATACTGTTAAAACCCCGGGCATGGCTTTAAACGAAGCTAGTGTGAGGACAGTGTACGTTGGCACCGTCGGAGAGGTTTTTACTCGCCCCAAAAATTAACTGGGAAGAGTTAAAACCCCGGGCATTGCTTTAAACGAAGCTGGTGTGAGCACAGTGTAGGTTGGCACCGTCAGTGAGGTTTTAACTCGCCCCAAAAATTAACTGGGAAGAGTTAAAACCACGGGCATGGCTTTAAAGGAAGCTGGTGTGAGCATAGTGAAGGCTGGCACCGTCGGAGAAGTTTAAACTCGCCCCAAAAATGAATTTGATACAGTTAAAACCCCAGGCATGGCTTTAAACGAAGCTAGTGTGAGGACAGTGTAGGTTGGCACCGTCGGAGAGGTTTTTACTCGCCCCAAAAATTAACTGGGAAGAGTTAAAACCCCGGGCATTGCTTTAAACGAAGCTGGTGTGAGCACAGTGTAGGTTGGCACCGTCGGTGAGGTTTTAACTCGCCCCAAAAATTAACTGGGAAGAGTTAAAACCACGGGCATGGCTTTAAAGGAAGCTGGTGTGAGCATAGTGAAGGCTGGCACCGTCGGAGAAGTTTAAACTCGCTCCAAAATTGAATTGGGTAGAGTTAAAACCCCGGGCACAGTGTTAATCGCTG
The DNA here is from genome assembly GCA_038380765.1 of Odontothrips loti. Taxonomy (NCBI): domain Eukaryota; kingdom Metazoa; phylum Arthropoda; class Insecta; order Thysanoptera; family Thripidae; genus Odontothrips; species Odontothrips loti. The sequence continues at coordinate 5,092,763 of CM076255.1, forward strand.
CTGGGGTATGCTGAGTATTTCACATGCACGCGTGTCGTGCGGGCTCGCTTACCTTGCAGGCTTTGTTTTTCTGTCGTCGAACGCGGCTGCTGTGTGGCTCCTGTCAACTTAAACGTTAGAATGATGTTCGTCGCCCCTAAAATATATATTTATGTATACCCCTCCTTTGTGAAATTCTCTATACGCGCGCCCAAGACAAAAAGACCATAATTTAAGTTCAGAACATTTTTTTTATTAATGATGCCTGGAATATTCACTAAGATCTTCTAAGAATATCGGTTGTCAATCAAGAATGTTTTCTTGCTTGAGGACCAAGAAAATGTTCTTAAAATACTTCACAAATTCATTGATTCTCTTCCTTTTCAGGGCCGTCCATCAAAAGCCATCTTTTGCACCAAAGAAGCCTCAGCATGGATTTCATCTCGTCCCGTAAGTATCTGATGCATTATATTCGCACTAGAAAAGTGCCTTCGTGACAACTTTGAAGATCATGACGCAAATGTGACATGCTTATTTCCAGTTACGCCCTGCTTTTCCTTCCTGCTTTTCCTGGCTGTAGTCTTCGGGGAACAGGACTGCAACTCAAACAATGGAGATGTGAGTGGAACAGTTAAAATTTAACGATTGCTGGACAGCCTTTTATTACAGTCTGTATAGAAATTGGGAAAGTGCATAGAAAACCCATCTTGCGTTGCTCTGCCCAAATGAGTTTTTCCTTTGTCACATTAGTGCGATGACTCGTGCAGTCCACCCTCGTACAAGCTCAACGTCCCCGAAGACGTGGTGCTGTTGCTGGGCATAACGGGCGTCGGCAAGACCACGCTGGCCTTGGTGCTCTCCAACCAGGACAGCGGACTCCGTGTGCATTGGGACGGAAACAAGTACATATTTGTTGGCAGCGACATCATCGGAGCCGGGGTCAAATCCGTCACCAAGGTACTGGATTCACTATTATTGAATATCATCTCCTAATTTTGGGTGATTAGGGGCTTGAAGAGGCTGTTTTGGAAACGGCCCAACGTCTAAGATGTTAGACCTGAGATTGACTCAGCCTGGTTCCGGGACTTCGAAAATGGAGTCGCGTGATCTTTTCTGACAACACTGTATTTGGAATTGCAATACATATCAGTAAAGTTTGCGAGAAATCGTTATTGCAAAGAAATAGTGATACACTCCCATGAGAAAAACGGACCACGTTATTGCAAACAGTTTGCATCACAGAAGTTTTTGCAATACGGATTGCAAATCAAAAAACAGTGAAGAGATGAGGAAGTTTATGGTAGGTCTCATCAGGGGCTGTCAACACAGTAGGGATCGCCGGAAGCTATGCTGGCCGCCTGCATATGGGTCGAAATGTGTCCATTGCCTTTCCTCAGCATATCCAAACCAGACGATGCACAGTTGCAATGCTTGTTTAATTTTTAATTATAGTATTTATGCGGTGTACTAGGCTAATTTTCGGCGCCGGGAAAAGTTCTAAATGAATGGGGGAACAGTTTGCGATTTCGTTAATTTTGCCCTATGCCCTGTTCTTAGGAGTTGATCTAGTGAGTTTCTAACACAAAGGCAGAACGTTGAACGCTAACAATTTTAAAGGATACCATATGTGTCACAGTACATCCCAAATAGGCCAGGCCTTCACACTGTACGAAGATATCGAGTAGAATTTCCCTGGATTAGGGTATTCCGGAGTAGACCTTGACCGGAAACGAGCAGACGACAAGAATCACAAAAGCGGATGCGGAAGTCTACGGTATGTAAAATTACGCAGATCGTGCCGCGCCGTCAGCCACGAGCCGACTCAAAAATTGTGAGGCTTAGCTCTCGCTGACGATATGTCACGACCATTTGGTAGGCTCAGACCAGGCACGTAGCCGTGGGAGGGGGGAGGGGTCAAGGGGGTAATGCCCCCCCCCTCGAAACAGCTAGGTGCCCGGAGGGCACCGCCTGGCAGGTAGGCACCCAGCGTGACATCCCGCCTGTAAGTAGGCAAAAATCGCGGCCTGACCCCCTCCGAAAACTCCGGCCAGCTACGTGCCTGGCTCAGACAGCGCCAGGACGACCCCGCGCGGCCCGAGGACGTGCATCTTCAGGCCGCACGGGGTGGTTTCGGCGCTGTCTGCCCCTACTAAATGGTCGTGACATATCGTCAGCAAGAGCTTAGCCTCCCAATTTTTGAGTCGGCTCGTGGCTGACGGCGCGGGCACGGCACGCGCTGCGTAATTTTACATACCTAGACTTCCGTATCCGCTTTAGGGATTCTTGTCGTCTTCTCGTTTCCGGTCAAGGTCTAGTCCGGAGTACCCTATTGAAACAAATAGAAAAGAACGGGTGCGGCCAGCATCGCTTCACCAGTCATCACAACGTTGCCATCGCCTCTGGTCTCATCGAGGCCACCCGACACGTATCTTCTTCATCTATGAGAAAAGGTCTCGTGACTCCACTTCTGGAATCCTGGCCTCAGACTGAGTCAGTCTCAGGTCTTAAATCTTGAATGTAAGGCCAAGTTTTCAAACCAGCCTCTTAAACCTCTTATCGCCTCAAAACTGGACGAGGGTCATAACTCATATTTCCAGGGGACGCACGAGGGGAGATACCTTCACAGTTCACGAAGGTTTTCAAATGTAATGCCAGAGAGGTGATCGATGTTTATCTATTTGTCAGATACCTAGAGCGATGACGGATAACCGCACAGGCACCCATTTCCTGGACTGCCCCGGGTTTGAGGACACACGCTCTCCGTGTGTCGAGGTGACCATCGCGTACTTCATGAAGGAAGTCGCCCGCCAAGCTCGGCGTGTGAAGGTAAGGCTGTGTTTCATCAAAACGCGTGTTCCGCAATAGGGTATTTCAGAGATCGTCCGAATCGGAATGAAAAATTCAAGAAGAACATGAGCGGAAACTAAACGCGATTATCGTGAGCATGAGAAGAAATAAAACGCGGGTATCATTAGGGTAAGGTCCCACACAGCGAAGATAATGACCCTTCTGACCGCGTGGAGTGGAACCCCTAACCGTAGGGAATGGTCGGATCGGATCAGCAGCGCCAGCTAAGCCTTCATATTTTCGTCGATGGCTCGTGAGCGACGCCTTTGAGGAGATACTCTCCACTACGCTACTCCTAATTATGCACACGTTTTATTCCTTCTCACGCTCTTTTTGACTTCTTCGTTCCCGGTTTGGACCCCTTACGAAATACCCTATTGGTGCCATGACAAACTGGACAAACCTCTCCACCGCAGGTGTTGTTATTGGCGCCGTACTTTGCCGTGTCCGGCAGCAGCCGTACTGAGTTCCTCAAAATGCTGCTGCACGCTGCCCGCCTGCTCAAGGACGTGGGCAAGCTGCAGCACTCGGTGGCGTTGGCCGTGTCCAAGATCGAGGCCTACGAGAGGCGGAGAGGGAGCGACGGCCAGATGCTGTTTGCCGCGAAGAGCGACGCGCAGGTGGAGGGCGACGTCGTCGACTTCCTCTCGATGACAATGAAGCCTTTCCTGACCGAGCAAATCAAGGTCGCGGACGGCTCAAAGAAGGACGAGTACAGGCGAGCCGCCAGGAACCTGGTCGACATTTTTCTCACAAAGGATCAGAGGTGGGTTTGGTATTTGCCGTTTATGAGGCTACTGAAGGCACAATCAAAGTAATTTTTCTTGCCGATTATCTGCGATTAGGGACGGTATTCGTGTCGTGGGTCTTATTACTTTAAAATTGTACAGACAATTGCTGGTTTGCGTCAATGTGGCCATCAGCTAAGATGTTTTTTTTTCGCGTGTATCAAAATAAGTCAAAGAAATAATATTATGCTTGTAGATAGATGTAAGCTTATGTGAACTTGTCCAAAGGGGGAGGTGGGAGGGGGTGAAATACAGATGATGTCTCTGCCCTGTCTTACCAATGGTTAATATTTATTTCTCTAGTAATGAAAACCGCATCGTCCTCTTCCGTGCACCAACGCTGGAGGGACCAATAAAGGAGAACAAAGATATGCAGCACACTCGGGAAGTCTTGTCCGATATGGTCCAGAACAAGCTGAGGTCAGTGAGCTTTTCCGCTTATCAATAAGGGAATTTTGCTGTAACATTCAGTAGAAGGTGGCCCAAGTAAGTGCGGACACGCGAGATGAAACAATCATGTGCAGATAGTAAATCACACTCTTCTCAAAAGTGAGAATTTTATTCAAACGTACCAGCTGTGGTGTATCTTTCTTTCTTCACTGTGATTTTGTCTTGCCTGTACTCAACCAAATGAATTTATCTCGTATACAGGTACGCTGCGGTGAGATCCAGTGACTTTGGAACCACTGTCTCTGGAGACACGGAGGCCTTTGCGCTGAGGATGGCGCGGTGGCTAAGCGAGGATATCGTTGACGAGCTTTCGGCTCTCGGACGAGCCGTAGCGGACGCCAAGTTCCGGTCAGCGTATGACCCAAAGGACATCCCTGGGACAGCCGAGCGCCTTCAGAACTCTACCGACGACGTCCGCCGCCTTGGCGCCAATATGAAAGGCAGTAGCAACGTCCGAGACTTCTGCGATCGTGTGAACAGCACGAGTGCCACCACCCCCAAGGAGATCGAGCAGGTCGCGAAGGTGGCGAGGATGTGCAGGGAGATCGTAGCCCTAGAGGTGGTCAGCGAGGAGGCCATCGTCGGCCGTAGCGCCCTTAGGGAACTGTGGGTTCGCCCATTCCAGGACGCCGCTGACGAACTGGAAGCGCGTAGAGACTGGCACCGCTTCCTCACCGTCTTGTACGACCGCCT